>JAQNBH010000007.1:13792758-14992758 GCA_028752905.1 Cladorhizidae sp. MBARI D1340-BT2 | reverse complement strand
TGGCATATCCCAAATCAGACTACTATCACCGACTCTTTACACTTACAGGAGAGGAGGAGGTGGAGGAGGAGGAGGAGGAGGAGGCCTACTTTGCGGAACATCTGCCGGAAAGAATACAATGAGCAAGTGGCGAGCAGATAGAGAGCGGTGTTGCGAGCAGTAGACCTTTGTTATACTGGGCATGCGCAGAATAAATCAGCGCTGAATTGACTTCCTCCATGACATTCATTTAACCATACACATTGGTGCTCTATACCTGCCACACCGCTCTCTACCTGCTCGCCACACCGCTCTCTACCTGCTCGCCACACCGCTCTCTACCTGCTCGCCACTTGCTCATTACTTGGTAAGTTTATCCAATGGCTCTAGCTGTTTTTATTAACAGCATGATTGGCATGTAGGCATGTACCACTGGACTCCTGCTGTGTGTTTTGTTCTTGCCTTAGGACGGGCCTTACCTTAAGAGCTCCTTCCCTTCTCTATAAATAGTCCACAAACATTGTCAAACTTGTAGTGACAATTTGTGGTGGTTGGCAGGTCAGCCAATTGGCCCGAAAGTGGAACATTTTTTTATACCAGCAAGAACTTTCTTACAGCCTTGCCCTAAGTACTGATAAGCAAAAAGCATGAATATCTGCTCCTTTGTTTGGCTGTCTTGCTAAAAGAATAGCTAACTTCAGTTTGTCATTCATTTGTCATGCTTCGCTGCTGTCTCTCTCGCCACTGTGTCTCTCTCGCCACTGTGTCTCTCTCGCCACTGTGTCTCTCTCGCCACTGTGTCTCTCTCGCCACTGTGTCTCTCTCTCCACTGCTTCGCTGCTGTCTCTCTCGCCACTGTGTCTCTCTCGCCACTGCTTCGCTGCTGTCCTCTCGCCACTGCTTCGCTGCTCTCCTCTCGCCACTGCTTCGCTGCTGTCTCTCTCGCCACTGCTTCGCTGCTGTCCTCTCGCCACTGCTTCGCTGCTCTCCTCTCGCCACTGCTTCGCTGCTGTCTCTCTCGCCACTGCTTCGCTGCTGTCTCTCTCGCTACTGCTTCGCTGCTGTCTCTCTCGCCACTGCTTCGCTGCTGTCTCTCTCGCCACTGCTTCGCTGCTGTCTCTCTCGCCACTGCTTCGCTGCTGTCTCTCTCGCCACTGCTTTGTAAGTTGCTTGAGCTTATATATGTATAAAGTGTCATATAAGTGAGGTTAACTTTTCTGTAATTCAGAAGACCAAAGTACTCGGAGACCAAATAATTTGGGAAATACCATGTATTATTGGGATACATTATTGGGAAATATTTATATATATATATATATATATTGTAGATCCTCTCTGTGTCCCTGCCTTCGTCATAAAAGTGATTGTCACTGCTGATACTATGCCTCTAAAGAGGAAAAGCGAGAAAGTGAAGTCCACGGCTAGGAATTCAAAGAAAGCACGAAAAGCTGATGAAGTCGTATCAAGTTCAGGTGGGTCACTTTTTGAGTGCTGTTTAATTACAACCACATGCCATCATCTTATCAATGTTCAATGCTTGCATGTTACTTAGCTGCCAGAACATTGTCCTGTAACTTACCAGTTGAATAACATCCATGATTTTCACTGTGTTCCCCTAGGAAGTGAGTGCTGGCCTGACATGTTAATGGGGAACAAAGTGAAATGCACTAAGACATTCCATTTTGGTTGGAGAAATGTTACCACTATTGAACTGAGTGATGGAAAAGAATATCCTTGGGCTATAATTAATCATGAAGTAGATCTGCTTGTAGATCTTGCACGGAAAACTATTAAATTGGATGATGGGACTACCTTGGATGGGTCTGTTCATGGCAGCTATTTGGGGGAAAAAGCAACCCAGTTGATCTCTACTATACATTCCCTTTTTACAAACATGATGATTACTCAGCGCGAGCGGGCCAAAGCATTGGATCAAGAATCAGATTCTATGGATGAACATACTGTTGATGAGATAATATTGCCCGCTTTTACCCAAGCTGAATGGGAGCAAATCAAGAAGCAATTTGAAGTCTTGAGAATGCGTTTCACTAACGCAAGGGCACGACATTTTGAGAATGCAAGTGGGAAGTACTTCATGACCGAGCTAATGCAGTTTTGTTGCTCATTAGATTCTGATTTGAAAGTATATGTGAGCATGGCAACTTCTTCATCAGGATTTAGTCAGCCTGGATGTTCAAGCGTAAAACACCAGTGGGTAACATTTAAGAATGAACGGAATGCTTCTAGATCATCCTCAACTGCTTCTAGATCATCCTCAACAGAACCAGGTTCTACACCAGCAGCCACCCCACCACCACCATCCAAGGCAAATGATTTATCCGAATCTACTCACCATGTATATTCTGATGCAGTTTATTGGAATAATGTGGAAAAATGTTACACAATCAATGGAGAGATAAAGTCAGACAACGAACAATCCGGTGATGATCAATTAACAAACCAAATGGTGGGATTGTTCAGGGCTCACCAGCGTTTTATGTTGGGTTATGTAATCAACCCCGGGTTCATTAAAGTAAAAATTTTGGAAAAGAGGGAAAACGACTTGCGAATGCATTTATTCCATGAAATGTCTGTTCATGAAAGTTATTCCTTCCAAAGACTTTGTACTCTTTTCATTGCTTTCATTTATTTTGTGAATTGATATTATTTTTTTGATTCAATATCATTGTCACATGATATGGGTCACAAGAAAGGTCACTTTGTGTCAGAACATACTTGTAATACAACACCCGTTGACTGCTTTTTGGGGGTTCTTCATCAACTCTTCATCAACAAAGGATATATACACAAGAGACAAAAGAGACAAAACAGGTCTCCTAACCATGCGATGATGTGGGGAGTGGTGAAATGCCTGACCCAGTACACCTACAATCTTGATGTCCATGTAGACAAATGACATTGGTATTTGTGACGGAATAAATTTTATTGCACCTACAACATCTGCATAAAACATTGACAATATAATTATTTGGAAGTAAGCAAGATATACAATATTACATAACCAACATAAAGCATACATACCTTGCTTTAATCCTTCGCCTATCCATCTTTACAAGTTTCGAAATTGGCGCCAAAATTGTCGACCCATGTGTAGAGCGTGTGGACGCTGCTGCCGTCCAAAGAAATGGGCGTGGCTCCTGTGTGGAGGAGCTCAAGACTACATACTACTAATATCTACATATTCACCAATTTACGCTAATATTTTATTACTGCATGTATGGAGCTACACATGACAAGATGAAAATAGAGTGGTGGAAGTACAGTTATAGGGACATCATGCCTAGTAGACTAGAGAACGTCACAAAAATGATTATTTCCGGTTGATGCATCGTGCAACAAAAATCCTGCGGTTGAACGCCATTGTTGTTGGTCGAGCTTTTTTTTAAAACTGCTCAAAGATGCTCTCCTGTGAGGACGTTATTTCTCAACTTTTAGCCGACGATTCTGGCGATTCTGGGTCAGATTCATTTGGGGAAGAAGGTGAAGACATCTATGCATACCGAGGAAACACTCTGGATCCAGTTGCTCTAAGAGAAGAGGCGCGCTTGGATGGACTTCTCGATTGTAAGTTTCCTCTAACCTTAGCGCTTCATAGCCTTTGTTTACCATAGTCAACTGAGAGTGTACTATTGCCGGATCAATTCACATATACGGCCAGTAGCCGCGTGAAATTCGTGCGCGTGTAATTAACTTAAAATAAATAATGAACTAGCACAACCAGGTGTTAGTTGTACCTAATTAATGGCTCATCTATTTTATTATTCTTGCTATAATTCAATTGTTGCTATTATAATTGTTATCAATTCTTATTCCCATCCAATTGTTATTTTATACATACATTTCACTATCATATCATTCAGACAGGGTATTGCTGACTTATATTTAACATTGTATTATTAAATGCCAAGTGTCCATGCCGCTCTCGCCACATAAATTCATCCAGGTAGCTTCCGGTCTGATGTGCATGGCATCCTTTCATCCTCTTCAGTTTGGTCTTTACTCTATTCCAATACGACTCAATGTTTTGTGTATGGGTACCCGACCCAGGGTCTACAAAATGCAGGGAATGGTTGACAGTTTGGTGGCTAGAGACACCAGCAAGCGATCGAACTTGGTTATAAGCCTTCCACTGGTCTGAGTGGATGACTGTGTTGGGTGCAATATGGGCTTGTATGATGGGCAGTAGGGTGGCCGCATCTCTTTTCACCACTTCCTGAAGGCTGGTGAGGTCGAGATGTCGACCATTCCGAACACCCAGACTTCTTGGGCTGGAGGCCTGCCTCGGTAGTGCTGTATGTTAGATTAGGTAAAGTAAGATAATGGGATCCAGATAAATTAGACTATGACATGTGTAGGTGGTGTGTTTCTGATTTCTGTCTGTGGATTTGTTCTCGCTAAATCCCTTACCAAATCGGTAAGGGATTTCAAGAAGTTTTTGTCTGTTGTTTTCTCGGCTGTTCTGCTGTTGTATGACTGTGGGGGAGGGGGTTGTTTTGCATTCTACATCTTCTGAGGGTGAGGTGAGGGTGTTGTCTTCTGAGGTGGGGGTGTTCGAGGTGCCTTATTAAAAGGATATTTCTTATTGTACCTCCCATGCATGAAAATTTAAGGGAATTTGAGGGGGCATAAACCATTTTTGTGGGTAAAATTTTAAAAAATAAAGAACTATTTAATGCTTTGTCCAAATGCACTTGGTCTAACAGTATACTCTGCAAACATGGCCATGTTGACCTCAGTTCCCAGACTGTGGTTTACACATGATCGCTGATTAAATATTAAAAACCAGCCTGTGACAATTTAGGGCCAAGTACTCACCAGTCAATTGTAGCTGCTGAATAGCTTAGGAAACGGTCGGAGAGCAGCTGAGCACACACCAACGTCAACCAGAGAAGAGTCAACCAGGACACAACAGAGGAGTCAACCAGGACACAACAGAGAAGAGTCAACCAGGACACAACAGGTCAGCGTGAAACAGACTGGAATAACCCAACAAATTTGAATTCGCCAGTTGCCAAGTGTCTGGCTAGCGCGTGCCACTATATTGCCAATTATGTGGTTATATACTTTTCCGGTAGCAAATTCAATACTCAACCATCCTTGGTGCTGCTACAGTGTTCTCTTGGTCTCTATGTCTATAAGAGGACATCCCATTACTCACCACCACCATTACTCAAACCCCCTCCTCCTCACCCACATAGTGTCTAAGTCATTATTATCATGGGAATGCAGAACTTTAAGATCTTACCAGAGTAATGTCAGCTGAACCTTGTCAGTACATGTGTGGACATTTCTCAGTACTAATTTTGGGTGAGGGGCCTGCTAGACATAGTGCAAATTGGGTGCACTCCATCTGCACCCTTCCAGACTGAGTGCAGATAGGATGCATTTTATCTACACCCCTGCATAAAAGAGGGGTGTGGCTGGTGCCAGCTCCCTTCTCTCTATACACATGATTACAGAAAGCTCATGATTACAGAAAGCTCAAGGGGTTAACGTACAAGTTTTTCTCAGCATGTGTCTAAGGTGAAGCTTGTTAACCATACCGAATTTAAAACCAGCAGACTCGGGGTTACGGAAAAAATTCCGACTTTTTGCAGATTAATGAAACATAGTGGTGTACTATATTATTATACTCTCTACTCATTTTTGGGGTAAATCCATGAAAGTGGCAAAAAGTCGGAATGTTGGCTTTAACTCAATAAATATTAAGGAATAGATAGGATGCATTACATCCAGACAAGAGTTCAAATAGGGTACACTCCTTCTGCCTACCGAGCATCTTAGCAGCTATAACTTGGAGTCTACTCTATCCTTAAATGACTCCAGAAGAATTGAGGCCTGTATGTTCAAATTTACGAAGAGGGGTGTGACTGGTGCCAGTTCCCTTCTCTTACATGATTACAGAAAGCTCAAGGGGTTAAGGTACAATTTTCTTCCAGCATGTGTCTAAGGTGAAGCTTGTCAACCATACCGAATTTTGAACCAGCAGACTCAATATTAAAGGAGTTATGGAAAATTTTCTGACTTTGCACAAGGAATACAATAATACAATATTATATGTGTATATTATGTATATTTTGTCACCAACAAAAAATGTAAAAATTGTTTGCATGATCATGCTACAAATAAGTAATATTAGGTGGTAGTTTCATCTTCCAATTGGTGAATATTCACACCAGCGAAGCCAGAGAGATGTGAACATAGAAGTCCCTCATCCATTTGTCTTGCACCACCAGAATGTATCTTAACTGTTATTTCTTTAAGGTCTGGATCCCATTTCATCACTGCACGAATTATTCCAACTGTTTTGTCCAAATACAGACCTAAAATTTTGAAATGTTTTTTGGTCCCATCAACTTTCTTCATACAATGCTGAACCACGAGATCGACAAGAGAAATGTGCATGTTCGCAAATAGCTCACCCAGTTTGGGGAATGGGAAAGTTAGGGTGGAGCTGAGTCTGGTAGCTTCACCCACCATTATTCCTTCTTCTTCCTGCGCTGGCTCGTCCTGCACCGGCTCGTCCTGCACCGACATTCCATGAATTCCAACCACAGTGTGTAGTAAAAGGTCGGGGAGCCCACAGAAGATATAAAAGTTACAACATGGCTCTGCAATCTGATGTTGCATTTTTTTAATTACCTTGAAATTCATGGCGTCTAGGGAAGTGTAGCCTTTTAATTTCTCAAAATGTGGGTGAATCTGGAGGGACTTCACCAATCGATCCGTCCATTGATCTTCATTATATATCAAACCACTATGACCACCACTCTCGGTAACTAGGGCATTACGCACTTCCTTCTGCAGTTTCTCGACGCTGGGTTTTAAGGCACTTATTGGGTATTTCCTTAGCCAATTAGTTAATTGTTCATCGACATATTGGTCTGCACAGAAGTACGATGTCAGGAAAGGGTGGTAGGTTCTTTTACATGCTATATCGGATGCAAGCTCAAGTATGCTTTCATCGACACCGATACTTCTTTCAAATTCATTATAAGTAACATGGCTAGATGCCATATTGAACTCATGCTGATAGACATACAAGTTTTCATCTTTACGAAGTTGCATAAATGAGCCTAGGGTTGCTCTGTATTGGGTCTGCTTCTTCATGCCATTTGAAAATGTGCGAATCTGCTGCTCATCCTCAAGCACATTAACGAGCATGTCACCAGGACAATCACAAAGTGGAACCTTTGGTTTTCTTCTGTTTTTTCTGATCACTGACAACGCAAAGGTTCGGAGTCCCACATAAAGTAAGCGAACTTCTTCGTCCTCCTGTTCTTCGTCCTCCTGCATACAAGAAGAACAGCCAATAATAAACTAACTAGCTCAGGGCTTTAAAAGAATTGTACCAAGAAAGCATACTCAAAAGAGGATTACCTCAAGATGTTTCTTAGCCTTAGCTGCCTTCTTAGCCCTAGCTGCCTTAGCTTTCTTCAATTGATGTTTTCTCAATAAAACATATTTATCTTTATCATCATCACTTTCATCTGAAGAACTGGAACTGACGCCAGACTCTGCAGCTCTCTAGCCAAAACAAATAATTGTGAATATATAACACTAAATATAACATAACACTGCAAATAAGAGTACAATGGTTGTACCTTCAATGTACTAGCCCGTTCATCCCTCCAAGTAACGATATCTTTACATAGCATTTTTGATTTAGAAAGAGTATCAGATGTATCCATGTTGTTAATTTGCAACATATTCATAACAACCAATAAGACCTCCTCCAAAAGGTCCGACGACTTCAATAGAGATATAAATGAAGCCAACTCGCTGCCATCAGTGTTGATTTCTGGACTACTGCAGTCATAAATATCATACACTATGATAATTTATACTATGATAATTTAGTAATGTATAATAATATAAGAATACACACATACTAATTCATACTAATTCATTCAATTCTAACATACAATTCTGGATGTGTTCCGTTTCTCCCACAAAACTTTTCTATGAATTAAAAATACATACATATAATCACAGAACATGCCTATCTGAATGGGTGCTGCTATATGAATGGGTGCTACCAGGTCCCGTCTGTGAGAGGTCAAAATTCATCTTCACCTAGGTTATGCTCATTTTAACATTGAAGACTAGTGCATACGCACCCTGGTTACACTCAAGTGCATACGCACCCTGGTTACAATCAAGTACGGGAAGACTAGTGCACACACAAGTAGGGTAAGACTAGTGCATACGCACCCTGGTTACACTCAAGTGGGGGAAGACTAGTGCATACGTACCCTGGTTACACTCCAGTAGGTGAAGACAAGTGCATACGCACCCTGGTTACACTCAAGTAGGTGAAGACTAGTGCATACGCACCCTGGTTACACTCTAGTCGGGGAAGACTAGTGCATGCACCCTGGTTACACTCAAGTAGGGCAAGACTAGTGCATACGCACCCTGGTTACACTCAAGTAGGGGAAGACTAGTGCATACGCACCCTGGTTACACTCGCACTTATAGGCCCGTCTTCTGAAAATCGTGTGCAGTTGCACTTCTTTGTACACATCACTGGCATGGCGCTGGAGGAGCTGACGACCAAGGATAGCATGATGAAGAGAAAAAGATTTCTCCTATCACACTGAAAAGTGCAGCTGCTGGAAACATGCCCCATCCTTCGACATGACATCCTTTCTCGCCGCGTCCAACAGACTTCAGAGCGAAGGCACTAGAATTACCTTAGCTTGTTACTAGGGCCGAATTACACTCAGCAACACGATTGCTCCACACACAGCCGTCTCGTACGGTCCTCCTATTCTTGCCCAAGACCGTTTGTAGTCAGTCGTATTAACTAGCTACGCTTGTTGGTGTGAAAGTGACAATAAGAGGCCATTACAACAGTACGATTTTTGATAAACAACTCGACTTGTTGTAGGGAACAGGTGTTCGTTTACTGCAAGATTAGTAGCGATACCTTAGCTACAGAGAAGTTACTAACAGTCTATTATAAACTTCCAACTACACGAAACTGTGCGCACACTCGCAATGAAAACACTGGAGCTGGAATCCAAACACAGTTGCTAATATGGCGCTGAACAATGGCTGGATCTCCTCCCTTATACTGATTCTGCGGAACTTCAAAGGCTTGTGGATTTGCCCACAAAGTGTTGAGCTGGTCAGACAAACTTGATCTAATAACCTTTAGGAATATGGTTTGATAGGAAGCTAAGGGGTAATGTTCAGTTAGAGAAGATGGCAAAGAAGGCAGAAGAGTGGGTTGGAAAGGTAATATGGATGAGTAGAGTGAATGGGCAGGTGGAAGTAGACAGAGGAAGAATGGTGTGGGAGCTTCTAGCGAGACCCAGTATGGAGCATGCAGCCGAAGTGTGGTGGACAGGAGGACGGAATGCTCGCAAGAAGTTGGAGTCAGCACAGATGAGAGTGGGTAGGAGACTGTTGGGGGCAAGTGATACAGTAGCAGGAGTGGCAATACGGGGAGATATGGGGTGGAGGAAGCTAGAGGAGAGGAGGGAAGAGATGAAGGTTTTGTTTGGCAAGAGATTAGAGGTGTTGGAACAGAGCAGATTGGTTAAAGTTGTTGTAAATAAACTACGAGAGGATGGAGGAATTGGATGGTGGGAAGAATATGAGATCTTGAGGAGAAAGTACAAGATAAACAACGAGGTTGGGTCAGTGCGCAAGTGGAAGGGGAAAGTGAAGGTGAGAAATGAGAAGGACTGGGAGGAGTGGTGGTATTGGTTTGTAAAATGGTGGTATTGGGTTGTAAAATGGTGGTATTGGGTTGTATTGGGTTGTGGTATTGGGTTGTAAAATGAGGTATTGGGTTGTAAAATGGTGGTATAAGTGGACTGACCTATATAATTTTAGTAGTCTCTGTTCTATCAACACATCTGTGGTTACTCTAAATGCCGACTAAATGGGAAGTGATAAAGTGCAAGGTATGAAATGGGCTTCATTCTGATATCAAAATAATTTCCATACGATGTAATGTAAACAATCAGGACACGCTATATGTATGTTAGATACACACCAATGTACACCCCCCATTCATTGCGCTGTTAGATACAAACCAATGAATGGGGAGGGGAGTACATTGATGTGTACCTATCATATAGCGCAATGAATGGGGGGGGGGGGGGGGGGGGGGACATTGGCGTGGGCCTATAGCGACACCAATGAATGGGGGGGTTCATTATATCTCTACATTAATTAATAATGCAATGACTACCATTACTGATTAATTAGGAGGGTTTGCACCTCTATATCGGTACTTCTGTACCCATTTATAATTTATATGCACTCTATCCATGAATTTAGAAGATGTGACAGTATATATAATAATAAGACACAAGTTACAATCTGATAATACTACTATATATTGCACTCTCTCAGAATGTATTCTAACAACGAGTTCTGCTCCAAATAAGTTTGTGTTGAACACGGATAATTAGCGATCTGATGAAATTGAATAATGTTATTTTTAAAATCCATATTAGACCTTAATAGTACAGTTGGGTGACTAGTCCCGATTAGAAGTCCATAGCACACTAGTGTTTCCATTTCATCCAAGGTTTTTCGGTTGGAATAAGTCAAGCTCTTAAACCAAGATGAGATGGTTGCTACTACCATGGAGGCCTTCAGTTGGTCAAGCACTCCCTTTATTGCCACTGCTTGATTTTTGCAGTCAACATTAGCAGAATTGATTTTCCCGAGCAGAACAGCATTAGCCCTCCTTCCCATAAGCTGAATATCGCCTCCTCCAGAAAATGGTGAAAAATCAGATCCATAAAATGGTGAAAAATCAGATTCCTTATAACCCAAATTGCATTGTACTCCATGGTAATTCGATTCCACAAAACTGTTCAGTGCTACAAACAAAGATAGATTTCTTTTTGATTCAGATGTCATCTCAGGATTTAACGCCACATTCCGATATGTGTGGGTAACACTCCTGGTCGGACCCCACCTGGTCGGACCCCAAAATGAATTCACCAAATTACATGACATGTCCGAAGAAGGAGGAATAATGAAATCATCCAGAATCTCAGTGCGGCTTAACTTTCGGTGCTGCGACGATTTGGTACAAGAACATGCTGTTTGTTTATTATAGAGAAAAATGGCGTATAATCCCCCCCAGGCACCATGTATTTCAAAATGTCCTCCTTCCGTAATTTCTGGAAAGGTAATAGACGGATTTTGTAAACGAAAGAGTCTCTTCATAATTTTCTTCGAGCAAATATCATAACTCATAGGAATTTTTATCACTTTAGAAAATGGCTTCATTCCAAAAAATATCACTCGGACATTAGAGACCTAAAAGAAAGAGACAATTAACAATTATTAATGGAAAAAGAGAGAATTATTAATGGAAAAAAGAGAGAATTATTAATGGTAAAAGAGACGATTATTAATGTTCGTTTCATACCGTTTCCATATCAAGAACTTCAAGACCACCATCACCACCATCATCACCACCATCATCACCACCATCATCACCACCATCCTCCTGTACCGTATAATGGAATCATGAATTAATAGGTGTTGGCTTGAATGTATAGAGGTACATGTAGAGCAACGTGTCCAACTAGAATCCTAGTGGGAACACTGCAATGTAGCACCAAGGTTCATTTAATTAAGGGGGGACTGTACCGCGAACACGCCAATGCCACGATTGACATTGATCCCTAAGTCATCCAGGCAATCTAAATCAGCATGTTTGTTCCTGAATGCATGCACACACACCTACTAGGACCACATCCATTCCTGCATGCACACACACCTACTAGGACCACACCCATTCCAGCATGCATGCACACTCACACACTTACTAGGACCACACACCTACTAGGTCCACATGACACACACCCTCTGCCATGTTCAAGCTGTACATCCAGGCCACACCCATTCATGCATGCACGCACGCACAAACACCTACTAGGAGCACACCCAATCCTGCATGCATGCACATTGAAAGCGAGTACACGTGGAACTCTTACGACTGTGCCAGGAAACTATTTTAGCCAAGCAGCTGCATTCGTTCATTTAACCGTTTTCACGCCGTAGTCCTCACTTAAACTGTGTTTCTATATGTCCAGCTTTAACTGTTTACTTTTGCATATGCATCTCCAACCATGCAGTAATAATATATTAAGTTTAATGAGTGACTATGTAGAAGTCAATATATAGAGGTTGATATATAGAGAGCTGGGCTGAACTAGGAGGACCTGCTGGACTAACTAAGATGCCCCTATAACTGTATTTCTATATGTCCAGCTTTAACTGTTTACTTTTTCATATGTATCTCCAAACATGCAGTAATAAAATATTAAGTTCTCTAAGTGAATATATAGAAGTCAGTATATAGAGGTTGATATATACAGGGCTGGGCTGGCTTGTTTGATTAACTAGGACGACCAGCTGGATTAACTTAGATACCCCTATAACTGTATTTCTATATGTCCACCTTTGTTTACTTTTGCATATGCATCTCCAACCATGTACAGTAATAATATAGTTTATGAGTGAATATGTAGAAGTCAATATATAGAGGTTGATATATAGAGAGCTGGGCTGAACTAGGAGGACCCACTGGACTAACTAAGATGCCCCTATAACTGTATTTCTATATGTCCAGCTTTAACTGTTTACTTTTTCATATGTATCTCCAAACATGCAGTCTCACATAGCCTAGGGGCCTGGTGTCGCTAATCTTATGTTGTACAATGTAGTCACAATATTCTATTTGCTGCACATCTGCACAAATATTCCACTCAACCATAAAGAAAAAGCATGGTGTGACTTGGAGTTCCCATGCCTAGACAACTACTACAAACCTTCATTCCAGAGGTGCCAGCATCATCATCATCATCATCATGTGACTCATCATCTGACTCATATTGTAGTTTTCTCTTCCGCAAGTTCCGCAACTTCTCTATTACATACAAATAATGATCAATATAAAACTAGGAATGAATACCCTTCCAGGACGTCCACCACCTCATCATTGGAGTGGGGAATCCTGAGGTGAGAATTTAAGAGTGTACGAGTGCAATTTGGGGGGGAAATTGCACTTACAACACAACAGGGCTAGGGCTAGAATGCAGATATAGTTAATGTAATTATGTATGGAGTCACCAACATCATTTGGAGTGTGGAATCCTGAGGTGAGAAAGAAATCGACACATGGTACATGGTACAATTACTTACCCAGCTGCACCTTCAACTTTCTCTCGCGCTCCTTGGACTCCTTCGACTCTCTCTCATGCTCCTTCTCGCGCTGCTTGGACTCCTTCGACTCTCTCTCATGCTCCTTCTCGCGCTG
The DNA here is from genome assembly GCA_028752905.1 of Cladorhizidae sp. MBARI D1340-BT2. Classification (NCBI taxonomy): domain Eukaryota; kingdom Metazoa; phylum Porifera; class Demospongiae; order Poecilosclerida; family Cladorhizidae; species Cladorhizidae sp. MBARI D1340-BT2. The sequence goes on along the minus strand of JAQNBH010000007.1, from coordinate 14,979,458 downwards.
CTTGGACTCCTTCGACTCTCTCTCACGCTCCTCCTTCAACTCATCCAACAATTTACTCATCTCCTCCATAGTTTCCATACTGCTGAGGCACTTAGAGATCGGATGCTAAGGAGACAGGATGTGGATGGCTAAGGCCACTAATACAAATGGAAATAAATAATGTAAACTTAAAAACCTATTTAATGTAGCATTTGACACCTTCTCCTTCTCCTACATGGGGATAGAGAGATACTTGGATTTTTATTTATTCACCATGAGCAGCAAAATGATTGAACACTGTCCTAGCAACCCCAACCCCACCCTCCCTCCCCACTTACCAGCGGCAGCTCCTAGTTATTCGAGATTAAACGTACTGACAGTAGTGTGATCAAAATAGGGGAGGTACAAGGCTAGTTTGTGGTGTGCTGATTGGCTGACCTGTACAAGGCTAGTTTGTGGTGTGATTGGCTGACCTGCCAACCACCCATCCAACCACCTATTCTAATAAAGCACTTACATGTTCATTGAGTAAAGCATGACCTTTGTTTTTAGTCTGCGATAGCAAAAAAAAAAAAAAAAAAGTCTGGGGTAGCCATACCGAAATCCCCAACCAATGGTCATTGGACCAGAATGTTCAGTGGACATCACATACAGGAATGGTTGGTTGGTTAGCAGCACGTTCGCCGACCCACATCCTATCAGTTTACCACATCATAGCCTGCCCTAGCATGATCTCACAGCACATGACTAGGTGTGTCAGCTCTATGGGGACACACAAGGTAGGTTAAAGTAGGTTGTATGGGGACACACACTGTCACAATCACTTGAGTCAGGTTGAAAATAGCTCTATGGGGACACACACTGTCTGAACTAACAAACTAACACAGAAGAGATCATACGTCTGAACTACAGAATTACGTAAGGGCACTAAAAACTACTTGAATAGCTTACAAAACGGTCGGAGAGCAGCTGAGCACACACCAGGAGTCACCCCAGGCTAGCTCACAACCAGATGCATGGGAGGAGGATTTTTGCTCATACATTTAGAGTAAATACTCAGCTAGCTGTTAAAACAATGAGGGAACAAGTAATGCAAGTAATGCACCAGACCCTGATAATGGGTCTCTTGGACTGCTATAATATTGGATGTGGCTGATTGGTAACCTGCTAACCAAATGCACATTGATTAGTTCACATTGATTAGTTTGTGGTGTGCCAATTGGCTGACCTGCCAACCACCACCCATTGTCACTACATGTTTGACAATGTTCGTGGGCTATTTATAGAGCAGGGTTATTTATATAGAGTGCACCAGAAGGAGTCTTAAGGAGCTCCTAAGGTAAGGCCTGTCCCAAGGCAAAAACACACAGCAGGAGTCCAGTGGTACATGCCAATCATGCTGTTAATAAACACATTCAGCGAATGTTACCATGGACCTTCATTTAGCTAGAGCCAGAGCCATTGGCCATTTGAAATACTCAGTCACTTATTGAGCTTGTAAAGTTGACCCGAGAGCTGATAGAAGCTGTACACCAACTATGATGGCTGGTCTGCTAGTGGTCGGCCTGAGCTGAGCTGAATTAAAGTTAACCTCACTCACACTCACCCACACTTGCCCTGACATTTTGGCGCCACACTATTTTGGTGCCACGCTATTTTGGCTACCCCATGATACCATAACCATTGAAAATAACATCAGACACACTGGCGAGTTAGCACCATCACCCTGAAGGACTCAACATCTCAACATTTGCAAATCATGATGGAGAATGGTTGCTAGAGAAGGTGCTGGATAAACTTACCAAGTAATGAGCAAGTGGCGAGCAGATAGAGAGCGCTGTGGCGAGCAGATAGAGAGCAGTGTGGCAGGTAGAGAGCGGTGGCGAGCAGGTAGGAGCGGTGGCGAGCAGATAGAGGACACACCAGGAGTCAATTCAACTAGGACACAACAGAGAAACATGGGTAGTCACGCGTCAGTGTTTCGTGTGCATGCGCGAGCGTTCAGTTACACGGATCCGCCCCCGACTCGGTGTTGCAGACAGTAGTGTCAATAATATTTTACTGTAATACTATTTCATTGTGTGTTGTTTATTGTTTAAGTAAGTAGTCTTGGGTAGCCATACAGAAAACACCAACCCTGTTCAAGGGGAGCTTTTAGTTGGCATAATTATAAATACAGTTTGCTAGTCTTTCAATTGTTGTCTAGGGATCTCTTGGATCTCTTGGCTATGGAGCTGATATATTATGATTAGAAGGTTGTGGTGTGCTAATTAGATACCTTAGGTATTGTGGTGTGCTGATTAGATACCTTGTGGTGTGGTATGAAATTTAAAAAAAATTCACCAATTAAAGACCTCGTTAATTTCTTGGGCGACTATAGTCGCCCGTTGCAGTTGAAGGATTGATGAGCTGCTACATATGCAAGCGAAGTTATACAGTTAACAAGAAGGGCTTTATAAGGCCTCATGGCCCGATAAGTAATCGGTGTCGAGGTGGAGGCTTACAACCAGGTTAGTAGACCTTTTCTTATCCTTTCTTTTAGTAGAGAATACTGCACTGATTATTTCCCTCTGTATCCTTGTACCCTCTATCCTGTAGAATTGGAGCACCCATCGCACACCGCCCCCTCAGTCACTGCCCCCTCAGACTCCGACACCACCAACTCAGACACCACCCCCTTAGACACCACCCCCTCAGACGATTCTGGTTTCCATCTATTACAATACATTACTTCCTGTTCTCTCTCTCAACAGTGATGATTTCCCCCCCCCCCCCCTTTTCTCCTAATAGATCTTGTGCAAACAGCTAGAGAGGGATTCCCTGTGGACCTGATTTAACTTAACGTTTTGAATGTATGTAATACTGGAACTTCAGCATAATTTTTTTTGCCAGACGCCTACTGTTTGTGTTATCGATCTATCAATTCACTTTTTAATAAGCTTATGTATATATATAATTATAGTTACTTAAATATAACATACCCAGTATGAGCTATGTATATTATATATACCTCAGGGAAAAGAACTAAAAATTAAATGAAATCATTCTTTGTAATTTTTTTCGTTGTGCTTCATTATGTGGTTAAAGGTGCTCTATGGTGGTATTGGGTTGTACAATGAGAGTGAATCTACAGGTCTTAATATACATTGTACAACCCAATACCACCATTGTACAAACCAATACCACCATTGTACAAACCAATACCACCATTGTACAACCCAATACCACCATTTTACAACCCAATACCACCATTATACAAATACCACCATTCATGAGTAGAAATTTACAATATATATATAGCTAAAAGGTGCATAGGTGCACTATATTGGAATTTAGATGTCCTCTTATGGATATAGGGACCATAGTCACAGTTCAAATAGTAGGCACCTCGTTTCCAGCTGACCAATTTTGGGGCAAGTTTCACTCCAAAAAATTAGTACAAGTTACATACAGTACTTATGGTACTTTCTAGCTATTATTAACATAAAATCATGTTTTTCGGTTGGAGCCAAGAAATGGAATCGAAGTGCCTTTTGTTAAAACTGTGAAATGGCGCTCTATATTGGAATTGAAATATCCTATTATGGATACAGGGGCCATTCTCACAGTTCCAATAGTTGGCACCTCGTTTCCTGCTCACACTTGGGGTTGGGACTATAGCAAAAGAACTGGAATCGAGGTGCCTTATGTTGGATCTGTTACATACGTGCTCAATATTGGAATTGGAATGTCCTATTATGGATACAGGGTCCATTCTCACAGTTCTAATAGTAGGCACCTCATTTCTAGCTGACCCATTTGAGGGGTGGGGCTTGAGCCAAGAACTGGAATTTAGGTGCCTTTAGTTGGAACTGTGACATAGGTGCTCAATATTGGAATTGGAATGTCCTCTTATGGATGCAGGGACCATTGTCATAGTTCCAATAGTAGGCACCTCGTTTCTAGCACGTTGCAACATAAGGCACCTCGATTCCATTTCTTGGCTCCAGCCCCACCCCCAAATGAGTGAGCAGGAAACAAGGTGCCTACTATTGAAACTGTGACAATGGTCCCTATGTCTATAATTGGATATCTCTATTCCAATATAGAGCACCTATGTCACAGTTCCAACTAAAGGCACCTCGATTCCAGTTCTTGGCTCAAGCCCCACCCCTCAAATGGGTCGGCTAGAAACGAGGTGCCTACTATTGGAACTGTGACAATGGTCCCTGATCCATAAGTGGACATTCCAATTCCAATATTGAGCACCTATGTCACAGTTCCAACATAAGGCACCTTGATTCCAGTTCTTTTGCTACAGTCCCAACCCCAAAATGTGTGAGCAGGAACCGAGGTGCCAACTATTGGAACTGACAATCCTCCCTGTATTTGTAAGAGGACATTCGAATTCCAAATTAGAGCACTTAAGTCTCAGTTCCAACATTAGGCACCTCGATTCCAGTTCTTGGTTCCAGCCCCACCCCCAATGTGTCAGCTGGAAACAAGGTGCTTACTATTGGAACTGTAACAATGGTCCTTACAAATACAGGGATGATTGTCAGTTCCAATAGTTGGTTACTGACTTGGTAAAGATTACCAAAATAAAGTTAATGCTATGCTGCAATCGGATTGGACGAAGTCAAAATGATCCTATTGTAAATGATCCCTCCCATGTGATCCTCTCAAAAACCCGCCCTTTCACCTTTAAAAGGTGAGCTCTTCGCGCCAAAACGCTATTGATCAGTGATCGCTCAAACCGCTCCTACCTGCTCGCCACCGCTCTCTACCTGCCACACCGCTCTCTACCTGCTCGCCACACCGCCTCTACCTGTCGCCACACCGCTCTCTATCTGCTCGCCACTTGCTCATTACTTGGTAAAAACGCTATTGATCAGTGATCGCTCAAACCGCTCCTACCTGCTCGCCACCGCTCTCTACCTGCCACACCGCTCTCTACCTGCTCGCCACACCGCCTCTACCTGTCGCCACACCGCTCTCTATCTGCTCGCCACTTGCTCATTACTTGGTAAGTTTATCTAATAGGACATCTCAATTCCAATATAGTGCACCTATATCACAGTTCCAACATAAGGCACCTCGATTCAAGTTCTTGGCTCCAGCCCCACCCCTAATGGGTCAGCTGGAAACGAGGTGCCTACTGTTGACACTGTGACAATAGTCCCTATATCCATAAGTAGCATCTTAATTCCAATATAGAGAACCTATGTCACAGTTCCAACATAAGGCACCTCGATTCCAGTTCTTGGCTCAAGCCCCACCCCTCAAATGGGTCAGCTAGAAACGAGGTGCCTACTATTGGAACTGTGACAATGGTCCCTGATCCATAAGTGGACATTCCAATTCCAATATTGAGCACCTATGTCACAGATCCAACATAAGTCACCTCGATTCCAGTTCTTTTGCTATAGTCCCACCCCCAAGTGTGAGCAGGAAACGAGGTGCCAACTATTGGAACTGACAATCATCCCTGTATTTGTAAGAGGACATTTGAATTCCAAATTAGAGCACTTAAGTCTCAGTTCCAATGTTAGGCACCTCGATTCCAGATCTTGGTTCCAGCCCCACCCCCAATGTGTCAGCTGGAAACAAAGTGCTTACTATTGGAACTGTAACAATGGTCCCTGTATCCATAAGAGGATATTCCAATTCCAATATAGAGCACCTATGTCACAGGTGTAAAATAAGGCACCTCGATTCCAGTTCTTGGCTCAAGCCCCACCCCTCAATGTGACATACGTGCTCAATATTGGAATTGGAATGTCCTATTATGGATACAGGGTCCATTCTCACATAAGTGCACTATATTGGAATTGGGATGTCCTGTTATAGATATAGGAACTACCGTCACAGTTTCAATAGTAGGCACCTCGTTTCCAGCTGACTCTAGCCCCAATCGGATTTTTGGCTTAACATTCGCTGAATGTGTTTTTATTAACAGCATGATTGGCATAGGCACCACTGGACTCCTGCTGTGTGTTTTGTTCTTGCCTTAGGACGGGTCTTACCTTAAGAGCTCCTTCCCTGCTCTATAAATAGTCCACAAACATTGTCAAACTTGTAGTGACAATTTGTGGTGGTTGGCAGGTCAGCCAATTGGCCCGAAAGTGGAACATTTTTTTTAATACCAGCAAGAACTTTCTTACAGCCTTGCCCGTCTGCCTGTCTTGTCTTACCATTGTCCCCTTTTAAAACTGCCATTTAAAGCTGTCCAAAGGCCTCTTGCCCTAGTAAGTAGTCTTGGGTAGCCATACAGAAAACACCAACCCTGTTCAAGGGGAGCTTTTAGTTGGCATAATTATAAATACAGTTTGCTAGTCTTTCAATTGTTGTCTAGGGATCTCTTGGATCTCTTGGCTATGGAGCTGATATATTATGATTAGAAGGTTGTGGTGTGCTAATTAGATACCTTAGGTATTGTGGTGTGCTGATTAGATACCTTGTGGTGTGGTATGAAATTTTAAAAAAATTCACCAATTAAAGACCTCGTTAATTTCTTGGGCGACTATAGTCGCCCGTTGCAGTTGAAGGATTGATGAGCTGCTACATATGCAAGCGAAGTTATACAGTTAACAAGAAGGGCTTTATAAGGCCTCATGGCCCGATAAGTAATCGGTGTCGAGGTGGAGGCTTACAACCAGGTTAGTAGACCTTTTCTTATCCTTTCTTTTAGTAGAGAATACTGCACTGATTATCCTTCCCCCTCAGCCGCACAAGAAGACACCACCACTCCCACACTAGAAGACACTCCCACACCAGAAGACACCACCACTCCCACCACACACGCCCCCCCTTCAGACATCTCATCAATGGAGGAGAGGGAGAAGGCAGTGGCTTCAGTCTCATCAGTGGCTTCAGTCATCTCATCAGTGGAGGAGAGGGAGAAGGCAGTGGAGGAGAGGGAGAAGAAGGTGCTGGAGAAGGAGAAGGCTGTGGAGGAGATGGAGGAGAAGGTGCTGGAGAAGGAGAAGGCTGTGGAGGAGATGGAGAAGGCTGTGGAGGAGATGGAGGAGAAGGTGCTGGAGAAGGAGAAGGCTGCGGATAATGATAGTGCATTATTAACAAAGAATATTCGCTTAGTGAAAGACGTTAGAAAAAGATTGCATCTTGGAGCACTCTCGGATTTGGGGAAGCTTAAAAAATTACTCTCTCCGAAATTAGTGAAAGGCCTGGTGTGTCCGGTAAGTTAAACTGAGAGTATCACTGAAAAGTAGTATTTATTGATCATCTTGCATTGATCATCCTGCAGGTCTGCCACCATGAAAGTTTAAACCCACAACAGTACTTGCGTCATGTGCGAGGGATGCATTCGAGGTTTATTATGCCAGGAGTTATCAAAGATATTGGGTAAGTTGTGTACATTCATTAGGTGGGTGGTTAATGGATTTTACTATTTCCCTCTTTTTTTTCAGCGGAGTTAAAACCATTGTATTCGATAGGTACTATTTAAAAAGCAAAAAGTATGAAGAACTGAGCAATCGTGGTAAATCTACGTTTGCTCTATACAGTGATGATGTTGTAGCACTGGCTTGCCCAGTCAGGGGGTGCAATCATAGGTCGATCCATGAGGTAACTTATGAAAAACATGTGAAGTCACGCCATGGAGGACTATATCAAGGACTATATCAAGATCCAAATGTGTACATTCTTGATGAAAAGTAAGTGAAATTGCTACATGCATTTTTGTTGGGGGTGGTTGTAATATTTTTCCCCCTCTTTTTTCCAGTGGTCGCGAGTTTAAAAGTACATTACAGACAGAAGACTCATCACAGTCTTGACTTTGTTGATGGAACTCTTAGATTAATTATTTATTGTTCTGACAATATCCATGACAAACTTCATAGTCGATGGTGCAACTTCCTTCGTCACACTCGAAGTGCACACATGTTGCCATGCCTACAGTAATAGACAGCCATTAGCATAAATTACACAAACACATCACACTTGCCATACTCGCATACTCATGCTCACAAAATACACACCACCACACTCACACATGACTGATAATTACTTTCTATACTGCATTGTATTGTCTGCATGTTTTTATTTAATGTTGGTTGGTGGAGAGCATTTATATACAAATTGGCTGTGAACAATTTCTATTCTATCCAGTCATAATTGCTGCATAGAAGGTGTTTGTAGGGTGTATTGACTTATAAAAGTTTTGGTCAATGGGGCTAGGTCTGTGGTCAATTGGGCTAGGTCTGGCTCAGTTGTGGTCAATGGCTAGGGATGTCCACATTACATTGTAGGGGGCTGGGATAGGGACTACTGGTGGTCGAGGTGCCTTATGTTGGATCTGTGACATAGGTGCTCAATATTGGAATTGGAATGTCCTGGGTCAGCTGGAAACGAGGTGCCTACTATTGGAACTGTGACAATGGTCCCTGATCCATAAGTGGACATTCCAATTCCAATATTGAGCACCTATGTCACAGATCCAAACATAAGGCACCTCGATTCCAGTTCTTTTGCTATAGTCCCAACCCCAAGTGTGAGCAGGAAACGAGGTGCCAACTATTGGAACTGACAATCATCCCTGTATTTGTAAGAGGACATTCGAATTCCAAATTAGAGCACTTAAGTCTCAGTTCCAACGTTAGGCACCTCGATTCCAGATCTTGGTTCCAGCCCCACCCCCAATGTGTCAGCTGGAAACAAAGTGCTTACTATTGGAACTGTAACAATGGTCCCTGTATCCATAAGAGGATATTCCAATTCCAATATAGTGCACCTATGTCACAGGTGTAAAATAAGGCACCTCGATTCCAGTTCTTGGCTCAAGCCCCACCCCTCAAATGGGTCAGCTAGAAACGAGGTGCCTACTATTGGAACTATGACAATGCAGACGTTCCAACCCTTCCGATTTTTTCGGGAGTCTCCCGAATTTGGACCCAATCTCCCGATCTCCCGATTTTCATAAAATTCTCCCGATTTTTAAAAATCCAGCTGGACTAGCAGCTAACACAAATCCATAGACTATCACAAATCCTACAGACTGTTGTTCTTTCCTTCCACAATCACCGTGACCGTGGCAGTTGCACGCGGACTTATGCCGAGTTGAGCCAATGTTATAATAATTATAGTCCACTTGTATTTAGCAAGTTGCGACTTTCAAGCATTGCGCTTGCGCAGTACCAAGCTGACGCCTTTTTTTGGTGCGTCATTGTGGTTCTGATTGACATTGAGCTAGGCAGTAGTTGTCTGGCAAGAGTTCTTAATCACTATCGTAATCTACAATGAGTTCGTTATGTTCATCGGTTCTTCATCCTCTTCGTTAAAGTAAGCAAATCGATCTTCTCCGCTATCACTTCCTTCCAACAGCTGGCGAGTAGCTTGTGTAATGGCTGGGATAGCTAACTACTTTGAGGCAGTGAATTTCTCCATCTTCAGACCCGTCCTGGTCCACCTTCACAGTGATGCCACAAGCACGAAATGATTTCTTGATCTCGGCAGACAAGCTAATGATAAACGACTGCGTGTGTGCAAGAGCGGTATATTAGCTTGGTGTGCTCCATTTGGAGTTCGACTTTCAGAGCGACTTCTATTCAGTGTGCGACTTATACTATTTCTATTGATTTTGCTACCTATATACTTTATTCTAGTTGGATGAAGTGAATTTTATCATTATATTTAACTTTTTATAAATATTTACATTGTTTCTGTAACTATTATAGCTATACACAAGAATTGCGAGAAATCTCCCTAATTTATGCAAAATCTACCGAATTTTTTTGTAATTTAGGCGAAGCCTCCCTAATTTTCATCTCTGGGGGTTGGAACGTCTGCAATGGTCCCTGCATCCATGAGAGCCCAGGCTAACCTATTACAACCCCACCAAGGATGAGAGAGGTGAGAGCCCAGGCTTACCTATTACAACCCCACCAAGGATGGGAGAGGTGAGAGCCCAGGCTTACCTACAACTACAACCCCACCAAGAATGGGAGAGGTGAGAGCCCAGGCTTACTTACTACACCAGGACACAACAGAGACGAAGTCAACCAGGACAGACTGGAATAACCTAATTCGCCCCTATAAGCTGTAGTGGCATACGCGCTACGTCTTATATAACAGCCTTACAGGTCAAATTCAAACAGAGTACAGAGGTCAATTTAAAAAGGTGAGCTCCTAATAGATATCATCGTGTTCAATTTGACCTAGTAAGGCTGTTCACTTATAACCATGTATACCTATCAGCAGGTTTTGCTACACTTGCAGAAGTCTTGTAACTATGTATACCTATAATGGATCAATCGCAATATAAGCCTCCAAGGGTCGAAAAAATCGTGCGCGTTTTAATTATGCGGGTGGTCAAAAGGGCTAGGGCTAGGGCTAGGGCAAGGGCTAGGGCTAGGGTATCTTAATGTTCCTGAAGCAGCCATCAGTTCATTATAAGTTTCATTAACACATTCGACACCTTTTGACCGCTCGCATAATTAAAACGCGCACGATTTTTTCGACCCTTGGAGGCTTATTTGGGATTGATCCCCTATAATATATAATAAGTGAGGTCGCACTGTATTAAGCTGCAGGTTTTGCTACACTTGCAGAAGTCTTATAACCATGTATACCTATAATAAGTAAGGTTGCAAGCACTGTATTAAGCTGCAGGTTTTGCTACACTTGCAGAAGTCTTATAACCATGTATACCTATAATAAGTAAGGCTGCACTGTATTAAGCTGCAGGTTTTGCTACATTTGCAGAAGTCTTATAACCATGTATACCTATAATAAGTAAGGATGCATGTATTAAGCTGCAGGTTTTGCTACACTTGCAGAAGTCTTATAACCATGTATACCTATAATAAGTGAGGCTGCATGTATTAAGCTGCAGGTTTTGCTACACTTGCAGAAGTCTTATAACCATGTATACCTATAATAAGTAAGGATGCATGTATTAAGCTGCAGGTTTTGCTACACTTGCAGAAGTCTTATAACCATGTATACCTATAATAAGTGAGGCTGCATGTATTAAGCTGCAGGTTTTGCTACACTTGCAGAAGTCTTATAACCATGTATACCTATAATAAGTGAGGTCGCACTGTATTAAGCTGCAGGTTTTGCTACACTTGCAGAAGTCTTATAACCATGTATACCTATAATATGTGAGGTCGCACTGTATTAAGCTGCAGGTTTTGCTACACTTGCAGAAGTCTTATAACCATGTATACCTATAATAAGTAAGGTCGCACTGTATTAAGCTGCAGGTTTTGCTACACTTGCAGAAGTCTTATAACCATGTATACCTATAATAAGTGAGGTCGCACTGTATTAAGCTGCAGGTTTTGCTACACTTGCAAAGCTTGTTGGTATATCGGTACACCTCTGAAATAACCTCTGATATAGCAAAGCTTGGACTCTAGATGGACCAGTACTGTAATATTTGTTTAATTTAGCCTAAGCCAAAGCAAATGTGAAGCACAACATTATCTTTGCATAATGTGACGCGGTTTTTAGCCCTTGGCCGCCTTTTAGTTTGCGCCAAAAAAGAATAGTCCGCACAAGTTTTAATGTGTATTTTTTTATTTAACTACAAGTATGCAAGCAATAATTGTAGTTCCTTTTTCTCCTTTTTCGTGCAATGCAGCGCAGTTCGCTACTAAGTGCTCTGCAAGTTGAACCTTTACAGTTTGTGTCTCAGTTGTTGCAGTAATAATCTATGCCCAAAGTTCTAATTTACTAATGGCATCCACGAGAGGACGTGAAGTACTCCGAGGTAAGCTCTATTACAGAGCACGAAAAAGCAAGGAAAGTAAAAAAAAGGTTAGTAGATAAATGCCAAAAAAAAAAGGTATGTTTGTTATTTTAAATACAACTTTAGTTTAATATATACTCATACTTCATACCATTCAACTTTTATTTAATAGTGGGTTACAAGTAGATGTTTAGCTACCTAATCTGACCTTTTTCTAGTGGTTAATCTTTAGCTAGAGGTTTAGACACTCTTCTTGTTTTTACGATTTCTTCCTCTTCATTCTTGCTGTACCTCTTCTTAGAAAAGAGTTGTAGCTGCCTTTTCTGGAATGAGTAGCAGTACAGAAGGAGGAAAAACCTATTCGGCTCAGTTGCAGATATTTGAAGACTATGAAAATATTGAGAAGCCTGGGCATCAATCAAAAGGTTCCATTAATCTCGACAATGCCAAGATTGAGTCGAGCTACTCAAGTCCATCTGGTTCAAACACCAGCTCTCCCGCTTATATTTCTATGGGTTCAACCAATAGCACACCCTCTTTATCAGTGGGCTCCGCAAGTGGCAGCATTCCCGGGATCAATGGAGGCATGGATGTTTACATCTTCACTGTAGCAACAAGCAGCGGCAAGTTGCACGAGTTTCGCACAGACAGCGAAAATGACAGCCTGCGCTGGTTGAAGCTACTCCAACTTTTAGTGATGTATCCTTACTCCCAGATTCCCGAGGAGCCACAAGTGAATCCTATCAAGGATAGCTTCAGACAGGCGTTGGAGGCCAAGCAATACAATGCAGGTGAGCCCCTTCTTTACTTTCTGTGTAAATTGCAGTTAACGGCATCTCAATTCTTAATTTTGGTCCTTAGTTTCCTAAATTGTCCAGTACGTTTTTTTCTTTTGTCGACTCATTTTTTAATATTATTATTATTATTATTATTTTACCTTAGGCCCGCCCGAGCGACCTTTAAACCGAGCGACCTTTAAACAAGGATAGCGAGGGGGAATTAAACAGAGGTGTTATTTGTACAAGGGTGGTGACATGTTGAGAAAACTGGCCCCATGTGTCTTTCAGTATACGAGAAGGAGTTTCAGTTTCACATGGGAACTAGTGTGGCTTCTCTGGGGAGAGGGGAAATGGGCTGACTATGATAATAAGCAACTTTTCTTCCCTCTCTGTTTCCTCTAGATTCTGTCTGGCCTGTGTACATCTTGCACGAGGCGGTTGGCCACAAGTGTGGCATTATTGGCCAACATATTCTAGCTCTCCGCAGAGGAGTCCCTGGCATCTCGATGGGAAAACTAGACATCATCAGTCCGGCAGACCACAACCACCCTGTGGTGACATGGGACCGTGACAAGATACGGAGGACTGGAAAGACGGGACATCTGGTTTTCATCGAGATTGGCCGGAGGTGTGAAGGGGGACCCGGATTGGTGTGGATGTACGTCGGCTATCAGAACGATGCCCAAGCTCTGCGGGAGACCCTTCACAAGTGAGTGGTAATTTGTGTGTAGAGGCAGTAGGAAATGAATATATCCTAGCAAGACACATTGTGTGCCGTGCTAGAGCTGGGGTGCTGCCTGCCCGCACATCACATTGTGTGACTGTCCGGCAGCCTTGTGTCCCCCCTAGAGCTGGGCTGCTGCATGTGACTATCTGGCAGCCGTGTGTGCCCCCACTAGAGCTGGGCTGCTGCACATATTTCCATACCAATATTACGTAGATGGGATGAAATAATGATACTGCAGCAATAATTATTTGTATTCCAGTACCAGAATGTCAATTGTTTCTCTCCGTAGATTTCTATCACAAGGAGACGGCACTCCAGTCTCCACTAATTCTCAAACTCAGGGTCTCTACAGTGTTCATAGGTCATCCCAAGAAGCCCATCACTCCTTCCAGAAATCGTCTTCTGCTTACAGTTACTGTCAGGGAAACCTTCCCTGACTGTTAACAGGAAGCCTTCCATGAACCATGGGAAGATGGAGGACCTACAGCTGGTGCTTAACCATGAACAAAGGAACCATCATGAACAAAAGAACCAACATGAACAAAGGAACCATCATGAACAAAAGAACCAACATGAACAAAGGAACCACCATGAACAAAAGAAACCACCATGGACAAAGAAACCACCATGGACAAAGAAACCACCATGGACAAAGAAACCACCATGGACAAAGAAACCACCATGGACAAAGAAACCACCATGGACAAAGAAACCACAATGGACAAAGAAACCACCATGGACAAAGAAACCACCAGAGACTGGTGACCTCAAACTAAGTGCTATAAAAGAACATTGTAATTTAATTAAAGGGAGAGAAAAACACTAAGAGAAACTGGAACTGAACTTGTGTAAGGAGGGATAGACTGTAAAGCTAGGCTTGTATGGTTATCTCTGTGTAATCTCTGTGTATGATTGCTGATTGAGTATATCACTTATCTTATTAATATATATACCATTCTATTAATAAGAGGGATACAGCGACTACTGGAGTTGGCTGATTTCGGGTTGGATCGAGGATCACTAGTGAGGAGAGACTGGTGACAAGGATCTAGCCGTCGTATAAAATAGTGTCTCATGCCAATTAGTTAAAGGTTCTAATTGGATGAGAACTGATTTTATCACAGTTACCAGAACTACAACCTCGTACGACGTAGATCTCAAGATCACGATTCTGGTTTCCACTCTGCGGAGAGGACGCCATCTATTTTTGATGGCCCTCCAGTCCGTCTCGACAAGCATCCATCAGTATGCCGAAAGCGTGACTCTGACGTGTCTGTGCGGAGCAATAGCGTTGCTTCTGCTTCTTCCCCGTATGGAAGCCTCAAACCGGAGTTATTTGAGTATGAGGAAAGTTCCATCTTGGGTCATTCCCCGGCTGACGATAGCAAGGGTTACATTACCGGGCACATGGACGGAGATGCGGAATCGACGCAGTCTGGTCAGCGTCTGTATGATATCATTGGCCAGGGGCGGAGTCACTCTATTAGCTTGGCCCAGGCGCTGCCAGGTACTGACGACAACCAATACGTGATGATGATGAATCCTGCCAACGCCAAAGAAGGCATGTATGTAAACATGCGCTCGGCCTCTTTGGGATCCGCATCAAAATCTTCCACCATGCCAGTTCCCATGCCGCAAGCTGGCGAAGGAGGAACAGGTGACGAGTACAATATCATGCAACACAATGGAAGGCCGACCTCACGGCAACTTGCAAATTCGCAAAACTATGAAAATCTTCCCACCATCAACGAGAGCCGACAAGGAAACCGTGAAGGACCGAAGAACTACGAAAACCACCCATGTGTTCATAAATTTAAAACTTAATTGTCCTATAATCGTTTCTGGCTTGCATTAGTTTGTTAATTTTTTTTTTTTGATTGTGACATATATATCCAGCTTTAACTGTTTACTTTTCCCCCCAGTTCCAATATAGTGCACCTATGCCCGGGTTCCAACATTTCATCCAACCCCCAAATGAGTACATTGTTACAGTTCCAATAGTAACCACCCCGTTTCCAGCTGACAAATTGGGGGTGGGGCTGCAGCCAAGAACTGAAATCGAAGTGGTGCCTTATATTGACACTGCGACATTGGTGCTCTATATTGGAATTGGAATGTCCTTTTATGGATACAGGGAACTTTGTCACAGTTGCAATAATAGGCACCTCGTTTCCAGCTCACTCATTTGGGTGTGCGGCTGGAGCCAAGAACTGGAATTGAGGTGCTTTATGTTGCAACTGCTGGCATAGGTGCTCTATTTTGGAATTGGAATGTCTACTTATAGACACAGGGACAATTGTCACAGTTGCAATAATAGGCACCTCGTTTCAAGCTCACTCATTTGGGGGTGTGGCTGGAGCTAAGAACTGGAATCGAGGTGCCTTATGTTGCAACTGTGACATACGTGCTCAATATTGGAATTGGAATGTCCTATTATGGATACAGGGTCCATTCTCACAGTTCTAATAGTAGGCACCTCATTTCTAGCTGACCCATTTGAGGGGTGGGGCTTGAGCCAAGAACTGGAATCGAGGTGCCTTTAGTTGAAACTGTGACATAGGTGCTCAATATTGGAATTGGAATGTCCTCTTATGGATGCAGGGACCATTGTCATAGTTCCAATAGTAGGCACCTCGTTTCTAGCACGTTGCAACATAAGGCACCTCGATTCCATTTCTTGGCTCCAGCCCCACCCCCAAATGAGTGAGCAGGAAACAAGGTGCCTACTATTGGAACTGTGACAATGGTCCCTATATTTGTAAGAGGACATTCCAATTCCAAATTAGAGCACCAATGTCGCAGTTGCAACATAAGGCACCTCGATTCCATTTCTTGGCTCCAGCACCACACCAAAAATGAGTCAGCAGGAAACCAGGTGCCTACTATTGAAACTGTGACAATGGTCCCTATGTCTATAATTGGACATCTCTATTCCAATATAGTGCACCTATGTCACAGTTCCAACTAAAGGCACCTCGATTCCAATATAGAGCGCCATGTCACAGTTTTAACAAAAGGCACTTTGATTCCAGTTCTTGGCTCCAACCGAAAAATATGATTTTATGTTAATAATAGCTAGAAAGTTACATAAGTACTGTATGTAACTTGTACTAATTTTTTGGAGTGAAACTTGCCCCAAAATTGGTCAGCTGGAAACGAGGTGCCTACTATTTGAACTGTGACTATGGTCCCTATATCCATAAGAGGACATCTAAATTCCAATATAGTGCACCTATGCCACAGTTCCAACATAAGGCACCTCGATTCCAGTTCTTGGCTCAAGCTAGGGCTAGGGCATGCAGTTTCTCGACGCTGGGTTTTAAGGCACTATATTGGAAACTGTGACAATGGTCCCTATCTCTATAAGTGGACATCCTAATTCCAATATAGTGCACCAATGTCCCAGCTCCAACAAAAGGCACCTCGATTCCAGTTCTTGGCTCCAGCCACACACCCCAAATGAGTGAGCTGTAAACGAGGTGCTTACTATTGCAACTGTGACAATCATCCCTGTATCTATAAGTGGACATTCCAATTCCAATATAGACCACCCATGTCGTAGCTCCAACATAAGGCACCTGGATTCCATTTCTTGGCTCCAGCCCCACCCCCCAAAGCCTTCTCCCTCTCTTACCATTGTCACAGTTCCAGTTGTGTGTGTGATGTGCATTATTGATGCATTTTTTTGCATACATCTTCATAATAATAATTATATGAAACCAGGTGATCCCAATTCCAATATAGAGGACCTAGAGCACCTATGTTACAGTTCAGTTCTTCTTCTTTTGGCATCTTCTCTGACCTGGTCCTTTGATAAAAAATCTGTCATCAAATATGATTCATTCAATTTGAACTGCTCAAGGTTCTGGCCCCTGTTTCTTTAGGCGTGAACCAGTTCTTGGGAGGGTGGTATATATAATGTGAGTGGACCCCTAACCACCCTTTATATGAGCAGCTGGTGAACTACTGATCGTGGGATATAAAATTGTTTCTCTCGGATGGTTTTAAAAGCCTCACGATAATTATGGTGGATTCTCATCATCTAGGTTAATCTGGAGGCAGGGGTGCCCATGCAGCGACTGACGCAGACACTGGAGGTATCCCCCCTGCTCATACAATATCCCCTCTGCTTGAGATAACTTCTGTCTGGATAGGTTGTACAATGTTGGTATTAAGCGGAACAATGGTGGTGGAGTTTACACATTGTCGCCTAAAGGCCTAACTATGCCACCCACAGGTGTGCCTAAATTAATTGTGACTTAATTGTAGTCACATGACACAGAAACTTCAATGCCCTATCCCAGCTCCTAATGCTTCCTAGCTAGAGCATTATCCACCAGAAGCCCTTACCCTATCCCAGCCCCCAATTCCAAATTAGAGCACCAATGTCGCAGTTGCAACATAAGGCACCTCGATTCCATTTCTTGGCTCCAGCACCACACCAAAAATGAGTCAGCAGGAAACCAGGTGCCTACTATTGAAACTGTGACAATGGTCCCTATGTCTATAATTGGACATCTCTATTCCAATATAGTGCACCTATGTCACAGGTGTAAGATAAGGCACCTCGATTCCAGTTCTTGGCTCAAGCCCCACCCCTCAAATGGGTCAGCTAGAAACGAGGTGCCTACTATTGGAACTATGACAATGGTCCCTGCATCCATAAGAGGACATTCCAATTTCAATATTGAGCACCTATGTCACAGTTCCAACATAAGGCACCTCGATTTCAGTTCTTGGCTCAAGCCCCACCCCTCAAATGGGTCAGCTAGAAATGAGGTGCCTACTATTGGAACTGTGAGAATGGACCCTGTATCCATAATAGGACATTCCAATTCCAATATTGAGCATGTATGTCACAGTTGCAACATAAGGCACCTCGATTCCATATCTTGACTCCAGCCCCACCCCCCAAATGAGTGAGCAGGAAACAAGGTGCCTACTATTGGAACTGTGACAATGGTCCCTATATTTGTAAGAGGACATTACAATTCCAAATTAGAGCACCAATGTCGCAGTTGCAACATAAGGCACCTCGATTCCATTTCTTGGCTCCAGCACCACACCAAAAATGAGTCAGCAGGAAACCAGGTGCCTACTATTGAAACTGTGACAATGGTCCCTATGTCTATAATTGGACATCTCTATTCCAATATAGCGCACCTATGTTACAGTTCCAACTAAAGGCACCTCGATTCCAGTTCTTGGCTCAAGCCCCACCCCTCAAATGGGTCAGCTAGAAACGAGGTGCCTACTATTGCAACTGTGACAATGGTCCCTGATCCATAAGTGGACATTCCAATTCCAATAGTAGGCACCTTGTTTCCTGCTCACTCATTTGGGGGGTGGGGCTGGAGCCAAGAACTGGAATCGAGGTGCCTTATGTTGCAACTGTGACATACGTGCTCAATATTGGAATTGGAATGTCCTATTATGGATACAGGGTCCATTCTCACAGTTCTAATAGTAGGCACCTCATTTCTAGCTGACCCATTTGAGGGGTGGGGCTTGAGCCAAGAACTGGAATCGAGGTGCCTTTAGTTGAAACTGTGACATAGGTGCTCAATATTGGAATTGGAATGTCCTCTTATGGATGCAGGGACCATTGTCATAGTTCCAATAGTAGGCACCTCGTTTCTAGCACGTTGCAACATAAGGCACCTCGATTCCATTTCTTGGCTCCAGCCCCACCCCCAAATGAGTGAGCAGGAAACAAGGTGCCTACTATTGGAACTGTGACAATGGTCCCTATATTTGTAAGAGGACATTCCAATTCCAAATTAGAGCACCAATGTCGCAGTTGCAACATAAGGCACCTCGATTCCATTTCTTGGCTCCAGCACCACACCAAAAATGAGTCAGCAGGAAACCAGGTGCCTACTATTGAAACTGTGACAATGGTCCCTATGTCTATAATTGGACATCTCTATTCCAATATAGTGCACCTATGTCACAGTTCCAACTAAAGGCACCTCGATTCCAATATAGAGCGCCATGTCACAGTTTTAACAAAAGGCACTTTGATTCCAGTTCTTGGCTCCAACCGAAAAATATGATTTTATGTTAATAATAGCTAGAAAGTTACATAAGTACTGTATGTAACTTGTACTAATTTTTTGGAGTGAAACTTGCCCCAAAATTGGTCAGCTGGAAACGAGGTGCCTACTATTTGAACTGTGACTATGGTCCCTATATCCATAAGAGGACATCTAAATTCCAATATAGTGCACCTATGCCACAGTTCCAACATAAGGCACCTCGATTCCAGTTCTTGGCTCAAGCTAGGGCTAGGGCATGCAGTTTCTCGACGCTGGGTTTTAAGGCACTATATTGGAAACTGTGACAATGGTCCCTATCTCTATAAGTGGACATCCTAATTCCAATATAGTGCACCAATGTCCCAGCTCCAACAAAAGGCACCTCGATTCCAGTTCTTGGCTCCAGCCACACACCCCAAATGAGTGAGCTGTAAACGAGGTGCTTACTATTGCAACTGTGACAATCATCCCTGTATCTATAAGTGGACATTCCAATTCCAATATAGACCACCCATGTCGTAGCTCCAACATAAGGCACCTGGATTCCATTTCTTGGCTCCAGCCCCACCCCCCAAAGCCTTCTCCCTCTCTTACCATTGTCACAGTTCCAGTTGTGTGTGTGATGTGCATTATTGATGCATTTTTTTGCATACATCTTCATAATAATAATTATATGAAACCAGGTGATCCCAATTCCAATATAGAGGACCTAGAGCACCTATGTTACAGTTCAGTTCTTCTTCTTTTGGCATCTTCTCTGACCTGGTCCTTTGATAAAAAATCTGTCATCAAATATGATTCATTCAATTTGAACTGCTCAAGGTTCTGGCCCCTGTTTCTTTAGGCGTGAACCAGTTCTTGGGAGGGTGGTATATATAATGTGAGTGGACCCCTAACCACCCTTTATATGAGCAGCTGGTGAACTACTGATCGTGGGATATAAAATTGTTTCTCTCGGATGGTTTTAAAAGCCTCACGATAATTATGGTGGATTCTCATCATCTAGGTTAATCTGGAGGCAGGGGTGCCAATGCAGCGACTGACGCAGACACTGGAGGTATCCCCCCTGCTCATACAATATCCCCTCTGCTTGAGATAACTTCTGTCTGGATAGGTTGTACAATGTTGGTATTAAGCGGAACAATGGTGGTGGAGTTTACACATTGTCGCCTAAAGGCCTAACTATGCCACCCACAGGTGTGCCTAAATTAATTGTGACTTAATTGTAGTCACATGACACAGAAACTTCAATGCCCTATCCCAGCTCCTAATGCTTCCTAGCTAGAGCATTATCCACCAGAAGCCCTTACCCTATCCCAGCCCCCAATTCCAAATTAGAGCACCAATGTCGCAGTTGCAACATAAGGCACCTCGATTCCATTTCTTGGCTCCAGCACCACACCAAAAATGAGTCAGCAGGAAACCAGGTGCCTACTATTGAAACTGTGACAATGGTCCCTATGTCTATAATTGGACATCTCTATTCCAATATAGTGCACCTATGTCACAGGTGTAAGATAAGGCACCTCGATTCCAGTTCTTGGCTCAAGCCCCACCCCTCAAATGGGTCAGCTAGAAACGAGGTGCCTACTATTGGAACTATGACAATGGTCCCTGCATCCATAAGAGGACATTCCAATTCCAATATTGAGCACCTATGTCACAGTTCCAACATAAGGCACCTCGATTTCAGTTCTTGGCTCAAGCCCCACCCCTCAAATGGGTCAGCTAGAAATGAGGTGCCTACTATTGGAACTGTGAGAATGGACCCTGTATCCATAATAGGACATTCCAATTCCAATATTGAGCACGTATGTCACAGTTGCAACATAAGGCACCTCGATTCCATATCTTGGCTCCAGCCCCACCCCCCAAATGAGTGAGCAGGAAACAAGGTGCCTACTATTGGAACTGTGACAATGGTCCCTATATTTGTAAGAGGACATTATAATTCCAAATTAGAGCACCAATGTCGCAGTTGCAACATAAGGCACCTCGATTCCATTTCTTGGCTCCAGCACCACACCAAAAATGAGTCAGCAGGAAACCAGGTGCCTACTATTGAAACTGTGACAATGGTCCCTATGTCTATAATTGGACATCTCTATTCCAATATAGCGCACCTATGTTACAGTTCCAACTAAAGGCACCTCGATTCCAGTTCTTGGCTCAAGCCCCACCCCTCAAATGGGTCAGCTAGAAACGAGGTGCCTACTATTGCAACTGTGACAATGGTCCCTGATCCATAAGTGGACATTCCAATTCCAATAGTAGGCACCTTGTTTCCTGCTCACTCATTTGGGGGGTGGGGCTGGAGCCAAGATATGGAATCGAGGTGCCTTATGTTGCAACTGTGACATACGTGCTCAATATTGGAATTGGAATGTCCTATTATGGATACAGGGTCCATTCTCACAGTTCCAATAGTAGGCACCTCATTTCTAGCTGACCCATTTGAGGGGTGGGGCTTGAGCCAAGAACTGAAATCGAGGTGCCTTATGTTGGAACTGTGACATAGGTGCTCAATATTGGAATTGGAATGTCCTCTTATGGATGCAGGGACCATTGTCATAGTTCCAATAGTAGGCACCTCGTTTCTAGCTGACCCATTTGAGGGGTGGGGCTTGAGCCAAGAACTGGAATCGAGGTGCCTTATCTTACACCTGTGACATAGGTGCACTATATTGGAATTGGAATATCCTCTTATGGATACAGGGACCATTGTTACAGTTCCAATAGTAAGCACTTTGTTTCCAGCTGACACATTGGGGGTGGGGCTGGAACCAAGATCTGGAATCGAGGTGCCTAACGTTGGAACTGAGACTTAAGTGCTGTAATTTGGAATTCGAATGTCCTCTTACAAATACAGGGATGATTGTCAGTTCCAATAGTTGGCACCTCGTTTCCTGCTCACACTTGGGGTTAGGACTATAGCAAAAGAACTGGAATCGAGGTGCCTTATGTTGGATCTGAGACATAGGTGCTCAATATTGGAATTGGAATGTCCACTTATGGATCAGGGACCATTGTCACAGTTACAATAGTAGGCACCTCGTTTCTAGCTGACCCATTTGAGGGGTGGGGCTTGAGCCAAGAACTGGAATCGAGGTGCCTTTAGTTGGAACTGTGACATAGGTGCACTATATTGGAATAGGGATGTCCAATTATAGACATAGGGACCATTGTCACAGTTTCAATAGTAGGCACCTGGTTTCCTGCTGACTCATTTTTGGTGTGGTGCATTGAGCCAAGAAATGGAATCGAGGTGCCTTATGTTGCAACTGCGACATTGGTGCTCTAATTTGGAATTGGAATGTCCTCTTACAAATATAGGGACCATTGTCACAGTTCCAATAGTAGGCACCTTGTTTCCTGCTCACTCATTTGGGGGGTGGGGCTGGAGCCAAGAAATGGAATCGAGGTGCCTTATGTTGCAACTGTGACATACGTGCTCAATATTGGAATTGGAATGTCCTATTATGGATACAGGGTCCATTCTCACAGTTCCAATAGTAGGCACCTCATTTCTAGCTGATCTATTTGAGGGGTGGGGCTTGAGCCAAGAACTGAAATCGAGGTGCCTTATGTTGGAACTGTGACATAGGTGCTCAATATTGGAATTGGAATGTCCTCTTACAAATATAGGGACCATTGTCACAGTTCCAATAGTAGGCACCTTGTTTCCTGCTCACTCATTTGGGGGGTGGGGCTGGAGCCAAGAAATGGAATCGAGGTGCCTTATGTTGCAACTATGACATACGTGCTCAATATTGGAATTGGAATGTCGTATTATGGATACAGGGTCCATTCTCACAGTTCCAATAGTAGGCACCTCATTTCATTTCTTCTCCTGTCTGGACTTACAGTGAATCTGAACACATCAATTGGAAACAACAACAATAACTGTAACAATTACAGCTTCACTCTTGATTACATTTTTCTACTTGTCATTTGATTTCTTCTCCTGTCTGGATATTGATTTTTATTGCTTTTGGGTTGTACTATAAAGTGGAACAAATGGGTATTGGTTTGTACAATGGTGGTATTGGGGTGTACAATGGTGGTATTGGGTTGTACAATGGTGGTATTGGGTTGTACAATGGTGATATTGGGTTGTACAATGGTGGTATTGGGTTGTACAATGGTGGTATTGGGTCGTAAAATGGTGGTATGGGGTTGAACAATGGTGGGGGAAGACCAATGGTGGGGGAAGACTAGTGCATACGTACCCTGGTTACACGCACCCTGGTTACACTCAAGTAGGGGAAGACTAGTGCATACGCACCCTGGTTACACTCAAGTAGGGGAAGACTGACTAGTGCATACGCACCCTGGTTACACTCGCAGAAATTCCAATCACCTGCTGAGAGACATGCCCTTGACAGTACCCTCTCAATTGACCAAAAAAGACAAATTGCACTCGCCAAAGAAAAGGGTTCCTCCTCCTGGCTGACTGTTCTGCCAATTGATGAGCACGGCTTCTTCCTAAACAAAGGAGAATTTAGAGATGCACTACATCTTCGCTATGGCTGGGAAATGAGGAACACTCCAAAATCGTGCATCTGTGGATCATCATTCTCGGGGGTGGGGCTGGAACCAAGATCTGGAATCGAGGTGCCTAACATTGGAACTGAGACTTAAGTGCTCTAATTTGGAATTCATTCGAATGTCCTCTTACAAATAGTTGGCACCTCGTTTCCTGCTCACACTTGGGGTTGGGACTATAGCAAAAGAACTGGAATCGAGGTGCCTTATGTTGGATCTGTGACATAGGTGCGCTCAATATTGGAATTGGAATGTCCACTTATGGATCAGGGACCATTGTCACAGTTCCAATAGTTGGCACCTCGGTTCCTGCTCACACTAAAGATAACTTTGGTCGAGATGCATATCAAGTCCAGTCAGGAAAGTCTGTGGTCATAGTATCACATCAAGAAGTTTTTAAACACCCCATGATAAGCAATGAAAAATGAAAGGGATAGACTACAGTTCTTATTAGACCACTATCATGATGACATTCCTGATATTTGTGCATTACCAAATATGAAGATCTTAATAGGACAATCTAAATATTTTTCTTTCACACAATATAGCCCACCCTTATCCAAAAAAAATGCAAAAGATAACATTGTTGATTTTGTGGACAGTGTAGTCGATTCAATTGATGCATTGCATGAACAAATTGGACTAGCCCACCTGGATATCCGGCTGGAGAATATTTGTTTTAACGGTAACATAGCCATATTAATCGACCTGGACAGAAGTGTTTCGTTGGTCGAAGAGGATGCACAAGACTTCACTGTATTGTATGGCAAGTCAACGATGTACGCTGCGGAATTTCTGCCTTGTGAATTGGACTGGCGGCAGCTAGCCATTATGTTACAATACATTACTTCTGATACCACCATTGAAAACTACCATGGCTTGGATGTGCCAGATGATTCATGGTTGGGAGTGCAATTTGGGGGGAAATTGCGTATACTAGTAATTTGTATAATCATATTCAAACCTCCCTAGTTGATATCTAGAGAACATTGACCTTGTCTCTGAATACGTACATGATTCTTAAGATTGGCGTATGCCAGGTGTTCATTCCTGGCTGGTATCAGAGTGTTTTTGTCAATGTTGTGTTGATTGGTTTGTAGTGGCAGTTTTTAATTTGCACCTTTTTGGTAATTGATTTTAAAATCGAGGTCTGATATATTGGTCCAAATTATTTTTTTTCCCCTCTTGCATGCATGCCTGTCCTGTTTCCTGATTCAGGCAGGCGTAGGACTGTTGGCGTGTGTGCGTGTGTGTGTTTTGTGTGTGTGTGTGTGTGTGTGTGTGCATGTTGAGGACTAAATTTGAGGAGGTTCCTATGTCTTATCTAATCGAATCTATCTGTTCAATCTCTGGGGCTTGGCCTGTCTGCCTGCTGCTGGCTGCTGCCTGCTTGCCTGTCTGCTGCCTGACTGGGTTGGTGGGGTGGTTGGTTTGTCTCCTGTGATATGTGGGAATGTGGTTGTGCTTTTCTCCTTTTTTCTGTGTGTGTGTGTGTGTGGGTGGGTTTTTTTTTATTCCTTTTTTTCCTTCCTTCTAACCAACCATCCCCCCCCCCCCTCCACACTTCTTCTTTGTACTACATGTACTTTTGATTATCTGATTGAGTGATCGAGTAGGAAGGAGGGAACAACAAGGCATCGTGAATGGGGGAGGAGGAGCTATAGGTTTTTTGCGTAGTTTTTGTTCCTCCTTTTCCCCCGCTCCTTTTCCGGCTCCCTTCTGTCTCCTGTTTCGGCTGCGTGCAGTTGCCAACAAAGACTATAAATACCCTGTCACAAGCATCCTTTTCAGCCAGCCAACAAAAATTAAAAAGCAAAAGTAAAAAACCTATCATCCCGACAACAACCTGATGTGCTCCTCCCAACTAACCATTCCGACAAGCTCTCCTCCTCATTCAACCTGATGTGCTCCTCCCAACCAACCATTCCGACAAGCTCTCCTCCTCATTCAACCTGCTGTGCTCCTCCCAACCAACCATTCCGACAAGCCCAATTCTCTCTCGTCCAGCATTGTAAGAGAGTAATTGTGTTTTCGTGGTTGGTGTACTCACTGTCAGGTGTTGCTGGTCACATCTCATACACACTAGCCTCATGTTGCTGATGTTGTTAGAACACAAGGATTGTTCTTATTATTACTTTTAGTATAATAATCATTAGTAATACATTTAGAAAATGCTTTTCTCGAGTGTAATCTATACTCGAGTGTAATCTTCCTTCTTTCTTGATCTTTGCGACAATTGGCCCTAAAGTTTTCTTTAGCATCACATCTCAGTGCTGACTTCCATGTTTTTAGCAGTATATATACTCCTTTTAAGCTCCGAATTGTCGTTTGATGGTTGTTGGTCTTTTTCCACTCATATCCACTCGCTGGTTGTGTAGAAGTTAGCTGTTGCAGCTGAAATGATAAGCCATATATATGGGTGCCTTTGGTTTTCTTCTGTTGGAATGTTCTGCCATCAGCTGATTTCTTCCTCTATTCAGCTGATTCAAATCTTGAATCAGGATTTGCTTAAATACTATATAATAATCGTTAGTAATAGATTTCTTTACAAATCATAGCACAGATGAGGTCTGCGAAGAGGAACTTTTGAATGCCTCATTTCACAAGGTGTGGTAACATATTAGGTTAGGAATTGTGGTGTGGACTGTGAAGACATCAGTAGTGAGCATGGCAAGTGGTTCAAGCATGGTCCGTCAAAAAAAAGGGGGGGGGAATAGTGGCGGTGAACTGAGTTATCTGTCTGTGTCCAGATACCTTTAAGAATCTGACTCGTTTTCTTCGCGTTCTTTCTATTGAAGTCTTTTAAAGAGGTGCCTGCCTGAAACACATCTGTGTTTCACTGAACTGCATCTTACTGCATATAATGAACATTCTAATAATAACAATAGTAATTGTTAATAATATAGTTATTGATGGGAGGAGAGTAGCAGACTGGAAGAATAGGTAGTTCACCCTTAACTGGTAAGAAAACGTTACCCCCTTAAGGCAACCAATGTTTTCTCTGTCTGGATAACACTTTTTGCTTTTGAATAATAATAATAACATAAATGGTAGTAGGTGAGACAATAAAAAATAAATGAAATGTCCTGTGGTGATTCGCAAGTGAAGGGCTTGAAATTACAGATGGATGCGCCATGATAACCCATTGGGGATTTGTTTCATTCATCGTCTTTGAGTGTTTGTTGGATTAGCAACATAGCCATGGTGATAGTTTGTAAAGCCATCCTTTTAGTCTTAAGATAACTGGACACATCAGTAATGTTGACTGTTGAGAAACTATCTTTTCCTCTGTTGGCATCGGACCATCTGAATATAATTAGATAAATAGATAGATAGATAAATAGTAGTTCTTTGACTCGTTTTGAGATATGTAAGACATTCTCAGTGATATAGTTACAGTACACCTACCTACCTTTTCCTCTGTTGGCATCGGACGATCTGAATATAAATAATGTGATGAAATAAATATAGACTGCTTATTAGTAGAGTATAAATAAATAAATAAATATTCTTTTTCCTTGAAGGTATATGGGGCACAGCGCATTAAAAATCGAATTTGCTCGTCGTTTTGACTAGAACATTCGCAGATTTACCGTTGTTATTTACTGTTGTGAAGGTGGTTCAGTCCTGCTAACGATGTTAAGAAATTCAAGTTATAATGTGTACAGTACACCTACCTTTTCCTCTGTTGACATCGGACCATCTGAATATAGATAGAAAGATAGATTAATAGTAGTTCTTTGACTCGTTTTGAGATATATACACATTCTCAGTGATATAGTCTGGAAAGCCAGCCTTCCTTTTAGTCTTAAGGTAACAGGACACATCATGTTGACTGTTGAGAAACTAAAGTTGTAACTACCTTTTCCTCTGTTGGCATCAGACCATCTGAATATAGGATGGGAGGAGAGTAGTGAACTGGAAGAATGGGAGGTATCTACGTTTTCTTTGGGTGTTTGTTGGATTGCCATCCTTTTTAGGCTTAAGATTACTACTGCACACATCAGTAATGTTCTGTGTGACTGTTGAGAAACTCAAGTTGTAATGTGTACAGTACACCTACCTACTTTTTCCTCTGTTGGCATCGGACGATCTGAATATAAATAATGTGATGAAATAAATACAGACTGCTTAGTAGTATAAATAAATAAATAAATATTTTTTTAAAGTCGTAGGCATTTTGCTTGAAGGTCCGGGCATGGTGGAGGTTGAGTAGTGAGTAAGGTTGGTTGTGCAGGAAGGGGCACAGCGCATTAAAAATCGAATTTGCTCGTCGTTTTGACTAGAACGTTTGCAGATTTTATATCCTGGAGGTGAAATTTACAATTCTGCACTTGCAATTCTCCTGCATGCAGCAGGTTTTTTGCTTCTTTCAGGAAGGTTCTTTTTTTTTCCTGGGAGGTGTGCTGATCAAAAAATGTTATTTCATTTGTTATGTATATTATTGTTTCTTTCCTACACAGATTACTCTCTTTTTTTCTCGTTGTAGGAGGAATCTGATGAATGGCTGAAGCCTGGTAGAGGTGAGACTTCATTAGTTGATATCTTCACACTCAAATCAAATTCATCTCACATATGTGTTATATATATCTGATGGGATGGACAGGGAGAGATTTTCGGTGAGTGCCGTAGTTCTCAATATGATATGTTGATGGTGTACATTCGAGACTACATTAATCAGAAACAGAGAATGTAGTCCTTAAAGTAAGCCATCAACATCTTGTATTGAGAACTATGGACTCACCGAAAATCTCTCCCAACCATCTCGTCCGATGTACAAATAATATGCTGAGAATGAATCTGGTTTGGGCGGGAAGATCGCTGCAGATGAGGTTTCACTTTTACTAGGTAGGCTCCATACATTTTACCTTCTTGGACAAGAACATCATTTTAAACATCAATATTTTTTACTCCACCATCTATTCAGCAGCACCATTTTACTCCACTATCTATTCCAGAACTCATTCATATTTATTTGGACCACATGAATACCTAATGTCTGTTTGGCTCACTCACTCATAATTTCATTACATTTTTAATACATGCATAATATATTTTTAACCCTCCTTAAATTTTTCCGACAACATGTACACTCGGAATAAAAAATGGAGATCAGCCTCAATCTGTCTCGAAAGTGAGCTGCCCGTGCTCACTTTCCAATACCTCGTTTCCTGCTCACACTTGGGGTTGGGACTATAGCAAAAGAACTGGAATCGAGGTGCCTTATGTTGGATCTGTGACATACGTGCTCAATACCACCATTGTACAACCCAATACCACCATTGTACAACCCAATACCACCATTGTACAACCCAATACCACCATTGTACAACTCAATACCACCATTGTACAACCCAATACCACCATTGTACAACCCAATACCACCAATGTTGGACCCAATACCACCATTGTAAAACCTAAATACCACCATTGTTGGACCCAATACCACCATTGTACAACCTAATATAAATGGGAAGTGATAAAGTGCAAGGTATGAAATGGGCTTCATTCTGATATCAAAATAATTTCCATACGATGTAATGTAAACAATCAGGACACGCTATATGTATGTTAGATACACACCAATGTACACCCCCCATTCATTGCGCTGTTAGATACAAACCAATGAATGGGGAGGGGAGTACATTGATGTGTACCTATCATATAGCGCAATGAATGGGGGGGGGGGGGGGGGGGACATTGGCGTGGGCCTATAGCGACACCAATGAATGGGGGGGTTCATTATATCTCTACATTAATTAATAATGCAATGACTACCATTACTGATTAATTAGGAGGGTTTGCACCTCTATATCGGTACTTCTGTACCCATTTATAATTTATATGCACTCTATCCATGAATTTAGAAGATGTGACAGTATATATAATAATAAGACACAAGTTACAATCTGATAATACTACTATATATGTCACTTATTGCACTCTCTCATAATGTATTCTAACAACGAGTTCTGCTCCAAATAAGTTTGTGTTGAACACGGATAATTAGCGATCTGATGAAATCGAATAATGTTATTTTTTAAATCCATATTAGACCTTAATAGTACAGTTGGGTGACTAGTCCCGATTAGAAGTCCATAGCACACTAGTGTTTCCATTTCATCCAAGGTTTTTCGGTTGGAATAAGTCGAGCTGTTAAACCAAGATGTGATGGTTGCTACTACCATGGAGGCCTTCAGTTGGTCAAGCACTCCCGTTATTGCCAATGGTTGAATTTTGCATTCAACATTAGCAGAATTGATTTTCCCGAGCAGAACAGCATTAGCCCTACAACTCATAACCTCAATATCGCCTCCTCCAGAAAATGGTGAAAAATCAGATTCAGTATAACCCAAATTGCATTGTACTCCATGGTAATTCGATTCCACAAAATTGCTCAGTGCTTTAAACAAAGATAAATTTCTTTTTGATTCATCTGCCATCTCAGGAAATGACGCCACATTACGATATGTGTGGGTAACATTCCTGGTCGGACCCCAAAATGAATTCACCAAATTACATGACATGTCCGAAGAAGGAGGAATAATGAAATCACCCAGAATCTCAGTGCAGTTTAACTTTCGGTGCTGCGACGATTTAGTACAAGAACATGCTGTTTGTTTATTATAGAGAAAAAAGGCGTAAAATCCCCCCAAGGCACCACGTATTACAAAATGTCCTCCTTCCGTAATTTTTGGAAAGGTAATAGACGGTTTTTGTAAACGAAAGAGTCTCTTCATAATTTTCTTCGAGCAAATATTACTGATAGGCATTTTTATCACTTTAGAAAATGGCTTAATTCCAAAAAATATCACTCGGACATTAGAGACCTAAAAGAAAGAGACAATTAACAATTATTAATGGAAAAAGAGAGAATTATTAATGGTAAAAAGAGAGAATTATTAATGGTAAAAGAGACGATTATTAATGTTCGTTTCATACCGTTTCCATATCAAGAACTTCAACACCACCATCACCACCATCATCATCATCATCATCATCACCACCATCCTCCTGTACCGTATAATGGAATCATGAATTAATAGGTGTTGGCTTGAATGTATAGAGGTACATGTAGAGCAACGTGTCCAACTAGAATCCTAGTGGGAACACTGCAATGTAGCACCAAGGTTCATTTAATTAAGGGGGGACTGTACCGCGAACACGCCAATGCCACGATTGACATTGATCCCTAAGTCATCCAGGCAATCTAAATCAGCATGTTTGTTCCTGAATGCATGCACACACACCTACTAGGACCACATCCATTCTGCATGCACACACACCTACTAGGACCACACCCATTCCAGCATGCATGCACACTCACACACTTACTAGGACCACACACCTACTAGGTCCACATGACACACACCCTCTGCCATGTTCAAGCTGTACATCCAGGCCACACCCATTCATGCATGCACGCACGCACAAACACCTACTAGGAGCACACCCAATCCTGCATGCATGCACATTGAAAGCGAGTACACGTGGAACTCTTACGACTGTGCCAGGAAACTATTTTAGCCAAGCAGCTGCATTCGTTCATTTAACCGTTTTCACGCCGTAGTCCTCACTTAAACTGTGTTTCT
Organism: Cladorhizidae sp. MBARI D1340-BT2; assembly: GCA_028752905.1. Taxonomy (NCBI): domain Eukaryota; kingdom Metazoa; phylum Porifera; class Demospongiae; order Poecilosclerida; family Cladorhizidae; species Cladorhizidae sp. MBARI D1340-BT2. The sequence continues at coordinate 14,948,106 of JAQNBH010000007.1, read as the reverse complement.
ATATGTCCAGCTTTAACTGTTTACTTTTGCATATGCATCTCCAACCATGCAGTAATAATATATTAAGTTTAATGAGTGACTATGTAGAAGTCAATATATAGAGGTTGATATATAGAGAGCTGGGCTGAACTAGGAGGACCTGCTGGACTAACTAAGATGCCCCTATAACTGTATTTCTATATGTCCAGCTTTAACTGTTTACTTTTTCATATGTATCTCCAAACATGCAGTAATAAAATATTAAGTTCTCTAAGTGAATATATAGAAGTCAGTATATAGAGGTTGATATATACAGGGCTGGGCTGGCTTGTTTGATTAACTAGGACGACCAGCTGGATTAACTTAGATACCCCTATAACTGTATTTCTATATGTCCACCTTTGTTTACTTTTGCATATGCATCTCCAACCATGTACAGTAATAATATAGTTTATGAGTGAATATGTAGAAGTCAATATATAGAGGTTGATATATAGAGAGCTGGGCTGAACTAGGAGGACCCACTGGACTAACTAAGATGCCCCTATAACTGTATTTCTATATGTCCAGCTTTAACTGTTTACTTTTTCATATGTATCTCCAAACATGCAGTCTCACATAGCCTAGGGGCCTGGTGTCGCTAATCTTATGTTGTACAATGTAGTCACAAGGTTATTCTATTTGCTGCACATCTGCACAAATATTCCACTCAACCATAAAGAAAAAGCATGGTGTGACTTGGAGTTCCCATGCCTAGACAACTACTACAAACCTTCATTCCAGAGGTGCCAGCATCATCATCATCATGTGACTCATCATCTGACTCATATTGTAGTTTTCTCTTCCGCAAGTTCCGCAACTTCTCTATTACATACAAATAATGATCAATATAAAACTAGGAATGAATACCCTTCCAGGACGTCCACCACCTCATCATTGGAGTGGGGAATCCTGAGGTGAGAATTTAAGAGTGTACGAGTGCAATTTGGGGGGGAAATTGCACTTACAACACAACAGGGCTAGGGCTAGAATGCAGATATAGTTAATGTAATTATGTATGGAGTCACCAACATCATTTGGAGTGTGGAATCCTGAGGTGAGAAAGAAATCGACACATGGTACAATTACTTACCCAGCTGCACCGTCAACTTTCTCTCGCGCTCCTTGGACTCCTTCGACTTTCTCTCACGCTCCTTCTCGCGCTCCTTGGACTCTCTCTCACGCTCCTTCGACTCATCCAACAATTTCCTCATCTCCTCCATAGTTTCCATACTGCTGAGGCACTTAGAGATCGGATGCTAAGGAGACAGGATGTGGATGGCTAAGGCCACTAATACAAATGGAAATAAATAATGTAAACTTAAAAACCTATTTAATGTAGCATTTGACACCTTCTCCTTCTCCTACATGGGGATAGAGAGATACTTGGATTTTTATTTATTCACCATGAGCAGCAAAATGATTGAACACTGTCCAAGCAACCCCAACCCCACCCTCCCTCCCCACTTACCAGCGGCAGCTCCTAGTTATTCGAGATTAAACGTACTGACAGTAGTGTGATCAAAATAGGGGAGGTACAAGGCTAGTTTGTGGTGTGCTGATTGGCTGACCTGTACAAGGCTAGTTTGTGGTGTGATTGGCTGACCTGCCAACCACCCATCCAACCACCTATTCTAATAAAGCACTTACATGTTCATTGGCTATTGTACTGAGTAAAGCATGACCTTTGTTTTTAGTCTGCGATAGCAAAAAAAAAGGAAAAAAAGTCTGGGGTAGCCATACCGAAATCCCCAACCAATGGTCATTGGACCAGAATGTTCAGTGGACATCACATACAGGAATGGTTGGTTGGTTAGCAGCACGTTCGCCGACCCACATCCTATCAGTTTACCACATCATAGCCTGCCCTAGCATGATCTCACAGCACATGACTAGGTGTGTCAGCTCTATGGGGAGACACAAGGTAGGTTAAAGTAGGTTGTATGGGGACACACACTGTCACAATCACTTGAGTCAGGTTGAAAATAGCTCTATGGGGACACACACTGTCTGAACTAACACATACGTCTGAACTACAGAATTACGTAAGGGCACTAAAAACTACTTGAATAGCTTACAAAACGGTCGGAGAGCAGCTGAGCACACACCAGGAGTCACCCCAGGCTAGCTCACAACCAGATGCATGGGAGGAGGATTTTTGCTCATACATTTAGAGTAAATACTCAGCTAGCTGTTAAAACAATGAGGGAACAAGTAATGCAAGTAATGCACCAGACCCTGATAATGGGTCTCTTGGACTGCTATAATATTGGATGTGGCTGATTGGTAACCTGCTAACCAAATGCACATTGATTAGTTTGTGGTGTATTTCACTAGCTTTGTTATTTCATGGGTTGTTTCTAAGGCCATCTTCGTAAGTTTACACTTTTGCACAGTGTCACTAGCAGCTAGGTTTAATGCATGACCATAACAATGAGTAAATATAGTTCACGGTTCCTTTTCTTGGATTTGTTTTGCAACACCATTCTTGATTCCAGCCATGTTACTCGCCCCATCATAGCATTGACCATGTGCCTTATATAAAGGCAGATTAAATCGAGAAAGTGCATCTTCAATTGCTGATACAATAGTAGCAGACTGAATAGTGGGTAGAATGTAGAGTCCAGTAGAAACTTCATGTGCATATAATTCACTATCCACCCACCCGAAGACCATCACCATCTGAAAGGAAGAAACAATGAGTGTTAGTAGAACAGTGTTTAATTATAGAACTAACCTGTTCGCTATTAGATACATCAGTGGTTTCGTCTACCATAATAGTGAAGAACTCGGAATCTTGCAGTTGAGAAATGACTATTCGGAGATTCATCAAAGGCATAACCTTCAATATCTCATTTTGGATGACATTAGATGTTTATTTCTCTCTCTTTCTCTTAAGCCACTCAAGAATCTGAAATATCAACCAAAAGTAATCTTACATCTCAACTTGTTTTTACTTAGCTATAACTTTGGGTCATCTTCTCCACGAAACACTAGTAGTTGGTGAAAATTGCCATCAGTTTCAATCACCATGTCCTCGTATAGCAGATCCCTGATGAGCAAGAAATCGTAAGTTAGATATTATCTTCAACAAACACTGTCTATTTTAAGCTTTCCCACGAGCATGTTCTGAAGACAGTAATACGCCAACATCACTGGTTGTTGTTGGTATAGTTAACAGCACTTGAACAGCATCCTTGTGTGAAACAAGCAACTTTCATGCTTTCGAAAGGATTTTGTTGCATCCTTCCAATTGCTGAAGCCTCTTGAAATCTTTCAGATTAACAGTAATAAAACTAAGACAGAGTACAAGTTAAATAAACTTATGAAAGATGGTTCTGCTTTTCCTGTTCTCATTTTTCCTTCTTAATTGTTAAGACTAAATCTCTTTCCACATCATAATGTAACTAGTCACATGTCCTAAACCAAGAAGCTTGGCAAGACCTCTCTTTGTTCTGCTTTCTGCACTTTGGAAAGGCAAATGAGAGAGATGGGTAATGAGGCTTAGCTATATCATAGACACTAACACACTCCACTTCTACACTTGTAGAAGCAGCCATTTCAGAAGATCTAAAAAGAAGCAGCTGCTTAAGACTAGAGCACATGTGCACATAGACTTACTGGGCATGCCCAGTTTTATCGAAGGTATTTGACCTATGACCTCACTTTTTCTTTAAATATTGGTCAGGTGCAGGTCTGACCAGCTCCAATGCCTATGTATATAACACACATGCTACATCTTGTCTTATAATAAACACACACATGCTGCATCTCTGTCTTATAATAGTGCATAGATAACACACACATGCTGCATCTTGTCTTATAATAGTGCATATATAACACACACATGCTGCATCTCTGTCTTATAATAGTGCATATATAACACACATGCTGCATCTTATCTTATAATAGTGCATATAAAACACACACATGCTGCATCTCTGTCTTATAATAGTGCATATATATCACACACATGCTGCATCTCAGTCTTATAATAGTGCATATATAACACACACATGCTGCATCTCAGTCTTATAATAGTGCATATATAACACACACATGCTGCATCTTGTCTTATAATAGTGTATATATAACACACACATGCTGCATCTCAGTCTTATAATAGTGCATATATAACACACACATGCTGCATCTCTGTCTTATAATAGTGTATATATAACACACACATGCTGCATCTTCTCTTATAATAGTGCATAATTATAATATAACACACACATGCTGCATCTCTGTCTTATAATAGTGCATATATAACACACACATGCTGTCTTATAATAGTGCATATATAACACACATCTCTGTCTTATAACAGTGCATATATAACACACATGCTGCATCTTTGTCTTATAATAGTGCATATATAACACAGGCATGCTGCATCTCTGTCTTATAATAGTGCATATATAACACACATCTCTGTCTTATAACAGTGCATATATAACACACACATGCTGCATCTTTGTCTTATAATAGTGCATATATAACACACACATGCTGCATCTCTGTCTTATAATAGTGCATATATAACACACATCTCTGTCTTATAACATAACATTGCATATATAACACACACATGCTGCATCTTTGTCTTATAATAGTACATATATAACACACACATGCTGCATCTTCTCTTATAATAGTACATATATAACACACATGCTGCGCTGCATCTTCTCTTATAATAGTACATATATAATACACACATGCTGCATCTCAGTCTTATAATAGTGCATATATAATACACACATGCTGCATCTCTGTCTTATAATAGTGCATATATAACACACACATGCTGCATCTCTGTCTTATAATAGTGCATATATAACACACATGCTGCATCTCTGTCTTATAATAGTGCATATATAACACACACATGCTGCATCTTATATTGGTTCAAAATAGCAATAATGAGAGAAAACTTCCTACAGATTTTACTTAACATCTCAAGCCATCCACCTGAAATCTCCTGGCCTCTTAATATAATATACATGCCATTTTCTATGATTCAACACGGATATATAAACATCACATCACTATGTTTATAGTAGTAATAGTGGAAAAGAGTGGATATAAGGAGATGATTAAACGCAATGAGCATAGAGATGCCAAACTGAATTGGCAGATCTGCATATTTCCCACACACTATCAGCATGGTTCAGTTGACTGGCACTATGATGTATGAGGCACATGGCTTTCAGGACTTGGCAAGCTCTCTGAATTGAATAGTTTACAATAAATAGTTCTCTCATGGACTTGCTCTGTGTAAATTCCTGTTCTACCAGTGTTGTGTGTGAGGATATATTTTAACTCTGAAGAACAGTAATTGAAAAAAGGCTGTGTTATGTTATAACATGTTCCTTTATTCCACCCATACAGCATTACTTACAGAGACTTTAAAGCTGAGCCAATTCGAATTCTGAATAATCAGGACAACACTAGCCTGGCAAGGAAGCTACAGGATTCTGTAATCAGCACTGCATCATTAATAGGTTGTGGATCACAAGCAGTAAGTTTGACATAATTGGAATTCTGTTTTGGTTGTTGTGCATTAGTTTCTTTTTAATTTTTTATTGTTGTATATATGTATTTCTTAAAGGATGTCACACTCTCTTACACTATCACACACTCACCATATACTTAGTTTAAACTTGGAATTAGCTGCTAAATATTGAGTTTCTTCTCTCCTAATTGTGTGTTGACGGTTGCAAGGTTTCATGTTTGGCTCTTTCTAGATTTGTATTACTTGCAGTTGCTGCATGATCACCATAACCTTTCATTTCTATACCAACATAAAGCTGCACTCCACTCCTGCCATCATGCTGTGTGGTGGCCGGTCATCATGCTCCGTGGTGGCCGGTCATCATGCTCCGTGGTGGCCAGTCATCATGCTCCGTGGTGGCCGGTCATCATGCTCCATGGTGGCCGGTAATCATGCTCTGAGGTGGCCGGTCATCATGCTCCATGTGGTGGCAGGTCATCATGCTCCGTGTTGGTGGCCGGCCATCATGCTCCATGGACTCAGAGGCGGAGGAAGCAATTGAAAGTAGGGGGGGCACAGTATTAAATCATATTAAATCACCCCCCCCCCCTCCTCCACCTCAGGAGCATAGGGGCCAATACAAAATTAACATACTGTAAGCTACTGCAAGTGCAAGACCAAGTTTGAGAGGGGAGCCCCAAGATGCATTTTTCAGCAAATTACTATTGTAATAATCAAGTTTTGGGGAGGGAGGGGGGGGGGGGGGGGGGCTCCTGGCTACACCCCTGCTCCTCCCCAGTGTTATGGTTACGTTTGTCACATGAAAAAATTATACTATATAGCTATTTACTATTTGTTATATTCAGGTTAACTGTGAAATCTACAAACCTACTCCGGACTGGACCATGGATTGGACTATAATATTGTATGGACTGAAGATGGACGTTAATTTTTGTATTTATATAGCTATTGTTTTATGCTGCAAGGTCATTTTACATTAATGAGATGAGATGATTATATTAATAACAAAATGCTGAAGTAAACAAATAAAACAAATCTTAAACATGTGAAAACATCAGTGAGGCTATTGTTGCGTACCAAAGCCAAGTTTCCCACATGCACTTCCATTTGTAAAATATTATATGTCCAACCTCAGTCCAGAGTATGCTACAAAAAAGACATACAAATCTATCGAGCAGCAAATTGTATTCCAAGATTCAAAATAGTCAGTATTATTATTGTATATATTACACAAATGTTTCATCCGCCTTGTGTTAGCAGACATAAACAAACGAGCAATTTCTGTTAGATCCAGGACATCTGTTTCCTCTTTGTGTGCATGCAACAATAAAATGTTATGCTCTTCGTGCCTCATAGCCAGGCCTTGTCGCAGCAAGAATTGTAGACTAGATAGCAATAGAATTCTATTCTCTGATTGTGTCTTCACAGCTTGCGGTTCCAGTTGATCGATCACACTATGAGCCTGGAAACATTTGAGTCTAAGTACAACCTCTTTATGGCACTGACTAACTTGATGACGCTCGAATCTTTCCCGTGCTCTTTCCCATGCTTTCTTCCAGTTGCTGAATCCATCAATTATAAATGCATCTTCAAACTTTTTAGTCCTAGTCAGTAGGCCTTTGTTGTTGCCTTGAAGACCTTGAAGACAATACAGGCAGAAAACTTTTCTTTTCGTTGCACAAAAATGAATCCATTTGAAGTCTTTGTACCCTCTGGGATTTAAAAACTGGAACTTCTGTCCAACTTTCTGTCTGGTAGAAGCTATTGTTGCCTTATCACAAGGTTGATATGGAGTTGACTCTTCCACCACACTACAACACACACTTGTGCAGGGTAAGCCTTTCCTGACCCTATTTAAAGACAAAAATGGTTTACAGTGATACTCAGCTAGCTGTAGTTTAGCTATCGAATCAATATCAGACAAATAAAACTTACTCAGTTGACTGAGATGATGTCTCGATGTCAGCTTCATCAGCATCTGCTTTATCAGCATCTGCCTCGCTAAGGTCACTGCCAAAATCTAAAGATGGTGAATGTCTTTTTTCTGGGACGAAGTAACTCATTATGTCGCGTTGCCGCTTCATCAGGACTCAAGTTCTCAACGCAAAGAAAATCCCTAGTCCTTTTTCATCGCGTATCACTTGCGCGCAATGGACAAATTTTGTGGGCACATAGAGAATATTGTGGGGCACGTGCCCCATGCCCCCCCCCCCCCCCCCCCCCCCCCCCCCCGCTTCCGCCGCCTCTGTCCATGGTGGCAGGTCATCATGCTTCGTTGGTGGCCGGTCATCATGCTCCATGTGGTGGCCGGTCATCATGCTCCGTGTGGTGGCGGGTCATCATGCTCCGTGTGGTGGCTGGTGTCACAGGATATTTTGTCGCTAGGAGATTCTGTCGAGGCGACTAAATATCCTGGGAGATTCTGTCGCTCGTCAGTTAAAGAACCTAGGATATTTTGTCGCAGCTAGGATATAGTGTCGCTGTTAGTGTAAGATGCTGCAAGACATCCTGTTTTTTATCAAATCAATCAAGAATACCACACTAAACTTTAATATGAAAAACTATGTTTCCTGCCAGATCTTCTATATAGCTCATCAAAGCTATGCCATGCAAGATCACTCACGAACCAGTCCAGACATTGGTACTTCAACAGACTTCCCCGTCTCTGGAATGCCCTTCCACCTATAAACATCAATCATTCCTTGTGCAGTATCAAGAAAGACCTCAAAGAATTTTTATGGGAACACTTCATCTCAAACTTTGATGCAAAAAGTTCTTTTCATCCAGTGATGCATTCTCTTCTTCTTGCAGCCCATTCTCATTGTCGTATGCCTCTAACTTGTGCTTCAATTTATTCTTGATGATCCTTTGTACTTTGTGGTGGGAAATAGTCTAAATAATGCAAATACAGCTTCAATCACAGATGAAAATAAAAAACAAACAAACTTGATTTCAGAATTGTGTGGTTACTTGTCATAGCTCAAGATGGTCAGATTTCGATATTGTGTTAGTGAAATTGTAAGTGACAGGAGATATATTATTGTGCCATGAATTGCTTTTACCTGTCCTTCTCTAGTAATACACTTGTCACAACACCATTCAAATTGTGGGTCAGTCCAAGCTTTTTGTGGTACATTCTGCAGATGGAAATTAAATCACATGCATGTGCAATTGGCAATGCACACATTTACTATTTAAGTTCATATGGTACTGTTAAAAATACCTTCAGACAATCTTCATGAAACCACTCAGTACATTTGAAACACTCGAGCATCTTTCCTTCTTCTTGTGTACGGCATGTGCAATATATTGCAATTTTATCCTTCCTTGTACTTCTCTTCTTTGTAGCTCTTGTCTTGCTAGGAAATGGTTCAATCCATCCCTTCTCTAAGCTCTCCAGTAAGTGATGGCGCATTTTTGCATTGTCAAAATGAAGCCATCGCGGATCTTGACCTGTTTATAAAGGAAATTCAAAGTTAAAAAAGTTTTATTGATATTAATTTCAATAAATCTAACCAGCACAGAGAGATGTACAAAATGCAAGTGCGTAGAGGCCACAATCGAAGTTGTTGGTTTGACGTTGAACGTTAGCATAGTCCAACTGAATACTTAGTTCTGTTGATGAAAGCAGAGCACAGATTTGCTCCTTTGTTGACTTGGGCATGTCTGAGTAGAAGCTATCATATACCTCAACGTGAGAGTATGGACAGCCTATGGTTGACATGGTTAACCAGTGATTGTTAGCTGAGTTAAGAACTTGAACAAACTCAGATCTTGGTATCCCTGTAGTAGAGGAGTCTCTCATTAAGCACAAAAGTCTTGCACTTCCTCCTCAGTGAATCTTTCTGGTTTGGCAAGACCAATTGGAAGTGTCTTGCTCCTAAGATAGGTAACAATTCTGTGGTATAGCTGCTCCTCCATTTTTATCGTCCCAGCGACCGGTTGCGACAAAATATGCTATTTTCCGGCGGCGGCAGAATCTCCCAGGATATTTTGTCGCCGCGACAGAATATCCTAGCGACAAAATAAACTGGGACACCGGTCATCATGCTCCGTGGTGGCCGGTCATCATGCTCCGTCTGGTGGCCGGTCTAAACAACAACAGGGAACTTACAAACTTTGAACTTGAGTATTTTTGATTATTGCTTATTGCTTCATGAATCTCATTACAAACCTTCCGGCACACATGCAATAGCTCCTGGCTCAATATCATGGAATAGTCCCGAGAACTATTCCACGCCGTGTTGTACTAGTATCAACAAGCATCATTAAGAGATTGGATAGCTGATATACACAACAAGATGAAACAACTCCCTATGTTTCAGAGCACAAGGTCACTCAACTTGGCACCTGTTCAGAATATGTAAGGAGCACAATTCATGGCTACTTCTCCACATCCAATGCCACAGGCATTTTTTAAGAAAAATATTGAATGGGGTGTTTAATGATGCTTGTTGATACTAGTACAACACGGTGATAAGTATAGGTAGTGGTACTTGTTGATGATAGAAGCAAGCTAGTCACATGCGGTTTTATGATTAGTGTAAAAAAACATTCACAAGACTCGAGCTGTGCAACTGAATCTGAACTGAGCTGTCAGTTGATTTAAAGACAAATAGCCTTCTTCAAAACAAAAAGTTATGTAAAAGTAAGTAACTATACAAGTGTGTGTGATAGAGAGAGTGATAAAGAAGGGGTGGGGTGGGGAGACAGAACTGCAATCAACAAGACAAGAATGTTTTTAAGTATCCCATGTTTTTAAGTATCCCCAACATAGAGTAGTAAAAAAAAAATTAAAAAAAATTAAACAAGAATTTACCAATGAAGACCAAAAATATTTATAGTGCTCTTAACCTGGATACCAAATATAATACAGATTTTTAAAAAACAAATAATTATGTTTTACATTACGGTAAAGGGTACTACAAATATTTGGGGTCTACATTTGTAATTCTTGTTTCATTTCTTTTTTGACTAGTTACATTTTATAAATCAAGTTCTTGTATATATAGCCAAGCAGCCACCTGCAAGAAGTTACTTAGTGTAACACCGGAGTTAACCAATCATAGATGTTATTATTTTCCATGCTAAATGCCTACATACACATAGAACGTGCATATTATAAGATTTTTTTGCAGGTTTGTGCTGTTGCCTATAACATCAAGAGTAAGCTTCTGAGGAAACAATCTACAGCGAAATCTCTTCTTTGTAGTAAAAATGTGAAGTTGCTCGCTGACTCGGCTCAGCTACACTCGATATTGCACATACACAAGCTTGTTTAGTGCATTAACAATCTTTTACCTATAATATACTTCAGGGTTTTTACTAAAACCAAGAAAAGTATTAGTCATTGCAATACAGTGGGGACAATTTTGAGTCTTCTGGTAATAAAAGTATAACAGATGGATCTATTGCATGCAAGTTATATGTGGGAATATATAATAGACAGATGCAAGATCTTGAAGATAATTTTCATGCTTTACAGTGTTTTTTGGATGTCAAAGAATTCCAGGAAGGTATAATGTATTTTGGGGGCTAGAATCCACTGTTTAGGATACTATGGAGCTGCCAAAGTCAGCTTTAGCTGAGATGTAATGTTCCATTTTTAAATAGTGTGTCAAACCGATATACACTTCACAATTAAATTAATATTCTCTCAATACATTTAATGCCACATTTGTGACTATACATTCACAAGACAGTAGGTCCAAATTGAGCTAGAATCGGTGTTTACTCCATTACAAAGGTCATCACTGTCATTCAGCAAATAGAAGTGTAAAACATCTCTAAATCATGATCTATATAATATTCATATATAGCATGTAGCTACATGTATATATACAAAATATTTTATTATGAATTTTGTATTATATGACAATCTTATACATGTGTTTTTAGAGCCAGACTCAAAGTGGACAAGTCTTATGAACCCCCCGAAGTTTGTGTTTCCAGTATCAACACTCTAAGCAGTTCTGCCTGGCCAACTTTGGCTATCATAGTTCCCAATGAAGTGGCCATGTCTCTTCTACTCATTCCGAGTATGCTCCTTGCATAAAAATTGTATATTGACAGTGTTGTTTAATTTCTATTAAAATTTTGGAATTATAGATTTGATAAACTACTACACGCTATTAAATGTTTCTTTTTAAATAATTTGCATATCAAAAGTGCATAAACTGTAGCTATGATAATGGCTATAAAGGTGTTAACATTCTGGCTATAAAAGGACAGATTAGAAATGGGAGTTCATCATGGAAATTATACATTGAAAATTTATTGGCAATTTATTGGCAGCAACATGCCATCTTCATTCTTATACGTGTTTTGGTTCACTTGAACTAGTATTATGAGTTTACTTTCCTGTAAGTTGGTGAGTGAAGGTGTATTTGGTATAAAAGTGTATCATTTTGTAATCTGTGTATTATGATTGGACTGTTTTTAATCTGTTTATCAAGAAGGACAGCTAAGTTACTATACGCCTTCACATGACTGATAAGCTCTGTTATTTACGTCCATTTTGTTGTTAGTGCTGAAATGGAAAGTAGTTGGTCTAGGCTATGGACTGTTATACCTTAAAATATTGGTAATAGTGAATTTTTCATATTATAAGTCATAAGCACACCTAGCTAGACAAGTGATTTGATGTAGAATTTTGTGCTAGGAGTTGGGGAGGAAAACTCTAAAAACCACACAAACCATACACACTGACATCAATGTACTTACAGGATAACCAAAGAAAGATGTTAGGTGAAAACAACATCCCCTTCATACTGCCCTTTCAACCACACATCCCAAGAAACAGTATAAAACTAGCAATAAAAAATTACACTGAAGTGAAGGACCATAGCAAACCAAACAGTATCTGCAGGCAGCAAACCACACATGGCACCAACTAGGACAACAGACCCATTCTTAGATTACCTGTAATCACAGGAAACTCTATAACCTAATCAGAGCCTGGCCCTAACCCTAGTCTTAAAACAGCCTTAAAAGCACCCAATACTCAATAGTCAGAGCCTGTGGCCTTAACTCTCGCCTTAAAAATAGCCATGAAAATATTTAGTACAGTAAAAAAAATAGCAACAAGTTAAGGCATGCACTGGTTTTTGACCAGTGGACAATGTAGTTTTATTGATACAGTCAAATAGCAACAAGACATAACAAGTTGTGATACGTGTTCTATACGACAACAAGATTAATTTCAGCTGACATCAAATACTTCAAACTTTCATCAGGCTAATTATTTATGCAAAAGACTATATATGTTTTACTACAGACATTTTGTTATAATTTATTTGCTCTGATGAAGAACAAAGTATTTCGGTTGAAAAGTTGGCTTCAAAATTGATTTAAAAGGTTAAAAAGGTGTTCAAAAGCCTTGGAAACCCTGAGGCTCTGACATATAGTCTCCAGTATTTAACCATGGGATAGACTTGAGGCTAGACCAATTAAAAAGATTAAAAACAATCATGAATTGGCCTATTGATCTGATATTTAATTTCCAATATTTGGAATGCAGAATAACAAAACAAGCAACAAAAAAGCTTAAGCTCCTTCACTTTGACATGAGGGATAATTGCAGACCAAAAAGACAAAGAATATTTTGGGGAGACGGTTGCATTTTTAATTTATTTTTATTTTTACTTATGGTTACAACTTTAGAGCTCCGTAGATTCTGCAAACTTCATGGTATAGACTTGCTATATAGCTCAAAAGATAAGTCTCTCTGTGTGCTCTCTTTTGATACTAAAATATATTTCATAGGTATAACTATAGACAAGTTACTAAAGTGGAGGGACCTCAAAAACCTGAATCCTTGCAAACTCTGCATAAATAACTCCAGATTGCTATATAAGTGCTAAAGATTTAAAATTGGTACCAGTGGCTAGAGGAAGCCCTAGGCAGACCATTTTCATTAGGCGTTAAAATGTAAGTACGTGGTCAAGCGCGCAGGTGGAAAATGATTTTTCGAAATTATTGGAAGATGTTTATTTGGGTTGCTTAGTGTAAACGACATAAATGTGATTTGTTTCAGAGTGAGACCTAGTATAATTATATGAAAAGTACTGCAACATAATATTATTAATAAAAAAATTGTTGGTTTGACTTACACTCTGTATCCTTCCATTTCAAATACCTTGGAGACAGGTTCAGCTACTTTAGATGAAGTGGGAGTAGCAAGATGACCCTTTCTCACAGATGAACTATTTCAGGAATCCTCAGTTTTTTCCGAATTAGTCATGATATTGTTCTTCTGAATCGAAACTGTCCTGAATCAAATAGATGCGTAAATATCAATTCTATCAATGCACAAACACACCCATCGGATGCGTAAAAGCAAGATAATTGATCACGCGCCATTGCCAGGATATTTGTTGAGGTTGGAAAGATGGCTATCAATAATGGCTGAGACAGACGGCAATAGTAAGTAAATTAAAAAAAAGAGGACAATGGTAACCAACAGACAATTGCCATAAACTGTAGCACTGGATGTTTGTATATAACTGCTATGATGTTGAAGCAGGTAATCTTTTTTGAGTCAAATCAGACATCAGAGTTCATTTGATCAGTTAAACATGTAATATTCAAATAAGCCATTAACAGACTACTGAGGAGTTTCTTTGTCCTTCAAAGAATTTTTTGGTTCATTTTTCATCGGACCAAATGAAAAATCACCACTTGGATCAGATTTGATATGGTGTCTTTTCTACTCCTATATAGGTCACCTTCTGTTTCCCAATCATTAACCTTCAGCATAACTTCTTTACACAGGAACTGTTGCATAACTATTTGGGTTTGAATTAAGTGATCATTAGAAGCTTCATATTTCCAGTTTAATAATTGTCTTCAACTAGTCGTCACACCCAGAGTTGCGCAAGTGATTGAGTTGCTTCGAGCTTTTTCATTTCTTGGCTTTAGGTTATTCCTGTTGGCTTTTAACACAGTGCCTCTAGATGGGTCCTTAATCACCATGTATCGGATTGTTCATGGATATATTAACTAGTTAATTTTACAGAAATAATGTTTGTGAATATAACTATATTAATAATAATATATAGTACTAATAATCAATGGTTAAAGTAACAATTATTAATATTATTACTATAAACAATTAATTCATCATTACTTTATAGTTACTTTAACAACTTCAACCTGGTTAACCTAAGAACTACATAATGGTTAATTAATTATAATAATTAGTTAATTTAACAATTCTAAATTCTAAATTAGTGTCCTAAGAACCCCCAAAATGTTATTTTAACCATATAAACTGGTTGTTCTAAGAACCACAAACTAGTTACCATACAAACCACAATGTTAATTAGATAATTAATAATAGTTTTTTAACTATTGGAACTGTTGTTTAAGAACCACATAATGGTCATTATTATTATTATAACCAACCATTAATCCTTATTTTATTAGAATTATTAGTTATTATGACTTCTGGCTGGTTACCATACAAAACCACATGTTGAATTAAATCATTACTATTAGTTTATAACTAGCTATAAGAAACATAATTGTGCTAAATTCATGTCAATGACAAGGCAAAGAATCAAAACAAAAATAGTCAGCACATTAATTAGGACAGAAAAGAAGTCACAACTCGAAAAATTGGTATATAGAGAAAACCATGACTTGGAGAAAGAATTCGAAAACCTCCTGTTCAATAAAAATGAAATACACCGAATCTCCATCCTCTACCATAAATTCTCCAATCCATGGTGTAGAACGAGTGGGAGGAGCAGCTGCCACAGTCTCTGGCACATCAGACATCTGTGGGTACAATATTCCATTATTTAAATAAATACATGGTTCATCATTTGAAACAAATGAAACAACTGTGGACTTTACCTCAAATCGAGCAAACAAGTAGCTCAGGTCTCCTTCACTCTTTTTTGGCTGCACACAAAGCAGCTGAAAGAGCAATTTCAGAGCTCGGTTTTGCAGTTCACCATCTGTTATAAAATGATAAACATAAATGTATTATGTATACGTAGCACCATAAATTACTGCCCCATATCCATGAACAGGTGCATGTATGAGGGGGACATTTTGAGCTGTGGTCCAGGACTTTTGTGTTCAGAACTGTCACGGTAAAAAAAAATTTGGGATAAATCATTTCATGATTGTATTGTCCACAAAATTGACAATAACATTACATATTCCATAAATACTGTCACCAGATGTGAGTCAACAACCAGGGGTGTATTTAGGGGGGGGGCGGGGGGGGCATTTGCCCCCCCCCCTTGTATCATTCTCGCCCCCCCCCCCCCTTGAAATTAGAGATATTTTTTTAAATAATGTCAAGAAAGGTGTAATACAAGAAAGGTGAATAAGCTTATGATATCAGGTTCAAATAATAGGAATGTCAAACTGAGGTTCTTCTTGGTTTTCTCTGCCATACGTCCACAATCTCTTCAAGGTCGCTCTCAGAGAGTACTTCTGGTGCCTCTATAGCAATCCTCATAAGGTGAGAAAGGCTGCAGTCACTTAGAGAATTACGCAAACGAGTCTTGATCATCTTCATCTGTGAGAAGCTTCTCTCCACAGAAGCAGTAGAAACTGGAATCGATAAGCAGATGGAGGCAATCTTGTGCAAATTGGGAAACATGGCCTTGAGCATGTCGTTTGAAACAAGTTCTTTCAGCTGTGATGCAGTAGTATCCTGTGGTTGCTTGACTAACAGCTGGCGGAATGTTTTCCACTCTGTAAGTATTTCAGTGGAAATCATGGCTGTCTTCACTGTTTCTTCTCCATCCAATGTTTCTGCATCTCTATCTTCTCCGTAGTGAGCAATCAGTTTCTCAACAG
Source organism: Cladorhizidae sp. MBARI D1340-BT2 (assembly GCA_028752905.1). Classification (NCBI taxonomy): domain Eukaryota; kingdom Metazoa; phylum Porifera; class Demospongiae; order Poecilosclerida; family Cladorhizidae; species Cladorhizidae sp. MBARI D1340-BT2. The sequence goes on along the minus strand of JAQNBH010000007.1, from coordinate 14,931,752 downwards.
ACGTGTCTCCATAAGTGGGAAAAGATACTGAATCTGGTTTTGGAACTTTCCGTGGATCGAATATAGACAATGCTGATACAACAGCGTTGGATGAAGAAAATCGGCTTGTTATGTTGGCCTTTAAATCAGCAACAAAAGGCTTACCAACAACATTCTGGAACGAAAGTATTTTATCAGCGTCAATAGACACCTTTGTAGATGACTTCAAGTCTTCAACGTTTTCAAGAAGCTCCAACACCCAGTTCGCTCCAGGCAAAACTGCATCCAAGGATTTAACAGTAGCATCAAGGAATGATATCAACGAGAGGTCAAGCTGCTCTGCCCGAAGTGCTTTGCTGAGCTTGGCTACTTGTGGTAGAGTGAAATCAAGCAAATATATAGCTGCAATCGTAGACAATTTGCAGAGGGCACCATGGATTCCAAGAGCTTCTGGCTCGTGGGACGTCTCGTAGATGTTCCCAATGGTGATTACAATTGCAGAATAACTTGCTTTGACAGCTTTGACACACCTTTCATGTGCCAGCCAGCGTGTGTCAGATGGCTTGATCACTTTCATTTCTGGAAGTTCAAGAACGTGCTGTACCTCCTTCAGACACTCTGCTCGCTTGGGGGAATTGCGAAAATGCTTCCAAAGAGTAGTCAATGTTCTGTAAACATGAGCAATTCCAGGAGTTTTATTGGCAGCTTGCACACAAGCCAACTGCAGTAAGTGACAGTGGCAGTGTATAAACAGAGCGTGAGGAGTATGTTTCTTGATACGTGCCTGAACCCCGGTCTTTCGTCCAGAAAAAATTGCAGCTCCATCAAATCCCAATCCAACTATTCTTCCGACTTGTAGACCTTTCTTCTTTAAACAATCGATGAGATTAGAATAGATGGTCTCTGCATCAGCCTTCTTCAATGGAATAAGCTCCAGAAAGCACTCTACTGGTACACCATCTTCCTCCCAGCGGCAAAACACAGACAATTCTTCTACGTTGGTGACATCTGTGCACTCATCTGCCATGAGGCTGTACATAGGTGCCTTTTGAAGTCGCTTCAGAATCGACTCCTCCACCCATGTCCCCAATGATTCGATGAATTCAACCACAGCCACTCTTGATGTGTACACAGCATTTCTTGGTGCAGTTTCTAAGAATTGCTTCAAATGTTGGCTGCCACATCGAACCACCACGTCAACCAGCTTCTCAAATTTTGTCGAATGTGCAACTTGTTCTTTCGTAAGAAAATGAGTGAGTAGGATCAGGCACTTCACTGCAGCTCTGTTCTGAGCTCTTTTGCGAGCTAAAACATTCTGGAGTTGCTGTACAACTGTTCCACCTTTGGCTGCTCCTTTAGCTGCAAAAAGAGCTTGAGTTGCATGGATATGGAAGTCACTTCTCGCATGAGCTTTCATTTTTTCAACAGCTTTCTTCCAATTTCTGCAAGGTTGTGTGACCCACACTCCTCCAGTACGCTGCAGACCAGATTGCTTGCAAACCTTGCAAAAGGCACCATCGCTATCCTCGTCATAATAGAGCGAACTGAAATCTTTCTCCCAGCTCTTAGAGTATTTTCTCTTCGTGGATACAGAAGAGCGGTGTTTGTTTTGCTTGCTTTTCTTTGAAGGTGGAGGACTAAGGCTAGGACTAGATGCCTCGACATGCTCAGAGCTATCTGTTCTGCTATCTTCGCTATCGCTGCTATTAGCATGAGAAGAGGCTTGAGAAGTACTTGCAAAGTATGAGCGAATATCCATATTAATATGAAGAGAAATCAGCTAGTAAGGTTTCTTTTATAGAGACTTTAAGACCATGACATAATGGACTGAGTTAAAAATACTGAGAGAGAGTGGGAAAGAAGGAGGGAACTGAAGAAGTGACAAACCTACAAAGGAGAACACGTGGTGGTGTGTGATGACTTTAAGACCATGACATAATTGACTGAGTTAAAAATACTGAGAGAGAGTGGGAAAGAAGGAGGGAACTGAAGAAGTGACAAACCTACAAAGGAGAACACGTGGTGGCATGTGATGACATCATGTCTAAGATTAGACTTGAAGACCATGACTCCATGATTTTGTAAGAAAATGCATGGAATGCAACATAATTCGATTTCACAAAAGCCCACCTCCATTATACGAGTGACAAGTGACTATATCTAATCTATATATGCTGATTGCCGTAGCATGCAACTTCAGCAAATATTTAAGATGGAATGTTGTACTAAAGATTTTAGAAAAAGTGCATGCCATCATAAGTAGCAGCTATATATACAGTTAGTACCACAAAAATACCTGTGGGTAAAACACTTTCGTACTCCACGCGGAAGCCCAGGGTGCACGTCCCCTTTCCGCACCATCCAGGCTCTCCGCCCCCCCTTATTTTTCCATATCTCAAGTTCGCCCCCCCTTAGCAAAATTTCTGTATACAACCCTGACAACCATTTGCAATTGCAAGATATAATTTCTGAATATAAGGGGCACAGTGCTTCTTGAACTATAGCATGTGTATTCAAGAATGTACACTTTTCAGCATATAGCTAGTAGATTCTACTTTCACATGAATGAATGATCACATTCTAAGGCCAAAACTATTAATTTTTATTCTGATTACAGGATACCTTTTTCAATATCTGTCAATATCTCTCTGATATCACGTCTCTTTAGCCCCTTGCAGTATGTGATGATAGCAGGTACCCACTTTTGGCTCCACTCAACACTAAAAGACCCTTGAAGTCCTTGCTTGCTTGCCAATGACTAACTCAAGCTCTTGTTCAATCTGTTGATAGAAAAGCAATAAATTCAAGATGCAAGTTAAAGGTGACCTTGTATCTTTATGTAACAGAAGCCACTAGCAGAATACATGTATAGCACAAGCATTTGTTACATACACTCTTCAATATATCAACATAGTCAAGGTGTTTTAGTTGTGTTAGGTTAATTTATATAATACTTTTGTATATATACTCAACACAAACATACCAACATACCACAGATGAGATCCTCAGAGCCGGAAACTTCTTGAGCTTGGTGAGTACGGAGCCATTGCTCTCTAACAAATATTGCCTACGTGAATAAAATGTTAACTTATTCAGAGGTAAAACGACATCATTTCTAGGATTCTCCTTCTCCATCTCCTTTGTGAGAGCTTGAACATTTTGTTGTTGCTCAGCAGTTTCATCTCCACGAGGATGAAAGGATGGATACCTAGACAGGTTAATCGCTCGCTTTGGCCGACGCCGTTTGCTTGGTTTATCCATTGGAGAGTTATTAGCTGCTTTCCTTTTTCGGCCCTTTTCAACATTATACACACGGTCCATCACTTTTTTCACCCATGAACCCTGAAGGGGAAAAAATGACACGGTAGATGAATACTTATAAGGCATATATACATCAACAATGTTACTATGTACTTACAGAAGCAGATCTTGTCATAGAATCAGCCAGAATGGATATTTCTCTACTAACATTTTGGCAATTTTTGTGACAGCAGCTGGATTTGGCCTTTCTACATATATATGGTAACAAGGTCTCAAACGATTTCATTTCTTATATCCGATAATCTCTTTACAGCAATGGTAGCCATAATATTAGGCTTCCACATCATCGGAATAGAGAAATCATTTCTTGATACTGCTGAAGATCCACTGTTTTCTGATGACAGAGATACTGTATCATGATCTTGATAGCTTGGACATGATGCCAGTGAGGCTGGTAAAGTAGACGGAGTACTTGGGGAAGAAAATTGTGTTGAGTTATAGTCAGGCATACTGGATACCTGAATACAAATAAAAGAAAGAAGCAAGAAATTCTTCTGGACAGCTGTAAGAATTGCGAAGTCAACTTACAGTTATAGTTGGAGATTGGATAATACTTTTTTGAATACGAATCAATCTTTTCACTGCTCCCAATGGCTTTATAAATCCCTTGACATCGTCTTCTGTCAGATTACAAAATGTTGCACCATCGATCTCATTCTCTATGGCAACAGAATATGCAGTAGTGGTAAGGAACTATACTCGTCAGGTAAAAAAATTTTTTTTGGGGGGGGGGGGGGGGGGGTTTGCATGTTGCAAGAGACACAACCAAACTTGAGAGATGAAAAAATGTAAAAAAAATTGGGAGGGGAAGAAAATGAAGGAAAGAAAAGGGAAAAATAAATAAGAGAGAAAGGGGCAAACAATAAGAGAGAGAAGAACATAAAAAGATTTGGAGGAAAAAAAGGAAATAAAAGATAGAAAAAAGGGGGGAAAAAAAAAGGAAAAAAAAGGAAGTGGCGGGAAAAAACCCAAAAGATGAGGGGAAAAAAGAATGGGGAGAAAAAAGAATGGGGAGAAAAAGATAGGGGGAAAAAGTCACAAGTAGAGCATGTATAGCCATGACTCAAACCTGAGTGTTCAGGTTGGGAGTCCCTACACTACCACCGTGCCATAAAGATTTCAAACATACAAACTAAGGCCAGATCTAGTAAAAAAAATTGTGCTCGGGCTTGGCGTGCAGAAATATTGACCCGGGTGGGTGGCAGAACAATTTAAATTTAATTTATCCCATCTTCAATTTTCACCTTGTCTACAGGCCTTACTGCAGCGCACTCTTGTTCTACTCGAGACAACAGCTGCCCAAATGTTTCCTAAACAAATAGCAAATGATTTTTGAGCCTAAGAGAAGTTTAAATCATGCAACTACCGCAGAGCTGCCAAGTGACCACTGTCATTTTCCGTATCAAATTGCCATTTTTCCCGTATTTCCCCCCCTTCTATATAATATATTATTATATATTTACTCTTTACAGCCCGTCTTCGTCATTGTCACAGTGAGTTGAGTCCTAAATCGGCACAACTATCTTGAGCTGCAGCTTGGCCTGCAACAAAGTGTGCCATGCTAGCTTCCAAATAGTGTCTTGAAACCGGGGCACTTGTCATCAGTCGTGTGCCTTCCAGAAAGGGGATCGGTAAAGGGTCTGACGCGCGAGAAATGTTGCTGATAGAGGAGGAAAGAGAAATTGTGCCCGGGGAAAGGGGAGGAGGAAAGAGAAATAAATTATGTCTCTACCGGGAAAGAGAAATAAATTATTATACCGTAGCGGTAAGCAGTTTGTTCAATGTTGTATTGTTTGATGCTGTCATAGCAGCTAGTATTCAGCTCAAGATTGTTCCTCTTCCAAGGTAATAATTCTGTACTAATATCCGTACCATCTGTACAGTAGTGTGATATTCCGTACAAGGTACGGAAAAATCCGTGCACTTGGCCAGCACTGCTACCGTCACTGCCAGCCAGAGATTTCTAGTGCAAATATTTTTTCCGGATCAATTACAGTATGCGGATTCAGCGATATACGCATTTATATTAAGCAATGCGAAGGTCCGCGATTCGCGCTGCCACCTCCGAGAAAGTAAAAGTCACTTGAATAAATAATACAAATACAATTATAGTACAATTATAGTGAATAAATCATACAAATACAAATACAAATACAACAATTCTAATTATAGTTTTCAATAAATCATGGTGAATGCTACTTCTACATCGGATACCAGAGGGCAATGTCATGGTAAATGTTTTGCAGAACATCTTCATTTGTTTTTCCATATCTTTCCTGCCACATGAACTCATCTAAATAAGAAGGGAGTTGAGAGTGGTGACATCCTCTCATTCGCTTGATCTTAACTTTTACACGATTCCAGTATGATTCTATGTGGTTAGTATGCACTCCGCTTGGATCTACAAATTGAACAGAATGATTGACAGTGCTGTGACTGTGTACAGCAGGCAAGAGATTAACATCATTGTATGCTGCCCAACAGTCTGACCACACAATAGTGCCAGGCTCCACATGCGCCTGTATAATGGGTAATAGTGTGGCAGCATCCCGACAATCCACTAATTCCATATACCCAAGTGCAGGTTCTTTACTTATGTCACAAATTCCAAATACCCATGCTGGTCCTCTGAAGGTCGACCTCTATGATACTAGAAGTGAAGAACAATATTAAATAAACAATATATATATAATATATATATACATGTATATACCTTTGGTTTATGTGAGAATAGAGACTCATCAATGGCCACAACTACCTCAGGACATCCAAGTTTTATTTGCGGATCTATGCACAATCTGTGGCTACAGACATCCCTCATCCAGCTGCAGGAGACACTACCACATCAGCTGCGGCATCCTTCACAGGGTACTGTTTGGACCACCAATGAATCAAAAGAAGCCACTTCTGTAAAGATAGCTTGGATTTATCAAAAAAACTTCCCTTTCTGATGCTCAGTGTAGCTTTGCAGTTAGGGCATTTCCAACGACAGCCATCACTAATATCAGCCCTATCCTTCAGCCCCATCATGGACCCACATGTACACTTCTTGTGTGTAGATAGCAAGCTCTTCCTCTGCAGAAAGCTGACAATAGCAGGGGTCCCTGCGAATGCTACCGATCCCAATATCAGCAAAGACATGTTCGGGCAGACTCTCCCGCGCAATTCTACCCTCCCGTAATTCCACCGCTCGCATTGCTTAATATAAATGCGTGTAGCGCTGAATCCGCATACTGTAATTGATCCTTTTTTCCTAACCCAGCAAAATTTGAACCACCGGGCCCCGAGCAACAGGAAATTTACTAGGTCTGGCCTAACAGAGATCTACTCAACAAGACTACTTCTCTCTTCATTACTTTAATTTCTATACTTATTCTTCAGCCTCTTCCCAATTCCCACAGCACAACAAGAAATGCACAATAACTTCCACCCCACCCTATCCAACTTTCATTAGCTTACAATTGCACATAATAATTAGTGCCATTCTTTTTAGTTGATCTAGTTACCATATAACAGAGATAGGATCGCAGAGATAAATATGGATGGGCTTTTATTTAAATCCCCACCATGTGCTAGGACTATAACATGACGTAGTTGTAAGATTACCTTCGAAAGTTTCACAGTAGGTGTCTTGTACTCCTTCTTCCTTCAACCACATTGAAAGATCGACAACAGACATCTTATCGAGCTCCCAGCGTTCCATATCGGTAGTAGAAAAAGGACTCACACAGTCGACACACAAAAAAAACCCGCCAATGTACGTGCAGTATTCTTAAACTTTGAACTTCTCTTGCCTTCATTTGGTAAAGGGTCTCTCTTTAATGTCTAGGTCAGCTTCAAGCGATTGTCCTCTCTGTAACCTCATTGCGCCAACTAAAAGTCTTTGGCTAAGCCATTTGCGACATGTACACAGTCGAGATGATAACTTTTCTGTCACTTGTGGAATGAACAATTGTGTTGCTTCATATATATACCAATTGTGCCTCCTTCGTAGCTCACGTCTATAGGCAACACAGAGAGGCTGTCATTACCCTGCCTTCTGAGAAAAGTATATAGGGAATGAATCATGACAGACAGGATATTGTTACCAACAGGATGCTGGTTATTATATTGATGATCATTACAATTCCACCTTATAAGCTTAGGACTTTGTCCAGGATATCTGGCACCATATATAGTTCATAATAATGAGTGTTAAACAGATGTGTGGTCATTTGGTACATACAGTGAGATTACACACAGTACAGACATGGCCAGCAGGGTGATGTAAATATGACCTGACCGCACATATACACACTAGATATAACATGACAGCAATCACATTAATGTTTGATCACATTTACTGGTCCTTGCATGTTTTTTCATCAGCACTGAATACACCTGACTGGCTTGTCCAAGTGAAGCCTTTGCCTTGATCTGTGCTCATTTCTTTCTGCACATTCCTGTCCACAACATTTCTTCTAACTCCTCGTAACATCAACATACACAATTGAGAGCATAAAATCTGGAAACGTGGGAGATATATATATTTTTTATTTATCATTTGCTTTAAACTAATTCTTATATAAAATAGTCATAAAACAAACATTTTCATATAACTAATTATTCAATCTGAATAGTCACAATTAATATTCTTATAATACATAGTTATTATAAAATATTATAATAGTCAATTTGTAAAAAATGTTAATAAAACAAACATTTACACTTACTATATTTAACTAATTCTTCTATAAAAATACTTAATCGGAATAGTCACAGTAACTAATACTAGTAATGTTAATATTCTTATAATACATTGTTATTATACATTATTGTAATATATAGTCAATTTGCAATGTATTTTGTTAATACAATAATTTATATTGTTAAAACTACGAAAATATATTTCTACAGAGAAATTCGTTAATACTACTATTAATTTTAGTTGAAGTACAAAAATTGTTAATATAACACTTATAGAATAATAACAGTTAATTTGTTAAAATAACAACAGTTACTTTTTACGGTGTACGAGAGGAACCGTGTTAAGTTAAACTGCTCTATGACTCTATCAAGAAGCACCATTGAACAGTTACCTTCTTCACTGGTTGTTGAGGCTCTTCACCAAAGTGATCCTCCTATCATTATTGTGTGCAAGGTTTCTAGATATTCTAGCCTTCACCACAAATAAACTGGAGCATTTAGAGTTTTTGTAATCATGACATGGAATAGAATTGGATGCTGGCTTGGCAAGGTTTACCCCATTAATCTTGCTTAACTTCATACCTATTTAATAGTTTTCACTCTTCTCCAAAGTGTCTAGAAATATTTGCGATGGAGAGAAGAAAAACAAATTAGCAATTGGCATTTGAGGTTTCTGCTGAAAATCTCTAGAGTGCGTGTACCATGCTGCCTGGCCCAACCATGTGTCTTTGTGTCCCCAAAACTTTTTTAATGCAGGACTTATGTTTTATTAAATATTTTTCACATTTTTAAGTATGTTGTTAGTAATATAATATATGGCATTATGCTCTGCTTATCTGGTCTAGATCTATAGTTAGCTGCTTAGGGCTTTCGTGATCTCCCCTGACATGTTCTCTGAAATGGTTTAGATATGTTGTCTTTTAAGATTTTTGTGCAACATGTTTACTGCCTAGATGACGAGACGCTGACCATGGCTAGCTCTCACCCTAGACTCCTGCTCATCAATCTGTTTCCCACATATATCTGGGATACTTTGGTTGCCTTGTGCTGTCTTCTATTTGTCTGTTTCCTTCTGTCTTTAAATGTCAGCAAGTGCAGAGTGAATATTTAATCATAGTGTGTGTCTAAACACTGCAAAGTGTACAGTTATACATGTGTCAATGGCAGCCTAATCCAACACCTCCTGCCAAAAGGTCAATCCAATGGCAAAACAACAATACCTGTGAAAACAACCAGATACTGTCCTAGCAGGTTCGGGAATTACTCCATCCCACAGGGTTCCACTTTATTTTAGGCCTGGCCTGTCACTTTTATTATTGCTGTTTAATGAAGGAAGATTGGACGCAAATTGCTCATAAACAATTAGGCATATCTCTAATAATTATGACTGTTTCTTTCCCCAAAATATTAGCATGTCTAAATGAATATTTAACCATCTGAATACTCAATTGTAACAAAATAATACAGTTTGACATATATGGACAGTGGCCTGCTATGTATAGTGGCTGATGCTTACTAATGCAACACCTCCAACCAGAATCGTCACTAAGTTACAATAGGCCCGCTACTTCCTAGAGAGTTTTCTCCATCATAATGGCAAGAATGCAAACTAATAGCTTATTATCATGCTACTCATAGGATAGCCCTCCCACCCTCTGACCAATCTCCTCCCCCCTCACCTAAGAAGTGGAGGGAACACATACACATAAAAAGGGAGGCACTGAAAGGGAAAAGAAGAAATTATGAAGAAGTGAGGTATGTGAATGGTGAAGAATTTTTGGTTTTTCTATAAGAATAATGCAGCTGCAAAATATATACATTTCACATGGTAATTTGAATATAATACATGAAAATAATTAGGAAATCTTGCAATGAGGCAATGAAGATGAGTTCAAATTCTGATCCACCAATCTTCAGAGTTTCTATGAATATACTCGAGAAGAAATATTACCACCTTAGCATGACTCATGCTAAACCTATATTTTATGCTGGTGAGGTGACATTTCCATTCGTTCTCATCTGCTAAAAATGTCAGCCTGTGGAAGATAAATCTTTTCCTTTGAACATGTACAGTATTCCAGACACAGCATGGGTCTGGACCAAATCTATTTTAGAGTTTACATATTAATATAACTCATCATGTAATTTTACACTGACGTGTAGCTTGATAAAGAGACTCGACATTTATCCAAAAACTTCCCGTATACATATATAGACTAGCTTAAAATAATTATAAGAAAACTAAGCAGATACTAGTTTATATAATTATGTAGTGCTCTATTTGGAAGGTTTTAGATAAATGTCTAATATTTTTGTCCAGCTACAGTTCAATGTAATATAACATGATGAGGTCCATTAATATCACAACTATAGAACAGAGTTGGTCCAGACTAATCCATATATGGTATACTGTACATTTTCAAAGGTAAAAGACTTATCTTCCAGAGGCTGATCACTTTTCAACATATTCAGTAGATGAGAATGACTGGAAGTGCCACCAAGTTATCTCACCAGCGTAAATAACAAATCCAAGGTGGGGTATTCAATAATACCTTCTAAAACGAAAGTTTGGCATGAGACATGCTGAAGTGGGAATATTTCTTGGGAGAATATTTTTGTAATGGGAGTGCTCTCTGCTGTACCATGGAGGACAATGTCCTACTTGAGGGGGAGAGACACTTTCATCATCGAGTGCAGGTATAACCACTGCTCTTCGTACTATGGATGCAGAATTCCTAGATCGGTCGTGTATGAAGTGTTTGATTTGATGTACAATACTTGAAAAGTGAGGTCTTTGGGCTGGATCTTCGGTCCAGCATGTCATCTGAAGATCTTGATATCTAGGACACAATTAACATAAGACAAAATAATTATTAAACTGCCATATGTAAGTGTTAGAGAATAAAAAGGGTATATGCTCACTACTGGTGGCAAACAAATTTTAAAAGTATACTGAGTGAATATTCCAATGCAAATCAGGAAGCTTGTAAGGTTTTTGCTATAGTTTGTCATGCAGAATAACATTCAACAATCCTTGTTGAAATATTAGGGGTGGCTTTAATATCTGGATGGATGATGAGCAAACAGGGCGTGCCCCAGTTATGCAGCTGCATCCAGATGGGCTTTAAGACAAGATAAAGAACCAGCAGTGTAACACATAGTCTATTAGAAAGCTCTACTATTCTATGTCGTTCTGTAACCAAATAAACATCTTCCAATAGTTATGACATCACATAGCCATGCTTCCTGCCTCACAATTTATCGGAGCATGCTTCGTTGTTGTAGGGCTTAACCATCCTATACCCAGAGCGAAGCATTGGAAGAAGTTCCTTTTCAGCTACTTGGGAATAGGGAATCTTGCCGCAACTGAAGATCTCCCAGCAAGTTACTCCATAGGCCCACTGTATGAAATAGAGTAGAGCCATTTACGGATAAGATAGAAACTTATTAAGGCAAAAGGGAAAAACATAAATTAAAATAATAATCTCTCAATGAACTCTGTTACATTAAAATCACCTTCTCAATAAATCAACTTCAATTTTTATTCACTCGACATTTCGACTAGATGCTCTAGTCTTCAGTATGTGGACTACAAATCATAGCCACTTAATATTTAAATATTATATTTAAGCAAAAATATTTTCTTGGTGAAATAATTCATTCCAGCATTACTCCTTGCAGAACTAGTAACCAAATCACAAGCATTCCAATACTGAGGTTTATGTGACAGCTGCCATCCAAACAATAACTAAAATAACAAATAAAACTATAGAAAAATGTTGTGGATGCATTCAAATTGCTGAAACCCAACCCATGTAGGGCATACTTAAAGGTTCAGAACAAAACACTGACAACATGGTGTATTTCTTGTAATCTTAATGCAAGATATATAGATTAGTTTATTCTGTGTGTTACAACATTGTGTTGGTCATTTATCCTCGTGTGATATTTTATAAGATTTCATTAATACTGTTCGCAAATAGGACAGAAAATGAGGCAAGCACACGAGTAATGAATAGGATATGGTATTTATGTCATAGAAAACCATCAAAATGGAACACTAAAATTTTAATGGGCAAAAAATGTCTTAAAGCAACATATTTGAAACAGTTGGGATGGTTATTTAGTATGTTTTAACCCAGGAAACCGGCTGCATTTACTCCACATATAAAGAAAAGAAATCTTAAATATTTCCAATTAGTTTACATGCAAAATGATGATTATCAATGTAGTTGGTTATCTAATAGCCAAACATATGCATAGAGTTGAACCACTTCTTTTATTTTAAACCACTCAATTAAACAGTGAATATAACACTCGTAGTCAAAAATGACTTCAATTTAACTCAACAATCTTTAACTCAGAGCAATGATTTTGTAGAATGGTAAACTTCTACTATTTGATCCTCGATCTGTACATACACTCAATAATGCAGATACCATGCAGCAAGCTAGTGGAAACTTGAGTTGAGGAAATAAAGTCAATTTAACTGCTACAGTATAGCAGCCACACATCTACCTCTGTCACAGTTAAAATTTGAGGGATGTTTGGCCATATTTCATGCCCGTCTCAATAATTTAAGCTACTTCATTTGATAGTGGAGAGGAGAAAACAAAACTTAACTTTAATACAGAGTGTCTGTTATACATCATGAAAATTCTGACTCTGCTGTTAAACTAAATGTGAGGTTTAATGCATACATCTTTCATAACTATACAGTTTAGTTGTATTTGACATGCACACCTTTATATATATATAATTTTCTGTTTCCATAAGTTTTAAACTAGACTCTATAAACATGAACTCACCACATCAGTTTTCTCAGAGAATAAATTATCAACAAAAATTTCTGGAGCCATCCACTTCAGAGAAAACTTCACATCCTTTTCTGTGTGTTTCAAGTAGTTCTTCGATGGTTCAAGTTTTTCACAAAGTCCAAAATTGAACAGTTTAATCACAAGGTGTGAGTCAATCCTGTTAATAATTAATTATTGTCTAAGTTTACACTTCAAACACAAATCAACATATCAGTGTGGCTGGTCAAATATAGAGTGCACAAAAATGTGGTACGATCAAAATTATTTCCTAATATCATATCTCAGCTATAACTGTTTCTCATTTGCAGATTGATGAAACGCTACCTGGGTTGAATTTTTTGGTAGAGGCCTGCATGCTGCTAGAACTTTTCTGCAATAAGGAAGTGAATCTTTTCATTTTCCATAGTAAAAACTGGTAAATATATTGACATTAATTGAAGACCATTATATAGAAACAAGTAGGTGACATCTTTGCTAGGTCCACATCATCCTATAACAGAAATACTACTCATTGATATATTCGTGAAAGAATATGTGTTCATGGATAGACTTCTATCAATCATTGGTTTCTCCTCTGATGGATGTTGCTCAGCTATTCAGCTCACAATACTTACAAGACTGAATATGTAATCTTTGTGTGTAGTTCACATATTCAGCTACAAAATATACAGCAACTTTGAGAAGTGCATAAAATGGTAGATCATGATTTGTTTTAAATAGCCATTGAAATTATGTGATCCAAACACTGCTTTCCTTGTTTCAGCTCATTTTTGCATTACTAGAATTTTGTAAAGTATTTTTCCTACTAATACCCAATATTGCCATCTTCCCTGACTGATTATGATCTAGTATAAACTCACATGCAGTTTCTTGCTGCCAGGTTTCTATGTACCATTCGTTTGTTGGTCAAGTACTTCATACCTTTGGCCACTTGTAGACACATATCCAATAGCTTGTTTTCAACTTTCATCTAGAGATGTTAAAGTTGATAGAACTGACATATTTGTAATGTTATAAACTCACTGTCCTTTCTCCAGTTGTTTTGAATGGCACAACACTCAAATTCTCACTCTCTTTGTCCAGGAAATCAAGGAGGTTGCCATTGGTCATAAATGGCATGACAATAAAAGGGACTAAACCTCCATCCACACAGACTCCAATTAGAGAAAGTAAATTGCGGTGCTTGAATTTTGACAGTATACAAGACTCCTTCAGAAGTTCTTTTACCAGACTTGGGTGATAAGATCCTGATGCAATAAGAAATAATGCATCATGTATGTACAAATGTTTAATCACCATCATTCACCTTGAAGAGTTTTAATGGCAACTTCATTCTCTCTTTTGGTGAAGACTGTTTTGCAGAACAATTGACCTCTGTAAACCAATCCTACATGCTTACCTAAGACGATTAGAAGACATATCAAATCTCCCCACCACAGAGTGCTTAGAACTAAACTACTACAGCTTGTAGAACGTTAAAATACTGTCATAATCAAAGCACCTACTGAAACACAGCTGTTAAACGAAATACTTGCAAACATGAAAATTAATCTTTCAATGAACTCTCAATTGACATAATAATAACTTTGTAAATAATCGACTTCAAATTGTATTCTCTCGACATTTCGACAGCCTTCATCAGGAATAAGTCTTGTCAAAGTTGATATTATGTAGCTATAGTATTCCTAATGAAGGCTTGAGCATCTAGTCGAAATGTCGATAGAATACAATTTTTTAAAGTTGATTATTGAGAAGGTTATAAGAGTGTTTGTGTATTAAAAGTCTACTGATTTCCCTGCCTAGATAACTGTTGCAAATATGTGATATAATTAAATTTTATGCTTAGTCGATGCTCATGATTTCATGACATACATAAAAATTAGATGGTCACAGATTAGAATTCTTCTTTGTGGCATTCCCTTTATTGCACACCATAAATATTGATCCCAGGAGGCAGCATTTTCTAAACTACTAAAGGTAACTATACAGCATAGATCAAATATTGTGCACAATGTCTTGAACGGATGCAATGTGCAGATTAAGAGAGTGAGTAAAACTTGGGCTAAAATATTTATATATCTAGAGGGCAGTGGGGTTCAATTAAATTTGATGTGACAAGTTAACTAATTAATTCAAATAAATTTGAAATGACAGTTTAACTAAACAATTCAACTAAAATTGACATGACAAGTCAACTAAAATGAACTAATTTTGAATTAAATAAAGATACCATAAGATTGGCTTTTTTAAGGCAAGTCCGTTCATTTCATTTTCATGTTCGTTTTTCCCACCTCCTTGGAAGTGCGATTTGAAAACTCTATTTGAGGGCTTTGAAAACTCTATTTGAGGTTTCACCTGACCTTATGTTCAGGTTTTGTGGCCACTGATATGACACACACTAACACACACCCACATTGGTACTGCTATTTACTTGTTAGCATTATTAATACTATTAAATTCCATGTCAAGAAGAATGCAAACAAAAGGTCTGGAAAGACGAAAGTATGGAGTCATGAAGAGTTACGAAGGATATCTTCTGGGTTAGAATCGTGGGAGAAGAAGAGATATCTAGAAGCTGAAGACTCAAATGATGCTGAAAGTTTGGAACTATAGTATTAACGGCTTTACCGTTTATGCTCTACCCTTCACCTTCAGATGGTGTCTGTAGCTGGTCCTTCCCTAGTGCTGGCTATCACAGGCCTGCCTGCTCCTGTGTCAACCCTGCTCAGTCACTGTATTTCTGGTGAGTCTGTGTGTTGCTGATGAAAGAGTGCAAGAATGATAGTCATGATCAAGAGCAAAATGAGGGGTTTACAACCACCCTGGATACCCCTGCCCCCTGGAGTGTTCTATTTTGAACATTATTTTCTCATAATTCAAAGAAATGTGTATTCCCGACATTATTCACAGTTTTGCTCACTCAATTTTTGTCCATAGTATATAATTTTTATATCATTTGAATGCTCTCTCTTTGCTCTTCAAAACGAATGATCACTTTTTCAATCCAGCCAATTTTCCATGAGATACGGTTCATTCTGTGGGCTCACTTTTCCTGCTGAATGAAAAAGGGGGGGAGGGGGGGAGTTTTATTAGAAACTGACTGACAGCAACATAAATGGCAAGTCTTGTGAAGGCTGAAAATTTGTATTAAAAAACACTTCTGTACTATTGCCAGTGTGTCAGGCTGTCAGCCAGATGTTGATGGCAACACTGCTTTACCTATAGGCTATAAATATCATTGGAAAGCACAGAGAATGAGCGTTCAAAATGGATGAAGCATTAAATTGGTGACCACAAATATGGTCTATGCCCCTTAATTCAATTTTAATTCAACTTTGAATTAATGGACTTCAAAAACCAGTTCAAATAAATAAAATAACTGTGACAAACTAACTAAACCAGTTGAATTAAATATACCCAAATGACAGTCTAACTAATTCAACTTTGAATTAATTGAACCCCACTGCTAGAGGGCAGCATTATGGTAGAAGTGGAGTTCACATGGTGTTGCAAAGGACTTGTTATTGGAAGTTGAACTAAATCGAGAGTCATACCAAGCAGAGAATGGATCTGTGTTAGCTTCAAGAGACTATATACATGTATGTCTAGTATGAACAATAAATATAATAGACATTATAGAATACGCGTACAATAATTATAGGTCGAACTTACCTGCAGGACAAGCATATACTAACTTTAAAAAAGATTTATGGCCTTCAATGCTGTATTATAAAAATTATCGTCAAAAGTGTAACTTATACGACTACTTCCAGTGCCCATGGAGTTTAAGGTCCTTCTTCTAGCTCTTTAATGGGCATGCACATCTTAGACTTGAAGAAGTGAGCAAATTCTTTGTAAATTTACTATAGAATTATAGTCTTTCAGGAGATAAACAAGACAGATAGAAAGCTGGCAAAAGATCCTTAGCTACTAGATAAACATCAAGCAATAGCTAGCTTCTAAGGTAATAGCTAATTTTTTAGCAGAACCGAACTTATAGACTCTCAAATCTAAGATCAGACATATATAAATCCTCAACTTCCATGGCAGATGCATCTTGATCTGAAAAAGGTAAGAAAAGCATATAAAATTTCAACATTAGAGAAGCATCTGCTATATATGCAATTAGCTACAAACTAGGCAGATACTGAACAAAACTTGTACTCTTGGTTTTGGACTTAAATCCAGCCTTAAAATGACAGCCTGAAGTACAGCTAACTTCCTTCTTGAAAATTTCATGCAAGTAAAGATGGTGCCATCAGCTTAAGTTTTTTTTAATTAATAATTTTGCCACATATGAAAACAGATAAAAATTTAAATTCTATCTGTCATCCTCTAAGGGCTCAGTTTTTAGAAGAATTTTTCTCCCTGAAGCACATATTCTAGAATAGTAAGCATAAGATATTTCATACATTTTACCCTGTAAATGTAATGTATCATTTACAGATAATATGCAACATATTCATATAGAAATATGTAAGTTTTTGTTTGCATTTGTATGACCACTTACTCTCCAATATTTTATTACATGCTCAATACTACAATTGATTGCTCAATCTACGTTTGAAATAGTTGGATGTCTACAATACTACTCTTTATTAAACTATTTTCTACATACTGTAGGATTAAAATATTTCATTATGTCTAAACTTAAGCAATAATTATTACGTAATAACCAATAATTATTACAAAATTGATATTTCATTGCTGATGATAGTCATGGCTATCTCCAGAGTATTCTAGGAAGAGGAGGTTGTCTAAAGTACTACTGTGAGACAAGTTTGGAGAATGCTTAGAACAAAGTAGTCAATATCGTACAAGCTTTATGCATGGAAGTGAATGTGTTCTGCATAGTATTGGAGGCCATGGTAAAGAACTCTTTATGGACTCTAGTGGATATATTATCTGTACAAAGATTGAACTTGGTTACTGTATTAAAAAGCTTCACTAAAGCTCACACAGTTAAATCAAAATCGAGTCGTTGGCTAGCAAGACTGCATCTAACATGACTCTTCTAGAACAATACTGCAATTGCTGATATGGTGAGAGTTATACAGTGGCAAATATTGTGTTTTCAACAAAAAGCAAATGACTAAAAAAGTATGTAGATCTAGCTGAAAGAAGCAAATGATACTTGAGCATAGAAGACCAAGGCACATAACAACTGACAGCTAAAATAACACAAAGGTCTTAGAGAAACTTCAAAGTGTTTTCACTGTCAATAGACTAGCTAGCATATCACCCTTCAAGTCATGAAGAAGGAATCTTTGAGCCTTTCTGATATGAAATCACATGGCTGTAATGCTTTAGTATGTAGATTTCTGATGGCTGATAATACTGCATAAATATCGTAAATTGGAAGCCATTACCAATAGCATGGGCATTAGACCCATTGTCTATTGTTATTGAGAAAGGTACTATATTGTTAGGTTAGGTGCAGCCTTGACAGCAGACAGTCGATTTCGATTTGACTGTGCTAGATCCAGCATAGGTATTTGATGGTCTACTGAGTAGCATTATTTGCATGCATATATTTCCTAACTTTTGGAATAACAATCTCACATATTTAAATTTGCCTGCTGTCAGTTGTAAAAACTTAACAAACAGCTCTTTACTATATTGCAGCATATATTGCAGCATATATTGCTATTGTAACATTGGCTTTACCTTTACCAATGCATTCTTTAAATTTCAAGTTATGAGATTTTATGATACGGCACTTTGACATGTCCAGTCCGAAAAGTGGCACACTGAAATCATTATCACTCATCGTTCCAGGCTCATCTGTGTGCAAATAGGAAAGATTAACAGTGCACAACAGTCACACTTACAATAAAATAGTTTGTAAACTTTGTCCTTCCACATCAAAAGTGACCAGGGCCAAAAGGTTGTGTGGCATTGATGTATGTTTGTGTTAGGGAGTGTCAGGCTCCCTAACTAACAGTTGAACAAATATAGTCATGCAATGCACAGACTGTATATAAAACAGTTACCTAAGAGGTGTAGTCATTTGATTGGTTGTAGTTACCTAACAGGTGTAGTCATATGATTGGCTGTAATGTTATTTGCTATAGGGACCTGTCAGAGCTGAGTAGATAAGGAACAGTCTGCTCAGCTAGGAGAGTCCCCTCTGTATTGTATGATATTGTGAGTCAAGATACATTCTCTAATTACTTTATCAGCAGTTATAGAATTAGCACAGGGACTGAGTTCAGACCAGATATCAGACAGACAGGCAGAGGTTGTGGGTTAGCTATACAGTACAGGGCTAACCATAACAGTTTGAATAACATGTAATTACTTCAAAACTACATCGTTTATGTTTAGTACATATATACTGGATTCCCTTTAAAGCTGGACTTTTACACCACACACGCTTGCTTAGTTGAGTCCAGCTCTACACCACATAAAGCTGCCACTAAACTCTGAGCATCTTTATTCCTCTTAACAGCACCCTAGATTCCTAGCATCTTTATTCCTCGTCAATCAGCCCCCTAGATTCCTAGCAAAACTTATACCATGGCTATGGTGGTCACTGCGTTGGTGACAGAGCTAGCTTTCGAACAAAAATAGTTAGGTTGGTAAATTTTGGAGCAAAATTAGAAGGTTCTGAGCTGGTCCCAGACCATTTTTTGTGTCAGCACAAAATCCTATATGGGGTGTTCCATAGGAGATTTCTGTTATGAGTTGAATAATTCTCATTAGCTATAGAAATTATTCTCTATCTTGTATGGCGAAAACAACTTACAATTCCCAGAAAGTTCATTTGTCCAGGGTACTCCAATTAGATTTTGGTAGGTATCATTTCCATGTCCACTCATTTCTTCATAACTGCTGGTGGCAATGTGGTTTGTTCCCGAGTGAGACCTAGTTATGAAAAGTACTAAATATGGCGGTGAACCTGATACATGATGCGTGCGTGGTGTGTTCTAAGGATGAAGAATCCTCGGAGGAAGGCTCAAGGTGGATTGGATGTGAAGGGTCTTGCGGGGGATGGTTTCACCAAAGATGTGTTGGCATGTCTGAGGAGAATATTAAGAGTTTAGGTGAGAAAAAATGGGCTTGTAGTCAATGTTGTGGGAGTTTGGATGGAGCAAGTGTGGGGAAGGGAGAAGTTCATGCTGAAGGTAAAGGAAAAGAAGTGCAGTGTGTTGATATGAAGAACCGGAAAGAGGCACGAGAAAGAGTAATGAATAGTGTAGTAAGTTGTTTCAGTGAAAAGGTTATGATAAGGAAGCAGGAGATAATAGAGAAAATTAAGGAGGAGTATCGGGACGAGAGAGATGGTGGTGGGTTAGTAGATACCAATGCCACCAACACTGTTCATATATTGACGAGGGAGGTGATAAAGAAGTTGGAACATAGAGAGAGTGGTGATGTGTGGATCAATATGAAACTTATGGAAAATCTTCAAATGGGTGATGTGCTGGTTAATGTCTTGTTGAGGGTGGAAGAACTAGAAAAGCAGGTAGAGCATAAACAGAGAAGAATTGAAGTCTTAGGGAGGAAGTTAGAGCAGGTGATGGCGGAAGAAGGAGGGAACAGGAAGCAGGCCAAGGGGGTGGTAGAGGAAGTGGGTAAGAAAGATAAAGCTGAGAAGGTGGTAAAGGAAACAGGACAAGTAAAGCTGGTGAAGGACGGAGAAGGATGGAGGAATATAGATCAGGATATTAAGAAGAGGGATGAAGAAAATTTTCACGAGGTCTTGAACAAACTGGTGGGGAGGCCATTTATCATGAGAAAGACATGAAGATACAAGAGGAGGAAAGAGAGTCTGGGGGGAAATGGAGTGTATATGGCGCAAGGGATGTATCAGCATCGGCATATGAAGAATCGCCAGCAAGCGAAACAACAGGAGAAGGCACGCAGGGAAAGAAGTCTGATTGCAAAAGGGTGGTGGAGCGAGGGGGGAGAGTGGATGGAGGCCAGGAGGAAAAATCAAGGGGAACGTATCTACTGCGATCTGGTACATGTGGGTTGTCAGGGGGAGAATCGCTGGTGGACAACAACACAGAGAGGGATCGAGAGAGGCAAGAACCGTCAGGTGGGGAAGCACCGGGAGGAGATTCATACAGGGAAGGAGCACCTGCTGGCCAATGCAAAGATGTCAATGAGCATGAACAAACCCAAGCAAAGAGTATGTTGAGGAGGGTGGGGGTTGGGAGAGGGACCAAAGATAGGGAAACTGGGCGGTTGAGAGTGGCATTTGTTAATTGTAGAGGATGGTGGTCAAGGGAGGTGGATTTGAAGGTAGTGTTGGGAACGAAGAAGTTTGATGTGCTGGGATTAGCGGAGACATTTTTGCAGAAGGAGGATGAGGTGAGTGTGGCAGGATATGAGTGGTATGGCAGGAATAGAGAGGGTGGCAGGCGGGCGAGTGTAGGTGTGGGAGTTCTGGTGCATGAGAGTTTGGAATCTAGGGTGAGGAAGTCAAGAGAAGGTTTGCTGTGGGTGGAGTTAAGCGGAGCGGGGAGAAGAAAACCCATGGTAGGGGTAGTGTATGTGAACCCAGAAGGAGTGAGAGTGAGTGAGACGGAGGTATTGTTTGAGGTATTGCAGGAGGATGTGGTGAAGTATGAAGAGAAAGGGCTCGATGTTGTTATGATGGGGGACTTCAATGCAAAGATTGGATTAGGAGTGGAGGACAACCCAAACAGTAATGGAAGGCGGTTGTTGGAGTTGGTTAGGGTTGGAGGTCTGATTGTGGGGAACGAGTTGCAGTGCTGTGAGGGCAGGTGGACGTGGGAATGTGGGGAGAGAAAGTCGGTCATAGACTATATGTTGTTTAGTGAGAACATGGATGTAGCTAGGGTGGTAGTTGAGGACTCAGGCAAGCTGGATGTGGGGTCGGTCCATAACATTATTTGGGGAGAAATTACATGGGGTACGAGAGAGGTACAAGTGAGAAGAGAGCGACATAAATGGAGAGTTGACAATAGGCTAGACTGGATGGAGTATCAGGAGGCAGTGGAGGAAATGTTCATGGGGTGGGAAGAGGAGGTGAGAGAGCTTGAGCAAGAGTTGGGAGGAAACATAGTTGAAGAGGTGTGGGGTAGGTGGAAGGAGAAAGTTTTGGCTGCAGCGGAGAAAGGAATTGGAAGGAAGAAGATTACAGACAGGTCAGAGGGATGGTGGTCAGGGGATGTGGAGTGGTTGATTGGTGTCAGGAAGGAGAAATGTAAGAGGCTAAAGGAAGCCAGGAAGAGAGGGGAGAGAGAGGCTACATTAAGACAACTATGGGATGACTATATAGAGAAGCAAGAAAGGAAGTGAAAAAGACTATTAGGATAGAGAAGAAGGAATTGAGGAAGAGAACTATAAAGAAGATTAGAGAGCAGGGTGGGACTAGTTGTAAGCTGTTTTGGAATGATTTAAGAGCAAAGAGGAAGGAGAGAAAGATAAAAGGAGTGAGAGATGAAGAGGGAAGGATGGTAGAGGAGGAAGTCGAGGTGTTGGAGGTGATGGCAAAACACTGGGAAGAGCTGGGGAGGAAAAAAGAGGATGCCACAGTACAAGAAGTAGAGATGGGAGAAGAGGGTGGGCATGAGCTGGGTATGTGTGAAGAAGTAAGCTGGGAAGAAGTAGTAGAGGTATTAAAGTGTTTGAAGAGAGGAAAGGCACCAGGCCCTGATGGAATGTTGAATGAGATGCTGATGTATGGAGGTAGAAGGTTGGTGGAAGTGATGGTGCAGGTGATGAATGTGGTGATGAGGATTGAGTGCTGCCCAGTGGACTGGAAGAGGAGTTTACTAGTACCTCTCCACAAGGATGGTGACGAGGATGAAGTAGGGAATTATAGGGGAATTTCATTGTGTTGTAATGTGGTGAAGGTGTTTGCGAGAGTGTTGGCAAGGAGGTTGGGAGTGTTCGCTGAGGATAAGATTTTGACGGAAGCACAAGGAGGATTTAGGAGACAGAGGAGATGTTCAGACCAGTGGTTGGTGTGTTAAGAGGAGTTTGTGAAGTGAGGAAGAGCGAGAAAAAAGCTTCTTATCTGGCTTTCCTGGATATAAGTAAGGCATATGACAGTGTGTGGAGGGAGGGACTGTGGCAGAAGTTGAGGCAGTATGGAGTAGAAGAGAAGCTTGTGAGGACATGTGTAGGATTGTATAGTGGGGTGGAGACGACGGTGGTATTGAATGGAAGGAGGTCAAGGTGGTTCACTGTGGAGAATGGACTTAGGCAGGGATGTCCTTTGTCTCCACTTCTTTTCGATATATATTTGATGGGAATGGCAGAGGAATTGGAGAGAGCTGAGCTAGGAGTCAAAGTGGAAGGCTGCTGGTGTGGGGCACTCATGTATGCAGATGATGTTGTTCTTCTGGCTGACTCAGGGGTGGAACTGCAAGCTATGTTGGATGTGGTACAGGCGTATGTGTTAAGGTGGAAGATGAAATTTAATAGCAAGAAGAGCAAGGTCATGGTAGTAGGGAAGAAGGAATCAGAAGTGCATTGGAGGATTGGTGAGGAGATATTGGAAGAGGTCAAAGAATTCAAGTACTTAGGAATATGGTTTGACAGGAAGCTAAGGGGTAATGTTCAGTTAGAGAAGATGGCAAAGAAGGCAGAAGAGTGGGTTGGAAAAGTAATATGGATGAGTAGAGTGAAAAAATGGTGTGGGAGCTTCTAGCGAGACCCAGTATGGAGCATGCAGCCGAAGTGTGGTGGACAGGAGGACGTAATGCTCGCAAGAAGTTGGAGTCAGCACAGCTGAGAGTGGGTAGGAGACTATTGGGGGCAAGTGATACAGTAGCAGGAGTGGCAATACGGGGAGATATGGGGTGGAGGAAGCTAGAGGAGAGGAGGGAAGAGATGAAGATTTTGTTTGGCAAGAGATTAGAGGTGTTGGAACAGAGCAGATTGGTAAAAGTTGTTGTAAATTAACTATGAGAGGATGGAGGAATTGGATGGTGGGAAGAATATGAGATCTTGAGGAGAAAGTACGAGATAAACAACGAGGTTGGGTCAGTGCGCAAGTGGAATGGGAAAGTGAAGGTGAGAAATGAGAAGGACTGGGAGGAGGATGTAGACGGAAAAAGTACGCTGAATTATTATAAATCAGCAAAGAATGGTGCAGAGGTGGAGAGGTATGTGAGGTCCATGCATGGTCAGGAAGGTGTGCGGCTGCAATTTAGACTGAGGACTGCATCAGCTGGGTTATTAGAGGATAAGAAGAGATGTGGGATAGTTAGGGATGAGAGATGTATAATGTGTGATAGTGGAGCAGGGGAGGATGTGGAACATTTCTTGGTGACATGCGGGGAATTTGAGAGGGATCGGCTGGTTCTGATAGATGAGGTACGCAGAATTGTAGGGGCAAGACAGTGGCTGGATGAATTAAGAAGAGTGAGTAAGGATGGAAAGGTGGCATTGCTTTTGGGGAAAGATGTGGAGGGAGTAAGTGATGCAGTGATGGGAGGAGGTGGGTGAGTGTGTTATGTATTGAGTAGGGAAGTGGTGGCAGAGGAGAAAGGAACTGTTATATGGTGAGCTGAGGAATGATCTTTGGTCCACTCCTGTCCCCCCCTTCCTGAGCAGCGGGACACTCGTAACTTAATATTGTGGATAATTTTATTAATTAAGTACTGTTGACTTCTTTTTAAAATATAGATTGTTATTAGGTTGGTTACTAAATAGTTTCACACTGTGCTGTATTATATATGTGATGGCCTTAACAGGCTCAGCAATAGCAACATTAAATCATTAACTTCATACCTATTTAATTGTTCTTCAAAGTGTTTAGCAATATTTGTGGTGGAGAGAAATTATTTGAGGCTTCTTCCACTGAAAACTGGAAAATAAGCTAAAAATCTACTCCATGACACTACTCAGAATCATTATTATATTAAGTAAATATCAAGTAAAGTATGAGAGTGAAGAAACAAAATCCTGAGAATATTTTTATACCCAGCATGCAAGTGCAGTTTTCTATGAACATCATGGATAGCTGTAAAGAAGTCGTCCACAGAAATTATTCTTCTGAATTACCCCAGGACAGAAGATTTTCTACGATCTCTAACAATATTGTAGCAACTTGCATGCATTCCAGTCTGATTGTTGAGGAACAACAACAATAGCATGTTCTCCCAAACTAGAAGTCCAATCAATGGAAATTATTATTCTTTATTTAGAGGTGAGTGTTTTTATAACTGGATGAAGTATATCTCATTATTATCTTATAATTAGCCTCTGTAAACCAGTCCCACATGCTCACCTATGACAGTTAGAAGACATACCAAAAATCTACCCATCATAGTGTGTTTAGAACCCTACTACTACGGCTGGTATAAAGTACATCATAATACTGTCATAATCAAAGCAACTACTGAAACACAGCTGTTAAAATTTAAAAAAATTCAATACTTGCAAAACATGAAATTAATAAAATAAAAAATATGCTTCATCCATGGAATAAGTCTAGTGATTAACCCTTCCTAGACAATTGTTGCAAACATGTGAAAGTTTGCGCTGAGACAATGCTCATGATTTCATGACACGTATAAATTAGATGGCCACAGATTCATGACAGACTTCTTCTTTGTGACTTCCTCTTTATCATGCCCCATAAATAGTCATCAAAATATCCTCGGCCATTTGTAGTCGAGGTCATAGTCCCCATAATTTTTACTAGTTCCAGCAAGCAGCTGTTTCTAAACTATTACAAGTAAACTGACAGCATAGATCAAATATTGTGCAAATGTCTTGAATGGATGCGATGTGCAGATTAAGAGAGTGAGTAAAACTGGGGCAAAACATTTATATATCTAGAGAGCAGTATATAGTAGGAGTGGAGTTGAACTAAATTCGAAGACAGACCAAGCAGGGAATGGATGTATAACTCTGCATTAGCTTCAAGAGACTGCTTGTTTGCCTAGTACAAAAGAAGAAATATAATGGAAATTATAGATATTATCTTTACAATGTACACATTATATGCGTCGAACTTACCTGTCAGACAGGCTTATATTTACTATAGAATTATAGTCATCTGTAGACAAAAATATAGCTAGAAAGCCTTAGCTACTAGATAAACATCAAGGAATAGCAAGATGATAGTTAGCAGAACTGAATTGATAGACTCTCAGATCTAAGATCAGACATCCAATTTCCATGGCAGATGCATCGCAATCTAAAAAAGGTAAGAAACAATACAAAACATAAGAGCTACTAAATAAGCATCTTTGCTAAAACTTGATCTATTGATTTGCTGACATGCTCAATATTATTATTTATTGCTCCATCTACATTCAACATTTCCAATATCTCTCTTTATCAAACTATTTTCTACTTACTCTAGGATTAAGATATTTCATTATGTCTAAACTTAAACAATAATTTATGATAAAACCGGTATTTCATTGAAAAATATTTGCTGATGAGAGTCATGGCTATCTGCAGAGGATTTGCAGAAGAGGAAGTTGTCAAAATTACTACTGTGAAACATGTATGGAGAATATATCGAGCAAGATAGTCGATATTTCATCATTTAGGGAAAAAACTTGATACATGGAAATGAGTGTGTGCTGTGTAGTATTCGATGCAGACAAAGAACTCTTTATGGCCTAGAGTGGATATATCTGTGCTTTCAAGTCTCATGTTGCCGAAGTTAATGGAACAGAAATTGCAACTTGGTTAGTATATTAAAAAGCTCACTTAAGCTCACACATTTTTGATACAAATCAAGTTGTTGCCTAGCAAGGTAGCATTTAACATGAATCTTGTAGGATAAACACTGCAATTGCTGTAATCGTTGGCCTTGGCAAGCATTGTGTTTCCAACAAAAAGCAACTGACTGAATAAAGTGTGTAGTTAGAGTATGGGTCGCTCTAGCTGAAGCTGAAGGAACCATAATATGGTACTGGATAGAAGACCAAAGTACTTGACAGAACTAAAATAACTGTAAGGTATTAGAGTTTAAATTAGTGTGCTAGAGAAATAAAACATTTTCAAAGCATTTTTATTGTCGATAAACTATCTAGCACATCCATAGTGCTTACCAGATAGAGTCATAAATAACGAAAGTTTGAGCCTTTTGATAGAAAATCACGTGGCTATAACTCTTTAGAGATGATAGTGGATAAATCCATGCACGTACATTTCATAATACTGATAATATGCATAAATACTGCAAATTGGAAGCCATTACAAATAGCATGGAGCATCGAACTAAACATCATATTGTTGATTGTTAAGGAGATAAGTATTATAACTACATGGTTAGGTTAAAATGTCTCTTGGAGTATGATGCTCACTGGGTTGCTATCCTGGAGGAGGCAGCTTTGTATCTCAGGTCAATGTTCAACTGGGATCTGTTGTATTCATAATAATATTCATAGTTGTGTTCAGCATGTGGTCACATAATCTTGACCTGAGAATTATAGATTTAAAAAAATTGTAATCATTACATTTATGATCATTTATCATCATAAACAATGTTTTATGTTGATAAACGAGCATAATCATATTCATATGCTGTGGTCAGAATGCCATCGCAAACAGTTGACCACGTTATTTCAAGTAATAGAAAAACATTTATGTAAAAAACGTTAGAAGCTTATAAACACACATAATCATATTCATTGGCTGTGGTCAGCATGTGGTCACAACATCCTGAACAAATTGTTTGAAATACAATATTTAGGACCAAAAATATTTAGGCAAAAATTATATTCAGCATCATAATCAATGTTCTTATATTGATTTTAAATACCTTAATCATATTCATACTTTGTGGTCAGCATGTGTTTTTCACATACCACACGTTTATCAACAATAATGCTATCCCATAATATATGGTTGCTAGGGACTTTATTGCATTCCTGATTTTATATAAATTTTTAACTGTAGCTGTGTCAATTTCCAACAATTCTCCAGGCAATCCGCCGGTGAGAGGGTTAAGTGTAGCCTTGACAGCAGACGTCGATTTAGATTTCATTGTGCTAGATCTGGCATAGGTATTTGTTACTGAGTAGCATTCTCTTTGTGTGCATATATTGGGAATAACATGATACAACAGCACTTTGTCATGTCCGGTCCAAAAAGTGGCACACTGAAATCATTATCACTCGTCGTTCCAGGATCATCTGTGTGTATAATAGGCTATGCATAGAACTATATTTTAATAATCACACTGTAGTAAACTTTGTCCTTCCACATCCAAAGTGACCAGGGCCCAAAGGTGGTGTGGCATTGATATAATTATGTTTGAATAACATGTACTTACTTCAAAACTATCTAGTTTATGTTTAGTGCATATATACTGGATTCCTTTTAAAGCTGGGCTTTTACACCTCACATGGTTGCTTAGTTGAGTCCAGCTCTACACCACATAAAGCTGCTACTAAACACTGAGCAACATTATTCTCCATCAATCAGGCCCTGAATTCTTAGAAAAACTTCTACCATGGCTAGAGTGGTTCATGGCATTGGTCACAGAGCTAGCTTTCCAACATAATAGGTGGGATGGTACATTTTGTTGCAAAATTTTAAGGTTCTGAACTGGTCCCAGCACCTTTTGTGTCTGCACAAAATCCTACATGGTGTGTTACATAGGTGATTTCTGTTATGAGTTGAATAATTCTCACTTAATTATTCTCTATCTTGGTGCATGGTGAAAATAACTTAAAAGATTCCTGGAAATCCGTGGCAAGTAGATTTTGGTAGATATTTTTCTCTGCCACTCATTTCTACATAACTCATGGGGCAATATCCCTTTTGCCTTAATAGGTCTTTATCATGTGTAAATAGCTATTTCATACAGTGGGCCTATGGTATGACTTTTGGGAGGTATTAAGTTGTATGCTCGTGTAGCTAAAAATGAACTTCTTACTATCTTTTGCTCTGGATACAAGATGGTTAAGCCTTACAATGAAGCATGCTCCGATAAATTATGAGGCAGGAAGCATGAATTAGTGATGTCATAATTATTGGAAGATGATTATTTGGGTTGCTTAGTGTAAACGACATAAATGTGATTTGTTTCAGAGTGAGACCTAGTATATATGAAAAGTACTAATTAAGAGCAACATCACCAAAAAATTGTCCTCCCATTTCAGAGACCTTGGAGACAGGTTCAGCTACTTTAGATGAAGTGGGAGTAGCAAGATGACCCTTTCTCAAAGATAAACTATTTCAGGAATCCTCAGTTTTTTCTGACTTAGTCATGATATTGTTCTTTTGAATCAAAACTGTCCTGAATGAAATAGATGCTATGTAAATATCAAGTCTATCGATGCACAAACAGACCCATGTGTAAAATCAAGATAATTGAGCGCGCGACATTGCCAGGATATTTGTTGAGGTTGGAAAGATGGCTGCCGATAATGGCGGAGACAGACGGCAATAGTAAGTAAAATATAAAAAAAGAGGACAATGGACAATTGCCATAAACTGTAGCACTGGATGTTTGTAACTTCATGTAACTAAGATGTTGAAGCAGCTAATCTTTTTTGAGTCAAATCAGACATCAGAATACATAAGAGTTCATTTGATCAGTTAAACATGTAATATTCAAATAAGCCATTAACAGACTACTGAGGAGTTTCTTTGTCCTTCAAAGAATTATTTGTCAACATTTCAACCAATAGCTTCATTTTTGACCAAATGAAAAATTACCACTTGGATCAGATTTTATATGGGGTCCTAGGTCACCTTCTGTTTCCCCATCATTAACCTTCAGCATAACTTCTTTACACAGGAACTGTTGCATAACTATTTGGGTTTGAGTTAAGTGATCATTAGAAGCTTCATATTTACAGTTTAATAATTGTCTTCAACTAGTCGTCACACCCAGAGTTGCGCAAGTGATTGAGTTGCTTCAAGCTTGTTTGTTTCTTGGCTTTAGGTTATTCTTGTTGGCTTTTAACACAGTGCCTCTAGATGGGTCCTTAAGTTGGAGTTGTTTAAACTGCTCTATGCCTCTATCAAGAAGCACCATTGAACAGTTACCTTCTTCACTGGTTGTTGAGGCAACATATTGCTCTTCACCAAAGTGATCGATCCTCCTATCATCATTGTGTGCAAGGTTTCTAGATATTCTAGCCTTCACCAGGAATATTTAGAATTTTTGTGATCATGACATGGAATAGAATTGGATGCTGGCTTGGCAAGGTTCTTGTAGCTTACCCCATTAATCTTGCTTAACTTCATACCTATTTAATAGTTTTCACTCTTCTCCAAAGTGTCTAGCAATATTTGCGATGGAGAGAAGAAAAACAAATTAGCAATTGGCATTTGAGGTTTCTGCTGAAAATCTCTAGAGTGCGTGTACCATGCTGCCTGGCCCAACCATGTGTCTTTGTGTCCCCAAAACATATTTTAATGCAGGACTTATGTTTTATTAAATATTTTTCACATTTTTAAGTATGTTGTTAGTAATATAATATATGGCATTATGCTCTTTCATGACATCTTCACTCTGTCTTATCTGGTCTAGATCTATATTTAGCTCCTGAGGAGGGCTTTCGCGATCTCCCCTGACATGTTCTTTGAAATGGTTTAGATATGTTGTCTTTTAAGATTTTCTTCTAACATGTTTACTGCCTAGATGACAAGATGCTGACATTGGCTAGCTCTCACCCTAGACTCCCGCTCATTAATCTGTTTCCCACATATCTCTGGGATACTTTGGTTGCTTTGTGCTGTCTTCTATTTGTATGTTTCCTTCTGTCTTTAAATGTCAGCAAGTGCAGAGTGAATATTTAATCATAGTGTGTGTCTAAACACTGCAAAGAGTACAGTTATACATGATGGCAGCCTAATCCAACACCTCCTGCCAAAAGATCAATACAATAGCGTAACACCAACAATAAGAGTGTAAACAACCAGATACTGTCCTAGCAGGTTGCAGAATAACTCCATCCCACAGGGTTCCACCTTATATTAGGCCTGGCCTGTCACTTTTATTATTGCTGTTTAATGAAGGAAGATTGGATGCAAATTGCTCATAGACAATTAGGCATATCTCTTATATGAGTGTTTCTTTCCCCAAAATGTTAGCATGTCTAAATGAATATTTAACCATCTGAATGCTTCATTGTAAGAAAATAATGCAGTTTTGACAGTGGCCTGCTATGTATAGTGGCTGATGCTTACTAATACAACACCTCCAACAAGAATCGTCACTTAGTGACAATAGGCCTGTTACTTCCTAGAGAGTTTTTCTCCATCATAATGGCAAGAATGCAAACTAGTAGCTTATTATCATGTTACTCATAGGATAGCCCTCCCACCCTCTGACCAATCTCCTCCCCCCTCACCTAAGAAGTGGAGGGAACACATACACATAAAAAGGGAGGCACTGAAAGGGAAAAGAAGAAATTATGAAGAAGTGAGGTATGTGAATGGTGAAGAATTTTTGGTTTTTCTATAAGAATAATGCAGCTGCAAAATATATGCATTTCACATGGTAATTTGATACATGAAAATAATTAGGAAATCTTGCAATGAGGTAATGAGGATGAGTTCAAATTCTGATCCACCAATCTTCAGAGTTTCTATGAATATACTCGCGAAGAAATATTACCACCTTAGCATGACTCATGCTAAACCTATATTTTATGCTGGTGAGGTGACATTTCCATTCCTTCTCATCTGCTAATAAAAATGTCAGCCTGTGGAAGATAAATCTTTTCCTTTGAACATGTACAGTATTCCAGACACAGCATGAGTCTGGACCAAATCTATTTTAGAGTTTACATATCATCATGTAATTTTACACTGAAGTGTAGCTTGACAAAGAGACTCGACATTTATCAAAAAACTTCCAAATACAGCACGTATACATATATAGACTAGCTTAAAATAATTATAAGAAAACTAAGCAGATACTAGTTTATATAATTATGTATAAAATTAAGTGCTCTATTTGGAAGGTTTTAGATAAATGTCTAATCTTTTTGTCCAGCTAGAGTTCAATGTAATATAACATGATGAGGTCCATTAATATGTAAACTATAGAACAGAGTTGGTCCAGACTAATCCATATATGGAATACTGTACATTTTCGACTTATCTTCCAGAGGCTGATCACTTTTCAACATATTCAGTAGATGAGAATGACTGGAAGTGCCACCAAGTTATCTCACCAGCGTAAATAACAAATCCAAGGTGGGGTATATTCAATAATACCTTCTAAAACGAAAGTTTGGCATGAGACATGCTGAAGTAGGAATATTTCTTGGGAGAGTATTTTTGTAATGGGAGTGCTCTCTGCTGTACCATGGAGGACCTACTAGAGGGGGAGAGACACTTTCATCATCGAGTACAGGTATAACCACTATGTCATCTGCTCTTCGTACTGTGGATGCAGAATTCCTAGATCGGTCGCATATGAAGTGTTTGATTTGATGTACAATACTTGAAAAGTGAGGTCTTTTGGCTGGATCTTCTGTCCAGCATGTCATCTGAAGATCTTGATATCTAGGATACAATTAACATAAGACAAAATAATTATTAAACTGCCATATGTAAGTGTAGAGAATAAAAAGGGGATATGCTCACTACTGGTGGCAAACAAATTTTAAAAGTATACTGAGTGAATGTTCCAATGCAAATCAGGAAGCTTGTAAGGTTTTTGCTATAGTTTGTCATGCAGAATAACATTCAACAATCCTTGTTGAAATATTAGGGGTGGCTTTAATATCTGGATGGATGATGAGCAAACCGGGCGTGCCCCAGTTATGCAGCTGCATCCAGATGGGCTTTGAGACAAGATAAAGAACCAGCAGTGTAACACATAGTTTATTAGAAAGCTCTACTATTCTATGTCGTTCTGTAACCAAATAAACATCTTCCAATAGTTATGACATCACATAGCCATGCTTCCTGCCTCACAATTTATCGGAGCATGCTTCGTTGTAGGGCTTAACCATCCTATACCCAGAGCGAAGCATTGGAAGAAGTTCCTTTTCAGCTACTTGGGAATAAGGAATCTTGCCGCAACTGAAGATCTCCCAGCAAGTTACTCCATAGGCCCACTGTATGAAATAGAGTAGAGCCATTTACGGATAAGATAGAAACTTATTAAGGCAAAAGGGAAAAACATAAATTAAAATAATCTCTCGATGAACTCTGTTATAACATTAAAATCACCTTCTCAATAAATCAACTTCAATTTTTATTCACTCGACATTTCGACTAGATGCTCTAGTCTTCAGTATGTGGACTACAAATCATAGCTACTTAATGCTTAAATATTATATTTGCCAAATATAAGCAAAAATATTTTCTTGGTGAAATAATTCATTCCAGCATTACTCCTTGCAGAACTAGTAACCAAATCACAAGCATTCCAATATACTGAGGTTTATGTGACAGCAGCCATCCAAATAATAACTAATAAAGGAATTCAAAATTACTGAAACTCAACCCATGTAGGGCATACTTAAAGGTTCAGAGATAGTAGAGCACTAACAAAACACTGAACAACACGGTTATTTCTTGTGATTCTGTATTTTCTCTCAATCTAGAATCTTAACGCCAGATATATAGATTAGTTTATTTCTATGTGTTATAACATTGTGTTAGTCACTTTTCCTGGTGTGACAATTTTATAGGATTTCATTAATACTCAAATAGGACAGAAAATGAGGCAAGCACATGAGTAATCTATGAATAGGGAAACACTTATTTATCTGTCATAGAAAACCATCAAAATGTAACACTAAAAGTTTAATGGGGAAAAAAGTTCTTAAAGCAACTTCTTATTTGAAACAGTTGGGATGGTCATTTAGAATTTTTTTAAAATGTTTTTTCCCAGAAAACTGGCTGCATTGACTCCACATATAAAGATAAGAAATCTTAAATATTTTACATGCAAAATGATAACAATGTAGTTGGTTACCTGATAACCAAACATATGCATAGAGGAGAACAACTTCTTTTATTTTAAACCACTCTATTAAATAGCGGATATAACATTCATAGCTGAAAAAATGGCTTCAATTTAACTCAACAATCTTTAACTCGAAGCAATAATTTGGAAGAATGATAAACTTCTACTATTTTATGCCATTTGTCTGGATCTGTACATACACTCAATAATGCAGAGACCATGCAGCAAGCTAGTGGAAATGTGAGTTGAGGAAATAAATCTCAGATGTATCAATTTAACTGCTACAGTTTAGCAGCCACAAATCTATCTCTGTGACAGTTAAAACTTCAGGGTTGTCTGGCCATATTTCATGCCCTTCTTAATAGTTAAGACACTTCATTTGATAGTGGAGAGGAGAGCTAAACTTCAATACAGAGTGGCTGTTATACACCAAGAAAATTCTGATTCTGCATTATAGATGGAAACTAAATGTGAGGTATAGCATTTCATATTATATAGTACTGTTTCCATAAGTTACAAACTAGACACTATAATCACAAACTCACCACGTCAGTTTTCTCCGAGAATAAGTTATCAACAAAAATTTCTGGAGCCATCCACTTCAGAGAAAACTTCACATCCTTTTCTGTATGTTTCAAGTAGTTCTTCGATGGTTCAAGTTTTTCACAAAATCAAAAATTGAACAGTTTAATCACAAGGTGTGAGTCAATCCTGTTAATAATTAATTATTGTCAGTAAGTTTACACTCCAAACACAAAGCCACGTATCAGTGTGGCTGTTCAAATATAGAGTGCACAAAAATGTGGTATGATCAAAATTATTTCATAATATCATATCTCATCTTTAACTGTTTCTCATTTGCAGATTAATGAAATGCTACCTGGGTTGAATTTTTTTCTAGAGGCTTGCATGCTGCTAGAACTTTTCTGCAATAAGGAAGTGAATCTTTTCATTTTCCATAGTAAAAACTGGTAAATATACTGACATTAATTCAATACCATTATATAGAAACAGTTATGACATCTTTGCTAAGTCCACATCATCCTAGAACAGAAATACTACTCATTGATATATTCGTGAAAGAATATGTGTTCATGGATAGACTTCTATCAATCATTGGTTTCTCCTCTAATGGATGTTGCTCGGCTATTCAGCTCACAATACTTACAAGACTGAATATGTAATCTTTGTGTGTAGTTCACATATTCAGCTACAGAATATCAACTTCGAGAAGTGCATAAACTGGTATTATAATTATAGATCATGATTTGTTTTAAATAGCCATTGAAATTATGTGATCCAAACAATGCTTTTCTTGTTTCAGCTCATTTTTGCATTACTAGAATTTTGTAGAGTATTTTCCTACTAATACCCAATATCACCATCTTCCCTGACTGATTATGATCTAGTATAAACTCACATGCAGTTTCTTGCTGCCAGGTTTCTATGTACCATTCGTTTGTTGGTCAAGTACTTCATACCTTTGGCCACTTGCAGACACATATCCAATAGCTTGTTTTCAACTTTCATCTAGAGATGTTAAAGTTGATAGAACTGACATATTTGTAATGTTATAAACTCACTGTCAGTTCTCCAGTTGTCTTGAATGGCACAACACTCAAATGCTCACTCTCTTTGTCCAGGAAATCAAGGAGGTTGCCATTGGTCATAAATGGCATGACAATAAAAGGGACTAAACCTCCGTCCACACAGACTCCAATTAGAGAAAGTAAATTATGGTGCTTGAATTTTGACAGTATACAAGACTCCTTCAGAAGTTCTTTTACCAGACTTGGGTGATAAGATCCTGATACAAAGAAATAATGCATCATGTATGTACAAATGTTTAATC
Organism: Cladorhizidae sp. MBARI D1340-BT2; assembly: GCA_028752905.1. NCBI lineage: Eukaryota > Metazoa > Porifera > Demospongiae > Poecilosclerida > Cladorhizidae > Cladorhizidae sp. MBARI D1340-BT2. The sequence goes on along the minus strand of JAQNBH010000007.1, from coordinate 14,896,264 downwards.
GCCATCATTCACCTTGAAGAGTTTTGATGGCAACTTCATTCTCTCTTTTGGTGAAGACTGTTTTGCAGAACAATTGATCTCTGTAAACCAATCCTACATGCTTACCTAAGACAATTAGATAACATATCAAATTTCCCCACCACAGAGTGCTTAGAACTTAAACTACTACAGCTTGTAGAACATTAAAATACTGTCATAATCAAAGCACCTACTGAAACACAGCTGTTAAACTAAAATTATTTCAATACTTGCAAACATGAAAGTTAATCTTTCAATGAACTCTCAATTGACATAATAATAACTTTCTAAATAATCGACTTCAAATTGACATTTCGACTAGATGCTCTAGCCTTCATCAGGAATAAAGTTGATATTATGTAGCTATAGAATTACTGATGAAGGCTAGAGCATCTAGTCGAAATGTCAAGAGAATACAATTTTTTTAAGTTGATTATTGAGAAGGTTATTAGTTAATAAAAAAGTGTTTGTGTAACATCAATGTTAAAAGTCTACTGATTTCCCTGCCTAGATAACTGTTGCAAATATGTAATATAATTAAATTTTATGCTGAGTTGATGCTCATGATTTCATGACACGCGTAAAAATTAGATGGTCACAGATTAGAATTCTTCTTTGTGGCATTCCCTTTATTAATTTAAATTATCCTCCTCCATTTGTAGTGGATGTCCTGGTCCCCATAATTTTCTCCAGCTCCAGGAGTCAGCTGTTTCTAAACTACTAAAGGTAACTATACAGCATAGATCAAATATTGTGCACAATGTCTTGAATGGATGCGATGTGGAGATTAAGAGAGTGAGTAAAACTTGGGCTGAAACATTTATATATCTAGAGGGCAGCATATAGTAGAAGTGGAGTTCGCATGGTGTTGCAGAGGACTTGTTATTGGAAGTTGAACTAAATTCAAAGATAGACCAAGCAGAGAATGGAGGTGTAATTCTATATTAGCTTCAAGAGACTACATGTATGTCTAGTATGAACAATAAATATAATAGACATTATAGAATACGCGTACAATAATTATAGGTCGAACTTACCGACAAGCATATACTAACTTTAAAAAAGATTTATGGCCTTCAATGCTGTATTATAAAAATTATCGTCAAAAGTGTACTACCCATGGAGTTTAAGGTCCTTCTTCTAGCTCCTTAATGGGCATGCCCATCTTAGACTTGAAGAAGTGAGCAAATTCTTTGTAAATTTACTATAGAATTATAGTCTTTCAGGAGATAAACAAGACAGATAGAAAGCTGGCAAAAGAGCCATAGCTACTAGATAAACATCAATCAATAGCAAGTTAATAGCTAATTTTTTAGTTAAACATTTAGCAGAACCGAACTTATAGACGCTCAAATCTAAGATAAGACATATATAAATCCAATATATTCATCAACTTCCATGGCAGATGCATCTCAATCTGAAAAAGGTAAGAAAAGAATATAAAAGTTCTACATAAGAGCTACTATAGAAGCATCTTTAGCTATAAGCTAAAACTTGGTATATATGCAATTAGCTACAAACTAGGCAGATACTGAACAAAATTTGTACTCTTGGTTTTGGACTTAAATCCAGCCTTAAAATGACAGCCTGAAGTACAGCTAACTTCCTTCTTGAAAATTTCATGCAAGTAAAGATGGTGCCATCAGCTTAAATTTTTTAATTTTGCCACATATGAAAACAGATAAAAATTTAAATTCTATCTGTCATCATCTAAGGGTTCAGTTTTAGTAGAAGAATTTTTCTCCCTGAAGCACATACTCTAGAATAAGATATTTCAGGACAATTTTACATTTTATATTGTAGACATCCTAGAGTAAGTAGAAAATAGTTTAGTGATATTGTAGGCATCCAACTATTTCAAATGTAGATTTAGCGATAAATTGATAGTACATTATTGAGCATGTGATAAATATTGGAGAGTAAGTGGTCATTCTAATGCAAACATATTTCCATATGTATATTATCTGTAAATGATACATTACATTTACAGGGTCACTCTTTATTAAACTATTTTCTACATACTGTAGGATCATTATGTCTAAACTTAACCAATAATTATTACCATATATTGTAATATGTATATAAAATAGATATTTCATTGAAAATATTTGCTGATGAGAGTCATGGCTATCTCCAGAGTATTCTAGGAAGAGGAAATTGTCTAAACTACTACTGTGAGACAAGTTTGGAGAATGCTTAGAACAAAGTAGTCAATATCGTATCATTGAAATACAAGCTTTATGCATGGAAGTGAATGTGTTCTGCATAGTATTGGAGGCCATGGTAAAGAACTCTTTATGGACTCTAGTGGATATATCTGTACAAAGATTGAACTTGGTTACTGTATTGAAAAGCTTCACTAAAGCTCACACAGTTAAATCAAAATCGAGTCGTTGGCTAGCAGGACTGCATCTAACATGACTCTTCTAGAACAATACTGCAATTGCTGATATGGTGAGAGTTACAGTGGCAAACATTGTGTTTTCAACAAAAAGCAAATGACTAAAAAAGTATGTAGATCTAGCTGAAAGAAGCCAATGATACTTGAGAACAGAAGACCAAGGTACATGATAGCTGAAACCTAAAATAACACGAAGGTATTAGATCTAAAATTAGAGTGCTAGAGAAAGAAATTGTTTTCACTGTCGATAGACTAGCTAGCATATCACCCCTCAAGTCATGAAGAAGGAATCTTTGAGCCTTTCTGATATGAAATCACATGGCTGTAATGCTTTAGTATGTACATTTCTGATGGCTGATAATACTGCATAAATATCGTAAATTGGAAGCCATTACCAATAGCATGGGCATTAAACCCATAATTATTGTCAATTGTTATTGAGAAAGGTACCATGTTGTTAGGTTAGGTGCAGCCTTGACAGAAGAGAGTCCATTTAGATTTGACTGTTCTAGATCCAGCTTAGGTATTTGATGGTCTACTGAGTAGCATTCTTTGCATGCATATATTTCCTAATTTTTGGAATAACAATCTCACATATTTAAATTTTCCTGCTGTCAGTCGTAAAAAACTTAACAAACAGCTTTTTACTGAATTGCAGCATATATTGCAGCATATATTGTAACATAGAGTTTACCTTGACCAACGCATTCTTTAAATTTCAAGTTATGAGATTTTATGATACGGCACTTTGACATGTCCAGTCCGAAAAGTGGCACACTGAAATCATTATCATTCGTCGTTCCAGGCTCATCTGTGTGCAAATAGGAAAGATTAACAATGCATAACAGTCACACTTACAATAAAATAGTTTGTAAACTTTGTCCTTCCACATCAAAAGTGACCAGGGCCAAACGGTTGTGTGGCATTGATGTTTGTGTTAGGGTGTGTCAGCCCGTCCTAGCTTGTTGAACTATTGTTAACATATATAGTCATGCAATGCACAGACAGTATATAAAACAGTTACCTAAGAGTTGTAGTCATTTGATTGGTTGTAGTTACCTAACAGGTGTAGTCATCTGATTGGCTGTAATGTTATTCGCTATAGGGACATGTCAGAGCTGAGTAGATAACCTATAAAAGGAACAGTCTGCTCAGCTAGGAGAGTCCCCTCTGTATTGTATGATATTGTGAGTCAAGATACATTCTCTAATTACTTTATCGGCAGTTATAGAATTAGCACAGGGACTGAGTTCAGACCAGATATCAGACAGACAGGCAGAGGTTGTGGGTTAGCTATACAGTACAGGGCTAACCATAACAGTTTGAATAACACGTAATTACTTCAAAGCTATCTAGTTTATGTTTAGTACATATAATATACTGGATTCCCCTTAAAGCTGGACTTTTACACCACCTGGTTGCTTAGTTGAGTCCAGCTCTACACCACATAAAGCTGCTACTAAACTTTATTCCTCTTAACAGCAACCCTAAATTCCTAGCATCTTTATTCCTCGTCAATCAGCCCCCTAGATTCCTAGCAAAACTTATACCATCTATGGTGGTCACTGCGTTGGTGACAGAGCTACTAGCTTTCGAACAAAAATAGTTAGGTTGGTAAATTTTGGAGCAAAATTAGAAGGTTCTGAGCTGGTCCCAGACCATTTTTTGTGTCAACACAAAATCCTATATGGGGTGTTCCATAGGTGATTTCTGTTATGAGTTGAATAATTCTCATTAGCTGTAGAAATTATTCTCTATCTGGTATGGGGAAAACAACTTACAATTCCCAGAAAGTTCATTTGTCCAGGGTACTCCAATTTGATTTTGGTAGATATCATTTCTATGTCCACTCATTTCTTCATAACTGCTGGTGGCAATGTGGTTTGTTCCCGAGTGAGACCTAGTATGATAATACTATTAACAGCAACATCACCAAAAAAAGTATTGGCTTGACTTACACTCTGTATCCTCCCATTTCAGATACCTTGGAGACAGACTCAACTACTTTTGATAAAGTGGGAGTAGCAAGATGACCCTTTCTTACAGGTGAACTATTTGAGGAGTCATCAGTTAGTTTTCTTTTCCCAATACAAAAGCAGCAGAAAAGTGATTTTAAGCCACGTAGAACACGTTTAGACCTGCTGAGAGTAACTGACTTAGTCATTTTAATCTTCTTTTGCAACCTAAATGCAATGGATGCTACGTACGAAAATAACTGAAATGTCAAGTTAAAGCAGTGACTCTCGCTCAACGCTAGAACTCTAGCGTTGCCACACACCCACGCGGACGCTACGCGCGTGCGTATGTTCGCAAGCTAAGAGGTTGGAAAGATGGCCGACGATTGCAAGTAAAAAAAATTAAAAAGAGGACAACAGACAATTTCCACAAATTGAGGCACTTAATGTTTTTAACTGCCAGTTAGGTCATGTATGAATTGGAAGCAGATATTCTTTTTCTTTTAAGGGGGGGCGATTCTAAATTGAAAATGGTACGAGTGGCACGCAAGAACTCATTTGAATAGGCGTTAAAAATTTATTACTGGTCAGACACGTGGGTGCAAAATTGAGGGCTTCCTCTAGCCATTTTCAATTTTTTTGGCACTTTGGTGGTTTCTGTGGAGATTGCGGCGATTCAGATTTTTGAGGTCCCTCCGCTTTAGGGTCTAGTAACTTGCCTATAGTTATACCTAATGAAGCATTTTTAGTATCAAAAGAGAGCACACAGAGAGACCTATCTTTTGAGCTATATATCAAGTCCATAGCATGAAGTTTGCAGAATCTACGGAGCTCTAAATTTGTAACCACGGGTAAAAAAAAAAAAATTTTTTTTTTTTGAATCGTCCCCCCCTTGTCAGACTATCATAAGAATTCCTTTGATCGGTAATATTCAAATACCCCATTCCCAGTTCACTTAAAGCTTTATACTTTATTTGCCAACATTTCAAACAAGTGCTTCATTTTTCAAATTGAAAAAGTCACCACTTGGATCAGATTTTAAATGGGGTCTTCTCTACTCCAAAGTCACTTTCTGTTACCCCATCATTAACTTCTTTCTCCATGACCTGTTACACAACTATTTGGATTTGACTTAAGTGAATATGTAAAGCTTCATTATCGTCTTCAACCCAGAGTTGCACATATCATTAGTTGCTTCTAGCTTGTTGGCTTGTTGACTTTTGTTTTTTCTCTTTTCTCTTTAGCTTTTAACACAATGACTATAGATGGGTTTTTTAATTGGAGTTGTTTAAACTGCTCTATGCCTCTCTCAAGAAGCACCATTGAAGAGTTACCTTCTTCAGTTGTAGAGGCAACATCTTGCTCCTCTCCAAAGTAATCCTCCTATCATCATTGTGTACAAGGCTACTCCATACTTTAGCCTTCATCAGAAATATATATCCATTTAGTGTTTTTGTGAACATGACCAGAAATAGAGTTGGATGCTGGCTTGTTAAGGATCTTGTAGCTTAACCCATTATCCTTTGCTTAATTAATAATTAAGGAGGTTGGGAGTGTTTGCTGAGGATAGGATTTTGACGGAAGCACAAGGAGGATTTAGGAGACAGAGGAGATGTTCAGACCAGTGGGTGGTGTTAAGAGGAGTTTGTGAAGTGAGGAAGAGCGAGAAAAAAGCTTCTTATCTGGCTTTCCTGGATATAAGTAAGGCATATGACAGTGTGTGGAGGGAGGGACTGTGGCAGAAGTTGAGGCAGTATGGAGTAGAAGAGAAACTTGTGAGGACATGTGTAGGATTGTATAGTGGGGTGGAGACGACGGTGGTATTGAATGGAAGGAGGTCAAGGTGGTTCACTGTGGAGAATGGACTTAGGCAGGGATGTCCTTTGTCTCCACTTCTTTTCAATATATATTTGATGGGAATGGCAGAGGAATTGGAGAGAGCTGAGCTAGGAGTCAAAGTGGAAGGCTGCTGGTGTGGGGCACTCATGTATGCAGATGATGTTGTTCTTCTGGCTGACTCAGGGGTGGAACTGCAAGCTATGTTGGATGTGGTACAGGCGTATGTGTTAAGGTGGAAGATGAAATTTAATAGCAAGAAGAGCAAGGTCATGGTAGTAGGGAAGAAGGAATCAGAAGTGCATTGGAGGATTGGTGAGGAGATAATTGGAAGAGGTCAAAGAATTCAAGTACTTAGGAATATGGTTTGATAGGAAGCTAAGGGGTAATGTTCAGTTAGAGAAGATGGCAAAGAAGGCAGAAGAGTGGGTTGGAAAGGTAATATGGATGAGTAGAGTGAATGGGCAGGTGGAAGTAGACAGAGGAAGAATGGTGTGGGAGCTTCTAGCGAGACCCAGTATGGAGCATGCAGCCGAAGTGTGGTGGACAGGAGGACGTAATGCTCGCAAGAAGTTGGAGTCAGCACAGCTGAGAGTGGGTAGGAGACTATTGGGGGCAAGTGATACAGTAGCAGGAGTGGCAATACGGGGAGATATGGGGTGGAGGAAGCTAGAGGAGAGGAGGGAAGAGATGAAGATTTTGTTTGGCAAGAGATTAGAGGTGTTGGAACAGAGCAGATTGGTAAAAGTTGTTGTAAATTAACTATGAGAGGATGGAGGAATTGGATGGTGGGAAGAATATGAGATCTTGAGGAGAAAGTACGAGATAAACAACGAGGTTGGATCAGTGCGCAAGTGGAATGGGAAAGTGAAGGTGAGAAATGAGAAGGACTGGGAGGAGGATGTAGACGGAAAAAGTACGCTGAATTATTATAAATCAGCAAAGAATGGTGCAGGGGTGGAGAGGTATGTGAGGTCCATGCATGGTCAGGAAGGTGTGCGGCTGCAATTTAGACTGAGGACTGCATCAGCTGGGTTGTTAGAGGATAAGAAGAGATGTGGGATAGTTAGGGATGAGAGGTGTATAATGTGTGATAGTGGAGCAGGGGAGGATGTGGAACATTTCTTGGTGACATGCGGGGAATTTGAGAGGGATCGGCTGGTTCTGATAGATGAGGTACGCAGAATTGTAGGGGCAAGACAGTGGCTGGATGAATTAAGAAGAGTGAGTAAGGATGGAAAGGTGGCATTGCTTTTGGGGAAAGATGTGGAGGGAGTAAGTGATGCAGTGATGGGAGGAGGTGGGTGAGTGTGTTATGTATTGAGTAGGGAAGTGGTGGCAGAGGAGAAAGGAACTGTTATATGGTGAGCTGAGGAATGATCTTTGGTCCACTCCTGTCCCCCCCTTCCTGAGCAGCGGGACACTCGTAACTTAATATTGTGGATAATTTTATTAATTAAGTACTGTTGACTTCTTTTTAAAATATAGATTGTTATTAGGTTGGTTACTAAATAGTTTCACACTGTGCTGTATTATATATGTGATGGCCTTAACAGGCTCAGCAATAGCAACATTAAATCATTAACTTCATACCTATTTAATTGTTCTTCAAAGTGTTTAGCAATATTTGTGGTGGAGAGAAATTATTTGAGGCTTCTTCCACTGAAAACTGGAAAATAAGCTAAAAATCTACTCCATGACACTACTCAGAATCATTATTATATTAAGTAAATATCAAGTAAAGTATGAGAGTGAAGAAACAAAATCCTGAGCATATTTTTATACCCAGCATGCAAGTGCAGTTTTCTATGAACATCATGGATAGCTGTAAAGAAGTCGTCCACAGAAATTATTCTTCTGAATTACCCCAGGACAGAAGATTTTCTACGATCTCTAACAATATTGTAGCAACTTGCATGCATTCCAGTCTGATTGTTGAGGAACAACAACAATAGCATGTTCTCCCAAACTAGAAGTCCAATCAATGGAAATTATTATTCTTTATTTAGAGGTGAGTGTTTTTATAACTGGATGAAGTATATCTCATTATTATCTTATAATTAGCCTCTGTAAACCAGTCCCACATGCTCACCTATGACAGTTAGAAGACATACCAAAAATCTACCCATCATAGTGTGTTTAGAACCCTACTACTAAGGCTGGTATAAAGTACATCATAATACTGTCATAATCAAAGCAACTACTGAAACACAGCTGTTAAAATTTAAAAAAATTCAATACTTGCAAAACATGAAATTAATTAAAAAAAAAAATATGCTTCATCCATGGAATAAGTCTAGTGATTAACCCTTCCTAGACAATTGTTGCAAACATGTGAAAGTTTGCGCTGAGACAATGCTCATGATTTCATGACACGTATAAATTAGATGGCCACAGATTCATGACAGACTTCTTCTTTGTGACTTCCTCTTTATCATGCCCCATAAATAGTCATCAAAATATCCTTGGCCATTTGTAGTCGAGGTCATAGTCCCCATAATTTTTACTAGTTCCAGCAAGCAGCTGTTTCTAAACTATTACAAGTAAACTGACAGCATAGATCAAATATTGTGCAAATGTCTTGAATGGATGCGATGTGCAGATTAAGAGAGTGAGTAAAACTGGGGCAAAACATTTATATATCTAGAGAGCAGTATATAGTAGGAGTGGAGTTGAACTAAATTCGAAGACAGACCAAGCAGGGAATGGATGTATAACTCTGCATTAGCTTCAAGAGACTGCTTGTTTGCCTAGTACAAAAGAAGAAATATAATGGAAATTATAGATATTATCTTTACAATGTACACATTATATGCGTCGAACTTACCTGTCAGACAGGCTTATATTTACTATAGAATTATAGTCATCTGTAGACAAAAATATAGCTAGAAAGCCTTAGCTACTAGATAAACATCAAGGAATAGCAAGATGATAGTTAGCAGAACTGAATTGATAGACTCTCAGATCTAAGATCAGACATCCAATTTCCATGGCAGATGCATCGCAATCTAAAAAAGGTAAGAAAACAATACAAAACATAAGAGCTACTAAATAAGCATCTTTGCTAAAACTTGATCTATTGATTTGCTGACATGCTCAATATTATTAGTTATTGCTCCATCTACATTCAACATTTCCAATATCTCTCTTTATCAAACTATTTTCTACTTACTCTAGGATTAAGATATTTCATTATGTCTAAACTTAAACAATAATTTATGATAAAACCGGTATTTCATTGAAAAATATTTGCTGATGAGAGTCATGGCTATCTGCAGAGGATTTGCAGAAGAGGAAGTTGTCAAAATTACTACTGTGAAACATGTATGGAGAATATATCGAGCAAGATAGTCGATATTTCATCATTTAGGGAAAAAACTTGATACATGGAAATGAGTGTGTGCTGTGTAGTATTCGATGCAGACAAAGAACTCTTTATGGCCTAGAGTGGATATATCTGTGCTTTCAAGTCTCATGTTGCCGAAGTTAATGGAACAGAAATTGCAACTTGGTTAGTATATTAAAAAGCTCACTTAAGCTCACACATTTTTGATACAAATCAAGTTGTTGCCTAGCAAGGTAGCATTTAACATGAATCTTGTAGGATAAACACTGCAATTGCTGTAATCGTTGGCCTTGGCAAGCATTGTGTTTCCAACAAAAAGCAACTGACTGAATAAAGTGTGTAGTTAGAGTATGGGTCGCTCTAGCTGAAGCTGAAGGAACCATAATATGGTACTGGATAGAAGACCGAAGTACTTGACAGAACTAAAATAACTGTAAGGTATTAGAGTTTAAATTAGTGTGCTAGAGAAATAAAACATTTTCAAAGCATTTTTATTGTCGATAAACTATCTAGCACATCCATAGTGCTTACCAGATAGAGTCATAAACAAGGAAAGTTTGAGCCTTTTGATAGAAAATCACGTGGCTATAACTCTTTAGAGATGATAGTGGATAAATCCATGCACATACATTTCATAATACTGATAATATGCATAAATACTGCAAATTGGAAGCCATTACAAATAGCATGGAGCATCGAACTAAACATCATATTGTTGATTGTTAAGGAGATAAGTATTATAACTACATGGTTAGGTTAAAATGTCTCTTGGAGTATGATGCTCACTGGGTTGCTATCCTGGAGGAGGCAGCTTTGTATCTCAGGTCAATGTTCAACTGGGATCTGTTGTATTCATAATAATATTCATAGTTGTGTTCAGCATGTGGTCACATAATCTTGACCTGAGAATTATAGATTTAAAAAAATTGTAATCATTACATTTATGATCATTTATCATCATAAACAATGTTTTATGTTGATAAACGAGCATAATCATATTCATATGCTGTGGTCAGAATGCCATCGCAAACAGTTGACCACGTTATTTCAAGTAATAGAAAAACATTTATGTAAAAAACGTTAGAAGCTTATAAATACACATAATCATATTCATTGGCTGTGGTCAGCATGTGGTCACAACATCCTGAACAAATTGTTTGAAATACAATATTTAGGACAAAAAATATTTAGGCAAAAATTATATTCAGCATCATAATCAATGTTCTTATATTGATTTTAAATACCTTAATCATATTCATACTTTGTGGTCAGCATGTGTTTTTCACATACCACATGTTTATCAACAATAATGCTATCCCATAATATATGGTTGCTAGGGACTTTATTGCATTCCTGATTTTATATAAATTTTTAACTGTAGCTGTGTCAATTTCCAACAATTCTCCTGGCAATCCGCCGGTGAGAGGGTTAAGTGTAGCCTTGACAGCAGACGTCGATTTAGATTTCATTGTGCTAGATCTGGCATAGGTATTTGTTACTGAGTAGCATTCTCTTTGTGTGCATATATTGGGAATAACAATCTCATACATTTAAATTTGCCTGCTGTCAGTCGTAAAAACCTAACAAACAGCATTGCAGCATATATCGTAACATAGACTTTACCTCTTAAATTTCAAGTTATGAGATTTTATGATACAACAGCACTTTGTCATGTCCGGTCCAAAAAGTGGCACACTGAAATCATTATCACTCGTCATTCCAGGATCATCTGTGTGTATAATAGGCTATGCATAGAACTATATTTTAATAATCACACTGTAGTAAACTTTGTCCTTCCACATCCAAAGTGACCAGGGCCCAAAGGTGGTGTGGCATTGATATAATTATGTTTGAATAACATGTACTTACTTCAAAACTATCTAGTTTATGTTTAGTGCATATATACTGGATTCCTTTTAAAGCTGGGCTTTTACACCTCACATGGTTGCTTAGTTGAGTCCAGCTCTACACCACATAAAGCTGCTACTAAACACTGAGCAACATTATTCTCCATCAATCAGGCCCTGAATTCTTAGAAAAACTTCTACCATGGCTAGAGTGGTTCATGGCATTGGTCACAGAGCTAGCTTTCCAACATAATAGGTGGGATGGTACATTTTGTTGCAAAATTTTAAGGTTCTGAACTGGTCCCAGCACCTTTTGTGTCTGCACAAAATCCTACATGGTGTGTTACATAGGTGATTTCTGTTATGAGTTGAATAATTCTCATTAATTATTCTCTATCTTGGTGCATGGTGAAAATAACTTAAAAGATTCCTGGAAATCCGTGGCAAGTAGATTTTGGTAGATATTTTTCTCTGCCACTCATTTCTACATAACTCATGGGGCAATATCCCTTTTGCCTTAATAGGTCTTTATCATGTGTAAATAGCTATTTCATACAGTGGGCCTATGGTATGACTTTTGGGAGGTATTAAGTTGTATGCTCGTGTAGCTAAAAATGAACTTCTTACTATCTTTTGCTCTGGATACAGGATGGTTAAGCCTTACAATGAAGCATGCTCCGATAAATTATGAGGCAGGAAGCATGAATTAGTGATGTCATAATTATTGGAAGATGATTATTTGGGTTGCTTAGTGTAAACGACATAAATGTGATTTGTTTCAGAGTGAGACCTAGTATATATGAAAAGTACTAATTAAGAGCAACATCACCAAAAAATTGTCCTCCCATTTCAGAGACCTTGGATATAGGATCAGCTACTTTAGATGAAGTGGGAGTAGCAAGATGACCCTTTCTCAAAGATAAACTATTTCAGGAATCCTCAGTTTTTTCTGACTTAGTCATGATATTGTTCTTTTGAATCAAAACTGTCCTGAATGAAATAGATGCTATGTAAATATCAAGTCTATCGATGCACAAACAGACCCATGTGTAAAATCAAGATAATTGAGCGCGCGACATTGCCAGGATATTTGTTGAGGTTGGAAAGATGGCTGCCGATAATGGCGGAGACAGACGGCAATAGTAAGTAAAATATAAAAAAAGAGGACAATGGACAATTGCCATAAACTGTAGCACTGGATGTTTGTAACTTCATGTAACTAAGATGTTGAAGCAGCTAATCTTTTTTGAGTCAAATCAGACATCAGAATACATAAGAGTTCATTTGATCAGTTAAACATGTAATATTCAAATACGCCATTAACAGACTACTGAGGAGTTTCTTTGTCCTTCAAAGAATTCTTTGTCAACATTTCAACCAATAGCTTCATTTTTGACCAAATGAAAAATTACCACTTGGATCAGATTTTATATGGGGTCCTAGGTCACCTTCTGTTTCCCCATCATTAACCTTCAGCATAACTTCTTTACACAGGAACTGTTGCATAACTATTTGGGTTTGAGTTAAGTGATCATTAGAAGCTTCATATTTACAGTTTAATAATTGTCTTCAACTAGTCGTCACACCCAGAGTTGCGCAAGTGATTGAGTTGCTTCGAGCTTGTTTGTTTCTTGGCTTTAGGTTATTCTTGTTGGCTTTTAACACAGTGCCTCTAGATGGGTCCTTAAGTTGGAGTTGTTTAAACTGCTCTATGCCTCTATCAAGAAGCACCATTGAACAGTTACCTTCTTCACTGGTTGTTGAGGCAACATATTGCTCTTCACCAAAGTGATCGATCCTCCTATCATCATTGTGTGCAAGGTTTCTAGATATTCTAGCCTTCACCAGGAATATTTAGAATTTTTGTGATCATGACATGGAATAGAATTGGATGCTGGCTTGGCAAGGTTCTTGTAGCTTACCCCATTAATCTTGCTTAACTTCATACCTATTTAATAGTTTTCACTCTTCTCCAAAGTGTCTAGCAATATTTGTGATGGAGAGAAGAAAAACAAATTAGCAATTGGCATTTGAGGTTTCTGCTGAAAATCTCTAGAGTGTGTGTACCATGCTGCCTGGCCCAACCATGTGTCTTTGTGTCCCCAAAACATATTTTAATGCAGGACTTATGTTTTATTAAATATTTTTCACATTTTTAAGTATGTTGTTAGTAATATAATATATGGCATTATGCTCTTTCATGACATCTTCACTCTGTCTTATCTGGTCTAGATCTATATTTAGCTCCTGAGGAGGGCTTTCGCGATCTCCCCTGACATGTTCTTTGAAATGGTTTAGATATGTTGTCTTTTAAGATTTTCTTCTAACATGTTTACTGCCTAGATGACAAGATGCTGACATTGGCTAGCTCTCACCCTAGACTCCCGCTCATTAATCTGTTTCCCACATATCTCTGGGGATACTTTGGTTGCTTTGTGCTGTCTTCTATTTGTCTGTTTCCTTCTGTCTTTAAATGTCAGCAAGTGCAGAGTGAATATTTAATCATAGTGTGTGTCTAAACACTGCAAAGAGTACAGTTATACATGATGGCAGCCTAATCCAACACCTCCTGCCAAAAGGTCAATACAATAGCATAACACCAACAATAAGAGTGTAAACAACCAGATACTGTCCTAGCAGGTTGCAGAATAACTCCATCCCACAGGGTTCCACCTTATATTAGGCCTGGCCTGTCACTTTTATTATTGCTGTTTAATGAAGGAAGATTGGATGCAAATTGCTCATAGACAATTAGGCATATCTCTTATATGAGTGTTTCTTTCCCCAAAATGTTAGCATGTCTAAATGAATATTTAACCATCTGAATGCTTCATTGTAAGAAAATAATGCAGTTTTGACAGTGGCCTGCTATGTATAGTGGCTGATGCTTACTAATACAACACCTCCAACCAGAATCGTCACTTAGTGACAATAGGCCTGTTACTTCCTAAAGAGTTTTTCTCCATCATAATGGCAAGAATGCAAACTAGTAGCTTATTATCATGCTACTCATAGGATAGCCCTCCCACCCTCTGACCAATCTCCTCCCCCCTCACCTAAGAAGTGGAGGGAACACATACACATAAAAAGGGAGGCAGAAGAAATTATGAAGAAGTGAGGTATGTGAATGGTGAAGAATTTTTGGTTTTTCTATAAGAATAATGCAGCTGCAAAATATATGCATTTCACATGGTAATTTGATACATGAAAATAATTAGGAAATCTTGCAATGAGGTAATGAGGATGAGTTCAAATTCTGATCCACCAATCTTCAGAGTTTCTATGAATATACTCGCGAAGAAATATTACCACCTTAGCATGACTCATGCCAAACCTATATTTTATGCTGGTGAGGTGACATTTCCATTCCTTCTCATCTGCTAATAAAAATGTCAGCCTGTGGAAGATAAATCTTTTCCTTTGAACATGTACAGTATTCCAGACACAGCATGAGTCTGGACCAAATCTATTTTAGAGTTTACATATCATCATGTAATTTTACACTGAAGTGTAGCTTGACAAAGAGACTCGACATTTATCAAAAAACTTCCAAATACAGCACGTATACATATATAGACTAGCTTAAAATAATTATAAGAAAACTAAGCAGATACTAGTTTATATAATTATGTATAAAATTAAGTGCTCTATTTGGAAGGTTTTAGATAAATGTCTAATCTTTTTGTCCAGCTAGAGTTCAATGTAATATAACATGATGAGGTCCATTAATATGTAAACTATAGAACAGAGTTGGTCCAGACTAATCCATATATGGAATACTGTACATTTTCGACTTATCTTCCAGAGGCTGATCACTTTTCAACATATTCAGTAGATGAGAATGACTGGAAGTGCCACCAAGTTATCTCACCAGCGTAAATAACAAATCCAAGGTGGGGTATATTCAATAATACCTTCTAAAACGAAAGTTTGGCATGAGACATGCTGAAGTAGGAATATTTCTTGGGAGAGTATTTTTGTAATGGGAGTGCTCTCTGCTGTACCATGGAGGACCTACTAGAGGGGGAGAGACACTTTCATCATCGAGTACAGGTATAACCACTATGTCATCTGCTCTTCGTACTGTGGATGCAGAATTCCTAGATCGGTCGCATATGAAGTGTTTGATTTGATGTACAATACTTGAAAAGTGAGGTCTTTTGGCTGGATCTTCTGTCCAGCATGTCATCTGAAGATCTTGATATCTAGGATACAATTAACATAAGACAAAATAATTATTAAACTGCCATATGTAAGTGTAGAGAATAAAAAGGGGATATGCTCACTACTGGTGGCAAACAAATTTTATAAGTATACTGAGTGAATGTTCCAATGCAAATCAGGAAGCTTGTAAGGTTTTTGCTATAGTTTGTCATGCAGAATAACATTCAACAATCCTTGTTGAAATATTAGGGGTGGCTTTAATATCTGGATGGATGATGAGCAAACCGGGCGTGCCCCAGTTATGCAGCTGCATCCAGATGGGCTTTGAGACAAGATAAAGAACCAGCAGTGTAACACATAGTCTATTAGAAAGCTCTACTATTCTATGTCGTTCTGTAACCAAATAAACATCTTCCAATAGTTATGACATCACATAGCCATGCTTCCTGCCTCACAATTTATCGGAGCATGCTTCGTTGTAGGGCTTAACCATCCTATACCCAGAGCGAAGCATTGGAAGAAGTTCCTTTTCAGCTACTTGGGAATAAGGAATCTTGCCGCAACTGAAGATCTCCCAGCAAGTTACTCCATAGGCCCACTGTATGAAATAGAGTAGAGCCATTTACGGATAAGATAGAAACTTATTAAGGCAAAATGGAAAAACATAAATTAAAATAATAATCTCTCGATGAACTCTGTTATAACATTAAAATCACCTTCTCAATAAATCAACTTCAATTTTTATTCACTCGACATTTCGACTAGATGCTCTAGTCTTCAGTATGTGGACTACAAATCATAGCTACTTAATGCTTAAATATTATATTTGCCAAATATAAGCAAAAATATTTTCTTGGTGAAATAATTCATTCCAGCATTACTCCTTGCAGAACTAGTAACCAAATCACAAGCATTCCAATATACTGAGGTTTATGTGACAGCAGCCATCCAAATAATAACTAATAAAGGAATTCAAAATTACTGAAACTCAACCCATGTAGGGCATACTTAAAGGTTCAGAGATAGTAGAGCACTAACAAAACACTGAACAACACGGTTATTTCTTGTGATTCTGTATTTTCTCTCAATCTAGAATCTTAACGCCAGATATATAGATTAGTTTATTTCTATGTGTTATAACATTGTGTTAGTCACTTTTCCTGGTGTGACAATTTTATAGGATTTCATTAATACTCAAATAGGACAGAAAATGAGGCAAGCACATGAGTAATCTATGAATAGGGAAACACTTATTTATCTGTCATAGAAAACCATCAAAATGTAACACTAAAAGTTTAATGGGAAAAAAAGTTCTTAATAAAGCAACTTCTTATTTGAAACAGTTGGGATGGTCATTTAGAATTTTTTTAAAATGTTTTTTCCCAGAAAACTGGCTGCATTGACTCCACATATAAAGATAAGAAATCTTAAATATTTTACATGCAAAATGATAACAATGTAGTTGGTTACCTGATAACCAAACATATGCATAGAGGAGAACAACTTCTTTTATTTTAAACCACTCTATTAAATAGCGGATATAACATTCATAGCTGAAAAAATGGCTTCAATTTAACTCAACAATCTTTAACTCGAAGCAATAATTTGGAAGAATGATAAACTTCTACTATTTTATGCCATTTGTCTGGATCTGTACATACACTCAATAATGCAGAGACCATGCAGCAAGCTAGTGGAAATGTGAGTTGAGGAAATAAATCTCAGATGTATCAATTTAACTGCTACAGTTTAGCAGCCACAAATCTATCTCTGTGACAGTTAAAACTTCAGGGTTGTCTGGCCATATTTCATGCCCTTCTTAATAGTTAAGACACTTCATTTGATAGTGGAGAGGAGAGCTAAACTTCAATACAGAGTGGCTGTTATACACCAAGAAAATTCTGATTCTGCATTATAGATGGAAACTAAATGTGAGGTATAGCATTTCATATTATATAGTACTGTTTCCATAAGTTACAAACTAGACACTATAATCACAAACTCACCACGTCAGTTTTCTCCGAGAATAAGTTATCAACAAAAATTTCTGGAGCCATCCACTTCAGAGAAAACTTCACATCCTTTTCTGTATGTTTCAAGTAGTTCTTCGATGGTTCAAGTTTTTCACAAAATCCAAAATTGAACAGTTTAATCACAAGGTGTGAGTCAATCCTGTTAATAATTAATTATTGTCAGTAAGTTTACACTCCAAACACAAAGCCACGTATCAGTGTGGCTGTTCAAATATAGAGTGCACAAAAATGTGGTATGATCAAAATTATTTCATAATATCATATCTCATCTTTAACTGTTTCTCATTTGCAGATTAATGAAACGCTACCTGGGTTGAATTTTTTTCTAGAGGCTTGCATGCTGCTAGAACTTTTCTGCAATAAGGAAGTGAATCTTTTCATTTTCCATAGTAAAAACTGGTAAATATACTGACATTAATTCAATACCATTATATAGAAACAGTTATGACATCTTTGCTAAGTCCACATCATCCTAGAACAGAAATACTACTCATTGATATATTCGTGAAAGAATATGTGTTCATGGATAGACTTCTATCAATCATTGGTTTCTCCTCTAATGGATGTTGCTCGGCTATTCAGCTCACAATACTTACAAGACTGAATATGTAATCTTTGTGTGTAGTTCACATATTCAGCTACAGAATATCAACTTCGAGAAGTGCATAAACTGGTATTATAATTATAGATCATGATTTGTTTTAAATAGCCATTGAAATTATGTGATCCAAACAATGCTTTCCTTGTTTCAGCTCATTTTTGCATTACTAGAATTTTGTATAGTATTTTCCTACTAATACCCAATATCGCCATCTTCCCTGACTGATTATGATCTAGTATAAACTCACATGCAGTTTCTTGCTGCCAGGTTTCTATGTACCATTCGTTTGTTGGTCAAGTACTTCATACCTTTGGCCACTTGCAGACACATATCCAATAGCTTGTTTTCAACTTTCATCTAGAGATGTTAAAGTTGATAGAACTGACATATTTGTAATGTTATAAACTCACTGTCAGTTCTCCAGTTGTCTTGAATGGCACAACACTCAAATGCTCACTCTCTTTGTCCAGGAAATCAAGGAGGTTGCCATTGGTCATAAATGGCATGACAATAAAAGGGACTAAACCTCCGTCCACACAGACTCCAATTAGAGAAAGTAAATTATGGTGCTTGAATTTTGACAGTATACAAGACTCCTTCAGAAGTTCTTTTACCAGACTTGGGTGATAAGATCCTGATGCAATAAGAAATAATGCATCATGTATGTACAAATGTTTAATCGCCATCATTCACCTTGAAGAGTTTTGATGGCAACTTC
The DNA here is from genome assembly GCA_028752905.1 of Cladorhizidae sp. MBARI D1340-BT2. NCBI lineage: Eukaryota > Metazoa > Porifera > Demospongiae > Poecilosclerida > Cladorhizidae > Cladorhizidae sp. MBARI D1340-BT2. The sequence goes on along the minus strand of JAQNBH010000007.1, from coordinate 14,877,345 downwards.
ATTCTCTCTTTTGGTGAAGACTGTTTTGCAGAACAATTGACCTCTGTAAACCAATCCTACATGCTTACCTAAGACAATTAGAAGACATATCAAATTTCCCCACCACAGAGTGCTTAGAACTTAAACTACTACAGCTTGTAGAACATTAAAATACTGTCATAATTAAAGCACCTACTGAAACACAGCTGTTAAACTAAAATTATTTCAATACTTGCAAACATGAAAGTTAATCTTTCAATGAACTCTCAATTGACATAATAATAACTTTCTAAATAATCGACTTCAAATTGACATTTCGACTAGATGCTCTAGCCTTCATCAGGAATAAAGTTGATATTATGTAGCTATAGAATTCCTGATGAAGGCTAGAGCATCTAGTCGAAATGTCAAGAGAATACAATTTTTTTAAGTTGATTATTGAGAAGGTTATTAGTTAATAAAAAAGTGTTTGTGTAACATCAATGTTAAAAGTCTACTGATTTCCCTGCCTAGATAACTGTTGCAAATATGTAATATAATTAAATTTTATGCTGAGTTGATGCTCATGATTTCATGACACGCGTAAAAATTAGATGGTCACAGATTAGAATTCTTCTTTGTGGCATTCCCTTTATTAATTTAAATTATCCTCCTCCATTTGTAGTGGATGTCCTGGTCCCCATAATTTTCTCCAGCTCCAGGAGTCAGCTGTTTCTAAACTACTAAAGGTAACTATACAGCATAGATCAAATATTGTGCACAATGTCTTGAATGGATGCGATGTGGAGATTAAGAGAGTGAGTAAAACTTGGGCTGAAACATTTATATATCTAGAGGGCAGCATATAGTAGAAGTGGAGTTCGCATGGTGTTGCAGAGGACTTGTTATTGGAAGTTGAACTAAATTCAAAGATAGACCAAGCAGAGAATGGAGGTGTAATTCTATATTAGCTTCAAGAGACTACATGTATGTCTAGTATGAACAATAAATATAATAGACATTATAGAATACGCGTACAATAATTATAGGTCGAACTTACCTGCAGGACAAGCATATACTAACTTTAAAAAAGATTTATGGCCTTCAATGCTGTATTATAAAAATTATCGTCAAAAGTGTACTACCCATGGAGTTTAAGGTCCTTCTTCTAGCTCCTTAATGGGCATGCCCATCTTAGACTTGAAGAAGTGAGCAAATTCTTTGTAAATTTACTATAGAATTATAGTCTTTCAGGAGATAAACAAGACAGATAGAAAGCTGGCAAAAGAGCCATAGCTACTAGATAAACATCAATCAATAGCAAGTTAATAGCTAATTTTTTAGCTAAACATTTAGCAGAACCAAACTTATAGACGCTCAAATCTAAGATAAGACATATATAAATCCAATATATTCATCAACTTCCATGGCAGATGCATCTCAATCTGAAAAAGGTAAGAAAAGAATATAAAAGTTCTACATAAGAGCTACTATAGAAGCATCTTTAGCTATAAGCTAAAACTTGGTATATATGCAATTAGCTACAAACTAGGCAGATACTGAACAAAATTTGTACTCTTGGTTTTGGACTTAAATCCAGCCTTAAAATGACAGCCTGAAGTACAGCTAACTTCCTTCTTGAAAATTTCATGCAAGTAAAGATGGTGCCATCAGCTTAAATTTTTTAATTTTGCCACATATGAAAACAGATAAAAATTTAAATTCTATCTGTCATCATCTAAGGGTTCAGTTTTAGTAGAAGAATTTTTCTCCCTGAAGCACATACTCTAGAATAAGATATTTCAGGACAATTTTACATTTTACCCTGTAAATGTAATGTATCATTTACAGATAATATACATATGGAAATATGTTTGCATTAGAATGACCACTTACTCTCCAATATTTATCACATGCTCAATAATGTACTATCAATTTATCGCTAAATCTACATTTGAAATAGTTGGATGCCTACAATATCACTAAACTATTTTCTACTTACTCTAGGATGTCTACAATATCACTCTTTATTAAACTATTTTCTACATACTGTAGGATCATTATGTCTAAACTTAACCAATAATTATTACCATATATTGTAATATGTATATAAAATTGATATTTCATTGAAAATATTTGCTGATGAGAGTCATGGCTATCTCCAGAGTATTCTAGGAAGAGGAAATTGTCTAAACTACTACTGTGAGACAAGTTTGGAGAATGCTTAGAACAAAGTAGTCAATATCGTATCATTGAAATACAAGCTTTATGCATGGAAGTGAATGTGTTCTGCATAGTATTGGAGGCCATGGTAAAGAACTCTTTATGGACTCTAGTGGATATATCTGTACAAAGATTGAACTTGGTTACTGTATTGAAAAGCTTCACTAAAGCTCACACAGTTAAATCAAAATCGAGTCGTTGGCTAGCAGGACTGCATCTAACATGACTCTTCTAGAACAATACTGCAATTGCTGATATGGTGAGAGTTACAGTGGCAAACATTGTGTTTTCAACAAAAAGCAAATGACTAAAAAAGTATGTAGATCTAGCGGAAAGAAGCCAATAATACTTGAGCACAGAAGACCAAGGTACATGATAGCTGAAACCTAAAATAACACGAAGGTATTAGATCTAAAATTAGAGTGCTAGAGAAAGAAATTGTTTTCACTGTCGATAGACTAGCTAGCATATCACCCCTCAAGTCATGAAGAAGGAATCTTTGAGCCTTTCTGATATGAAATCACATGGCTGTAATGCTTTAGTATGTACATTTCTGATGGCTGATAATACTGCATAAATATCGTAAATTGGAAGCCATTACCAATAGCATGGGCATTAAACCCATAATTATTGTCAATTGTTATTGAGAAAGGTACCATGTTGTTAGGTTAGGTGCAGCCTTGACAGAAGAGAGTCCATTTAGATTTGACTGTTCTAGATCCAGCTTAGGTATTTGATGGTCTACCGAGTAGCATTCTTTGCATGCATATATTTCCTAATTTTTGGAATAACAATCTCACATATTTAAATTTTCCTGCTGTCAGTCGTAAAAAACTTAACAAACAGCTTTTTACTGAATTGCAGCATATATTGCAGCATATATTGTAACATAGAGTTTACCTTGACCAACGCATTCTTTAAATTTCAAGTTATGAGATTTTATGATACGGCACTTTGACATGTCCAGTCCGAAAAGTGGCACACTGAAATCATTATCATTCGTCGTTGCAGGCTCATCTGTGTGCAAATAGGAAAGATTAACAATGCATAACAGTCACACTTACAATAAAATAGTTTGTAAACTTTGTCCTTCCACATCAAAAGTGACCAGGGCCAAACGGTTGTGTGGCATTGATGTTTGTGTTAGGGTGTGTCAGCCCGTCCTAGCTTGTTGAACTATTGTTAACATATATAGTCATGCAATGCACAGACAGTATATAAAACAGTTACCTAAGAGTTGTAGTCATTTGATTGGTTGTAGTTACCTAACAGGTGTAGTCATCTGATTGGCTGTAATGTTATTCGCTATAGGGACATGTCAGAGCTGAGTAGATAACCTATAAAAGGAACAGTCTGCTCAGCTAGGAGAGTCCCCTCTGTATTGTATGATATTGTGAGTCAAGATACATTCTCTAATTACTTTATCGGCAGTTATAGAATTAGCACAGGGACTGAGTTCAGACCAGATATCAGACAGACAGGCAGAGGTTGTGGGTTAGCTATACAGTACAGGGCTAACAATAACAGTTTGAATAACATGTAATTACTTCAAAGCTATCTAGTTTATGTTTAGTACATATAATATACTGGATTCCCCTTAAAGCTGGACTTTTACACCACCTGGTTGCTTAGTTGAGTCCAGCTCTACACCACATAAAGCTGCTACTAAACTTTATTCCTCTTAACAGCAACCCTAAATTCCTAGCATCTTTATTCCTCGTCAATCAGCCCCCTAGATTCCTAGCAAAACTTATACCATCTATGGTGGTCACTGCGTTGGTGACAGAGCTACTAGCTTTCGAACAAAAATAGTTAGGTTGGTAAATTTTGGAGCAAAATTAGAAGGTTCTGAGCTGGTCCCAGACCATTTTTTGTGTCAACACAAAATCCTATATGGGGTGTTCCATAGGTGATTTCTGTTATGAGTTGAATAATTCTCATTAGCTGTAGAAATTATTCTCTATCTGGTATGGGGAAAACAACTTACAATTCCCAGAAAGTTCATTTGTCCAGGGTACTCCAATTTGATTTTGGTAGATATCATTTCTATGTCCACTCATTTCTTCATAACTGCTGGTGGCAATGTGGTTTGTTCCCGAGTGAGACCTAGTATGATAATACTATTAACAGCAACATCACCAAAAAAAGTATTGGCTTGACTTACACTCTGTATCCTCCCATTTCAGATACCTTGGAGACAGACTCAACTACTTTTGATAAAGTGGGAGTAGCAAGATGACCCTTTCTTACAGGTGAACTATTTGAGGAGTCATCAGTTAGTTTTCTTTTCCCAATACAAAAGCAGCAGAAAAGTGATTTTAAGCCACGTAGAACACGTTTAGACCTGCTGAGAGTAACTGACTTAGTCATTTTAATCTTCTTTTGCAACCTAAATGCAATGGATGCTACGTACGAAAATAACTGAAATGTCAAGTTAAAGCAGTGACTCTCGCTCAACGCTAGAACTCTAGCGTTGCCACACACCCACGCGGACGCTACGCGCGTGCGTATGTTCGCAAGCTAAGAGGTTGGAAAGATGGCCGACGATTGCAAGTAAAAAAAATTAAAAAGAGGACAACAGACAATTTCCACAAATTGAGGCACTTAATGTTTTTAACTGCCAGTTAGGTCATGTATGAATTGGAAGCAGATATTCTTTTTCTTTTAAGGGGGGGCGATTCTAAATTGAAAATGGTACGAGTGGCACGCAATAACTCATTTGAATAGGCGTTAAAAATTTATTACTGGTCAGACACGTGGGTGCAAAATTGAGGGCTTCCTCTAGCCATTTTCAATTTTTTTGGCACTTTGGTGGTTTCTGTGGAGATTGCGGCGATTCAGATTTTTGAGGTCCCTCCGCTTTAGGGTCTAGTAACTTGCCTATAGTTATACCTAATGAAGCATTTTTAGTATCAAAAGAGAGCACACAGAGATACCTATCTTTTGAGCTATATATCAAGTCCATAGCATGAAGTTTGCAGAATCTACGGAGCTCTAAATTTGTAACCACGGGTAAAAATAAAATAATTTTTTTTTTTGAATCGTCCCCCCCTTGTCAGACTATCATAAGAATTCCTTTGATCGGTAATATTCAAATACCCCATTCCCAGTTCACTTAAAGCTTTATACTTTATTTGCCAACATTTCAAACAAGTGCTTCATTTTTCAAATTGAAAAAGTCACCACATTGATCAGATTTTAAATGGGGTCTTCTCTACTCCAAAGTCACTTTCTGTTACCCCATCATTAACATTCAGCATAACTTCTTTCTCCATGACCTGTTACACAACTATTTGGATTTGACTTAAGTGAATATGTAAAGCTTCATTATCGTCTTCAACCCAGAGTTGCACATATCATTAGTTGCTTCTAGCTTGTTGGCTTGTTGACTTTTGTTTTTTCTCTTTTCTCTTTAGCTTTTAACACAATGACTATAGATGGGTTTTTTTAATTGGAGTTGTTTAAACTGCTCTATGCCTCTCTCAAGAAGCACCATTGAAGAGTTACCTTCTTCAGTTGTAGAGGCAACATCTTGCTCCTCTCCAAAGTAATCCTCCTATCATCATTGTGTACAAGGCTACTCCATACTTTAGCCTTCATCAGAAATATATATCCATTTAGTGTTTTTGTGAACATGACCAGAAATAGAGTTGGATGCTGGCTTGTTAAGGATCTTGTAGCTTAACCCATTATCCTTTGCTTAATTAATAATTAAGGAGGTTGGGAGTGTTCGCTGAGGATAGGATTTTGACGGAAGCACAAGGAGGATTTAGGAGACAGAGGAGATGTTCAGACCAGTGGGTGGTGTTAAGAGGAGTTTGTGAAGTGAGGAAGAGCGAGAAAAAAGCTTCTTATCTGGCTTTCCTGGATATAAGTAAGGCATATGACAGTGTGTGGAGGGAGGGACTGTGGCAGAAGTTGAGGCAGTATGGAGTAGAAGAGAAGCTTGTGAGGACATGTGTAGGATTGTATAGTGGGGTGGAGACGACGGTGGTATTGAATGGAAGGAGGTCAAGGTGGTTCACTGTGGAGAATGGACTTAGGCAGGGATGTCCTTTGTCTCCACTTCTTTTCAATATATATTTGATGGGAATGGCAGAGGAATTGGAGAGAGCTGAGCTAGGAGTCAAAGTGGAAGGCTGCTGGTGTGGGGCACTCATGTATGCAGATGATGTTGTTCTTCTGGCTGACTCAGGGGTGGAACTGCAAGCTATGTTGGATGTGGTACAGGCGTATGTGTTAAGGTGGAAGATGATATTTAATAGCAAGAAGAGCAAGGTCATGGTAGTAGGGAAGAAGGAATCAGAAGTGCATTGGAGGATTGGTGAGGAGATAATTGGAAGAGGTCAAAGAATTCAAGTACTTAGGAATATGGTTTGATAGGAAGCTAAGGGGTAATGTTCAGTTAGAGAAGATGGCAAAGAAGGCAGAAGAGTGGGTTAGAAAGGTAATATGGATGAGTAGAGTGAATGGGCAGGTGGAAGTAGACAGAGGAATAATGGTGTGGGAGCTTCTAGCGAGACCCAGTATGGAGCATGCAGCCGAAGTGTGGTGGACAGGAGGACGTAATGCTCGCAAGAAGTTGGAGTCAGCACAGCTGAGAGTGGGTAGGAGACTATTGGGGGCAAGTGATACAGTAGCAGGAGTGGCAATACGGGGAGATATGGGGTGGAGGAAGCTAGAGGAGAGGAGCGAAGAGATGAAGATTTTGTTTGGCAAGAGATTAGAGGTGTTGGAACAGAGCAGATTGGTAAAAGTTGTTGTAAATTAACTATGAGAGGATGGAGGAATTGGATGGTGGGAAGAATATGAGATCTTGAGGAGAAAGTACAAGATAAACAATGAGGTTGGATCAGTGCGCAAGTGGAATGGGAAAGTGAAGGTGAGAAATGAGAAGGACTGGGAGGAGGAAGTAGACGGAAAAAGTACGCTGAATTATTATAAATCAGCAAAGAATGGTGCAGGGGTGGAGAGGTATGTGAGGTCCATGCATGGTCAGGAAGGTGTGCGGCTGCAATTTAGACTGAGGACTGCATCAGCTGGGTTGTTAGAGGATAAGAAGAGATGTGGGATAGTTAGGGATGAGAGGTGTATAATGTGTGATAGTGGAGCAGGGGAGGATGTGGAACATTTCTTGGTGACATGCGGGGAATTTGAGAGGGATCGGCTGGTTCTGATAGATGAGGTACGCAGAATTGTAGGGGCAAGACAGTGGCTGGATGAATTAAGAAGAGTGAGTAAGGATGGAAAGGTGGCATTGCTTTTGGGGAAAGATGTGGAGGGAGTAAGTGATGCAGTGATGGGAGGAGGTGGGCGAGTGTGTTATGTATTGGGTAGGGAAGTGGTGGCAGAGGAGAAAGGAACTGTTATATGGTGAGCTGAGGAATGATCTTTGGTCCACTCCTGTCCCCCCCTTCCTGAGCAGCGGGACACTCGTAACTTAATATTGTGGATAATTTTATTAATTAAGTACTGTTGACTTCTTTTTAAAATATAGATTGTTATTAGGTTGGTTACTAAATAGTTTCACACTGTGCTGTATTATATATGTGATGGCCTTAACAGGCTCAGCAATAGCAACATTAAATCATTAACTTCATACCTATTTAATTGTTCTTCAAAGTGTTTAGCAATATTTGTGGTGGAGAAATTATTTGAGGCTTCTTCCACTGAAAACTGGAAAATAAGCTAAAAATCTACTCCATGACACTACTCAGAATCATTATTATATTAAGTAAATATCAAGTAAAGTATGAGAGTGAAGAAACAAAATCCTGAGCATATTTTTATACCCAGCATGCAAGTGCAGTTTTCTATGAACATCATGGATAGCTGTAAAGAAGTCGTCCACAGAAATTATTCTTCTGAATTACCCCAGGACAGAAGATTTTCTACAATATTGTAGCAACTTGCATGCATTCCAGTCTGATTGTTGAGGAACAACAACAATAGCATGTTCTCCCAAACTAGAAGTCCAATCAATGGAAATTATTATTCTTTATTTAGAGGTGAGTGTTTTTATAACTGGATGAAGTATATCTCATTATTATCTTATAATTAGCCTCTGTAAACCAGTCCCACATGCTCACCTATGACAGTTAGAAGATATACCAAAAATCTCCCCATCATAGTGTGTTTAGAACCCTACTACTAAGGCTGGTATAAAGTACATCATAATACTGTCATAATCAAAGCAACTACTGAAACACAGCTGTTAATATTTAAAAAAATTCAATACTTGCAAAAACATGAAATTAATTAAAAAAAAAAATGCTTCATCCATGGAATAAGTTTAGTGATTAACCCTTCCTAGACAATTGTTGCAAACATGTGAAAGTTTGCGCTGAGACAATGCTCATGATTTCATGACACGTATAAATTAGATGGCCACAGATTCATGACAGACTTCTTCTTTGTGACTTCCTCTTTATCATGCCCCATAAATAGTCATCAAAATATCCTCGGCCATTTGTAGTCGAGGTCATAGTCCCCATAATTTTTACTAGTTCCAGCAATCAGCTGTTTCTAAACTATTACAAGTAAACTGACAGCATAGATCAAATATTGTGCAAATGTCTTGAATGTGAGTAAAACTGGGGCAAAACATTTATATGAACTTACCTGTCAGACAGGCTTATATTTACTATAGAATTATAGTCATCTGTAGACAAAAATATAGCTAGAAAGCCTTAGCTACTAGATAAACATCAAGGAATAGCAAGATAATAGTTAGCAGAACTGAATTGATAGACTCTCAGATCTAAGATCAGACATCCAATTTCCATGGCAGATGCATCGCAATCTAAAAAAGGTAAGAAAACAATACAAAACATAAGAGCTACTAAATAAGCATCTTTGCTAAAACTTGATCTATTGATTTGCTGACATGCTCAATATTATTATTTATTGCTCCATCTACATTCAACATTTCCAATATCTCTCTTTAACAAACTATTTTCTACTTACTCTAGGATTAAGATATTTCATTATGTCTAAACTTAAACAATAATTTATGATAAAACCGGTATTTCATTGAAAAATATTTGCTGATGAGAGTCATGGCTATCTGCAGAGGATTTGCAGAAGAGGAAGTTGTCAAAATTACTACTGTGAAACATGTATGGAGAATATCTCGAGCAAGATAGTCGATATTTCATCATTTAGGGAAAAAACTTGATACATGGAAATGAGTGTGTGCTGTGTAGTATTTGATGCAGACAAAGAACTCTTTATGGCCTAGAGTGGATATATCTGTGCTTTCAAGTCTCATGTTGCCGAAGTTAATGGAACAGAAATTGCAACTTGGTTAGTATATTAAAAAGCTCACTTAAGCTCACACATTTTTGATACAAATCAAGTTGTTGCCTAGCAAGGTAGCATTTAACATGAATCTTGTAGGATAAACACTGCAATTGCTGTAATCGTTGGCCTTGGCAAGCATTGTGTTTCCAACAAAAAGCAACTGACTGAATAAAGTGTGTAGTTAGAGTATGGGTCGCTCTAGCTGAAGCTGAAGGAACCATAATATGGTACTGGATAGAAGACCGAAGTACTTGACAGAACTAAAATAACTGTAAGGTATTAGAGTTTAAATTAGTGTGCTAGAGAAATAAAACATTTTCAAAGCATTTTTATTGTCGATAAACTATCTAGCACATCCATAGTGCTTACCAGATAGAGTCATAAACAAGGAAAGTTTGAGCCTTTTGATAGAAAATCACGTGGCTATAACTCTTTAGAGATGATAGTGGATAAATCCATGCACGTACATTTCATAATACTGATAATATGCATAAATACTGCAAATTGGAAGCCATTACAAATAGCATGGAGCATTGAACTAAACATCATATTGTTGATTGTTAAGGAGATAACTACATGGTTAGGTTAACTGTAGCCTTGACAGCAGACGTCGATTTAGATTTCATTGTGCGCTAGATCTGGCATAGGTATTTGTTACTGAGTAGCATTCTCTTTGTGTGCATATATTGGGAATAACAATCTCATATATTTAAATTTGCCTGCTGTCAGTCGTAAAAACCTAACAAACAGCATTGCAGCATATATCGTAACATAGACTTTACCTTCAAGTTATGAGATTTTATGATACAGCACTTTGTCATGTCCAGTCCAAAAAGTGGCACACTGAAATCATTATCACTCGTCGTTCCAGGCTCATCTGTGTGTATAATATAATAGATGCATAGAACTATAGATTAATAATCACACTGTAGTAAACTTTGTCCTTCCACATCGAAAGTGACCAGGGCAAAAAGGTTGTGTGGCATTGATGTATGTTTGAATAACATGTAATTACTTCAAAACTATCTAATTTATGTTTAGTACATATATACTGGATTCCCTTGAAAGCTGGGCTTTTACACCACACATGGTTGCTTAGTTGAGTCCAGCTCTACACCACATAAAGCTGCTACTAAACACTGAGCAACATTATTCTCCATCAATCAGGCCCTGAATTCTTAGAAAAACTTCTACCATGGCTAGAGTGGTTCATGGCATTGCTCACAGAGCTAGCTTTCCAACATAATAGGTGGGATGGTACATTTTGTGTTCAAAATTTTAAGGTTCTGAACTGGTCCCAGCACCTTTTGTGTCTGCACAAAATCCTACATGGTGTGTTACATAGGTGATTTCTGTTATGAGTTGAATAATTCTCATTAATTATTCTCTATCTTGGTGCATGGTGAAAATAACTTAAAAGATTCCTGGAAATCCGTGGCAAGTAGATTTTGGTAGATATTTTTGTCTGCCACTCATTTCTACATAACTCATGGGGCAATATCCCTTTTGCCTTAATAGGTCTTTATCATGTGTAAATAGCTATTTCATACAGTGGGCCTATGGTATGACTATTGGGAGGTATTAAGTTGTATGCTCGTGTAGCTAAAAATGAACTTCTTACTATCTTTTGCTCTGGATACAGGATGGTTAAGCCTTACAATGAAGCATGCTCCGATAAATTATGAGGCAGGAAGCATGAATTAGTGATGTCATAATTATTGGAAGATGATTATTTGGGTTGCTTAGTGTAAACGACATAAATGTGATTTGTTTCAGAGTGAGACCTAGTATATATGAAAAGTACTAATTAAGAGCAACATCACCAAAAAATTGTCCTCCCATTTCAGAGACCTTGGAGATAGGATCAGCTACTTTAGATGAAGTGGGAGTAGCAAGATGACCCTTTCTCAAAGATAAACTATTTCAGGAATCCTCAGTTTTTTCTGACTTAGTCATGATATTGTTCTTTTGAATCAAAACTGTCCTGAATGAAATAGATGCTATGTAAATATCAAGTATATCGATGCACAAACACACCCATGTGTAAAATCAAGATAATTGAGCGCGCGACATTGCCAGGATATTTGTTGAGGTTGGAAAGATGGCTGCCGATAATGGCGGAGACAGACGGCAATAGTAAGTAAAATATTAAAAAAGAGGACAATGGACAATTGCCATAAACTGTAGCACTGGATGTTTGTAACTTCATGTAACTAAGATGTTGAAGCAGCTAATCTTTTTTGAGTCAAATCAGACATCAGAATACATAAGAGTTCATTTGATCAGTTAAACATGTAATATTCAAATAAGCCATTAACAGACTACTGAGGAGTTTCTTTGTCCTTCAAAGAATTCTTTGTCAACATTTCAACCAATAGCTTCATTTTTGACCAAATGAAAAATTACCACTTGGATCAGATTTTATATGGGGTCCTAGGTCACCTTCTGTTTCCCCATCATTAACCTTCAGCATAACTTCTTTACACAGGAACTGTTGCATAACTATTTGGGTTTGAGTTAAGTGATCATTAGAAGCTTCATATTTACAGTTTAATAATTGTCTTCAACTAGTCGTCACACCCAGAGTTGCGCAAGTGATTGAGTTGCTTCGAGCTTGTTTGTTTCTTGGCTTTAGGTTATTCTTGTTGGCTTTTAACACAGTGCCTCTAGATGGGTCCTTAAGTTGGAGTTGTTTAAACTGCTCTATGCCTCTATCAAGAAGCACCATTGAACAGTTACCTTCTTCACTGGTTGTTGAGGCAACATATTTCTCTTCACCAAAGTGATCGATCCTCCTATCATCATTGTGTGCAAGGTTTCTAGATATTCTAGCCTTCACCAGGAATATTTAGAATTTTTGTGATCATGACATGGAATAGAATTGGATGCTGGCTTGGCAAGGTTCTTGTAGCTTACCCCATTAATCTTGCTTAACTTCATACCTATTTAATAGTTTTCACTCTTCTCCAAAGTGTCTAGCAATATTTGTAATATAATATATGGCATTATGCTCTTTCATGACATCTTCACTCTGTCTTATCTGGTCTAGATCTATATTTAGCTCCTGAGGAGGGCTTTCGCGATCTCCCCTGACATGTTCTTTGAAATGGTTTAGATATGTTGTCTTTTAAGATTTTCTTCTAACATGTTTACTGCCTAGATGACAAGATGCTGACATTGGCTAGCTCTCACCCTAGACTCCCGCTCATTAATCTGTTTCTCACATACCTCTGGGATACTTTGGTTGCTTTGTGCTGTCTTCTATTTGTCTGTTTCCTTCTGTCTTTAAATATCAGCAAGTGCAGAGTGAATATTTAATCATAGTGTGTGTCTAAACACTGCAAAGAGTACAGTTATACATGATGGCAGCCTAATCCAACACCTCCTGCCAAAAGATCAATACAATAGCGTAACACCAACAATAAGAGTGTAAACAACCAGATACTGTCCTAGCAGGTTGCAGAATAACTCCATCCCACAGGGTTCCACCTTATATTAGGCCTGGCCTGTCACTTTTATTATTGCTGTTTAATGAAGGAAGATTGGATGCAAATTGCTCATAGACAATTAGGCATATCTCTTATATGAGTGTTTCTTTCCCCAAAATGTTAGCATGTCTAAATGAATATTTAACCATCTGAATGCTTCATTGTAAGAAAATAATGCAGTTTGACAGTGGCCTGCTATGTATAGTGGCTGATGCTTACTAATACAACACCTCCAACCAGAATCGTCACTTAGTGACAATAGGCCTGTTACTTCCTAGAGAGTTTTTCTCCATCATAATGGCAAGAATGCAAACTAGTAGCTTATTATCATGCTACTCATAGGATAGCCCTCCCACCCGCTGACCAATCTCCTCCCCCCTCACCTAAGAAGTGGAGGGAACACATACACATAAAAAGGGAGGCACTGAAAGGGAAAAGAAGAAATTATGAAGAAGTGAGGTATGTGAATGGTGAAGAATTTTTGGTTTTTCTATAAGAATAATGCAGCTGCAAAATATATGCATTTCACATGGTAATTTGATACATGAAAATAATTAGGAAATCTTGCAATGAGGTAATGAGGATGAGTTCAAATTCTGATCCACCAATCTTCAGAGTTTCTATGAATATACTCGCGAAGAAATATTACCACCTTAGCATGACTCATGCTAAACCTATATTTTATGCTGGTGAGGTGACATTTCCATTCCTTCTCATCTGCTAAAAATGTCAGCCTGTGGAAGATAAATATTTTCCTTTGAACATGTACAGTATTCCAGACACAGCATGAGTCTGGACCAAATCTATTTTAGAGTTTACATATCATCATGTAATTTTACACTGAAGTGTAGCTTGACAAAGAGACTCGACATTTATCCAAAAACTTCCAAACACAGCACGTATACATATATAGACTAGCTTAAAATAATTATAAGAAAACTAAGCAGATACTAGTTTATATAATTATGTATAAAATTAAGTGCTCTATTTGGAAGGTTTTAGATAAATGTCTAATCTTTTTGTCCAGCTAGAGTTCAATGTAATATAACATGATGAGGTCCATTAATATGTAAACTATAGAACAGAGTTGGTCCAGACTAATCCATATATGGAATACTGTACATTTTCGACTTATCTTCCAGAGGCTGATCACTTTTCAACATATTCAGTAGATGAGAATGACTGGAAGTGCCACCAAGTTATCTCACCAGCTTAAATAACAAATCCAAGGTGGGGTATTCAATAATAACTTCTAAAACGAAAGTTTGGCATGAGACATGCTGAAGTGGGAATATTTCTTGGGAGAGTATTTTTGTAATGGGAGTGCTCTCTGCTGTACCATGGAGGACAATGTCCTACTTGAGGGGGAGAGGCACTTTCATCATCGAGTACAGGTATAACCACTATGTCATCTGCTCTTCGTACTGTGGATGCAGAATTCCTAGATCGGTCGCATATGAAGTGTTTGATTTGATGTACAATACTTGAAAAGTGAGGTCTTTTGGCTGGATCTTCTGTCCAGCATGTCATCTGAAGATCTTGATATCTAGGATACAATTAACATAAGACAAAATAATTATTAAACTGCCATATGTAAGTGTAGAGAATAAAAAGGGGATATGCTCACTACTGGTGGCAAACAAATTTTAAAAGTATACTGAGTGAATGTTCCAATGCAAATCAGGAAGCTTGTAAGGTTTTTGCTATAGTTTGTCATGCAGAATAACATTCAACAATCCTTGTTGAAATATTAGGGGTGGCTTTAATATCTTGATGGATGATGAGCAAACAGGGCATGCCCCAGTTATGCAGCTGCATCCAGATGGGCTTTAAGACAAGATAAAGAACCAGCAGTGTAACACATAGTCTATTAGAAAGCTCTACTATTCTATGTCGTTCTGTAACCAAATAAACATCTTCCAATAGTTATGACATCACATAGCCATGTTTCCTGCTTCACAATATATTGGAGCATGCTTCGTTGTAGGGCTTAACCATCCTATACCCAGAGCGAAGCATCGGAAGAAGTTCCTTTTCAGCTACTTGGGAATAGGGAATCTTGCCACAACTGAAGATCTCCCAGCAAGTTACTCCATAGGCCCACTATATGAAATAGAGTAGAGCCATTTACGGATAAGATAGAAACTTATTAAGGCAAAAGGGAAAAACATAAATTAAAATAATAATCTCTCGATGAACTCTGTTATAACATTAAAATCACCTTCTCAATAAATCAACTTCAATTTTTATTCACTCGACATTTCAACTAGATGCTCTAGTCTTCAGTATGAGGACTACAAATCATAGCTACTTAATGCTTAAATATTATATTTGCCAAATATAAGCAAAAATATTTTCTTGGTGAAATAATTCATTCCAGCATTACTCCTTGCAGAACTAGTAACCAAATCACAAGCATTCCAATACTGAGGTTTATGCGACAGCTGCCATCCAAATAAGAAAATGTTGTGGATGCATCCAAATTACTGAAACTCAACCCATGTAGGGCATACTTAAAGGTTCAGAGATAGTAGAGCACTAACAAAACACTGAACAACACGGTTATTTCTTGTGATTCTGTAGTTTTCTCTCAATCTAGAATCTTAACGCCAGATATATAGATTAGTTTATTTCTCTGTGTTATATAACATTGTGTTAGTCACTTTTCCTGGTGTGACAATTTTATAGGATTTCATTAATACTCAAATAGGACAGAAAATGAGGCAAGCACATGAGTAATCTATGAATAGGGAAACACTTATTTATCTGTCATAGAAAACCATCAAAATGTAACACTAAAGTTTAATGATGGTCATTTAGAATTTTTTTTTATGTTTTAACCCAGAAAACTGGCTGCATTGACTCCACATATAAAGATAAGAAATCTTAAATATTTTACATGCAAAATGATAACAATGTAGTTGGTTACCTGATAACCAAACATATGCATAGAGGAGAACAACTTATTTTATTTTAAACCACTCTATTAAATAGCGGATATAACATTCATAGCTGAAAAAATGGCTTCAATTTAACTCAACAATCTTTAACTTGTAGCAATAATTTGGAAGAATGATAAACTTCTACTATTTGATGCCATTTGTCTGGATCTGTACATACACTCAATAATGCAGAGACCATGCAGCAAGCTAGTGGAAATGTGAGTTGAGGAAATAAATCTCAGATGTATCAATTTAACTGCTACAGTTTAGCAGCCACAAATCTATCTCTGTGACAGTTAAAACTTCAGGTTTGTCTGGTCATATTTCATGCCCTTCTTAATAGTTAACTCACCAAGTCAGTTTTCTCCGAGAATAAGTTATCAACAAAAATTTCTGGAGCCATCCACTTCAGAGAAAACTTCACATCCTTTTCTGTATGTTTCAAGTAGTTCTTCGATGGTTCAAGTTTTTCACAAAATCCAAAATTGAACAGTTTAATAACATGGTGTGAGTCAATCCTGTTAATAATTAATTATTGTCAGTAAGTTTACACTCCAAACACAAAGCCATGTATCAGTGTGGCTGGTCAAATATAGAGTGCACAAAAATGTGGTATGATCAAAATTATTTCATAATATCATATCTCAGCTATAACTGTTTCTCATTTGCAGATTAATGAAACGCTACCTGGGTTGAATTTTTTTCTAGAATCATTAAAATAGTCCGGTGTGCTCCTATATATATATATTTATATATATACGCCATTAAAATAGTCCGGTGTGCTCCTATATATATATATATATATATATACGCCATTAAAATAGTCCGGTGTGCTCCTATATATATATATACACCATTAAAATAGTCCGGTGTGCTCCTATATATATATACGCTGAAAGAATATTATGTGTTCATGGATAGACTTCTATCAATCATTGGTTTCTCCTCTGATGGATGTTGCTCAGCTATTCAGCTCACAATACTTACAAGACTGAATATGTAATCTTTGTGTGTAGTTCATATATTCAGCTACAGAATAGCAACTTCAAGAAGTGCATAAACTGGTATTATAATTATAGATAATGATTTGTTTTAAATAGCCATTGAAATTATGTGATCCAAACACTGCTTTCCTTGTTTCAGCTCATTTTTGCATTACTAGAATTTTGTATAGTATTTTCCTACTAATACCCATCTTCCCTGACTGATTATGATCTAGTATAAACTCACATGCAGTTTCTTGCTGCCAGGTTTCTATGTACCATTCGTTTGTTGGTCAAGTACTTCATACCTTTGGCCACTTGCAGTCACATTTCCAATAGCTTGTTTTCAACTTTCATCTAGAGATGTTAAAGTTGATAGAACTGACATATTTGTAATGTTATAAACTCACTGTCAGTTCTCCAGTTGTCTTGAATGGCACAACACTCAAATGCTCACTCTCTTTGTCCAGGAAATCAAGGAGGTTGCCGTTGGTCATAAATGGCATGACAATAAAAGGGACTAAACCTCCATCCACACAGACTCCAATTATTAGAGAAAGTAAATTGCGGTGCTTGAATTTTGACAGTATACAAGACTCCTTCAGAAGTTCTTTTACCAGACTTGGGTGATAAGATCCTGATGCAATAAGAAATAATGCATCATGTATGTACAAATGTTTAATCGCCATCATTCACCTTGAAGAGTTTTGATGGCAACTTCATTCTCTCTTTTGGTGAAGACTGTTTTGCAGAACAATTGACCTCTGTAAACCAATCCTACATGCTTACCTAAGACAATTAGAAGACATATCAAATCTCCCCACCACAGAGTGCTTAGAACTAAACTACTACAGCTTGTAGAACATTCATAATCAAAGCACCTACTGAAACACAGCTGCTAAACTAAAATTATTTCAATTCTTGCAAACATGAAAGTTAATCTTTCAATGAACTCTCAATTGACATAATAATAACTTTCTAAATAATCGACTTCAAATTGACATTTCGACTAGATGCTCTAGCCTTCATCAGGAATAAAGTTGATATTATGTAGCTATAGAATTCCTGATGAAGGCTAGAGCATATAGTCGAAATGTCGAGAGAATACAATTTTTTTAAGTTGATTATTGAGAAGGTTATATTAGTTAATAAAAAAGTGTTTGTGTAACATCAATGTTAAAAGTCTAATGATTTCCCTGCCTAGATAACTGTATGTAATATAATTAAATTTTATGCTGAGTCGATGCTCATGATTTCATGACACGCGTAAAAATTAGATGGTCACAGATTAGAATTCTTCTTTGTGGCATTCCCTTTATTGCACACCATAAATATTGATCAAATTATCCTCCTCCATTTGTAGCGGATGTCCTGGTCCCCATAATTTTCTCCAGCTCCAGGAAATAGCTGCTTCTAAACTACTAAAGGTAACTATACAGTATAGATCAAATTATTGTACACAATATCTTGAATGGATGCGATGTGGAGATCAAGAGAGTGCGTAAAACTTGGGCTGAAACATTTATATATCTAGAGGGCAGCATATAGTAGAAGTGGAGTTCGCATGGTGTTGCAGAGGACTTGTTATTGTAAGTTGAACTAAATTCGAAGATAGACCAAGCATATATTAGCTTCAAGAGACTACATGTATGTGTCTAGTAATGAACAATAAATATAATAACATTATAGAATACGCATACAATAATTATAGGTCGAACTTACCTGCAGGACAAGCATATACTAACCTTAAAAAAGATTTATGGCCCCATGCTGTATTATAAAAATTATCGTCAAATGTGTAACTTGTACGACTACTTCCAGTGCCCATGGAGTTTAAGGTCCTTCTTCTAGCTCCTTATTGGGCATGCACATCTTAGACTTGAAGAAGTGAGCAAATTCTTTGTAAATTAAATTTACTATAGAATTATAGTCTTTCAGGAGATAAACAAGACAGATAGAAAGCTGGCAAAAGAGCCATAGCCACTAGATAAACATCAAGCAATAGCAAGTTAATAGCAAAATTTTTAGCTAAACATTTAGCAGAACCGAACTTATAGACTCTCAAATCTAAGATCAGACATATATAAATCCAATATATTCATCAACTTCCATGGCAGATGCATCTTGATCTGAAAAAGGTAAGAAAAGAATATAAAAGTTAAGCTACTATAGCAGCATCTTTAGTTATAAGCTAAAACTTGGTATATAATAGCTACAAACCAGGCAGATACTGAACAAAATTTGTACTCTTGGTTTTTGACTTAAATCCAGCCTTAAAATAACAGCCTGAAGTACAGCTAACTTCCTTCTTGAAAATTTCATGCAAGTAAAGATGGTGCCATCAGCTTAAATTTTTTAATTTTGCCACATATGAAAACAGATAAAAAATTTAAATTCTATCTGTCATCATCTAAGGGTTCAGTTTTAGTAGAAGAATTTTTCTCCCTGAAGTGCATACTCTAGAATAGTAAGCATACGATATTTCAGGACTATTAGACCTAATTTTACATTTTACCCTGTAAATGTAATGTATCATTTACAGATAATATGCATATGGAAATATGTTTGCATTTGAATGACCACTTACTCTCCAATATTTATCACATGCTCAATAATGTACTATCAATTTATCGCTAAATCTACATTTGAAATAGTTGGATGCCTACAATATCACTAAACTATTTTCTACTTACTCTAGGATGTCTACAATATCACTCTTTATTAAACTATTTTCTACATACTGTAGGATCATTATGTCTAAACTTAACCAATAATTATTACCATATATTGTAATATGTATATAAAATTGATATTTCATTGAAAATATTTGCTGATGAGAGTCATGGCTATCTCCAGAGTATTCTAGGAAGAGGAAGTTGTCTAAACTACTACTGTGAGACAAGTTTGGAGAATGCTTAGAACAAAGTAGTCAATATCGTATCATTGAAATACAAGCTTTATGCATGGAAATAAATGTGTTCTGCATAGTATTGGAGGCCATGGTAAAGAACTCTTTATGGACTCTAGTGGATATATCTGTACAAAGATTGAACTTGGTTACTGTATTAAAAAGCTTCACTAAAGCTCACACAGTTAAATCAAAATCGAGTCGTTGGCTAGCAAGACTGCATCTAACATGACTCTTCTAGAACAATACTGTAATTGCTGATATGGTGAGAGTTACATTGGCAAACATTGTGTTTTCAACAAAAAGCAAATGACTAAAAAAGTATGTAGATCTAGCTGAAAGAAGCAAATGATACTTGAGCACAGAAGACCAAGAAAAAGCAAATGACTAAAAAACTATGTAGATCTAGCGGAAAGAAGCAAATGATACTTGAGCACAGAAGACCAAGGTACATGACAGCTGAAAGCTAAAATAACACGAAGGTCTTAGATCTAAAATTATAGTGCTAGAGAAACAAAGTGTTTTCACTGTCGATAGACTAGCTAGCATATCACCCCTCAAGTCATGAAGAAGGAATCTTTGAACATTTCTGATATGAAATCACATGGCTGTAAAGTTTAGTATGTACATTTCTGATGACTGATAATACTGCATAAATATCGTAAATTGGAAGCCATTACCAATAGCATGGGCATTAAACCCATAATTATTGTCAATTGTTATTGAGAAAGGTACCATGTTTTTAGGTTAGGTGCAGCCTTGACAGCAGAGAGTCCATTTAGATTTGACTGTTCTAGATCCAGCTTAGGTATTTGATGGTCTACTGAGTAGCATTCTTTGCATGCATATATTTCCTAATTAATTTTTTGGAATAACAATCTCACATATTTAAATTTTCCTGCTGTCAGTCGTAAAAACTTAACAAACAGCTTTTTACTGTATTGCAGCATATATTGCAGCATATATTGTAACATAGGCTTTACCTTTACCAACGCATTCTTTAAATTTCAAGTTATAAGATTTTATGATACGGCACTTTGACATGTCCAGTCCGAAAAGTGGCACACTGAAATCATTATCACTCGTCGTTCCAGGCTCATCTGTGTGCAAATAGGAAAGATTAACAATGCATAACAGTCACACTTACAATAAAATAGTTTGTAAACTTTGTCCTTCCACATCAAAAGTGACCAGGGCCAAAAGGTTGTGTGGCATTGATGTTTGTGTTAGGGAGTGTCAGCCCGCTAGCTAGTTGAACTATTGTTAACATATATAGTCATGCAATGCACAGACAGTATATAAAAGAGTTACCTAAGAGGTGTAGTCATTTGATTGGTTGTAGATACCTAACAGGTGTAGTCATCTGATTGGCTGTAATGTTATTCGCTATAGGGACCTGTCAGAGCTGAGTAGATAACCTATAAAAGGAACAGTCTGCTCAGCTAGGAGAGTCCCCTCTGTATTGTATGATATTGTGAGTCAAGATACATTCTCTAATTACTTTATCGGCAGTTATAGAATTAGCACAGGGACTGAGTTCAGACCAGATATCAGACAGACTGGCAGAGGTTGTGGGTTAGTTATACAGTACAGGGCTAACCATAACAGTTTGAATAACATGTAAGTACTTCAAAACTATCTAGTTTATGTTTAGTACATATAATATACTGGATTCCCTTTAAAGCTGGACTTTTACACCATCTGGTTGCTTAGTTGAGTCCAGCTCTACACCACATAAAGCTGCTATTAAACTCCAAGCATCTTTATTCCTCTTAACAGCACCCTAGATTCCTAGCATCTTGATTCCTCGTCAATCAGCCCCCTAGATTCCTAGCAAAACTTATACCATCTATGGTGGTCACTGCGTTGGTGACAGAGCTACTAGCTTTCGAACAAAAATAGTTAGGTTGGTAAATTTTGGAGCAAAATTAGAAGGTTCTGAGCTGGTCCCAGACCATTTTTTTGTGTCAACACAAAATCCTATATGGGGTGTTCCATAGGTGATTTCTGTTATGAGTTGAATAATTCTCATTAGCTGTAGAAATTATTCTCTATCTGGTATGGGGAAAACAACTTACAATTCCCAGAAAGTTCATTTGTCCAAGGTAGTCCAATTTGATTTTGGTAGATATCATTTCCATATCCACTGATTTCTTCATAACTGCTGGTGGCAATGTGGTTTGTTCCCGAGTGAGATCTAGTATGAAAAGTACTAATTAACAGCAACATCACCAAAAAAAGTATTGGCTTGACTTACACTCTGTATCCTCCCATTTCAGATACCTTGGAGACAGGCTCAACTACTTTTGATAAAGTGGGAGTAGCAAGATGACCCTTTCTTACAGGTGAACTATTTGAGGAGTCATCAGTTAGTTTTCTTTTCCCAATACAAAAGCAGCAGAAAAGTGATTTTAAGCCACGTAGAACACGTTTAGACCTGCTGAGAGTAACTGACTTAGTCATTTTAATCTTCTTTTGAACCTAAATGCAATGGATGCTACGTACGAAAATAACTGAAATGTCAAGTTAAGCCGTGACTCTCGCTCAACGCTAGAACTCTAGCGTTGCCACACACCCACGCGGACGCCACGCCAATTTGGTGCGTGCGTATGTTTGAGCATAGCGTTGCTAAGATATTTGTTGAGGTTGGAAAGATGGGGCAAGTAAAAAAATTTAAAAAGAGGACAATTACCAACAACAGACAATTGCCACAAACTGAGGCACTTAATGTTTTTAACTGCCAGTTAGGTCATGCATGAATTGGAAGCAGATATTCTTTTTCTTTTAAAGAGCCTTGTCAGACTACCTCAGAAATTCATAAGAATTCCTTTGATCGGTAATATTCAAATACCCCATTCCCAGTTCACTGAGATGTTTCCACATATTGAAAAGCTTTATACTTTATTTGCCAACATTTCAAACAAGTGCTTCAGTTTTCAAATTGAAAAAGTCACCACTTGGATCAGATTTAAAATGGGGTCTTCTCTACTCCAAGGTTCTGTTACCCCATTATTAACCTTCAGCATAACTTCTTTCTCCATGACCTGTTACACAACTATTTGGATTTGACTTAAGTGGCTTCATTATCGTCTTCAACCCAGAGTTGCACATATCATTAGTTGCTTCTAGCTTGTTGGCTTGTTGACTTTTGTTTTTTCTCTTTTCTCTTTAGCTTTTAACACAATGACTATAGATGGGGTTTTTAATTGGAGTTGTTTAAACTGCTCTATGCCTCTCTCAAGAAGCACCATTGAAGAGTTACCTTCTTCAGTTGTAGAGGCAACATCTTGCTCCTCTCCAAAGTAATCCTCCTATCATCATTGTGTACAAGGCTACTACATACTTTTGCCTTCATCAGAAATATATATCCATTTAGTGTTTTTGTGAACATGACCAGAAATAGAGTTGGATGCTGGCTTGTTAAGGATCTTGTGGCTTACCCCATTATCCTTTGCTTAACTTCATACCTATTTAATTGTTTTTCAAAGTGTTTAGCAATATTTGTGGTGGAGAGAAATTATTTCCACTGAAAACTTGAAAATAAGCTAAAAATCTATCCATGACACTACTCAGAATCATTATTATATTAAGTAAATATCAAGTAAAGAAACAAAATCCTGAGCATATTTTTATACCCAGCATGCAAGTGCAGTTTTCTATGAACATCATGGATAGCTGTAAAGAAGTCGTCCACAGAAATTATTCTTCTGAATTACCCCAGGACAGAAGATTTTCTACGATCTCTAACAATATTGTAGTGACTTGCATGCATTCTAGTCTGATTATTGAGGAACAACAACAATAGCATGTTCTCCCAAACTAGAAGTCCAATCAATGGAAATTATTATTCTTTATTTAGAGGTGAATGTTTTTATAACTGGATGAAGTATATCTCATTATTATCTACAGATTTTATAATTGGTGCTACTGGCATGGTAGATTTTGAAATGAGTTCTCATCATTACACATTGTTGAGAAGCCATTGTTTGACAGAGTCAATTTCAAACATGCATGTTTTGTGAAGACGATGTGCAATCAAGTTCATTTAACTACATGTAATGTCATCATGCAGTGAACATTATAAAATATGCATTAAACATCACAACATTGTGCAGTGAACTTGTGAATTGAAGTCCATTTCACCCAGTCACAGTGATTGTGTAGTATTCTTCATCATTTAGGTGGGGAAGTTCACTACTTAATTTAAACGGTGCAAATGGTGCATATCAGAAAATGGCGGACATAATAATAAAACCATGATTTATTCACTTCACTTTACAGACACAAGGCTTCTGAATCATTTTGTGACTTTATCTCGTGATATGCTTTACTAAATTATGATGTGTAATTCTGCAAATATGAGTCAAATATCTTGCATTGCTAAGTATGGGTTATCACCACAATATTCCTGCATGCTCAGGTTTATTGGTGTATACCAAAAGTAAACTTGGACCTATTATATATGTACCGATCATTTATCATATTTATGTATATAGCAAGTGGCTGACATCACGAGGTCAATCTATAGGAACTTCAAGAAAATATCTGAGTTAGATATAATAATAACTGTTACCTGAAGCCGAGAAGAAAACTATGGACGGAAAACAAGCTGAAAATACAATTCTCAGAATACCATGATTCTTGTTGACAATATAAGTATGAGAGAAAAGTAACAAAATATAGGAGAAATACCATCTTGAACATCTTATACCCACCACAGAGTTGTCTTCCATAAACATCAGATAGCTGTATACAAGTCCTCCACACAAATTTGTAATTACTCCATCACAAAAGTATCTTCTACATACTTTCAATAATAAATTGAAATAGTTGGATGCCTACAATATCACTCTTTATTAAACTATTTTCTACTTACTCTAGGATGTCGACAATATCACTCTTTATTAAAACCAAGTCTTTTTGTTGTAATCTGGTAAGCATCCCATTTAAATTCATTATACAAAAAAACACCTTGACTTTAAATGGTAGAGGGTCATCTAACTTGTTGTAATGTAGATGGGAATAGTCATTCCTTTTTCAACAGATCTATCCTTTGTTGTCAGCAAACTCTCATAGATACAATCATTTTCTTGATAATCAACTTAAATCTATACTCACTCAATGTTTCAGCTAGATGCCCTCTCTTCATCAGAGATCAAGACTAACACAGGTCGATATACTGGTAGGCGGTATATAGCTATATAGCTATCCACCACATAATGCAAATCATACCCTGGTAACATGGTCTGTACATCAATCAGATGTGGCAGCAACAAAAGGAGGGAGGTAGAAACACTAATAACTACATATAATTTAAATTTTTTTAATAAATAAAAAATATATGAGAGAATAAATAACTAATAAAACAATCAAACAACAACAAAAAAATGATAAAAATAAGAAGAACAGATAAATAAAAAATAAAAATTAATACCAAATATGCAATAATAAAATTTTATAGCAAGACAATTTTGAAGTACAGTGTATTGTTATAGGTCCAGTACTATTAGATGACCCTTTACCCTTTATCATAGGAAGAAGAGAATGTAAAGACACCTTGCCATAATTATATGCGTGTCTTTCCTCCAATTATTTGAATGTGATGTTTTGGCAATAATTATTGTTTGTGTACTGTTCTGATTTTGACATATAATTGCTATCTGTTCCCACTAAGGTGATAAATGCTGAGCCCAAGCTGGAAAAAATATGGAAGCCTTCATTTTTCATGGTTCATATCATCTTTCTAAGGGATAAATAGGAAGAGGGCTAGGTTGTTGTTTTTTGGTTTTTTCACAAGCCCCAACCTCGCCCAAGCCCTTACCAATTTTTAAATAGTTGACCAAATGCAAAACAAAATAGTTGCATATTTTTACTCAGGGTAGAAGTCTTTAATCTACCCTGGGGGCTAAAGACCAGATTAAAATAATTATGATACTTACCACACAAAATGTAGGTAATGTATCATTCCATCATATATTGTGAACCAGCAATGGTATTATATGATGTGACGATTTGGTGGTGCAATAGATTATGTTGGAATAAGAACTACGTCTATTCCATTGTCGAGCATTGAGTGTCTGGCCAATCAATATGCTAGAATTTAGCACGTAACAAACTGCAGTGGTAGCTGATTGCCTTCAATTATGATAAATGAACTTAATAGCTGAAGCTTATCATGAGCATGTCATTAATTTATTAAGTTATGATCTAGGATCAATCATCTGAGGGAAGAGAGAGAGAGAAACGAGATCTAATGGAGGGGTTCCCAAATGTGATGGCAGAGGGAATAGTTAAGGTGCAGGAGAAATGAATTAAAAGGTTAGATGGATGGTAGTAGCAAGAGGGGATTAAGGAGTTATAGCTGATTGAATGAAGTCTGGAGAAAAGTGGATATGATTTTCTTGTAGAGTAAAAGGGATTTTGAGTGAGTAGGAGATTGAAGAGTGAAGAGAAGGGAGGCATGATCAGAAGTGCACTGGTGAGAACAGTGTCTTTGTGCAAAGCAAAGTGCTGGATGTGTTCAAGAAATTTAGAATTGCAAGAAAAAGGAGAAAGTACCCACATAGAGGAGCAGTTTAGCCTCCACCTAAAATGTGTGTCCCTCTTGAATCAGTTCTAATGGATGAGAGAAATGAAAAGTCTGAGAAGTCTACGAGAAGATATTTTCCTGGTTTGGGTGCAAACTTTACGATTCCAGAGGAGGTGAGAGTAACTTCTAAACATGTACATCAAGAGATGACTTTCAAGGAGAGTGATTTTGAGAACTAATATATGGAAGAATGAGAGGCGAGATGTTTACGGTTAGCAATCATGCATTTACTCTTATTTGGGTTGATTGTGAGGAAATTAGAAAATATCCAAGATAGTATACATGTAAATTTAATGTCAGATTCCTCCGTGCTGATGGAGGAAGTGAAAGAGAATAGATGGGATAGGAGAGTAGGATATTACCTACGTAGAGAGTAAGTGTAAAAGAAGTGAGGAGGATCTTTGAAATATCATTTATAATATAGAGATTAAAGAGAATATGGTGTAGTCCTAGGGAGGTATGAGCTGAGGAAAAAAAGATTCCCAGTTGGCCACACTTTGTGGGTGAGTTATAAGGTAAGGTGGAATCAGCAGAATAAAGGTTGAGAGAGTACAAGTTGTTTAGGAATATATGTGGCAGAGAATTAAAGGCTTCTTGATGTATCAGAAGACTGTACACACAGTTTTGTGGATATCTAAGCAATGTTGGGAACATTATACACAAGGAAGGCAGCTTATGTTGAAAACATGGATGAAATCCAATTGATGTGACAAAATATGCCAATGTAAATGGCTGAATATGTGGGCTCTCTTATAATAAAAAATAGGGAGATTTGGCAATAATTGTTAGAGGAAGATGAGAGAGGAGATGTCTAGGATAGGAACAATCAGGGAATGGTTTTAACCTGTGAGAAAAACACATGCAGAGAGGGAGAAATTAAAGATTAAGGAATGGGGAGTAGATATATAGTGTGCAGTAGATTGAAGCATTTTAGCAGAGATAGTATCTGGGCCAGTCAATTTGTCAAAGGGAATGCTAAAGAGAAGGTCACTAATGTCATCTGGGGAGCAGAAGAAGAGCTCAGGTTGGCAAGAAAAAAGAGGAAGAAAGGATGGATGATTGAAGAGAGGGGGAAATATTTGTTGAAACAGGTGCAAAGGGATTGATTTAGTGCTTCAGCTTTGGACTGAGAGGAAATACAGACCAGACATTGGTATGTGATAGTAGGGTTGCATGGTAATTTATTACCCATTTTATGATAGATCTCCAAATTGAACTAGAAATAGGGGAAGATGGGAGTTGTTGGAAGAAGTGGCACTTTGCAGAATGGGAGAAAGAAAGTGAGCATTTTCAATATCATGATAGGCTGAACAGATATTAGGAGATTAGGAGATAAGCCATCTGACAAGTGAATTTCTAACTTTAATTCATTTAGGGAGATTCAGGGAGGGTTAGTATGGGGTGACAGGTAGATTAGCTTAGAGGGATTTGTATGATACAAATAAAATCTTTAAAGATGAGCCAGGAGGCTTCAATCCAATGGGAAAATTATAACAACCATCTCAATAATCAATGTACTCTCTGAAAAGTTGATGTCACTGTGAAAGAGATGAAGTCATGTGCTTGAGCAAAGTCAGCTCTATTGCATAACCACATTCTGTGAGGTGTATATATAGTTAGGGAGATGGAGAATCAGCTGAAGATGTAGAGAAAAAAAGAAAAAAAGCTGTAGTCACTGGAGGACAGACTAATAGTGTGTGGGAGTGAGGATGGAGGGTAAATATACAAGATCAATGATGGGATGCCATTGTGGAAGTAGTGAGTTGGGTGGACAATTTGGTTGAGAGAAAGAGGGTCTGATATTTTATACAGTGAGTGGTAAAGTTTTCCACTAGCAAAATGGTTCCATCGTGGAAAGGTGGGAATGAATATGAGGTTGCAAGGGATTCAAATAAGTAATAAAGTGATCACATCATGAAGGTGGACAGTAAAATGTAGGGAAATTCAGTGGTGGAGGAAGCTATTTTGTATTGGTCAGGCAAAAATTTAGGTAGAACATGAAAACAGAACTACTTTCAATGACAAAGGAATACTAATAAATTACAGTGAGTCATGAGTTTATTTAAAGCTACCAAAGATTCGAAGTCTGTGTTCACTACCACAAACAAATTCACTGGCAATATCGGTAAGGTCTACTTTATCCAACATATCCTTGTAGATATTTAGAGTCATAATATGGTTCAACCTTGGTTGACTCATTGTACTACGTAAGTAGGTCTTCACTCACTTCATAGCAGTAAAAGCTTCTTTCACTGGCCACATTTGTAGAAGGTAAAACAAGGATCAGACGGGCTATCCAGCAAACTTGCTTGTAAAAAACCCTTTGACCTTTATAGAGACCTTGCAGAAAATGTAGAATTTCATGTAGAGTGATAATCTTGCTTTGTTCATTCCTGGGAAAGCTTGAACTGAAGACTTGCAATTGTGTTGAAAGCTCACTCTCATTGAAGTCATCACCATAAAAGTCAATGACAGCTTGCAAGTTAGTTGAGCTTTCATTAACACTTCCTCAAGGTTCTGGTAGACAGCATACCCTGGCTGATCAAAACAATCTTGAATGCTTGAAATAGCAAAATCCAGTACTTCAAAATAGAGCTTGCGATAGTGATCTTCAACTGTTGGACTGTGGTAACCATCTCCTTCACCCACTTCGAACCTGCTTGGTGCTCTTCTTTTCCTTGGCAATGAGGGCTCTTCAACGTGTGTACGAACACATACACATTGAACATGCTTATAAAATAGCTCAGACATCTCATCACTCCTCATTTCTTTTAAGGTTTTGACTGTATGATTCGCAATAAATTGCGTTTCTGATGCAGACAGAGACTCTGTTTGCAATGTCTTGCTCAAATTATCTATAATCATTAAGATGCGTTCACTGAGATGCAGACCAAACAGCAAGTTAAACTTTGCCATTTGTGTTTTCACTCCAATTATTCTTCCTTTTACATCTGGGTCTAATCTTTTCTCTAAACATTCATCCCACAACTGATTTAAAATGGTGTAATTCTCAATTATACTGCTGATCGATTCACCTCGAATGGTCCACCGGGTAGGGAATTTTTTTTCGTATGCCCATGAGTCATCACGATTTTCAAGCTTTATTCTATCAAACGCAGCATTTCGCTTTGGAGAATACTTTATCAGCTTACAAATCTCAAAAGCTGTTTCTAGGGCATCATTGCACACCTTGGCTTGCTTTATGGTACTGCTGACAGCCAAATTTAGAGCATGCCCATAGCAGTGTGTGTAGACTGCACGCTTTTCCTCCGAAAGTATCTTTGCTGATACACCATTGATGCCACTCATATTAGATGCACCATCATAACATTGGCCTCGGCACTGAGAGATACTGAGACCTGGCATCCGAAGTATAGTATCTTTGATGGCATGGAAGAGAGTATCGAAATCTATGCTGTTTACTTCATAGAGACCAAGGAAATCTTCATGATCTTGAAGATCATCATCAACCCACCTAATGCAAATAGTGAATTGCTCTTTGTTTGCTATATCAGTACATTCATCAGCCATGATAGTGAAGCAGTTACTCTCACGAATGTTTTGACTCGCCTCCCGGATAATCTTGTTTGCCATAATCTGCAGACATTCGTTCTGAATATATACTTGTTGGTTTTCTTATCAATCCATGCAAGAATTTCGGGACGATCTAAACTTCGCAGGAGTAACAGTTGGATAAAATTGCTTTCAGTCTCCTGGCCATGACTAGCCCTTAGTGGCAATCCCTGGCGAGCGAGGAACTTGATATTCTCGAAAACAGTTAAAAGCATTTTTCTATTGACTGCCTTCACTTCCTTGTTTTCTTTGCTCAATACTTCACCAATATCACCAATGATCTGTTTGGGGAGTGTGACTACAGCTTCAAGTGCCTCCAGATGACAGGCACTGGTCTGGTGTTTCTTGAACGAGGATGTTTCTTCTTTCCAATTTGTGTAACCTTTGCTAAGAAAGGATGGCTCTCTCTTAGTGCTTACCAAGAACTTCCCTTCATGTTCAGCCCTCATACATAGGTAACAAAAAGCAGAATCAAGTGGTACATCATAATGAAGCCAGGAATACTGTTGACACCACTCAGCTCTGAATGATCTTTCATATTTTCCATATCTCTTCTTTGGGAACTTAAAACTACTTCTTGGTTGGAACTGTGCTGACAGTGAGGCAGAATTTGAAGCCATGGTGACTGATTACACACAGAGAAAGACTGTCAAGCAATCCTAGAAATCAAAGCTAATGATTGCCATGTGCTCAGTGCTCACCTGCTCTGGCAGTGCACATGTATTGCATGCATCATTAAACAAGTCACTCAGTGACATCATCATCTCATGTAACAATCAATGACTAGTTAAGTGGGTGTTAATTTTAAATACAGCTAGTGACTGGCCACATGTAAGGTAAAATAGTACTATTTTAAGTAAACAATGCACTAGTTCCATAATTATTAACACAAGATACAGTTGGTCCAAAATATTGGTCAGGCGGCCTCCCCCTCCGCCCCCCCTGTTCCTCCCCCCCTGAAATTATTGGGAACTTGGGAACTTTGAGAGACAATACATTCAGATAGGAGGGAGATGATGGAGCAAGTAGAGATGACCTGAATACATTATGATGTATGTCGATTAGGATTGAGTCTAACTGAGAGGACAATTTCAGAGACTGAAACATCTGGAGAAGCAGGTTTCTACTACAGCAATAATTTTGGGGTCTGTTGATAAACTATGTGAGTTCATCAAGTTTAGCAAGAAGACTATGGGCATTGAAGTAATTTAGGTCATTATCTTTTGATTTGGCTAGTATTGATAGTTGGAGGGAAATGGCAGGTGTGGCACTAGGAGAGATGAAAGTAGCTCCAGCTGTGAGAAGGCAAGATAAGGATGAGAGTAAAGAGGACTTGTGGGGGGGAGGACATTGGTGAAGGTGAACATGGGAAGTCGTTTGGGGAAGGCTAGGGAACCAATACCCTTGGCAAAGATCTCCTACTCCAGGGAACTGATGGACCAGCCCCTTGAGGAAGTAGGTTGGGTAAGGGTAGTAGCCTGTGGTAGGAGTTAAGTGTGTGTCAGCTGGTTCACAGTGAGCAAAATTAGGTGACTTCGGAAAAATGGGTAATGGTTGGATAATAAAATGTTTTGATGCAGAATGAGTGCTAGTAGTGAAACAGTTTGATCTAGTGACATGGGACTTAAAGGTGTTTGTGAGAAGAGAGAAAACAGGAGAGACAAAACTTTGCACCTGGGTAGGTGAATCTGGTGGCAGTGATTTGGAAGGTGGGATGGCTGATAAGAGAGAGGAAACCATTTCCTGGATGGTGTCCAGTTCTACATGAACTGCAGGGATGAGTAATGAATTTGAGACATTCCAAAATGAAAGCATGGGGTTCTTGAAATTGGTTTCTGGATTTCGCACTCGGGTAACAATGGAGGAGAATAAAATTCTGAGGCTTTAAAACAATGTTGGGTGGACAAAGTGATTTGTTACAGCATGAGTTAAACAGTAGTGGGACGAGCAGGAGCAAGACTCATCATACTGAATCATATCTCCCTCTTCTGTATTTACAGAAACATTTGACACTGTTAGCAGCACTGAGGGCCTGGATCAATTTCCACATCTCCAGAGAGCATTAGAAGTAAGTAATCAACATTAGCTCTATGTGAGAGAATGAGAAAGGAAGCAATGATGACAACAATGGGTACACAGTTTCCTGAAGCAAAATTGACATACAAATCATCATGCAGTGTTGCCATAATTTTTTTGGTAATTTCCAAATTATTCGCCTGTGTTATCCGCAACAAAAAATCCATCCAAACAACAATTTCATGAGAAATAACATACTAAAGTGTGTTCATAGCATTTACACATGTCTTTAATAGTTCAGTGTCCGGTTTAAATTCATAGCATTTTTTTAGGAACATTGAATTGCACTGTTAAAAGTGAATTAATATAGAAATTCCTGGAGAGTGGTTTTCAAATAGGCTGTACATAGCCAGATATGGATGAAATGTCAAACATTGATAAAATCCAAACAGAAAAATTAAGGGTCAAAAAACAGTTTGGATAAAATCAAACACTCTGCTTGATATAGAAGTTCTGGAGGATGTGAAGTGGAGCTTTGGCTCTGAAAAGGGCCAGTAGGAGATTGTTAGGCATAAAATATGAAAGAAGAAGAGAATCTGATGTGATTGCCTCCAGCAGATGCTGTCATTAAAAAAAATATTGTGGGATGAGAACAAGCTCATTGTGATTGGTATGTGCTAAAGCATACTGAGAGAAGACAATGCCTGGAAACAGGTGGTAAATCAGATTGAACGTGTTGCATAGCTAATTGACAGTTTTCTAGAAGATCTAGTCAACTAGTAGTTTGCAACAAGATCTAGCGGTTACAGTTGCGGAACTAGCTTGTAGCGATGGAGCTTAGCTAAACAGTTTACCTTGTTTAGTGGCGCTAGCTGCCAGTTAATAGTGATTACATAGCTGTAGATTATAAGTTCCTGTTCACAACTATACTTCAGCAGAATCTGCTGTACCTGCTGTCTTTTGATAGGCCAGGTATGATCCATATACGAAGACGATAATTATGTACGCTAAGCGAACACCATAATTACAGTATTCCACACCCGAGTAGGCATATAGCATGCCAATCTTGGAAACCTCGCCTGCATTCACGCGTTGATTAATTAATTCGTGCATGGTGGGTTTTCATCTTCAGTAATGAAAATCTTCACTTGCCTCCTGATACTGTCAGCACAATTTTCACCGTTTCTTTGCTGTGCAGGTGGATCTCAGAAGAACATTTCTGGATCATATTTCGTTTGTCCTCAGCTCTCTAAGACCTATGATTATTACACCAGTGTTCATTCACTTAAACCTTCAGATATTAAAGTCATTGGTGCAATGGGGGACTTTGTTACACCTGGACTTGGAGCATTTACAAGGAGTAATAACTTCAGTTATGGCGAGTACAGAGAATTTTCTTGGAGTGGAGGTAAGTACCAATTTCACATAGATTATATTGTTATTAGAAGAAAAATGGCCATTCACATTTCAACTCCTGGGTAACATATTTAATGGTTTATCCAATTTAGTTTTGGAAGCCATATGCATTGTATTTTTGTAAAGGAGACAGGAGGAGGAATAATAGTGAATATAGTCCAGCTTTCATGATCGAAATTGAACAGCCTCAGCAGTGACCTGACTGCTAGCTAATTATGTCAATCTTACCAACATCATCATTAGTAAAGGATCTGGCTAATCAAGGATAACACCCCACAAATCTTACTCCTTACCCTCCTACTTTTGCATATTTCATGGTGGCTACACTAGATGAGCAACCATAGCTCTTCTTTAGCATTTTATGCAGTTAGATATATAGCAACTATGATATTGGTTTGTGCTACAATATTTTAATCATGTGCATTAATGTATGTCTTGTTGCAGCCATAAAAGTGTTTAGTATAATTGTCAATGCATTGGGTGTATGTACTACCTGATAGCTATAGCTTATCAACACTTTACCAAAAAATGCAGCTATGTATCATATCTGTGCAAAGTTAGTGCTTTACATAGGATTTTCAGGAGATGGGGGGGGAGGGGGGGGGGGGGGGTTAAGAAGGGAGCAATACATTAGGATCTGGGGTTTGCAGACCCTTACCAAGAGGAATTCGGGAGCTTCTATTCAACCCCACCCCCTTCCCCCTTTTTAAAACCCACAAAACTTGTCCTCCATATAAGCAACCATGTGTGGTGTAAAAGCCCAGCCTTAAAGGGAATCCAGTATATATGCACTAAACATAAACTAGATAGTTTTGAAGTAGTACATGTTAATCAAACATACATCAATGCCACACCACCTTTAGGCCCTGGTCACTTTCGATGTGGACGGACAAAGTATACTACAGTGTGATTATTAATCTATAGTTCTATGCATCTATTATACACAGAGATGAGCCTGGAACGACGAGTGATAATGATTTCAGTATGCCACTTTTTGGACTGAACATGACAAAGTGCTGTATCATAAAATCTCATAACTTGAAATTTAAGAGATAAAGTCTATGTTACGATATATGCTGAATGCTGTTTGTTAGGTTTTTACGACTGACAGCAGGCAATTTTAAATATATGAGATTGTTATTCCCAATATATGCACACAAAGAGAATGCTACTCAGTAACAAATACCTATGCCAGATGTAGCACAATGAAATCTAAATCGACGTCTGCTGTCAAGGCTACACTTAACCTAGCCATGTAGTTATAATACTTATCTCCTTAACAATCAACAATATGATGCTTAGTTCAATGCTCTATGCTATTTGTAATGGCTTCCAATTTATCAGTATTATGAAATGTACATGCATGGATTTATCCACTATCATCTCTAAAGAGTTATAGCCACATAATTTTCTATCACAAGGCTCAAACTTTCCTGTTTATGACTTGAGGGCTCTATCTGGTAAGTGCTAGATAGTTTATCGACAATAAAAATGCTTTGAAAATGTTTTATTTATCTAGCACACTAATTTAAACTCTAATACCTTACAGTTATTTTAGTTCTGTCTAGTACCTCGGTCTTCTATCCAGTACCATATTATGGTTCCTTCAGCCCATACTCTAACTACATACTTTATTGAGTCAGTTGCTTTTTGTTGGAAACACAATGCTTGCCAAGGCCAATGATTACAGCAATTGCAGTGTTATCCTACAAGAGTCATGTTAAATGCTACCTTGCTAGGCAACAACTTGATTTGTATAAAAAATGTGTGAGCTTAAGTGAAGCTTTTTAATATACTAACCAAGTTGCAATTTCTGTTCCATTAACTTCAGCAACATGAGACTTGAAAGCACAGATATATCCACTCTAGACCATAAAGAGTTCTTTGTCTGCATCAAATACTACACAGCACACACTCATTTCCATGTATCAAGTTTGTTTCCTAAATGATAAAATATCGACTATCTTGCTCGATGTATTCTCCATACACATGTTTCACAGTAGTAATTTTGACAACTTCCTCTTCCGCAAATCCTCTGCAGATAGCCATGACTCTCATCAGCAAATATTTTTCAATGAAATACTGGTTTTATCATAAATTATTGTTTAAGTTTAGACATAATGAAATATCTTAATCCTAGAGTAAGTAGAAAATAGTTTGATAAAGAGAGATATTGGAAATGTTGAATGTAGATGGAGCAATAAATAATAATATTCAGCATGTCAGCAAATCAATAGATCAAGTTTTAGCTTATTACTAAGGATGCTTATTTAGTAGCTCTTATGTTAAACTTTTGTATTGTTTTCTTACCTTTTTTAGATTGCAATGCATCTGCCATGGAAATTGATCATTTATAGATGTCTGATCTTAGATCTTAGAGTCTATCAATTCAGTTCTGCTAACTGTTTAGCAAAAAAAATTGCTATTATCTTCATAGCTAGCTATTCCTTGATGTTTATCTAGTAGCTAAGGCTCTACCAGCTTTCTAGCTATATTTTTGTCTACTGATGACTATAATTCTATAGTAAATATAAGCCTGTCTGGCAGGTAAGTTCGATGCCTATAATGTGTACATTGTAAAGATAATATCTATAATTTCCATTATATTTCTTCTTTTGTACTAGGCAAACAAGTAGTCTCTTGAAGCTAATGCAGAGTTATACATCCATTCTCTGCTTGGTCTATCTTCGAATTTAGTTCAACTTCCAATGATAAGTCCTCTGCAACACCATGTGAACTCCACTCCTACTATATGCTGCCCTCTAGATATATAAATGTTTTAGCCCAAGTTTTACTCACTCTCTTAATCTGCACACCGCATCCATTCAAGACATTTGCACAATATTTGATCTATGCTGTCAGTTTACTTGTAATAGTTTAGAAACAGCTGCTTGCTGGAACTAGTAAAAATTATGGGGACTATGACCTCCACTACAAATGGCCGAGGATATTTTGATGAATATTTATGGGGCATGATAAAGAGGAAGTCACAAAGAAGAAGTCTGTCATGAATCTGTGGCCATCTAATTTATACGTGTCATGAAATCATGAGCATTGTCTCAGCGCAAACTTTCACATGTTTGCAACAATTGTCTAGGAAGGGTTAATCACTAGACTTATTCCATGGATGAAGCATATATATTTTTTTATTAATTTCATGTTTTGCAAGTATTGAATTTTTTTAAATTTTAACAGCTGTGTTTCAGTAGTTGCTTTAATTATGACAGTATTATGATGTACTTTATACCAGCCTTAGTAGTAGGGTTCTAAACACACTATGATGGGGAGATTTTTGGTATGTCTTCTAACTGTCATAGGTGAGCATGTGGGACTGGTTTACAGAGGCTAATTATTCAACAAAACAATCTTTGCCAAAAGAGAGAGTGAAGTTATGAAGTTGCCATCAAAACTCTTCAAGGTGAATGAGTGTGATTAAACACCAGGATCTTATCACCCAAGACATGGTAAATGAACTTCTGAAGGAGTCTTGTATACTTTGCAAATTCAAGCACTTCAGTGTTC
This sequence comes from Cladorhizidae sp. MBARI D1340-BT2, assembly GCA_028752905.1. Taxonomy (NCBI): domain Eukaryota; kingdom Metazoa; phylum Porifera; class Demospongiae; order Poecilosclerida; family Cladorhizidae; species Cladorhizidae sp. MBARI D1340-BT2. Next base: position 14,840,425 of record JAQNBH010000007.1, on the reverse strand, counting down.
TTGCTCCAATTGGAGTCTGTGTGGATGGCCCATTGATTGTCATGCCATTTATGACCAATGGCAACCTCCTTGATTCCTTGGACAAAGGGAATGAGCATTTGAGAGTTGTGCCATGGAAGATAACTGGAGAAATGACAGTTATCTACATTGCAAATTTATCAATTCTAGCTATTTCTAGATCAAAGTTGAAAACAAGCTTTTGGATATGTCTCTGCAAGTGGCCAAAGGTATGAAGTACTTGACCAACACATTAATGGTACATAGAGACCTGGCAGCAAGAAACTGCATGTGAGTTTACACTAGATCATAATCAGTCAGGGAAGATGACATGTTAAATATTAGTAGGAAAAAATACTTATATACAAATCTTTAATAGCACAAAAATGAGCAGAAACAATATAAGCAGTGTTTTGATCACATAACTTCAATGGACAATTTAGAACAAATCATGATCTAGGTTGTGCACTTTTCATAGTTGATATTATATTATGTAGCTGAATGTGTGAACTATACATACTCAGTATTGTGTGGGCTGAATGGCATCCATCAGAGGCTTCTGATACAAGTCAAAGTAATATCCATAATGAGCGGCCATTCTCACAGTGGCAAACATTAGGTTGCATGCTGTGGGGCATTCTTCAGCATACAACTGTGCTTGATACATAAAGGTGTCATCGAAGAGTATGAAAGATTGCATTCATTGTACTTGATCAAGTCCCCCAGCACTCTTCCATTGAAAGAGTTCATTGCAGCGGCCTTATAGCTTTGCAGTCTACTCCATCGTAAGGATCTGAGGTTGAATATGCAATAATATTGTAATGCTTGTGATTTAGACATGCAAGGGGAAATGCTGGAATGAATTAACTCAGATGTATCACCAAGAAAATATTTTGTTGCTTATATTTGGCAAAATATAATATTTAAGCATTAAGTACCTATTATTTGTAGCCTACATGCAATTTATGATTTTAACTGATGTTTTTCCCTTTTGCCTTAATAGGTTTCTATATCATGTGTAAATGGCTCTATTCTATTTACTACAGTGGGCTTATGGTGTGACTTGTTGGGAGATTTTTAGTTGTGGCAAGATTCCCTATGCTGAAGTAGACAAATATGATCTTCTTGCTATGCTTCGCGCTGGATATAGGATGGTTAAGCCTTACAATGAAGCATGCTCTGATAAATTGTGAGGCAGGAAGCATGACTTTGTGATGTCATAATTATTGGAAGATGTTTATTTTTAACAAATAAGTTGCTTAGCATAAATGACATAAATGTGATGTATTCATTTGTAATTGTTACATTGCTGCTTCTTCACTTTGTCTCATAAGCCCATCTTAATGCAGCTGCATAGCTGGGGCATGTCCTGTTTGCTAATCATTCATCCAGGCACCCTAATATTTCAACTGGATCGTTGAGTTATACACTTCATGATGAACTATAGCAAATGCCTTAAAAGCTTCCTAATTTGCATGGAAACATGCACTCAGTTATAATTTGTTAGCTTCCAGTGAGCATATACCTTTTGTATCTCTAATTGAGGTTAGCACTTACATATGGCAGTTTAATAATTAGTTGTCTTACTAATTTCCACCTAGATATGAAGATCTTCAGATGAAGTGCTGCACAGATGATCCCGCCAACAGACCTCACTTTTCAAGTATTGTACACAAATCAAACACTTCATTCAGGACTGATTTAGGAATTCTGCATCCATAGTCCGAAGAGCAGATGACACAATGGTTAAACCAGCACCCAATCAGGAAAGTGCCTCTACTCCTCAAGTAGGACGGTGTCCTCCATGGCACAGCAGAGAGCACTTTCATTATGAATATACTCTCCCAAGAAATATTCCCACTTCAGCATGGTTTTGCTAAACTTTCAGTTCAGAAGGTATTGTGAAATACCCCACCTTGGATTTGTTATGCTGGTGAGATAACTTGGTGGCACTTCCAGTCATTCTCATCTGATCTGATGTACAGTATTCCATATACGGAATGAGTCTGGACCAACTGCATTTTATAGTTAATGACCCTCATCAGGTTATGTTACATTGAATTGTAACTGGAAAAAAATATTCGACATTTATTCAAAACCATCCAAATACAGCATTTAATTTTACAAACTAGTATCTTCTCTTGTTTTTGTTATATTTTAAGTTTAGTCTATATAATTTTATGTATAAATTGAAGTGCTCTATTTGGATGGTTTTGAATAAATGTCAAGTCTCTTTGTCCAGCTACACTTCAATGTAAAATTACATGATGAGTCATATTATTATGGTTCCAGAATCATGCTGTATCTGGAAAACTATACATGTTCAAGATGTATCTTCCAGTGGCTGCCTAATTTCCAACATATTTAGTAGATGAGAAGGACTGGATGTGCACCTAGTCACCTCACCAGCGTAAATAAAAAATGTTCAAAGAAACTCTGAAGAATGGTGGATCAGAATTTGAACTCTATAATTATTTTAATGAATTATATTCAAATTACCATGTGAAATGCATATATTTTGTAGCTGCATTATTCTTATAGAAAAACCAAAAATTCTTCACCACTCACATACTTCAGTTCTTCATAACTTCTTCTTTTCCCTTTCAGGCCTCCGTTTTTATGTGTTTGTGTTCCCTCCACTTCTTAGGTGAGGGGGGAGGAGATTGGTCAGAGGGTGTTGTTATGTCCATCTTGGTGGACAAGGTAGTGTGAAAATGTGACTTTGGGATGCACATAGTTGATCCATCTTTGCTGTACATAAATACGTCATCTGGGCCAACAAAACTCTTGTCCTGCTCCATGCGAGCGTGATTTTCATAATTACCTCACGGTTCACCCACAAACCTGTTCCCTTGATGTAGGTTTTGACATTATTCTGCACCCTCGCAGAGTAGTAGCGCAGAACCTTCTCCTTCACCATTCTGTGCATCTCATGCAGTTTTGTGCAAATGGCAGATATGTTTGAAAAAAGCATTTCCAAGTGTAAGTCTATGCCTAAGCAGACCATATGCATGGATAGTATCTGCTGCCTCTGATACACACTGGAATAGGCTGGATTGCAAGCACGAATCCACACCAGGGACTCTGGAGGGTCGCAAGGTTACACTACCTTTGGGATGGCATCCAGCAGAGGCTTCTGATAACAAGTCAAAGTAATATCCATAATGAGTGGCCATTCTCACAGCGGCAAACATTAGGTTGCATGCTGTGGGGCATTCTTCAGCATACAACCGTGCTTGATACATAATGATGTCATCAAAGAGTACAAAAGATTGCATTCATTGTACTTGATCAAGTCCCCCAGCACTCTTCCATTGAAAGAGTTCATTGCAGTGCTTTGCAGTCTACCTCCATCGTAAGGATCTGAGGTTGAATACGCAAGAGGAATGATGAGGTTAGATGAGTGGCTGTGCAGAATTGCCATCCTCAGTCATAAATGATCGGGGTGTGACAAGGCAGTTGCATCTTGCAACATCAGCTTGTTGAGATACATTTTGGACACTTGTACACAGTCTACTGGCTCGATTGCAGTTTGTCTCCAGTCCTCCTTGTGCCTTGCAACCTTGCCAATGACATCTAGCAGAAGTAGGCCTTTCTCTGAAGGTCCTGCAGACACTCAGGCATTCACACGTGCTTCAATCATGGTACATAGCAGGTTGACCTTCGATTTGCAGCTTGTGCAAGCCTTAACAAAATTCCTAAAAAGAATCAGAGCAACAACTGTGAGGGAGATTCCCTCATCCATATCTATCTCGAGCTTGGTTACATCAGCTCAGTTTCTCATACAAGCAGCAAACACAACCAACTTCACCAGGTTTGATTTCACTGTCCTGAAAACATGAAGCATGATCGAGTTCATTGTGCCCAAAAAATGAGCTCTGTTGCTGTGCATGCCTGCATGATGCACAGTGTTCGACTAGCAGAACTAACTCCAAACTCATGACCCTTTCCTGTTTGGATTGCCCTTAGCCCATTCCACCACTTTCAATGCTCGGACTTTAGCAGTGACTCTCACTCAACGCTAAAATTGAGGTTACACAGTCTAAAACATCAAAATGGTTGTTGATAATGGAACTAACTATCTCCCTTAGAGTGTCATCAAAATCCTGTAGCTTGCTTGACAGAAAACATGGTGCAGTACGAAGTAGGTCAAGCAACTTAGGAATGGAGAAGGAATGACGCAGCAAAAGCAGAGCATCCTGAGCGCATAAGGTATTCCAACCTTTCCCCCGTAATCTTCAAAAGTTTCATCTTCACCAAGTTTGCACTGTCAACTGAGCCCTCCTTTAAAGAAGAACCAAGCAAGGTGACATCACATACATGTACTGTAACCCAGCAGCAGAAGACAGCATTTTGTCTCGAGTGGAAGGGCCACTACATATCAGCTCTGATTTTGCAATATTCAACTGCAAGCCTAGCTCACTTGCCAATTCCTCAACATACTTAATATCATTCTGCACATCCTCAGAGGAGCCCCCAATAGTTCCATCATCCAGGTAGAAAACACAAAGTTCTGATTAAAGGCTCTGACATACATGGTTGATGGATAGACAGAACAATAGCGGACCAAGTGGATCTCCCTGCTATATTCCTTCTTCTGATTTGAGTGTGGTATTCCCCCAGAACAAACTGGATGGCTGAATATACTGAATGAACAAATGGAGAGAGAACATGAACTAGCTCACCAACAATCTCAAGCATCTTATCTCTCCGAACAGCATTCTTAAAATCTAACTTGACCATGGCCATATCATGTCAAATTCTGAACATAAATTCTAGCAGCATACACAACTGTTTTGCACCACCTGCTATCCTATAACCTAGCTGCCTAGGTGCAAGCAATTTCCCCATCTCCTCTCTCACAAATCTCCCAGCAAACTTGGCAACTAGACGGTGCAACGTACCTACAGAAATAGGCCTCAAACACCCTCCTTTCTTCTCTAGTGCAACTAGTGTAGCCACAAAGAAGAAGGATGCACCAAGGCAGGTGCCCTGCCTTTCAGAATCATGTTCACAAAATGAGACAGGACACAGAGAAACTGTTCACTTCCCTCTCCTGAAAATGCACCAACCATATCCTTCAGGTGCTGGGGACACAAACTATCAGGGCCATCAGCAGAACCACCTGGAAAGGACAGGATTGCCTGAGCCTCTTCTTCCCCAGACACCCTTATACACTTCACAGGTATATCTGGTAAGGGAGTTATCACACAATCTGAGCGTTTGTTGGGATAATTCTGCTGGAGGGACAAAAGTTTTGCTTCATATCTCTCAGCCAGACAGTCATCCGAGCTAGCCAGCCATATAGCTACCTTAAAATCACCTCCCCTAACTTAAGATGATATTCTACAAGTTAATGATTCCATAGGATGTTTGGGTGACTTGCCTCGACCCGCACTGCCCAGGCAGTCCAGGTTGAAAGTGGTGGTGGAATATTCACACTAAGCTGCTCATTCACAAGACTTGCCAGGTTCTTGTGGTCAGTTCCTCTCTTTGGAACCCGAAGACATCTTGATGCAAAGTGGAGGAGCTTGGACCAAGAGCCTATGTCATTAAATTTCAACAGTCTCTGGATCAGTTGCATCAACTTCCTGGCTGCAAGCTCTCTACTTGCCCTGGGAATTTGCTTGAGGATTCTAACATCCTTTCTGAATGGAGGAAACTCTGCTTCAGTCACATCATATGTGGCATGAGGTTGACCACCATTACTAGGATCTTCAACTCATGGATTCCCATAAGAAACTACTCACATGATGGATACGAAGAGCCCCAACACTAGTTAGGCAAATATAACGGCAGTTCTGGCGCTGTGACATAGAGAAATACCCCCATCCTCCGTCTCCCTCACTCGAAGGCAGTGCTTAGTTGGAAGATTTTTTAATGTAGTTATTTAACAAAAACAATTAAGTTTTTTCATCATAATTTAAAGAAGTCATTAGCATATACCAAAATGTAAGAATAATAGTGTTAATCTAAGCAGTACTGGTGGGCTAGCAATTTTTAGCAAACTAATTTAGATTTGTTATCACCTTATTAATTATTGTTATGTTCACATTGTTTATGGTAGTATGTGATTGAATAAAAATATAGGCATGTTATCACCCTATTAATCAATTTTTGTCAACGATTTGTGGTGGTTTGTATGACTCACATTTTAGGTGTTGTATCAGGACAAACTGGCACACCACAGTTAGTGAGTCCTACACAGAACTGGGCAACTTAGAGTAGAGTATTATATAGCGATGCTAGATTCACACAGTCAAGTTGCATAGAATAAGATATCTTTGCATACCAACTTCACGTAACATTAGCAATGGAAGATCTGGTAAGAAGCACTAGTGTATCGAAAGTTAACACAAATTTTATTATACCCAAATAACATGAGACATGAAGTAGATCCACACATCTTTGAAGAATGATAAACGAGGAAGCTATTCTATATCAACTGAGGGTTCATTGAGAGTATTTTTATAGTGCCTTGAAAGATTCACATTTCTAAACTTGCCTTCTCTGGGAAATTAAATTTTTTCAAAATGGGAATTTATCAAACTAAGCTTGTTTAGTTAATAACTGTTGTAGACTTGTAGTAGTTTAAAGGATTGTGTTGCCTTGAGAATAAGTACAACACCAACAGAGAAATAAATTATGACGGCATTCTTTTGTAAGATTTGTATTTTAAAATTGTTGATATTCGTATGCAAACAAGACAAAATATATGTGACATTCTGTGAAAATAGTCAGCTTGAGTGTTGGCATGAGCTAATGAATCGCTTCTTAAATCCATCCCGAAAAATAGACAATGAAAATGCGAAGGAAAGTCCATATAAGCATTAGCAGATATCAAAGAGCATGAATAGTAAATCTCAGTTACTAATCATATGATGTAGACAAGACAGAGTGTCATTGTCATAGTACCATTAGCTCATAATTTACAAGTGCATATATCACGAACAATATTATTTGCAAGACCTATTCAAATAATTCTAGTAAACACTCAATGTTATAATAAACAGACACCTCACACTATGAGATTAAATTTGCATGCCATCTGGATTCCCCATGGCTCAGTTGTACACAAGCTCTGTATTAATTCCTCTCCCTAAGCAGCAACTCACTGACATCAACTCTCCCTCATATATAACCAGTTTCAAGGAACAAATATCCATTTTCTTTGTAATAGAAAGGGCAGATTATTGTTCTGGATAGTAAGTGAAAAAGGAATGCACTTTAAATTGTTTGACTACGACCCTGGCAGCATGAGTGAAACCAATGGAGTCATTCATATATGAATAAAATAAAGTAATAATGAGATATACTTATCCAGTTGTAAAAACACTCACCTTTAAATAAAGAATAATAATTTCCATGATGTTCATAGAAAAGTGCACTTGCATGCTGGGTATAAAAATATGCTCAGGATTTTGTTTCTTCACTCTCATACTTTACTTGATATTTACTTAATATAATAATGATTCTGAGTAGTGTCATGGATTAGATTTTTAGCTTGTTTTCCAGTTTTCAGCAGAAGAAGCCTCAAATGACAATTGCTAATTTCTCTCCACCACAAATATTGCTAAACACATTGAAGAACAATTAAATAGGTATGAAGTTTAAGCAAAGGATAATGGGGTAAGCTACAAGATCCTTAACAAGCCAGCATCCAACTCTATTTCTGGTCATGTTCACAAAAACACTAAATGGCTGATGAAGGCAAAGTATGTAGTAGACTTGTACACAATGATGATAGGAGGATCATTTTGGAGAAGAGCAAGATGTTGCCTCTACAACTGAAGAAGGTAACTCTTCAATGGTGCTTCTTGAGAGAGGCATAGAGCAGTTTAAACAACTCCAAACCCATCAATAATCATTGTGTTAAAAGCTAAAGAGAAAAAACAAAAGTCAACAAGCCAACAAGCTAGAGCAACTAATGATAATATGTGCAACTCTGGGTTGAAGACGATTCACATAATCACTTAAGTCAAATCCAAATAGTTGTGTAACAGGTCATGGAGAAAGAAGTTATAATGATGGGGTAAAAGAAAGTGACCTTGGAGTAGAGAAGACCCCATTTAAAATCTGATCAAAGTAGTGACTTTTCAATTTGAAAAATGAAGCACTTGTTTGAAATGTTGGCAAAAAAAGTATAAAGCTTTTCAATATGTGGAAACACCTCAGTGAACTGGGAATGGGGTATTTGAATATTACTGATCAAAGGAATTCTTATGAATTCTGAGGTAGCTAGGCTCTTTAAAAGAAAAAGAGTATCTGCTTCCAATTCATACACGACCTAACTGGCAGTTAAAAACATTAAGTGCCTCAGTTTGTGGCAATGTCTGTTGTTGGTAATTGTCCTCTTTTTTCCCCTTGCTATTGTAATACAAAGCGGTCTGTATCGCCCAATCGTCGGACACTCAACAATATCTTAGCAACGCTATGCTCAAACATACGGCACGCACCAAATTTGCGTGGCATCTGCGTGGATATGTACGCTAGAGTTTTAGCGAGTCACTGCTGACATTTCAGTTATTTTCGTATGTAGCATCCATTGCATTTAGTTCCAAAAGAAGATTAAAATGACTAAGTCAGTTACTCTCAGCAGGTCTAAACGTATTCTACGTGGCTTAAAATCACTTTTCTGCTGCTTTTGTATTGGGAAAATAAAAATAACTGATGACTCCTCAAATAGTTCACCTGTAAGAAAGGGTAATCTTGCTACTCCCACTTTATCAAAAGTAGTTGAGCCTGTCTCCAAGGTATCTGAAATGGGAGGATACAGAGTGTAAGTCAAGCCAATACTTTTTTTTGGTGATGTTGCTGTTAATGATTTAATGTTGCTATTGCTGAGCCTGTTAAGGCCATCACATATATAATACAGCACAGTGTGAAACTATTTAGTAACCAACCTAATAACAATCTATATTTTAAAAAGAAGTCAACAGTACTTAATTAATAAAATTATCCACAATATTAAGTTACGAGTGTCCCGCTGCTCAGGAAGGGGGGAACAGGAGTGGACCAAAGATCATTCCTCAGCTCACCATATAACAGTTCCTTTCTCCTCTGCCACCACTTCCCTACTCAATACATAACACACTCACCCACCTCCTCCCATCACTGCATCACTTACTCCCTCCACATCTTTCCCCAAAAGCAATGCCACCTTTCCATCCTTACTCACTCTTCTTAATTCATCCAGCCACTGTCTTGCCCCTACAATTCTGCGTACCTCATCTATCAGAACCAGCCGATCCCTCTCAAATTCCCCGCATGTCACCAAGAAATGTTCCACATCCTCCCCTGCTCCACTATCACACATTATACATCTCTCATCCCTAACTATCCCACATCTCTTCTTATCCTCTAACAACCCAGCTGATGCAGTCCTCAGTCTAAATTGCAGCCGCACACCTTCCTGACCATGCATTGACCTCACATACCTCTCCACCTCTGCACCATTCTTTGCTGATTTATAATAATTCAGCGTACTTTTTCCGTCTACATCCTCCTCCCAGTCCTTCTCATTTCTCACCTTCACTTTCCCATTCCACTTGCGCACTGATCCAACCTCGTTGTTTATCTCGTACTTTCTCCTCAAGATCTCATATTCTTCCCACCATCCAATTCCTCCATCCTCTCATAGTTAATTTACAACAACTTTTACCAATCTGCTCTGTTCCAACACCTCTAATCTCTTGCCAAACAAAATCTTCATCTCTTCCCTCCTCTCCTCTAGCTTCCTCCACCCCATATCTCCCCGTATTGCCACTCCTGCTACTGTATCACTTGCCCCCAATAGTCTCCTACCCACTCTCAGCTGTGCTGACTCCAACTTCTTGCGAGCATTACGTCCTCCTGTCCACCACACTTCGGCTGCATGCTCCATACTGGGTCTCGCTAGAAGCTCCCACACCATTCTTCCTCTGTCTACTTCCACCTGCCCATTCACTCTACTCATCCATATTACCTTTCCAACCCACTCTTCTGCCTTCTTTGCCATCTTCTCTAACTGAACATTACCCCTTAGCTTCCTATCAAACCATATTCCTAAGTACTTGAATTCTTTGACCTCTTCCAATTATCTCCTCACCAATCCTCCAATGCACTTCTGATTCCTTCTTCCCTACTACCATGACCTTGCTCTTCTTGCTATTAAATTTCATCTTCCACCTTAACACATACGCCTGTACCACATCCAACATAGCTTGCAGTTCCACCCCTGAGTCAGCCAGAAGAACAACATCATCTGCATACATGAGTGCCCCACACCAGCAGCCTTCCACTTTGACTCCTAGCTCAGCTCTCTCCAATTCCTCTGCCATTCCCATCAAATATATATTGAAAAGAAGTGGAGACAAAGGACATCCCTGCCTAAGTCCATTCTCCACAGTGAACCACCTTGACCTCCTTCCATTCAATACCACCGTCGTCTCCACCCCACTATACAATCCTACACATGTCCTCACAAGCTTCTCTTCTACTCCATACTGCCTCAACTTCTGCCACAGTCCCTCCCTCCACACACTGTCATATGCCTTACTTATATCCAGGAAAGCCAGATAAGAAGCTTTTTTCTCGCTCTTCCTCACTTCACAAACCCTCTTAACACCACCCACTGGTCTGAACATCTCCTCTGTCTCCTAAATCCTCCTTGTGCTTCCGTCAAAATCCTATCCTCAGCGAACACTCCCAACCTCCTTAATTATTAATTAAGCAAAGGATAATGGGTTAAGCTACAAGATCCTTAACAAGCCAGCATCCAACTCTATTTCTGGTCATGTTCACAAAAACACTAAATGGATATATATTTCTGATGAAGGCTAAAGTATGGAGTAGCCTTGTACACAATGATGATAGGAGGATTACTTTGGAGAGGAGCAAGATGTTGCCTCTACAACTGAAGAAGGTAACTCTTCAATGGTGCTTCTTGAGAGAGGCATAGAGCAGTTTAAACAACTCCAATTAAAAAACCCATCTATAGTCATTGTGTTAAAAGCTAAAGAGAAAAGAGAAAAAACAAAAGTCAACAAGCCAACAAGCTAGAAGCAACTAATGATATGTGCAACTCTGGGTTGAAGACGATAATGAAGCTTTACATATTCACTTAAGTCAAATCCAAATAGTTGTGTAACAGGTCATGGAGAAAGAAGTTATGCTGAATGTTAATGATGGGGTAACAGAAAGTGACTTTGGAGTAGAGAAGACCCCATTTAAAATCTGATCCAAGTGGTGACTTTTTCAATTTGAAAAATGAAGCACTTGTTTGAAATGTTGGCAAATAAAGTATAAAGCTTTAAGTGAACTGGGAATGGGGTATTTGAATATTACCGATCAAAGGAATTCTTATGATAGTCTGACAAGGGGGGGACGATTCAAAAAAAATAATTTTTTTTTTTTTTACCCGTGGTTACAAATTTAGAGCTCCGTAGATTCTGCAAACTTCATGCTATGGACTTGATATATAGCTCAAAAGATAGGTCTCTCTGTGTGCTCTCTTTTGATACTAAAAATGCTTCATTAGGTATAACTATAGGCAAGTTACTAGACCCTAAAGCGGAGGGACCTCAAAAATCTGAATCGCCGCAATCTCCACAGAAACCACCAAAGTGCCAAAAAAATTGAAAATGGCTAGAGGAAGCCCTCAATTTTGCACCCACGTGTCTGACCAGTAATAAATTTTTAACGCCTATTCAAATGAGTTATTGCGTGCCACTCGTACCATTTTCAATTTAGAATCGCCCCCCTTTAAAAGAAAAAGAATATCTGCTTCCAATTCATACATGACCTAACTGGCAGTTAAAAACATTAAGTGCCTCAATTTGTGGAAATTGTCTGTTGTCCTCTTTTTAATTTTTTTAACTTGCAATCGTCGGCCATCTTTCCAACCTCTTAGCTTGCGAACATACGCACGCGCGTAGCGTCCGCGTGGGTGTGTGGCAACGCTAGAGTTCTAGCGTTGAGCGAGAGTCACTGCTTTAACTTGACATTTCAGTTATTTTCGTACGTAGCATCCATTGCATTTAGGTTGCAAAAGAAGATTAAAATGACTAAGTCAGTTACTCTCAGCAGGTCTAAACGTGTTCTACGTGGCTTAAAATCACTTTTCTGCTGCTTTTGTATTGGGAAAAGAAAACTAACTGATGACTCCTCAAATAGTTCACCTGTAAGAAAGGGTCATCTTGCTACTCCCACTTTATCAAAAGTAGTTGAGTCTGTCTCCAAGGTATCTGAAATGGGAGGATACAGAGTGTAAGTCAAGCCAATACTTTTTTTGGTGATGTTGCTGTTAATTAGTACTATCATACTAGGTCTCACTCGGGAACAAACCACATTGCCACCAGCAGTTATGAAGAAATGAGTGGACATAGAAATGATATCTACCAAAATCAAATTGGAGTACCCTGGACAAATGAACTTTCTGGGAATTGTAAGTTGTTTTCCCCATACCAGATAGAGAATAATTTCTACAGCTAATGAGAATTATTCAACTCATAACAGAAATCACCTATGGAACACCCCATATAGGATTTTGTGTTGACACAAAAAATGGTCTGGGACCAGCTCAGAACCTTCTAATTTTGCTCCAAAATTTACCAACCTAACTATTTTTGTTCGAAAGCTATATAGTAGCTCTGTCACCAACGCAGTGACCACCATAGATGGTATAAGTTTTGCTAGGAATCTAGGGGGCTGATTGACGAGGAATAAAGATGCTAGGAATTTAGGGTTGCTGTTAAGAGGAATAAAGTTTAGTAGCAGCTTTATGTGGTGTAGAGCTGGACTCAACTAAGCAACCAGGTGGTGTAAAAGTCCAGCTTTAAGGGGAATCCAGTATATTATATGTACTAAACATAAACTAGATAGCTTTGAAGTAATTACATGTTATTCAAACTGTTATGGTTAGCCCTGTACTGTATAGCTAACCCACAACCTCTGCCTGTCTGTCTGATATCTGGTCTGAACTCAGTCCCTGTGCTAATTCTATAACTGCCGATAAAGTAATTAGAGAATGTATCTTGACTCACAATATCATACAATACAGAGGGGACTCTCCTAGCTGAGCAGACTGTTCCTTTTATAGGTTATCTACTCAGCTCTGACATGTCCCTATAGCGAATAACATTACAGCCAATCAGATGACTACACCTGTTAGGTAACTACAACCAATCAAATGACTACAACTCTTAGGTAACTGTTTTATATACCGTCTGTGCATTGCATGACTATATATGTTAACAATAGTTCAACAAGCTAGGACGGGCTGACACACCCTAACACAAACATCAATGCCACACAACCGTTTGGCCCTGGTCACTTTTGATGTGGAAGGACAAAGTTTACAAACTATTTTATTGTAAGTGTGACTGTTATGCATTGTTAATCTTTCCTATTTGCACACAGATGAGCCTGGAACGACGAATGATAATGATTTCAGTGTGCCACTTTTCGGACTGGACATGTCAAAGTGCCGTATCATAAAATCTCATAACTTGAAATTTAAAGAATGCGTTGGTCAAGGTAAACTCTATGTTACAATATATGCTGCAATATATGCTGCAATTCAGTAAAAAGCTGTTTGTTAATTTTTTTACGACTGACAGCAGGAAAATTTAAATATGTGAGATTGTTATTCCAAAAATTAGGAAATATATGCATGCAAAGAATGCTACTCAGTAGACCATCAAATACCTAAGCTGGATCTAGAACAGTCAAATCTAAATGGACTCTCTTCTGTCAAGGCTGCACCTAACCTAACAACATGGTACCTTTCTCAATAACAATTGACAATAATTATGGGTTTAATGCCCATGCTATTGGTAATGGCTTCCAATTTACGATATTTATGCAGTATTATCAGCCATCAGAAATGTACATACTAAAGCATTACAGCCATGTGATTTCATATCAGAAAGGGTCAAAGATTCCTTCTTCATGACTTGAGGGGTGATATGCTAGCTAGTCTATCGACAGTGAAAACAATTTCTTTCTCTAGCACTCTAATTTTAGATCTAATACCTTCGTGTTATTTTAGGTTTCAGCTATCATGTACCTTGGTCTTCTGTTCTCAAGTATCATTGGCTTCTTTCAGCTAGATCTACATACTTTTTTAGTCATTTGCTTTTTGTTGAAAACACAATGTTTGCCACTGTAACTCTCACCATATCAGCAATTGCAGTATTGTTCTAGAAGAGTCATGTTAGATGCAGTCCTGCTAGCCAACGACTCGATTTTGATTTAACTGTGTGAGCTTTAGTGAAGCTTTTCAATACAGTAACCAAGTTCAATCTTTGTACAGATATATCCACTAGAGTCCATAAAGAGTTCTTTACCATGGCCTCCAATACTATGCAGAACACATTCACTTCCATGCATAAAGCTTGTATTTCAATGATACGATATTGACTACTTTGTTCTAAGCATTCTCCAAACTTGTCTCACAGTAGTAGTTTAGACAATTTCCTCTTCCTAGAATACTCTGGAGATAGCCATGACTCTCATCAGCAAATATTTTCAATGAAATATCAATTTTATATACATATTACAATATATGGTAATAATAATTATTGGTTAAGTTTAGACATAATGATCCTACAGTATGTAGAAAATAGTTTAATAAAGAGTGATAATTATTGTAGACATCCTAGAGTAAGTACAAAATAGTTTAGTGATATTGTAGGCATCCAACTATTTCAAAGGTAGATTTAGCGATAAATTGATAGTACATTATTGAGCATGTGATAAATATTGGAGAGTAAGTGGTCATTCTAATGCAAACATATTTCCATATGCATATTATCTGTAAATTATACATTACATTTACAGGGTAAAATGTAAAATTGTCCTGAAATATCTTATTCTAGAGTATGTGCTTCAGGGAGAAAAATTCTTCTACTAAAACTGAACCCTTAGATGATGACAGATAGAATTTAAATTTTTATCTGTTTTCATATGTGGCAAAATTAAAAAATTTAAGCTGATGGCACCATCTTTACTTGCATGAAATTTTCAAGAAGGAAGTTAGCTGTACTTCAGGCTGTCATTTTAAGGCTGGATTTAAGTCCAAAACCAAGAGTACAAATTTTGTTCAGTATCTGCCTAGTTTGTAGCTAATTGCATATATACCAAGTTTTAGCTTATAGCTAAAGATGCTTCTATAGTAGCTCTTATGTAGAACTTTTATATTCTTTTCTTACCTTTTTCAGATTGAGATGCATCTGCCATGGAAGTTGATGAATATATTGGATTTATATATGTCTGATCTTAGATTTGAGAGTCTATAAGTTCGGTTCTGCTAAATGTTTAGCTAAAAAATTAGCTATTAACTTGCTATTGCTTGATGTTTATCTAGTAGCTATGGCTCTTTTGCCAGCTTTCTATCTGTCTTGTTTATCTCCTGAAAGATTATAATTCTATAGTAAATTTACAAAGAATTTACTCACTTCTTCAAGTCTAAGATGTGCATGCCCATTAAGGAGCTAGAAGAAGGACCTTAAACTCCATGGGCACTGGAAGTAGTACACTTTTGACGATAATTTTTATAATACAGCATTGAAGGCCATAAATCTTTTTTAAAGTTAGTATATGCTTGTCCTGCAGGTAAGTTCGACCTATAATTATTGTACGCGTATTCTATAATGTCTATTATATTTATTGTTCATACTAGACATACAGGTAGTCTCTTGAAGCTAATATAGAATTACACCTCCATTCTCTGCTTGGTCTATCTTTGAATTTAGTTCAACTTCCAATAACAAGTCCTCTGCAACACCATGCGAACTCCACTTCTACTATATGCTGCCCTCTAGATATATAAATGTTTCAGCCCAAGCGTTACTAACTCTCTTAATCTCCACATCGCATCCATTCAAGACATTGTGCACAATATTTGATCTATGCTGTATAGTTACCTTTAGTAGTTTAGAAACAGCTGCCTCCAGGAGCTGGAGAAAATTATGGGGACCAGGACATCCACTACAAATGGAGGAGGATAATTTAAATTAATAAAGGGAATGCCACAAAGAAGAATTCTAATCTGTGACCATCTAATTTTTACGCGTGTCATGAAATCATGAGCATCAACTCAGCATAAAATTTAATTATATTACATATTTGCAACAGTTATCTAGGCAGGGAAATCAGTAGACTTTTAACATTGATGTTACACAAACACTTTTTTATTAACTAATAACCTTCTCAGTAATCAACTTAAAAAAATTGTATTCTCTTGACATTTCGACTAGATGCTCTAGCCTTCATCAAGAATTCTATAGCTACATAATATCAACTTTATTCCAGATGAAGGCTAGAGCATCTAGTCGAAATGTCAATTTGAAGTCGATTATTTAGAAAGTTATTATTATGTCAATTGAGAGTTCATTGAAAGATTAACTTTCATGTTTGCAAGTATTGAAATAATTTTAGTTTAACAGCTGTGTTTCAGTAGGTGCTTTGATTATGACAGTATTTTAATGTTCTACAAGCTGTAGTAGTTTAGTTCTAAGCACTCTGTGGTGGGGAGATTTGATATGTCTTCTAATTGTCTTAGGTAAGCATGTAGGATTGGTTTACAGGGGTCAATTGTTCTGCAAAACAGTCTTCACCAAAAGAGAGAATGAAGTTGCCATCAAAACTCTTCAAGGTGAATGATGGTGATTAAACATTTGTACATACATGATGCATTATTTCTTATTGCATCAGGATCTTATCACCCAAGTCTGGTAAAAGAACTTCTGAAGGAGTCTTGTATACTGTCAAAATTCAAGCACCGCAATTTACTTTCTCTAATTGGAGTCTGTGTGGACGGAGGTTTAGTCCCTTTTATTGTCATGCCATTTATGACCAATGGCAACCTCCTTGATTTCCTGGACAAAGAGAGTGAGCATTTGAGTGTTGTGCCATTCAAGACAACTGGAGAAAGGACAGTGAGTTTATAACATTACAAATATGTCAGTTCTATCAACTTTAACATCTCTAGATGAAAGTTGAAAACAAGCTATTGGATATGTGTCTGCAAGTGGCCAAAGGTATGAAGTACTTGACCAACAAACGAATGGTACATAGAAACCTGGCAGCAAGAAACTGCATGTGAGTTTATACTAGATCATAATCAGTCAGGGAAGATGGCGATATTGGGTATTAGTAGGAAAATACTATACAAAATTCTAGTAATGCAAAAATGAGCTGAAACAAGGAAAGCATTGTTTGGATCACATAATTTTAATGGCTATTTAAAACAAATCATGATCTATAATTATAATACCAGTTTATGCACTTCTCGAAGTTGCTATTCTGTAGCTGAATATGTGAACTACACACAAAGATTACATATTCAGTCTTGTAAGTATTGTGAGCTGAATAGCCGAGCAACATCCATTAGAGGAGAAACCAATGATTGATAGAAGTCTATCCATGAACACATATTCTTTCACGAATATATCAATGAGTAGTATTTCTGTTCTAGGATGATGTGGACTTAGCAAAGATGTCATAACTGTTTCTATATAATGGTATTGAATTAATGTCAGTATATTTACCAGTTTTTACTATGGAAAATGAAAAGATTCACTTCCTTATTGCAGAAAAGTTCTAGCAGCATGCAAGCCTCTAGAAAAAAATTCAACCCAGGTAGCGTTTCATTAATCTGCAAATGAGAAACAGTTAAAGATGAGATATGATATTATGAAATAATTTTGATCATACCACATTTTTGTGCACTCTATATTTGAACAGCCACACTGATACGTGGCTTTGTGTTTGGAGTGTAAACTTACTGACAATAATTAATTATTAACAGGATTGACTCACACCTTGTGATTAAACTGTTCAATTTTGGATTTTGTGAAAAACTTGAACCATCGAAGAACTACTTGAAACATACAGAAAAGGATGTGAAGTTTTCTCTGAAGTGGATGGCTCCAGAAATTTTTGTTGATATTCTCGGAGAAAACTGACGTGGTGAGTTTGTGATTATAGTGTCTAGTTTGTAACTTATGGAAACAGTACTATATAATATGAAATGCTATACCTCACATTTAGTTTCCATCTATAATGCAGAATCAGAATTTTCTTGGTGTATAACAGCCACTCTGTATTGAAGTTTAGCTCTCCTCTCCACTATCAAATGAAGTGTCTTAACTATTAAGAAGGGCATGAAATATGGCCAGACAACCCTGAAGTTTTAACTGTCACAGAGATAGATTTGTGGCTGCTAAACTGTAGCAGTTAAATTGATACATCTGAGATTTATTTCCTCAACTCACATTTCCACTAGCTTGCTGCATGGTCTCTGCATTATTGAGTGTATGTACAGATCCAGACAAATGGCATAAAATAGTAGAAGTTTATCATTCTTCCAAATTATTGCTTCGAGTTAAAGATTGTTGAGTTAAATTGAAGCCATTTTTTCAGCTATGAATGTTATATCCGCTATTTAATAGAGTGGTTTAAAATAAAAGAAGTTGTTCTCCTCTATGCATATGTTTGGTTATCAGGTAACCAACTACATTGTTATCATTTTGCATGTAAAATATTTAAGATTTCTTATCTTTATATGTGGAGTCAATGCAGCCAGTTTTCTGGGGAAAAACATTTTAAAAAAATTCTAAATGACCATCTCAACTGTTTCAAATAAGAAGTTGCTTTAAGAACTTTTTTCCCCATTAAACTTTTAGTGTTACATTTTGATGGTTTTCTATGACAGATAAATAAGTGTTTCCCTATTCATAGATTACTCATGTGCTTGCCTCATTTTCTGTCCTATTTGAGTATTAATGAAATCCTATAAAATTGTCACACCAGGAAAAGTGACTAACACAATGTTATAACACATAGAAATAAACTAATCTATATATCTGGCGTTAAGATTCTAGATTGAGAGAAAATACAGAATCACAAGAAATAACCGTGTTGTTCAGTGTTTTGTTAGTGCTCTACTATCTCTGAACCTTTAAGTATGCCCTACATGGGTTGAGTTTCAGTAATTTTGAATTCCTTTATTAGTTATTATTTGGATGGCTGCTGTCACATAAACCTCAGTATATTGGAATGCTTGTGATTTGGTTACTAGTTCTGCAAGGAGTAATGCTGGAATGAATTATTTCACCAAGAAAATATTTTTGCTTATATTTGGCAAATATAATATTTAAGCATTAAGTAGCTATGATTTGTAGTCCACATACTGAAGACTAGAGCATCTAGTCGAAATGTCGAGTGAATAAAAATTGAAGTTGATTTATTGAGAAGGTGATTTTAATGTTATAACAGAGTTCATCGAGAGATTATTTTAATTTATGTTTTTCCCTTTTGCCTTAATAAGTTTCTATCTTATCCGTAAATGGCTCTACTCTATTTCATACAGTGGGCCTATGGAGTAACTTGCTGGGAGATCTTCAGTTGCGGCAAGATTCCTTATTCCCAAGTAGCTGAAAAGGAACTTCTTCCAATGCTTCGCTCTGGGTATAGGATGGTTAAGCCCTACAACGAAGCATGCTCCGATAAATTGTGAGGCAGGAAGCATGGCTATGTGATGTCATAACTATTGGAAGATGTTTATTTGGTTACAGAACGACATAGAATAGTAGAGCTTTCTAATAAACTATGTGTTACACTGCTGGTTCTTTATCTTGTCTCAAAGCCCATCTGGATGCAGCTGCATAACTGGGGCACGCCCGGTTTGCTCATCATCCATCCAGATATTAAAGCCACCCCTAATATTTCAACAAGGATTGTTGAATGTTATTCTGCATGACAAACTATAGCAAAAACCTTACAAGCTTCCTGATTTGCATTGGAACATTCACTCAGTATACTTTTAAAATTTGTTTGCCACCAGTAGTGAGCATATCCCCTTTTTATTCTCTACACTTACATATGGCAGTTTAATAATTATTTTGTCTTATGTTAATTGTATCCTAGATATCAAGATCTTCAGATGACATGCTGGACAGAAGATCCAGCCAAAAGACCTCACTTTTCAAGTATTGTACATCAAATCAAACACTTCATATGCGACCGATCTAGGAATTCTGCATCCACAGTACGAAGAGCAGATGACATAGTGGTTATACCTGTACTCGATGATGAAAGTGTCTCTCCCCCTCTAGTAGGTCCTCCATGGTACAGCAGAGAGCACTCCCATTACAAAAATACTCTCCCAAGAAATATTCCTACTTCAGCATGTCTCATGCCAAACTTTCGTTTTAGAAGGTATTATTGAATATACCCCACCTTGGATTTGTTATTTACGCTGGTGAGATAACTTGGTGGCACTTCCAGTCATTCTCATCTACTGAATATGTTGAAAAGTGATCAGCCTCTGGAAGATAAGTCGAAAATGTACAGTATTCCATATATGGATTAGTCTGGACCAACTCTGTTCTATAGTTTACATATTAATGGACCTCATCATGTTATATTACATTGAACTCTAGCTGGACAAAAAGATTAGACATTTATCTAAAACCTTCCAAATAGAGCACTTAATTTTATACATAATTATATAAACTAGTATCTGCTTAGTTTTCTTATAATTATTTTAAGCTAGTCTATATATGTATACGTGCTGTATTTGGAAGTTTTTTGATAAATGTCGAGTCTCTTTGTCAAGCTACACTTCAGTGTAAAATTACATGATGATATGTAAACTCTAAAATAGATTTGGTCCAGACTCATGCTGTGTCTGGAATACTGTACATGTTCAAAGGAAAAGATTTATCTTCCACAGGCTGACATTTTTATTAGCAGATGAGAAGGAATGGAAATGTAACCTCACCAGCATAAAATATAGGTTTAGCATGAGTCATGCTAAGGTGGTAATATTTCTTCGCGAGTATATTCATAGAAACTCTGAAGATTGGTGGATCAGAATTTGAACTCATCCTCATTACCTCATTGCAAGATTTCCTAATTATTTTCATGTATCAAATTACCATGTGAAATGCATATATTTTGCAGCTGCATTATTCTTATAGAAAAACCAAAAATTCTTCACCATTCACATACCTCACTTCTTCATAATTTCTTCTTTTCCCTTTCAGTGCCTCCCTTTTTATGTGTATGTGTTCCCTCCACTTCTTAGGTGAGGGGGGAGGAGATTGGTCAGAGGGTGGGAGGGCTATCCTATGAGTAGCATGATAATAAGCTACTAGTTTGCATTCTTGCCATTATGATGGAGAAAAACTCTCTAGGAAGTAACAGGCCTATTGTCACTAAGTGACGATTCTGGTTGGAGGTGTTGTATTAGTAAGCATCAGCCACTATACATAGCAGGCCACTGTCAAAACTGCATTATTTTCTTACAATGAAGCATTCAGATGGTTAAATATTCATTTAGACATGCTAACATTTTGGGGAAAGAAACACTCATATAAGAGATATGCCTAATTGTCTATGAGCAATTTGCATCCAATCTTCCTTCATTAAACAGCAATAATAAAAGTGACAGGCCAGGCCTAATATAAGGTGGAACCCTGTGGGATGGAGTTATTCTGCAACCTGCTAGGACAGTATCTGGTTGTTTACACTCTTATTGTTGGTGTTACGCTATTGTATTGATCTTTTGGCAGGAGGTGTTGGATTAGGCTGCCATCATGTATAACTGTACTCTTTGCAGTGTTTAGACACACACTATGATTAAATATTCACTCTGCACTTGCTGACATTTAAAGACAGAAGGAAACAGACAAATAGAAGACAGCACAAAGCAACCAAAGTATCCCAGAGATATGTGGGAAACAGATTAATGAGCGGGAGTCTAGGGTGAGAGCTAGCCAATGTCAGCATCTTGTCATCTAGGCAGTAAACATGTTAGAAGAAAATCTTAAAAGACAACATATCTAAACCATTTCAAAGAACATGTCAGGGGAGATCGCGAAAGCCCTCCTCAGGAGCTAAATATAGATCTAGACCAGATAAGACAGAGTGAAGATGTCATGAAAGAGCATAATGCCATATATTATATTACTAACAACATACTTAAAAATGTGAAAAATATTTAATAAAACATAAGTCCTGCATTAAAATATGTTTTGGGGACACAAAGACACATGGTTGGGCCAGGCAGCATGGTACACGCACTCTAGAGATTTTCAGCAGAAACCTCAAATGCAAATTGCTAATTTGTTTTTCTTCTCTCCATCGCAAATATTGCTAGACACTTTGGAGAAGAGTGAAAACTATTAAATAGGTATGAAGTTAAGCAAGATTAATGGGGTAAGCTACAAGAACCTTGCCAAGCCAGCATCCAATTCTATTCCATGTCATGATCACAAAAATTCTAAATATTCCTGGTGAAGGCTAGAATATCTAGAAACCTTGCACACAATGATGATAGGAGGATCGATCACTTTGGTGAAGAGCAATATGTTGCCTCAACAACCAGTGAAGAAGGTAACTGTTCAATGGTGCTTCTTGATAGAGGCATAGAGCAGTTTAAACAACTCCAACTTAAGGACCCATCTAGAGGCACTGTGTTAAAAGCCAACAAGAATAACCTAAAGCCAAGAAACAAACAAGCTCGAAGCAACTCAATCACTTGCGCAACTCTGGGTGTGACGACTAGTTGAAGACAATTATTAAACTGTAAATATGAAGCTTCTAATGATCACTTAACTCAAACCCAAATAGTTATGCAACAGTTCCTGTGTAAAGAAGTTATGCTGAAGGTTAATGATGGGGAAACAGAAGGTGACCTAGGACCCCATATAAAATCTGATCCAAGTGGTAATTTTTCATTTGGTCAAAAATGAAGCTATTGGTTGAAATGTTGACAAAGAATTCTTTGAAGGACAAAGAAACTCCTCAGTAGTCTGTTAATGGCGTATTTGAATATTACATGTTTAACTGATCAAATGAACTCTTATGTATTCTGATGTCTGATTTGACTCAAAAAAGATTAGCTGCTTCAACATCTTAGTTACATGAAGTTACAAACATCCAGTGCTACAGTTTATGGCAATTGTCCATTGTCCTCTTTTTTAATATTTTACTTACTATTGCCGTCTGTCTCCGCCATTATCGGCAGCCATCTTTCCAACCTCAACAAATATCCTGGCAATGTCGCGCGCTCAATTATCTTGATTTTACACATGGGTCTGTTTGTGCATCGATAGACTTGATATTTACATAGCATCTATTTCATTCAGGACAGTTTTGATTCAAAAGAACAATATCATGACTAAGTCAGAAAAAACTGAGGATTCCTGAAATAGTTTATCTTTGAGAAAGGGTCATCTTGCTACTCCCACTTCATCTAAAGTAGCTGAACCTGTCTCCAAGGTCTCTGAAATGGGAGGACAATTTTTTGGTGATGTTGCTCTTAATTAGTACTTTTCATATATACTAGGTCTCACTCTGAAACAAATCACATTTATGTCGTTTACACTAAGCAACCCAAATAATCATCTTCCAATAATTATGACATCACTAATTCATGCTTCCTGCCTCATAATTTATCGGAGCATGCTTCATTGTAAGGCTTAACCATCTTGTATCCAGAGCAAAAGATAGTAAGAAGTTCATTTTTAGCTACACGAGCATACAACTTAATACCTCCCAAAAGTCATACCATAGGCCCACTGTATGAAATAGCTATTTACACATGATAAAGACCTATTAAGGCAAAAGGGATATTGCCCCATGAGTTATGTAGAAATGAGTGGCAGAGAAAAATATCTACCAAAATCTACTTGCCACGGATTTCCAGGAATCTTTTAAGTTATTTTCACCATGCACCAAGATAGAGAATAATTAATGAGAATTATTCAACTCATAACAGAAATCACCTATGTAACACACCATGTAGGATTTTGTGCAGACACAAAAGGTGCTGGGACCAGTTCAGAACCTTAAAATTTTGCAACAAAATGTACCATCCCACCTATTATGTTGGAAAGCTAGCTCTGTGACCAATGCCATGAACCACTCTAGCCATGGTAGAAGTTTTTCTAAGAATTCAGGGCCTGATTGATGGAGAATAATGTTGCTCAGTGTTTAGTAGCAGCTTTATGTGGTGTAGAGCTGGACTCAACTAAGCAACCATGTGAGGTGTAAAAGCCCAGCTTTAAAAGGAATCCAGTATATATGCACTAAACATAAACTAGATAGTTTTGAAGTAAGTACATGTTATTCAAACATAATTATATCAATGCCACACCACCTTTGGGCCCTGGTCACTTTGGATGTGGAAGGACAAAGTTTACTACAGTGTGATTATTAAAATATAGTTCTATGCATAGCCTATTATACACACAGATGATCCTGGAACGACGAGTGATAATGATTTCAGTGTGCCACTTTTTGGACCGGACATGACAAAGTGCTGTTGTATCATAAAATCTCATAACTTGAAATTTAAGAGGTAAAGTCTATGTTACGATATATGCTGCAATGCTGTTTGTTAGGTTTTTACGACTGACAGCAGGCAAATTTAAATGTATGAGATTGTTATTCCCAATATATGCACACAAAGAGAATGCTACTCAGTAACAAATACCTATGCCAGATCTAGCACAATGAAATCTAAATCGACGTCTGCTGTCAAGGCTACACTTAACCCTCTCACCGGCGGATTGCCAGGAGAATTGTTGGAAATTGACACAGCTACAGTTAAAAATTTATATAAAATCAGGAATGCAATAAAGTCCCTAGCAACCATATATTATGGGATAGCATTATTGTTGATAAACATGTGGTATGTGAAAAACACATGCTGACCACAATGTATGAATATGATTAAGGTATTTAAAATCAATATAAGAACATTGATTATGATGCTGAATATAATTTTTGCATAAATATTTTTTGTCCTAAATATTGTATTTCAAACAATTTGTTCAGGATGTTGTGACCACATGCTGACCACAGCCAATGAATATGATTATGTGTATTTATAAGCTTCTAACGTTTTTTACATAAATGTTTTTCTATTACTTGAAATAACGTGGTCAACTGTTTGCGATGGCATTCTGACCACAGCATATGAATATGATTATGCTCGTTTATCAACATAAAACATTGTTTATGATGATAAATGATCATAAATGTAATGATTACAATTTTTTTTAATCTATAATTCTCAGTCAAGATTATGTGACCACATGCTGAACACAACTATGAATATTATTATGAATACAACAGATCCCAGTTGAACATTGACCTGAGATACAAAGCTGCCTCCTCCAGGATAGCAACCCAGTGAGCATCATACTCCAAGAGACATTTTAACCTAACCATGTAGTTATAATACTTATCTCCTTAACAATCAACAATATGATGTTTAGTTCGATGCTCCATGCTATTTGTAATGGCTTCCAATTTGCAGTATTTATGCATATTATCAGTATTATGAAATGTACGTGCATGGATTTATCCACTATCATCTCTAAAGAGTTATAGCCACGTGATTTTCTATCAAAAGGCTCAAACTTTCCTTGTTTATGACTCTATCTGGTAAGCACTATGGATGTGCTAGATAGTTTATCGACAATAAAAATGCTTTGAAAATGTTTTATTTCTCTAGCACACTAATTTAAACTCTAATACCTTACAGTTATTTTAGTTCTGTCAAGTACTTTGGTCTTCTATCCAGTACCATATTATGGTTCCTTCAGCTTCAGCTAGAGCGACCCATACTCTAACTACACACTTTATTCAGTCAGTTGCTTTTTGTTGGAAACACAATGCTTGCCAAGGCCAACGATTACAGCAATTGCAGTGTTTATCCTACAAGATTCATGTTAAATGCTACCTTGCTAGGCAACAACTTGATTTGTATCAAAAATGTGTGAGCTTAAGTGAGCTTTTTAATATACTAACCAAGTTGCAATTTCTGTTCCATTAACTTCGGCAACATGAGACTTGAAAGCACAGATATATCCACTCTAGGCCATAAAGAGTTCTTTGTCTGCATCGAATACTACATACTACACAGCACACACTCATTTCCATGTATCAAGTTTTTCCCCTAAATGATGAAATATCGACTATCTTGCTCGAGATATTCTCCATACATGTTTCACAGTAGTAATTTTGACAACTTCCTCTTCTGCAAATCCTCTGCAGATAGCCATGACTCTCATCAGCAAATATTTTTCAATGAAATACCGGTTTTATCATAAATTATTGTTTAAGTTTAGACATAATGAAATATCTTAATCCTAGAGTAAGTAGAAAATAGTTTGATAAAGAGAGATATTGGAAATGTTGAATGTAGATGGAGCAATAAATAATAATATTGAGCATGTCAGCAAATCAATAGATCAAGTTTTAGCAAAGATGCTTATTTAGTAGCTCTTATGTTTTGTATTGTTTTCTTACCTTTTTTAGATTGCGATGCATCTGCCATGGAAATTGGATGTCTGATCTTAGATCTGAGAGTCTATCAATTCAGTTCTGCTAACTATCATCTTGCTATTCCTTGATGTTTATCTAGTAGCTAAGGCTTTCTAGCTATATTTTTGTCTACAGATGACTATAATTCTATAGTAAATATAAGCCTGTCTGACAGGTAAGTTCGACGCATATAATGTGTACATTGTAAAGATAATATCTATAATTTCCATTATATTTCTTCTTTTGTACTAGGCAAACAAGCAGTCTCTTGAAGCTAATGCAGAGTTATACATCCATTCCCTGCTTGGTCTGTCTTCGAATTTAGTTCAACTCCACTCCTACTATATACTGCTCTCTAGATATATAAATGTTTTGCCCCAGTTTTACTCACTCTCTTAATCTGCACATCGCATCCATTCAAGACATTTGCACAATATTTGATCTATGCTGTCAGTTTACTTGTAATAGTTTAGAAACAGCTGATTGCTGGAACTAGTAAAAATTATGGGGACTATGACCTCGACTACAAATGGCCGAGGATATTTTGATGACTATTTATGGGGCATGATAAAGAGGAAGTCACAAAGAAGAAGTCTGTCATGAATCTGTGGCCATCTAATTTATACGTGTCATGAAATCATGAGCATTGTCTCAGCGCAAACTTTCACATGTTTGCAACAATTGTCTAGGAAGGGTTAATCACTAGACTTATTCCATGGATGAAGCATATTTTTTTTTTAAATTAATTTCATGTTTTGCAAGTATTGAATTTTTTTAAATTTTAACAGCTGTGTTTCAGTAGTTGCTTTGATTATGACAGTATTATGATGTACTTTATACCAGCCTTAGTAGTAGGGTTCTAAACACACTATGATGGGGAGATTTTTGGTATGTCTTCTAACTGTCATAGATGAGCATGTGGGACTGGTTTACAGAGGCTAATTATAAGATAATAATGAGATATACTTCATCCAGTTATAAAAACACTCACCTCTAAATAAAGAATAATAATTTCCATTGATTGGACTTCTAGTTTGGGAGAACATGCTATTGTTGTTGTTCCTCAACAATCAGACTGGAATGCATGCAAGTTGCTACAATATTGTTAGAGATCGTAGAAAATCTTCTGTCCTGGGGTAATTCAGAAGAATAATTTCTGTGGACGACTTCTTTACAGCTATCCATGATGTTCATAGAAAACTGCACTTGCATGCTGGGTATAAAAATATGCTCAGGATTTTGTTTCTTCACTCTCATACTTTACTTGATATTTACTTAATATAATAATGATTCTGAGTAGTGTCATGGAGTAGATTTTTAGCTTATTTTCCAGTTTTCAGTGGAAGAAGCCTCAAATAATTTCTCTCCACCACAAATATTGCTAAACACTTTGAAGAACAATTAAATAGGTATGAAGTTAATGATTTAATGTTGCTATTGCTGAGCCTGTTAAGGGGTACCTAAAGGTCAAACAGGGTGTCGTCTTTAAGTGCTCATAACTTTTGAACCATATCCCCCATGCAAGCGATTTTGTGCTCAAAAGATAGATCTTGCATTGTGCTACAAACTGACATAAAAATATTGGGGGTTAGTTAGGTATAGAGTCAGTGGCAAGCGAAGTGTTGAGATAGAAGGTTACCACTTCGAAACGCTCATAACTAAACTACAAAGACTTCAATAGACTTCAAAATTCTTGTGGGTGTTCTCTAGACATTTGTTTGTACAATCAACCAACAGAATTTTGATAACTAGCATGGTTGATGAGTGACCCAAATTTCAAAAAGTAGTCACACTTTTCCCATGATCACACATCTTCATAGTGTTATAACTTCACCATTGTTGGTTGTTGCTTTTTATTCAAAGATGGTTGTAGACAGAAAAGAAAGGGCTTTCACATGATACCAAAAGTTTAGGACAAAAAAAAAATTGACAAGAGTTACAAGCGCAGCAAAAAGACAAAACACCAAAAAAAGATACATGCAGTCAAAGTTGTGGTACGTTTACAATGTTTTTTTATAAGTGTCCTTGACTGTCTTTGTTTTGTTTTCTGCAGGTTCTTGTATATAGAGACTATTCAGGGTATGGGATCAGTTCAACTCAATCAAATCCACCACCTGAAACATATGTTGTGCCTCATCTTCAGCTAGGGAGCACTCCAATATCACAGCTGCAGATCTCAGAGCCTGCCTATGCTCCTTGGTAGAGGCCTCTGCTTTCCTTACTGCCTTTGTCAACCTGATTGCATCTTTCGATGCAAACAGACTGGCAGCCGAGTTTCCCAGTGGAGAACCCACGAATAACTTGTACAGGTGCGCTGTGGCCTTCAAGCCCCCGTTGAAGGTGAGAACAGCCAGATTGACTGCTACTACAACGCTATCCAAGGAACAGAAGCGAATCTTGTGGCATCTCTCCCAAACGAGGCTATCGAAACTCTCGTTCTGGTTTTGGGTGGCCCCTAACTCACAGCGCTCGAGCAATGTTTCCTTGCAGAGATGATTGGTAAATACCAGCTTCACAATGTCTTGCATATGAGCAGGGATGCGTGGACGGTGTGGTGGTGGTGGCTCACCTAAAGAAAGTGCACGGTTGAATTTGCACCAAGAATCTTCGCCTGTAGGACAACAATGGTGATCTGGACTAGCATCAGTGGACGCAGAGTGGTAGAAAACGGCCCAGCAAGCTACTTTCATTGCTTCGACGTCTCCTTTGTTTCCACGGATGGCCTGTCCATAATACTGCTGCATATGGAGGATGTGATCATCCATAAGCCCACCCTTGCCAGACATTGGCAGCAGTGCCGTCCTCATCACTGGAGCAACCTTCTCTGGCACAATGCGTGTGACAGGAGCTGGTTTTACCAGAGTGAGTCGAGTCTTTGTTGTTCGCTTGCCACGTCCTCTGGCTCTCCCCATTGCTCTCTCAGCTGCTTGTTCAGCTTTAGCCTTCTTGTTGGCCTCAGCTGCTGCTTCTTTGGCTGCATCTACTAGTGCCTTAGTAGCAATTCGAGCAGCTTTGTTAGCAGCTACTTGTGCTGCTTTTGTAGCCTTGACATCATCTCGTAACCCATAGATAGGAGGGGTGTTCTTTCTCAGATCACGTAGCAGTTTTCCGAGACGTTTCTGGACGTGTCCAACACACTCATGCTTTTTTTATCAAATGGTCGGCTCCATATGGTCCAGTCTTTTCATTCAATTCGTTGAGGGCAGTGACGGTTTTGGCATCACCATCACTTATCACCTGAAATACACACAAATACACACAAAAAGGCATAAAATCTGTCATATACACATAATATTGTCCTAACCGTTGTGTAGCGAAGCTTGTATTTTTCAACTGATCTTGCGAAGAGATTGAGAGCTCCCTCCTTCTCCATGGATGTTGAAGTACCATGAAAGTTCTGGTTGCAGGCCTCATTGTGGTTGTCGTGCCACAGAAGATATTCCTCAGAGCTCTGGTCCCATTGACTATGGGCGACACATTCGCGACAGCAGTTATTGAGGATCTCGGTGTCAATCACTTGTCCAGTTTCCCAGGATATCACCACCACCACTCCGTAGTGCGCAACATGACCTCTCCTCGACCAAGTACCATCAAGAGTAACAAAAACATCAATAACTTCGTCTGGGTCGACGCCATGCAAACTGTGCAGGTGAAGGGCAGCACTCAAGTAGCTGGCAGAAGCCTCCTCGGAAGAAAGCCCTGCCAGCCGCTTATTATGGTCTCCGTAGGCTGGCGCAGAGAGAGAAGTAGGCAAACCCACCAGCGATGTAAACATCCGTAGGTAATCACTTCCAAAGCCACAAAACTTGGATGCTATCACTGTCCCAGCATTCAAAGACTTTGAGTCTACATGGGGGTCTGAAACAGTCCGTGCATCGCCACACACAGTGCAACACAGAGCTAGCTTCAAACACACACCTTTAGTGAATGCCAGATCAGAAACAAAATCCAAGGAGCCCCCACAACTAGCACACTAGCACAGCGAGCAAATTCCCTCACAACCTCTCTGAGCTTCTTGTTGTTGATTATGCTGTACTTCGACTGGAAGTCTTCAGCATTCTCGCAACAAGGCTCAGTAGGATGATCAGCATGTTCTCTGCTTGATGAGGACGCTCCAGAAGTTGAGGGATTTGAAAGCGCTAGCTTTTTACAGCTAGCTGTCAAGGGCAACTCCCGAGCAGACAGTTCACTCACAGTTGCTGGTGCCTCTCCTTCTCCTCGCGCCAAGCCATGTCCACAGTACTTGCGCTTCTTCCTACGAATGCTAACGAACTTTGGCTGTCCAGCAACAGAGCAAGGGATAGACATTTTGATTTTGCTCGAACAGCTGGAACGAAGCGCCCGCGTGGCCCGCGGTTTTATTGTGCTCACTGCACATATATTGCACCTGGGTCTGCGCAGTTACTATGCCAATATAGCCAGAAGAGTGTGCTTCATTTTGGAGGTAGTTTGAAGTTCAGGCGAGTTATGGATGCGATCCTATGGCGGCTGGAATTCGACCTTCGACTTTTTGGCTTATCTTCCCTGTCTTCTTGGAGCAATGAAATCCTTGTAATGGTGTGTATAAAAATAAGCATAACTTTTCAATGAAACATCCAAGTGCTCTCAAACTTTACAAAGTCAAAGTTTATGTGTGTAGCTATAATATGAGCCAAAAAAACAAAACATATATTTATAGTATTTTGACCTTTAGGTACCCCTTAAGGCCATCACATATATAATACAGCACAGTGTGAAACTATTTAGTAACCAACCTAATAACAATCTATATTTAAAAAAGAAGTCAACAGTACTTAATTAATAAAATTATCCACAATATTAAGTTACGAGTGTCCCACTGCTCAGGAAGGGGGGGACAGGAGTGGACCAAAGATCATTCCTCAGCTCACCATATAACAGTTCCTTTCTCCTCTGCCACCGCTTCCCTACTCAATACATAACACACTCACCCACCTCCTCCCATCACTGCATCACTTACTCCCTCCACATCTTTCCCCAAAAGCAATGCCACCTTTCCATCCTTACTCACTCTTCTTAATTCATCCAGCCACTGTCTTGCCCCTACAATTCTGCGTACCTCATCTATCAGAACCAGCCGATCCCTCTCAAATTCCCCGCATGTCACCAAGAAATGTTCCACATCCTCCCCTGCTCCACTATCACACATTATACACCTCTCATACCTAACTATCCCACATCTCTTCTTATCCTCTAACAACCCAGCTGATGCAGTCCTCAGTCTAAATTGCAGCCGCACACCTTCCTGACCATGCATGGACCTCACATACCTCTCCACCCCTGCACCATTCTTTGCTGATTTATAATAATTCAGCGTACTTTTTCCGTCTACATCCTCCTCCCAGTCCTTCTCATTTCTCACCTTCACTTTCCCATTCCACTTGCGCACTGATCCAACCTCGTTGTTTATCTCGTACTTTCTCCTCAAGATCTCATATTCTTCCCACCATCCAATTCCTCCATCCTCTCATAGTTAATTTACAACAACTTTTACCAATCTGCTCTGTTCCAACACCTCTAATCTCTTGCCAAACAAAATCTTCATCTCTTCCCTCCTCTCCTCTAGCTTCCTCCACCCCATATCTCCCCGTATTGCCACTCCTGCTACTGTATCACTTGCCCCCAATAGTCTCCTACCCACTCTCAGCTGTGCTGACTCCAACTTCTTGCGAGCATTACGTCCTCCTGTCCACCACACTTCGGCTGCATGCTCCATACTGGGTCTCGCTAGAAGCTCCCACACCATTCTTCCTCTGTCTACTTCCACCTGCCCATTCACTCTACTCATCCATATTACCTTTCCAACCCACTCTTCTGCCTTCTTTGCCATCTTCTCTAACTGAACATTACCCCTTAGCTTCCTATCAAACCATATTCCTAAGTACTTGAATTCTTTGACCTCTTCCAATTATCTCCTCACCAATCCTCCAATGCACTTCTGATTCCTTCTTCCCTACTACCATGACCTTGCTCTTCTTGCTATTAAATTTCATCTTCCACCTTAACACATACGCCTGTACCACATCCAACATAGCTTGCAGTTCCACCCCTGAGTCAGCCAGAAGAACAACATCATCTGCATACATGAGTGCCCCACACCAGCAGCCTTCCACTTTGACTCCTAGCTCAGCTCTCTCCAATTCCTCTGCCATTCCCATCAAATATATATTAAAAAGAAGTGGAGACAAAGGACATCCCTGCCTAAGTCCATTCTCCACAGTGAACCACCTTGACCTCCTTCCATTCAATACCACCGTCGTCTCCACCCCACTATACAATCCTACACATGTCCTCACAAGCTTCTCTTCTACTCCATACTGCCTCAACTTCTGCCACAGTCCCTCCCTCCACACACTGTCATATGCCTTACTTATATCCAGGAAAGCCAGATAAGAAGCTTTTTTCTCGCTCTTCCTCACTTCACAAACTCCTCTTAACACCACCCACTGGTCTGAACATCTCCTCTGTCTCCTAAATCCTCCTTGTGCTTCCGTCAAAATCCTATCCTCAGCGAACACTCCCAACCTCCTTAATTATTAATTAAGCAAAGGATAATGGGTTAAGCTACAAGATCCTTAACAAGCCAGCATCCAACTCTATTTCTGGTCATGTTCACAAAAACACTAAATGGATATATATTTCTGATGAAGGCTAAAGTATGGAGTAGCCTTGTACACAATGATGATAGGAGGATTACTTTGGAGAGGAGCAAGATGTTGCCTCTACAACTGAAGAAGGTAACTCTTCAATGGTGCTTCTTGAGAGAGGCATAGAGCAGTTTAAACAACTCCAATTAAAAAACCCATCTATAGTCATTGTGTTAAAAGCTAAAGAGAAAAGAGAAAAAACAAAAGTCAACAAGCCAACAAGCTAGAAGCAACTAATGATATGTGCAACTCTGGGTTGAAGACGATAATGAAGCTTTACATATTCACTTAAGTCAAATCCAAATAGTTGTGTAACAGGTCATGGAGAAAGAAGTTATGCTGAATGTTAATGATGGGGTAACAGAAAGTGACTTTGAAGTAGAGAAGACCCCATTTAAAATCTGATCCAAGTGGTGACTTTTTCAATTTGAAAAATGAAGCACTTGTTTGAAATGTTGGCAAATAAAGTATAAAGCTTTAAGTGAACTGGGAATGGGGTATTTGAATATTACCGATCAAAGGAATTCTTATGATAGTCTGACAAGGGGGGGACGATTCAAAAAAAAAAAATTTTTTTTTTTTTACCCGTGGTTACAAATTTAGAGCTCCGTAGATTCTGCAAACTTCATGCTATGGACTTGATATATAGCTCAAAAGATAGGTCTCTCTGTGTGCTCTCTTTTGATACTAAAAATGCTTCATTAGGTATAACTATAGACAAGTTACTAGACCCCTCAATTTTGCACCCACGTGTCTGACCAGTAATAAATTTTTAACGCCTATTCAAATGAGTTATTGCGTGCCACTCGTACCATTTTCAATTTAGAATCGCCCCCCCCTTAAAAGAAAAATAATATCTGCTTCCAATTCATACATGACCTAACTGGCAGTTAAAAACATTAAGTGCCTCAATTTGTGGAAATTGTCTGTTGTCCTCTTTTTAATTTTTTTAACTTGCAATCGTCGGCCATCTTTCCAACCTCTTAGCTTGCGAACATACGCACGCGCGTAGCGTCCGCGTGGGTGTGTGGCAACGCTAGAGTTCTAGCGTTGAGCGAGAGTCACTGCTTTAACTTGACATTTCAGTTATTTTCGTACGTAGCATCCATTGCATTTAGGTTGCAAAAGAAGATTAAAATGACTAAGTCAGTTACTCTCAGCAGGTCTAAACGTGTTCTACGTGGCTTAAAATCACTTTTCTGCTGCTTTTGTATTGGGAAAAGAAAACTAACTGATGACTCCTCAAATAGTTCACCTGTAAGAAAGGGTCATCTTGCTACTCCCACTTTATCAAAAGTAGTTGAGTCTGTCTCCAAGGTATCTGAAATGGGAGGATACAGAGTGTAAGTCAAGCCAATACATTTTTTGGTGATGTTGCTGTTAATTAGTACTATCATACTAGGTCTCACTCGGGAACAAACCACATTGCCACCAGCAGTTATGAAGAAATGAGTGGACATAGAAATGATATCTACCAAAATCAAATTGGAGTACCCTGGACAAATGAACTTTCTGGGAATTGTAAGTTGTTTTCCCCATACCAGATAGAGAATAATTTCTACAGCTAATGAGAATTATTCAACTCATAACAGAAATCACCTATGGAACACCCCATATAGGATTTTGTGTTGACACAAAAAATGGTCTGGGACCAGCTCAGAACCTTCTAATTTTGCTCCAAAATTTACCAACCTAACTATTTTTGTTCGAAAGCTAGTAGCTCTGTCACCAACGCAGTGACCACCATAGATGGTATAAGTTTTGCTAGGAATCTAGGGGGCTGATTGACGAGGAATAAAGATGCTAGGAATTTAGGGTTGCTGTTAAGAGGAATAAAGTTTAGTAGCAGCTTTATGTGGTGTAGAGCTGGACTCAACTAAGCAACCAGGTGGTGTAAAAGTCCAGCTTTAATTAAGGGGAATCCAGTATATTATATGTACTAAACATAAACTAGATAGCTTTGAAGTAATTACGTGTTATTCAAACTGTTATGGTTAGCCCTGTACTGTATAGCTAACCCACAACCTCTGCCTGTCTGTCTGATATCTGGTCTGAACTCAGTCCCTGTGCTAATTCTATAACTGCCGATAAAGTAATTAGAGAATGTATCTTGACTCACAATATCATACAATACAGAGGGGACTCTCCTAGCTGAGCAGACTGTTCCTTTTATAGGTTATCTACTCAGCTCTGACATGTCCCTATAGCGAATAACATTACAGCCAATCAGATGACTACACCTGTTAGGTAACTACAACCAATCAAATGACTACAACTCTTAAGTAACTGTTTTATATACTGTCTGTGCATTGCATGACTATATATGTTAACAATAGTTCAACAAGCTAGGACGGGCTGACACACCCTAACACAAACATCAATGCCACACAACCGTTTGGCCCTGGTCACTTTTGATGTGGAAGGACAAAGTTTACAAACTATTTTATTGTAAGTGTGACTGTTATGCATTGTTAATCTTTCCTATTTGCACACAGATGAGCCTGGAACGACGAATGATAATGATTTCAGTGTGCCACTTTTCGGACTGGACATGTCAAAGTGCCGTATCATAAAATCTCATAACTTGAAATTTAAAGAATGCGTTGGTCAAGGTAAACTCTATGTTACAATATATGCTGCAATATATGCTGCAATTCAGTAAAAAGCTGTTTGTTAAGTTTTTTACGACTGACAGCAGGAAAATTTAAATATGTGAGATTGTTATTCCAAAAATTAGGAAATATATGCATGCAAAGAATGCTACTCAGTAGACCATCAAATACCTAAGCTGGATCTAGAACAGTCAAATCTAAATGGACTCTCTTCTGTCAAGGCTGCACCTAACCTAACAACATGGTACCTTTCTCAATAACAATTGACAATAATTATGGGTTTAATGCCCATGCTATTGGTAATGGCTTCCAATTTACGATATTTATGCAGTATTATCAGCCATCAGAAATGTACATACTAAAGCATTACAGCCATGTGATTTCATATCAGAAAGGCTCAAAGATTCCTTCTTCATGACTTGAGGGGTGATATGCTAGCTAGTCTATCGACAGTGAAAACAATTTCTTTCTAATACCTTCGTGTTATTTTAGGTTTCAGCTATCATGTACCTTGGTCTTTTGTTCTCAAGTATCATTGGCTTCTTTCAGCTAGATCTACATACTTTTTTAGTCATTTGCTTTTTGTTGAAAACACAATGTTTGCCACTGTAACTCTCACCATATCAGCAATTGCAGTATTGTTCTAGAAGAGTCACGTTAGATGCAGTCCTGCTAGCCAACGACTCGATTTTGATTTAACTGTGTGAGCTTTAGTGAAGCTTTTCAATACAGTAACCAAGTTCAATCTTTGTACAGATATATCCACTAGAGTCCATAAAGAGTTCTTTACCATGGCCTCCAATACTATGCAGAACACATTCACTTCCATGCATAAAGCTTGTATTTCAATGATACGATATTGACTACTTTGTTCTAAGCATTCTCCAAACTTGTCTCACAGTAGTAGTTTAGACAATTTCCTCTTCCTAGAATACTCTGGAGATAGCCATGACTCTCATCAGCAAATATTTTCAATGAAATATCAATTTTATATACATATTACAATATATGGTAATAATTATTGGTTAAGTTTAGACATAATGATCCTACAGTATGTAGAAAATAGTTTAATAAAGAGTGACCCTGTAAATTTAATGTATCATTTACAGATAATATACATATGGAAATAATATTGGAGAGTAAGTGGTCATTCTAATGCAAACATATTATGTTTGCATTAGAATGACCACTTACTCTCCAATATTTATCACATGCTCAATAATGTACTATCAATTTATCGCTAAATCTACATTTGAAATAGTTGGATGCCTACAATATCACTAAACTATTTTCTACTTACTCTAGGATGTCTACAATATAAAATGTAAAATTGTCCTGAAATATCTTATTCTAGAGTATGTGCTTCAGGGAGAAAAATTCTTCTACTAAAACTGAACCCTTAGATGATGACAGATAGAATTTAAATTTTTATCTGTTTTCATATGTGGCAAAATTAAAAAATTTAAGCTGATGGCACCATCTTTACTTGCATGAAATTTTCAAGAAGGAAGTTAGCTGTACTTCAGGCTGTCATTTTAAGGCTGGATTTAAGTCCAAAACCAAGAGTACAAATTTTGTTCAGTATCTGCCTAGTTTGTAGCTAATTGCATATATACCAAGTTTTAGCTTATAGCTAAAGATGCTTCTATAGTAGCTCTTATGTAGAACTTTTATATTCTTTTCTTACCTTTTTCAGATTGAGATGCATCTGCCATGGAAGTTGATGAATATATTGGATTTATATATGTCTTATCTTAGATTTGAGCGTCTATAAGTTCGGTTCTGCTAAATGTTTAGCTAAAAAATTAGCTATTAACTTGCTATTGATTGATGTTTATCTAGTAGCTATGGCTCTTTTGCCAGCTTTCTATCTGTCTTGTTTATCTCCTGAAAGACTATAATTCTATAGTAAATTTACAAAGAATTTGCTCACTTCTTCAAGTCTAAGATGGGCATGCCCATTAAGGAGCTAGAAGAAGGACCTTAAACTCCATGGGTAGTACACTTTTGACGATAATTTTTATAATACAGCATTGAAGGCCATAAATCTTTTTTAAAGTTAGTATATGCTTGTCCTGCAGGTAAGTTTGACCTATAATTATTGTACGCGTATTCTATAATGTCTATTATATTTATTGTTCATACTAGACATACATGTAGTCTCTTGAAGCTAATATAGAATTACACCTCCATTCTCTGCTTGGTCTATCTTTGAATTTAGTTCAACTTCCAATAACAAGTCCTCTGCAACACCATGCGAACTCCACTTCTACTATATGCTGCCCTCTAGATATATAAATGTTTCAGCCCAAGTTTTACTCACTCTCTTAATCTCCACATCGCATCCATTCAAGACATTGTGCACAATATTTGATCTATGCTGTATAGTTACCTTTAGTAGTTTAGAAACAGCTGACTCCTGGAGCTGGAGAAAATTATGGGGACCAGGACATCCACTACAAATGGAGGAGGATAATTTAAATTAATAAAGGGAATGCCACAAAGAAGAATTCTAATCTGTGACCATCTAATTTTTACGCGTGTCATGAAATCATGAGCATCAACTCAGCATAAAATTTAATTATATTACATATTTGCAACAGTTATCTAGGCAGGGAAATCAGTAGACTTTTAACATTGATGTTACACAAACACTTTTTTATTAACTAATAACCTTCTCAATAATCAACTTAAAAAAATTGTATTCTCTTGACATTTCGACTAGATGCTCTAGCCTTCATCAGGAATTCTATAGCTACATAATATCAACTTTATTCCTGATGAAGGCTAGAGCATCTAGTCGAAATGTCAATTTGAAGTCGATTATTTAGAAAGTTATTATTATGTCAATTGAGAGTTCATTGAAAGATTAACTTTCATGTTTGCAAGTATTGAAATAATTTTAGTTTAACAGCTGTGTTTCAGTAGGTGCTTTGATTATGACAGTATTTTAATGTTCTACAAGCTGTAGTAGTTTAAGTTCTAAGCACTCTGTGGTGGGGAAATTTGATATGTCTTCTAATTGTCTTAGGTAAGCATGTAGGATTGGTTTACAGAGGTCAATTGTTCTGCAAAACAGTCTTCACCAAAAGAGAGAATGAAGTTGCCATCAAAACTCTTCAAGGTGAATGATGGCGATTAAACATTTGTACATACATGATGCATTATTTCTTATTGCATCAGGATCTTATCACCCAAGTCTGGTAAAAGAACTTCTGAAGGAGTCTTGTATACTGTCAAAATTCAAGCACCATAATTTACTTTCTCTAATTGGAGTCTGTGTGGACGGAGGTTTAGTCCCTTTTATTGTCATGCCATTTATGACCAATGGCAACCTCCTTGATTTCCTGGACAAAGAGAGTGAGCATTTGAGTGTTGTGCCATTCAAGACAACTGGAGAACTGACAGTGAGTTTATAACATTACAAATATGTCAGTTCTATCAACTTTAACATCTCTAGATGAAAGTTGAAAACAAGCTATTGGATATGTGTCTGCAAGTGGCCAAAGGTATGAAGTACTTGACCAACAAACGAATGGTACATAGAAACCTGGCAGCAAGAAACTGCATGTGAGTTTATACTAGATCATAATCAGTCAGGGAAGATGGTGATATTGGGTATTAGTAGGAAAATACTATACAAAATTCTAGTAATGCAAAAATGAGCTGAAACAAGAAAAGCATTGTTTGGATCACATAATTTCAATGGCTATTTAAAACAAATCATGATCTATAATTATAATACCAGTTTATGCACTTCTCGAAGTTGATATTCTGTAGCTGAATATGTGAACTACACACAAAGATTACATATTCAGTCTTGTAAGTATTGTGAGCTGAATAGCCGAGCAACATCCATTAGAGGAGAAACCAATGATTGATAGAAGTCTATCCATGAACACATATTCTTTCACGAATATATCAATGAGTAGTATTTCTGTTCTAGGATGATGTGGACTTAGCAAAGATGTCATACCTGTTTCTATATAATGGTATTGAATTAATGTCAGAGTTTTTACTATGGAAAATGAAAAGATTCACTTCCTTATTGCAGAAAAGTTCTAGCAGCATGCAAGCCTCTAGAAAAAAATTCAACCCAGGTAGCGTTTCATTAATCTGCAAATGAGAAACAGTTAAAGATGAGATATGATATTATGAAATAATTTTGATCATACCACATTTTTGTGCACTCTATATTTGACCAGCCACACTGATACGTGGCTTTGTGTTTGGAGTGTAAACTTACTGACAATAATTAATTATTAACAGGATTGACTCACACCTTGTGATTAAACTGTTCAATTTTGGATTTTGTGAAAAACTTGAACCATCGAAGAACTACTTGAAACATACAGAAAAGGATGTGAAGTTTTCTCTGAAGTGGATGGCTCCAGAAATTTTTGTTGATATTCTCGGAGAAAACTGACGTGGTGAGTTTGTGATTATAGTGTCTAGTTTGTAACTTATGGAAACAGTACTATATAATATGAAATGCTATACCTCACATTTAGTTTCCATCTATAATGCAGAATCAGAATTTTCTTGGTGTATAACAGCCACTCTGTATTGAAGTTTAGCTCTCCTCTCCACTATCAAATGAAGTGTCTTAACTATTAAGAAGGGCATGAAATATGGCCAGACAACCCTGAAGTTTTAACTGTCACAGAGATAGATTTGTGGCTGCTAAACTGTAGCAGTTAAATTGATACATCTGAGATTTATTTCCTCAACTCACATTTCCACTAGCTTGCTGCATGGTCTCTGCATTATTGAGTGTATGTACAGATCCAGACAAATGGCATCAAATAGTAGAAGTTTATCATTCTTCCAAATTATTGCTTCGAGTTAAAGATTGTTGAGTTAAATTGAAGCCATTTTTTCAGCTATGAATGTTATATCCGCTATTTAATAGAGTGGTTTAAAATAAAAGAAGTTGTTCTCCTCTATGCATATGTTTGGTTATCAGGTAACCAACTACATTGTTATCATTTTGCATGTAAAATATTTAAGATTTCTTATCTTTATATGTGGAGTCAATGCAGCCAGTTTTCTGGGGAAAAACATTTAAAAAAAATTCTAAATGACCATCTCAACTGTTTCAAATAAGAAGTTGCTTTAAGAACTTTTTTCCCCATTAAACTTTTAGTGTTACATTTTGATGGTTTTCTATGACAGATAAATAAGTGTTTCCCTATTCATAGATTACTCATGTGCTTGCCTCATTTTCTGTCCTATTTGAGTATTAATGAAATCCTATAAAATTGTCACACCAGGAAAAGTGACTAACACAATGTTATAACACATAGAAATAAACTAATCTATATATCTGGCGTTAAGATTCTAGATTGAGAGAAAATACAGAATCACAAGAAATAACCGTGTTGTTCAGTGTTTTGTTAGTGCTCTACTATCTCTGAACCTTTAAGTATGCCCTACATGGGTTGAGTTTCAGTAATTTTGAATTCCTTTATTAGTTATTATTTGGATGGCTGCTGTCACATAAACCTCAGTATATTGGAATGCTTGTGATTTGGTTACTAGTTCTGCAAGGAGTAATGCTGGAATGAATTATTTCACCAAGAAAATATTTTTGCTTATATTTGGCAAATATAATATTTAAGCATTAAGTAGCTATGATTTGTAGTCCACATACTGAAGACTAGAGCATCTAGTCGAAATGTCGAGTGAATAAAAATTGAAGTTGATTTATTGAGAAGGTGATTTTAATGTTATAACAGAGTTCATCGAGAGATTATTATTTTAATTTATGTTTTTCCCTTTTGCCTTAATAAGTTTCTATCTTATCCGTAAATGGCTCTACTCTATTTCATACAGTGGGCCTATGGAGTAACTTGCTGGGAGATCTTCAGTTGCGGCAAGATTCCTTATTCCCAAGTAGCTGAAAAGGAACTTCTTCCAATGCTTCGCTCTGGGTATAGGATGGTTAAGCCCTACAACGAAGCATGCTCCGATAAATTGTGAGGCAGGAAGCATGGCTATGTGATGTCATAACTATTGGAAGATGTTTATTTGGTTACAGAACGACATAGAATAGTAGAGCTTTCTAATAGACTATGTGTTACACTGCTGGTTCTTTATCTTGTCTCAAAGCCCATCTGGATGCAGCTGCATAACTGGGGCACGCCCGGTTTGCTCATCATCCATCCAGATATTAAAGCCACCCCTAATATTTCAACAAGGATTGTTGAATGTTATTCTGCATGACAAACTATAGCAAAAACCTTACAAGCTTCCTGATTTGCATTGGAACATTCACTCAGTATACTTTTAAAATTTGTTTGCCACCAGTAGTGAGCATATCCCCTTTTTATTCTCTACACTTACATATGGCAGTTTAATAATTATTTTGTCTTATGTTAATTGTATCCTAGATATCAAGATCTTCAGATGACATGCTGGACAGAAGATCCAGCCAAAAGACCTCACTTTTCAAGTATTGTACATCAAATCAAACACTTCATATGCGACCGATCTAGGAATTCTGCATCCACAGTACGAAGAGCAGATGACATAGTGGTTATACCTGTACTCGATGATGAAAGTGTCTCACCCCCTCTAGTAGGTCCTCCATGGTATAGCAGAGAGCACTCCCATTACAAAAATACTCTCCCAAGAAATATTCCTACTTCAGCATGTCTCATGCCAAACTTTCGTTTTAGAAGGTATTATTGAATATACCCCACCTTGGATTTGTTATTTACGCTGGTGAGATAACTTGGTGGCACTTCCAGTCATTCTCATCTACTGAATATGTTGAAAAGTGATCAGCCTCTGGAAGATAAGTCGAAAATGTACATTATTCCATATATGGATTAGTCTGGACCAACTCTGTTCTATAGTTTACATATTAATGGACCTCATCATGTTATATTACATTGAACTGTAGCTGGACAAAAAGATTACACATTTATCTAAAACCTTCCAAATAGAGCACTTAATTTTATACATAATTATATAAACTAGTATCTGCTTAGTTTTCTTATAATTATTTTAAGCTAGTCTATATATGTATACGTGCTGTATTTGGAAGTTTTTGGATAAATGTCGAGTCTTTTTGTCAAGCTACATTTCAGTGTAAAATTACATGATGATATGTAAACTCTAAAATAGATTTTGGTCCAGACTCATGCTGTGTCTGGAATACTGTACATGTTCAAAGGAAAAGATTTATCTTCCACAGGCTGACATTTTTAGCAGATGAGAAGGAATGGAAATGCCACCTCACCAGCATAAAATATAGGTTTAGTATGAGTCATGCTAAGGTGGTAATATTTCTTCGCGAGTATATTCATAGAAACTCTGAAGATTGGTGGATCAGAATTTGAACTCATCTTCATTGCCTCATTGCAAGATTTCCTAATTATTTTCATGTATCAAATTACCATGTGAAATGCATATATTTTGCAGCTGCATTATTCTTATAGAAAAACCAAAAATTCTTCACCATTCACATACCTCACTTCTTCATAATTTCTTCTTTTCCCTTTCAGTGCCTCCCTTTTTATGTGTATGTGTTCCCTCCACTTCTTAGGTGAGGGGGGAGGAGATTGGTCAGAGGGTGGGAGGGCTATCCTATGAGTAGCATGATAATAAGCTACTAGTTTGCATTCTTGCCATTATGATGGAGAAAAACTCTCTAGGAAGTAACAGGCCTATTGTCACTAAGTGACGATTCTGGTTGGAGGTGTTGTATTAGTAAGCATCAGCCACTATACATAGCAGGCCACTGTCAAACTGTATTATTTTCTTACAATGGAGCATTCAGATGGTTAAATATTCATTTAGATATGCTAACATTTTGGGGAAAGAAACAGTCATATAAGAGATATGCCTAATTGTCTATGAGCAATTTGCATCCAATCTTCCTTCATTAAACAGCAATAATAAAAGTGACAGGCCAGGCCTAATATAAGGTGGAACCCTGTGGGATGGAGTTATTCTGCAACCTGCTAGGACAGTATCTGGTTGTTTACACTCCTATTGTTGGTGTTATGCTATTGTATTGACCTTTTGGCAGGAGGTGTTGGATTAGGCTGCCATCATGTATAACTGTACTCTTTGCAGTGTTTAGACACACACTATGATTAAATATTCACTCCAAGTTGCAATTTCTGTTCCATTAACTTCGGCAACATGAGACTTGAAAGCACAGATATATCCACTCTAGACCATAAAGAGTTCTTTGTCTGCATCAAATACTACACATCACACACTCATTTCCATGTATCAAGTTTGTTTCCTAAATGATAAAATATCGACTATCTTGCTCGATGTATTCTCCATATATACATGTTTCACAGTAGTAATTTTGACAACTTCCTCTTCTGCAAATCCTCTGCAGATAGCCATGACTCATCAGCAAAATATTTTTCAATGAAATACCGGTTTTATCATAAATTATTGTTTAAGTTTAGACATAATGAAATATCTT
The DNA here is from genome assembly GCA_028752905.1 of Cladorhizidae sp. MBARI D1340-BT2. Classification (NCBI taxonomy): domain Eukaryota; kingdom Metazoa; phylum Porifera; class Demospongiae; order Poecilosclerida; family Cladorhizidae; species Cladorhizidae sp. MBARI D1340-BT2. The sequence continues at coordinate 14,796,374 of JAQNBH010000007.1, read as the reverse complement.
AATCCTAGAGTAAGTAGAAAATAGTTTGATAAGGAGAGATATTGGAAATGTTGAATGTAGATGGAGCAATAAATAATAATATTGAGCATGTCAGCAAATCAATAGATCAAGTTTTAGCAAAGATGCTTATTTAGTAGCTCTTATGTTTTGTATTGTTTTCTTACCTTTTTTAGATCGCGATGCATCTGCCATGGAAATTGGATGTCTGATCTTAGATCTGAGAGTCTATCAATTCAGTTCTGCTAACTATTATCTTGCTATTCCTTGATGTTTATCTAGTAGCTAAGGCTCTACCAGCTTTCTAGCTATATTTTTGTCTACAGATGACTATAATTCTATAGTAAATATAAGCCTGTCTGACAGGTAGGTTCGACGCATATAATGTGTACATTGTAAAGATAATATCTATAATTTCCATTATATTTCTTCTTTTGTACTAGGCAAACAAGTAGTCTCTTGAACAGAGTTATACATCCATTCTCTGCTTGGTCTGTCTTCGAATTTAGTTCAACTTCCAATGATAAGTCCTCTGCAACACCATGTGAACTCCACTCCTACTATATGCTGCCCTCTAGATATATAAATGTTTTGCCCCAGTTTTACTCACTCTCTTAATCTGCACATCGCATCCATTCAAGACATTTGCACAATATTTGATCTATGCTGTCAGTTTACTTGTAATAGTTTAGAAACAGCTGATTGCTGGAACTAGTAAAAATTATGGGGACTATGACCTCGACTACAAATGGCCGAGGATATTTTGTTGAATATTTATGGGGCATGATAAAGAGGAAGTCACAAAGAAGAAGTCTGTCATGAATCTGTGGCCATCTAATTTATAAGTGTCATGAAATCATGAGCATTGTCTCGGCGCAAACTTTCACATGTTTGCAACAATTGTCTAGGAAGGGTTAATCACTAGACTTATTCCATGGATGTAGAATAAATTTTTTTTAATTAATTTCATGTTTTGCAAGTATTGAATTTTTTTAAATTTTAACAGCTGTGTTTCAGTAGTTGCTTTGATTATGACAGTATTATGATGTACTTTATACCAGCCTTAGTAGTAGGGTTCTAAACACACTATGATGGGGAGATTTTTGGTATGTCTTCTAACTGTCATAGGTGAGCATGTGGGACTGGTTTACAGAGGCTAATTATTCAACAAAACAATCTTTACCAAAAGAGAGAGTGAAGTTATGAAGTTACCATCAAAACTCTTCAAAGTGAATGAGTGTGATTAAACATTGCATGATGCAGGATCTTATCACCCAAGACATGGTAAAGGAACTTCTGAAGGAGTCTTGTATACTCTGCAAATTCAAGCACTTCAGTGTTCTTGCTCCAATTGTGGAGTCTGTGTGGATGGCCCATTGATTGTCATGCCATTTATGACCAATGGCAACCTCCTTGATTCCTTGGACAAAGGGAATGAGCATTTGAGAGTTGTGCCATGGAAGACAACTGGAGAAATGACAGTTATCTACATTGCAAATTTATCTATTTCTAGATCAAAGTTGAAAACAAGCTTTTGGATATGTCTCTGCAAGTGGCCAAAGGTATGAAGTGCTTGACCAACACATTAATGGTACATAGAGACCTGGCAGCAAGCAACTGCATGTGAGTTTACACTAGATCATAATCAGTCGGGGAAGATGATATGTTAAATATTAGTAGTAACAAATACTTATATACAAATCTTTAATAGCACAAAAATGAGCAGAAACAATGTAAGCAGTGTTTTGATCACATAACTTCAATGGACAATTTAGAACAAATCATGATCTAGGTTGTGCACTTTTCATAGTTGATATTATATTATGTAGCTGAATGTGTGAACTATACATACTCAGTATTGTGTGGGCTGAATGGCATCCATCAGAGGCTTCTGATACAAGTCAAAGTAATATCCATAATGAGCGGCCATTCTCACAGTGGCAAACATTAGGTTGCATGCTGTGGGGCATTCTTCAGCATACAACTGTGCTTGATACATAATGGTGTCATCGAAGAGTATGAAAGATTGCATTCATTGTACTTGATCAAGCCCCCCAGCACTCTTCGATTGAAAGAGTTCATTGCAGCAGCCTTATAGCTTTGCAGTCTACTCCATCGTAAGGATCTGAGGTTGAATACGCAATAGTATTGTAATGCTTGTGATTTAGACATGCAAGGGGAAATGCTGGAATGAATTAACTCAGATATATCACCAAGAAAATATTTTGTTGCTTATATTTGGCAAAATATAATATTTAAGCATTAAGTACCTATTATTTGTAGCCTACATGCAATTTATGATTTTAACTGATGTTTTTCCCTTTTGCCTTAATAGGTTTCTATATCATGTGTAAATGGCTCTATTCTATTTACTACAGTGGGCTTATGGTGTGACTTGTTGGGAGATTTTTAGTTGTGGCAAGATTCCCTATGCTCAAGTAGACAAATATGATCTTCTTGCTATGCTTCGCACTGGATACAGGATGGTTAAGCCTTACAATGAAGCATGCTCTGATAAATTGTGAGGCAGGAAGCATGACTTTGTGATGTCATAATTATTGGAAGATGTTTATTTTTAACAAATAAGTTGCTTAGCGTAAATGAGTGATGTATTCACATTTGTAATGGTTACATTGCTGCTTCTTCACTTTGTCTCATAAGCCCATCTTAATGCAGCTGCATAGCTGGGGTATGTCCTCTTTTGCTAATCATTCATCCAGGTATTAAAGCCACCCTCATATTTCAACTGGATCGTTGAGTGTTACACTACATGATGCAAATGCCTTAAAAGCTTCCTAATTTGCATGGGAACATGCACTCAGTTAAAATTTGTTTGCTTCCAGTGAGCATATACCTTTTTTTATCTCTAATTGAGGTTAGCACTTACATATGGCAGTTTAATAATTAGTTGTCTTATACTAATTTCCACCTAGATATGAAGATCTTCAGATGAAGTGCTGCACAGATGATCCCGCCAACAGACCTCACTTTTCAAGTATTGTACACAAATCAAACACTTCATTCAAGACTGATTTAGGAATTCTACATCCATAGTCCGAAGACAAGATGACACAATGGTTAAACCAGCACCCAATCATGAAAGTGCCTCTTCTCCTCAAGTAGGATGGTGTCCTCCATGAGAGCACTTTCATTATGAATATACTCTCCCAAGAAATATTCCCACTTCAGCATGGCTCTTGCTAAACTTTCAGTTCAGAAGGTATTGTGGAATACCCCACCTTGGATTTGTTATGCTGGTGAGATAACTTGGTGGCACTTCCAGTCATTCTCATCTGATCTGATGTACAGTATTCCCATATACGGAATGAGTCTGGACCAACTACATTTCATAGTTAATGACCCTCATCAGGTTATGTTACATTGAATTGTAACTGGAAAAAAATATTCGACATTTATTCAAAACCATCCAAATACAGCATTTAATTTTACAAACTAGTATCTTCTCTTGTTTTTGTTATATTTTCAAGTTTAGTCTATATAATATTATGTATAAATTGAAGTGCTCTATTTGGATGGTTTTGAATAAATGTCAAGTCTCTTTGTCCAGCTAAAGTTCGATGTAAAATTACATGATGAGTCATATTATTATGGTTCCAGAATCATGCTGTATATGGAAAACTATACATGTCCAAGATGTATCTTCCAGTGGCTGCCTAATTTCCAACATATTTAGTAGATAAGAAGGACTGGATGTGCACCTAGTCACCTCACCAGCGTAAATAAAAAATGTTCAAAGAAACTCTGAAGATTAGTGGATCAGAATTTGAACTCTATAATTATTTTCATGTATTATATTCAAATTACCATGTGAAATGCATATATTTTGCAGCTGCATTATTCTTATAGAAAAACCAAAAATTCTTCACCACTCGCATACCTCACTTCTTCATAACTTTTTCTTTTCCCTTTCAGTGCCTCCCTTTTTATGTGTGTGTGTTCCCTCCACTTCTTAGGTGAGGGGGGAGGAGATTGTTCAGAGGGTGTTGTTATGTCCATCTTGGTGGACAAGGTAGTGTGAAAATGTGACTTTGGGATGCACATAGTTGATCCATCTTTGCTGTACACAAACACGTCATCTGGGCCAACAAAACTCTTGTCCTGCTCCATGCGAGCATGATTTTCACAATTACCTCACAGTTCACCTGCAAACCTGGTCCCTTGATGTAGGTTTTGACATTATTCTGCACCCTCGCAGAGTGGTAGCGCAGAACCTTCTCCTTCACCACTCTGTGCATCTCCTGCAGTTTTGTGCAAATGGCAGATATGTTTGAAAAAAACATTTCCAAGTGTAAGTCTATGCCTAGGTAGACCATATGCATGGGTAGTATCTGCTGCCTCTGATACACACTGGAGTAGGCTGTATTGCAAGCACGAATCCACACCAGGGACTCTGGAGGGTCGCAAGGTTGCACTGCCTTTGGGATGGCATCCAGCAGAGGCTTCTGATACAAGTCAAAGTAATATCCATAATGAGCGGCAGCGGCAAACATGAGATTGCATGCTGTGGGGCATTCTTCAGCATACAACCGTGCTTGATACAAAATGGTGTCATCAAAGAGTACGAAAGATTGCATTCATTGTACTTGATCAAGTCCCCCAGCACTCTTCCATTGAAAGAGTTCATTGCAGTGGCCTTATAGCTTTGCAGTCTACTCCATCGTAAGGATCTGAGGTTGAATACGCAAGAGGAATGAGGTTAGATGAGTGGCAGTGCAGAATTGCCATTCTCAGTCATAAATGATCGGAGTGTCACAAGGCAGTTGCATCTTGCAACATCAGCTTGTTGAGATACATTTTGGACACTTGTACACAGTCTACTGGCTCGATTGCAGGTTGTCCCCAGCCCTCCTTGTGCCTTGCAACCTTGCCAATGACATCTAGCAGAAGTAGGCCTTTCTCTGAAGGTCCTGCAGACACTCAGGCATTCACATGTGCTTCAATCATGGTACATAGCAGGTTGACCTTCGATTTGCAGCTTGTGCCAAGTCTTAACAAAATTCCTAAAAAGAATCAGAGCAACAGCTGTGAGGGAGATTCCCTCATCCATATCTGTCTCGAGCTTGGTTACATCAGCTCAGTTTCTCATACAAGCAGCAAACACAACCAACTTCACCAGGTTTGATTTCACTGTCCTGAAAGTATGAAGCATGATAGAGTTCATTGTGCCCAAAAAGTGAGCTCTGTTGCTGTGTGCATGCCTGGTGGGAGATCCATGATGCACAGTGTTCGACTAGCAGAACTAACTGCGAACCCATGGCCCTTTCCTGTTTGAGATTGCCCTTAGCCCATTCCACCACTTTCAATACTCAGACTTTAAGCAGTGACTCTCACTCAACGCTAAAATTGAGGCTTACACACCCTACGCAGATGCCACAAGCATGCAGCGTAAGGATATTTGTTGAGGTTGGAAAGATGGCTGATGATAATAAATGGGAGATACAGACCGATTAGTATTACAAGTCAATAGTAAGTCTCCCCAAAAAGGGGACGATTGCAGGAGCACACTCAGACCCACCCCCACATAATACACCTACAGGAGCACCCTCAGACCCACCCCCACATAATACACCTACAGGAGCACCCTCAGACCCACCCCCACATAATACACCCACAGGAGCACACTCAGATCCACCCCACATAATACACCTACAGGAGCACATTTGTTAGCAAATTTATTTAGATGTGTTATCACCTTATTAATTATTGTTCTGTTCACATTGTTTATGGTAGTATGTGATTGAATAAAATATAGGTATGTTATCACCCTTCAGTGTTTGTCAACCATTTGTGGTGGTTTGTATGACTCACATTTTAGGTGTTGTATCAGGACAAACTGGCACACCACAGTTAGTGAGTCATACACAGAACTGTGCAAGTTAGAGTTGAGTATTATATAGTGATGCTGGACTCACACAGTCAAGTTGGATATAATAAGATCCCTTTGCATACCAACTTCACATAACATTAGCAATGGGGGATCTGGTAAGAAGCAATAGTGTGTCCGAAGTTAACACAAATTTTATTATACCCAAATAACATGAGAACATGAAGTACATCCACACATCTTTGAAGAATGATAAACGAGGAAGCTATTCTATATCAACTGAGAGAGTATTTTCATAGTGCCATGAAAGATTCACGTTGCTAAACTTGCCTTCTCTGGGAAACATATTTTTTCAAAATGGGAATTAATCAAGACAACTAAGCTTGTTGGCCACATCCCTTGGAGAACTCTGAGCATATCTTCCACATTATTGGATGGGTGTTTGCTTAATAACTGTTGTAGTAGTTTAAGGATAGCTGGCTAGATCAGATTTATTGCTGTCCTCAAAATTGGAGGGCAGACTGCTAGAAGTGCGTAGTTATCACCACTGGGGTATAGTTTCCTGATTAAACATTGAATGTAAATGCCACAGAGTAGTCTTTTCTGGGACTCAACTAGCAATTAATTCATCATTATTTCTGTGGTAATCTGCTAACAGATTTTATAATTGGTGCTACTGATATAATAGACTTCACTCATTATTACATATTGTCAATCAGTCATTGTTTGACAGAGTCAATTTCAAAGATGCATGTTTTTTTTTAATGCATGGTGAACAGACATGCAATCAAGTTCTTTTCATTACATGTAGTAATGTCATCATGCAGTGAACATTACAAAATATGCATTGAATATCACAACATTATGTAGTGAACATGTGAATTGGTCATACCTCATAGTGATGACATGTGCAGTGTTCCTCACACACAAGGATTCTGGATCATTCGTGTTTTTATCTCGTGCTTAAATTATGCTGTGTAATTCTGCCAATATAGGTCAAATACTTCACATTGCAAAATATGGGATTATCATCACAATATTCCAGTGTGCTCAGTGTTATGGGTGTACACAAAATTAAACTTTAACCTATTATATATATTTACTGATGCAGCCATTTATCATATTTATCTAGCAAGTGACTGATATCAATGAGGTCAAACTGTAAGAATCTCAAGAAAATCATATGCGTTAGATATAATAATAGCATTCCACTATTACCTGCAGCTGACAATAAACCTATGAATTATGATGATTTACAAAGTAGATTGTGTCCAGGCTTTCTCAGCTGAAAACTGGAAAACATGGGAAAATCTTCGCCACATCATATATCACAATGCCATAATTCTTATTGACAATATAAGTACTAGAAAGAAGTAACAAAATCGGAGAAATACAATCTTATTACCCAGGTTTCACAAAGCCATACCATCACAACTCTAATATTTATGTTCTAATTAAGGGTCCTCCAAGATTAAGAGGCAATACACTTTTATTGACTGCAACAGTTACACGAACATTCAACATCCTTAGCTGTGAGCCATGAACATTGGCTAGCTTGTATGGGATAACAATACCATATTGACAATCAAGCATCTATTTTTCTTCTTAATGCAATAGTTATTCAATAAAAACAGTTATTTTTGTTCATCGTAATTTAATCGCATGCACCAAGATTATAATAATAGTGTTTAATCTACATATTAGTGGAACAGAAACATGCTATATATGAATTTGCAGTCTAGGTTTTATTATTTTTCTGTTCACACAAATTATGGTGGTATGTGACACAACGACATGTTATCAACCTATTAATTGGTGTCAGTTCAACCATTTAGGCGGTTTGTGTGACATACCAAAAAGTGTGTGCATTGAGACAAACTGGCACACCTCAGTTACCGAGTGTAATATACCGTGCCGAGATGAGTTACAATTGACAAGGGTTGAGGATAGTTTCTTAGATCTCATTCAATACAATATACAACACAATCCAAAACATTGGGGTTCTCCTCTCTCTCTTTTCAAGGGCCCCTGCATCCTGGATACAACACATCCTGGATACAACATACAAATCTATACATAGATATTACAAAGTAGATAAGTAACCAAAGGAAATATGTGCGTCCTAATTACAAACAAAAGATGTGAGCAGTTCCCATTGTGGTACAACAGTTATCAACACCTATACCAAAAATATGCGACTGCGTTCAACAGTGTTACACAGCTCCCCTACAAATAGAAATCCGCCCCGGATTTAGTGATCAATGTGTGACCACTGGCAATAGTCGATCTGGAGGATGACGAATTCGTTGGGGGTATCGAGGAGGAGTTATCGTGGGTAAAGACAGTTCCTCTATCACTGGTGTGAGATTAGTGCCAATTGGAGGAACAATTTTAGGTGGGAGGGAGTTTTTGCATGTAGGTTTCTGTCGAGGAGGTAAACGAATATCGTCTGGACATAATTTGAGCCGATCAAAGTGTACCACTGGTCGATTGGTACGGTTTCGAATGTTTTGTAGTCGATACACCGATTCTGACAAGCGTTTTACAACATGGAACGGGCCTGCCCATGGTTGATGAAATTTCCTTGCTACTCCCTTTCATCTGACAGTGGTATGTAGCCACACCAAATTTCCCCGATCCAATGGTTTTCCATGAGATTTTTCGTTATAGAGTTCCTTTTGTCTCTCCAGCTTATGACCAGTCCTTTCTCGCACTCGTTGATAAGCTTCTTGTAGGGTCGACTTAAGGTGATCTACATATGCAGTTGTAGAGATGTGGTTTGGCTCTGACGGGGCTGTACCATACATGAGCTCAAGGGGCATTTGTACTTTGCGTCCATACATGAGAAAAAATGGGGAATAGCCTGTGGTCGCATGAATGCTGGTGTTATAGGCTAGACAGAGAGGTCATAGCTGCTTCTCCCACTCGAAGGGGTGTTCAGTCGCGCTGGTGGCTAACATGCTGATAAGTGTGCGGTTGAACCTTTCAACCATCCCATCCGACTGAGGATGGTAAGGGGTGGTCCGAGTCTTGCTAATGCCTAGCAGTTTACAGATCTCAGAGATTAGTTGAGACTCAAATTGCCTGCCCTGGTCTGAGTGCAGCTGCTCTGGTGGTGAGAACCGAAAGAAAAACTCATTCGTTATCACTCGAGCAATTGTAGTTGCTTCCTGGTTTGGAATCGGATATGCCTCCATCCACCTTGTAAAGTAATCGCCCACTACAAGGATATACGCATTTCCATTCTCCGATTCTGGCAGAGGGCCAACTATATCAACAGCGACCAGCTGAAGGGGACTACCTACTTTTATGCTAATGGTGCCCTGTTCTTGGTAGTAGGAGTTTTCCTCCTAGCACAGGATGAACAGGTTTTGCACCACTGGGTTATGTCAGCATGGTAACCTGGCCAGTAATAACGTTCCTTGACACGAGCGAGGGTTTTATCCTCTCCAAGATGTCCACCCAGTATGCCTTCATGCATCTCTTTTAGTACTTCTTCCTTCTTTACTTCAGGCACAAGCTGTTGCAACACAGATGTCGAGGTGTCAGGTTTCTCATACTGACGGTAGAGAATACCCTCACGGATTAAGAGCTGGTCCCAGATTTGGAGAAGGCGTCGAGTATTTTTGCTCAATTCTTTTGTCTGAGCCACAGTTGGTGAATGTCCACTTAACTTTGCCTTGATGACAGGTCCAAGAATATGATCCCCTTCCTGTAACCTTCCGATATCTTCTCCACTGTGATAAAATCAGTTCTCATCCAATTAGAACCTTTAACTAATTGGCATGAGACACTATTTTATACGACGGCTAGATCCTTGTCACCAGTCTCTCCTCACTAGTGATCCTCGATCCAACCCGAAATCAGCCAACTCCAGTAGTCGCTGTATCCCTCTTATTAATAGAATGGTATATATATTAATAAGATAAGTGATATACTCAATCAGCAATCATACACAGAGATTACACAGAGATAACCATACAAGCCTAGCTTTACAGTCTATCCCTCCTTACACAAGTTCAGTTCCAGTTTCTCTTAGTGTTTTTCTCTCTCTTTAATTAAATTACAATGTTCTTTTATAGCACTCAGTTTGAGGTCACCAGTCTCTGGTGGTTTCTTTGTCCATGGTGGTTTCTTTGTCCATGGTGGTTTCTTTGTCCATGGTGGTTTCTTTGTCCATGGTGGTTTCTTTGTCCATGGTGGTTTCTTTGTTCATGGTGGTTCCTTTGTTCATGGTGGTTCCTTTGTTCATGGTGGTTCCTTTGTTCATGGTGGTTCCTTTGTCAACAGTCAGGGAAGGTTTCCCTGACATTCCTCCCCCGTTAGATCGAGACCCTTGGTCTCGACTAAGGCAGTCAGCATTTGCATTTGCTGAACCAGATCTATGAGAGATCAAAAAGTCATAGGCTTGTAATGATAAAGCCCATCTAGCCAATCGACCATGGCTGTCCTTTAAGTTTGCTAAATGCAAAAGAGGGTTGTGGTCAGTCTCGATCTTGAACTTGGTACCCTCTAGGTAGACTCTGTAATGCTTTACACCAGCAACGATCGCAAGTGCCTCCCTCTCGATGGTTGAATAATTCTGCTCCCTGGGCAATAATTTCCGCGAGCCGTACGCAATTGGATGCTCTTCTCCCTTGTCATTTATTTGGCTCAATACATAACCCAACCCCGTTGCTGAGGCGTCTGTCTGTAATATAAACTGCTTCGTCCAATCTGGAGTTGATAGAATCGGTTGATCTGTCAAAGCTTTCTTTAATGCTTGGAATGCTGTGTCACATTCCGTTGTCCAGATCACTTTGTTTTCTTTCATCTTTTTTGTTAAGTTCGTGAGGGGGCAAGCTATCGTAGCAAATGATGGAATAAATTTGCGATAGTAGCCGCAGAGTCCTAGAAATGCTCGAACGTTCTTCTTCGTCTTTGGGATCATGTAGTTCTGCACGGCTTCGATCTTGCACGACATCGGGCGAACTTGACCATCACCAACCAGATGACCCAAATAACAACATTGACTAACCCCAAAATTACATTTCTTTTCTTTTATGGTTAACCCCGCTGCCCTCAACCTTTCCATCACTACCCTCAAATGTTTCAAATGATCTTCCCATGAGGTACTATGGATGACTATATCATCCAAATACGCGGAGGAAAAATCATGTAATCCTTCTAAAATAGAATTCATAAGTCTTTGAAATGTGGAAGGGACTGACACCAAGCCAAAGGGCATTGTGAGATATTGATATTTCCCATAAGGTGTTGAAAAAGCTGTTTTTTCTCGACTCCCCTTTTCCACAGGCACTTGGTGGTATCCCTTAACTAGATCTAATGTAGTTATGAATTTGGCTCCACCTATGTTGTCAATCAGCTCTTCGATATTTGGTAGTGGATATGGGTCTGCTTTGGTCACTAAATTCAATTTGCGGTAGTCAATACACATCCTTGTCCCCCCATCCTTTTTAGGAACTAAAACTATGGGCGCTGCCCAAGGACTGTGAGAAGATTCAATGATACCCTGATCTAAAAGAGTTTTGATCTCCGAGCGCAAAAATTCTTTCGCTGTGTGTGCTAACCTATACGAAGGCAATCGTATTGGTAGTACATCCCCTGTAGCTATCACATGCTCTATTAAGTCAGTCTTTCCTGGGGTTTCCTTGATAACATCCTTGAATTGTTGTTTCAATTGATTTAATTGTGTGCGTTGCATGTGAGAGAGAGAACGTGCCTTTGATACCTGGTTCAAATTGAACTGGTCATCTAATTCTTGGTCTTCCACTAGAAAGACTGCTGGGGCTGGCGAAGTCCATAACTTCATGGTATTCACGTGAAAAGTTTTTAGTGGTTTCCCTGTTTTTCCCGTGTCCACCTGATAAGTTACCTCAGTGATCTTTCTCACAATTGGAAATGGGCCTTGCCACTCATTTAATAGTTTATTCTGTTTTCGCGGTCGGAATACTAAAACAAATTCCCCAACCTCAAATTGTCTTTCTATAGCTTTCCTATCATGGTATCTCTTTTGAGACTGTTTCTCTTTCCTTTCTTTTTCCTGAGCCAATTCTCTCACTAGTTCAATGTTAGCTTCCATGGTTCGAATGAACTCGATAACATCAACCTCACACTCTTCTGCTTTTCCTTTCCAGAATCTAGCTAAATTCTCAAGGGGTGTTCTCATCTCCCTTCCGAATAATAGCCTGAAAGGTGAAAATCCTGTGGTCGCATGGACACTACCCCTATAGGACCACAAAACAAAAGGTAGGCAATCATCCCATTCTACCTTTGGGTTGTTCATTAACTTCTTCAACAACCTCTTCAAAGTACTGTTGAACCGTTCCACCATACCATCTGTTTGGGGATGGTATGGGGAGGTTCGAATCTGTTTGATTCCAGTTCTGCTACAGAACTGCTTCATCACTTTTGACATGAAATTGCTCCCGTTATCTGATAGTAACTCTTGTGGTACACCTACTCTGGCAGTTAAATCGACTAAACAATTTACTACTGTCTCAGCTGTGGTGTTTTTTAACGGAAATGCTTCCGGCCACTTTGTGGTATAATCTATTGCCACTAGAATATACTTATTCCCAGCCTTAGTTCTTTTTAAGGGCCCAAAGATATCTAGAGCTATCCTGGAGAACGGTTCCTTGACAATAGGCAAAGGGTGTAGTGGTGCCTTAGTCACTACTGGGGCACTAGCCTTCTGGCAAATGGGGCATGACTGACAAAGTTCTTTTACATCTAAAGCAATCCCTGGCCAATCCAATCGTTGTCTAATGGCTTCCAAGGTTCTTTCACGTCCAAAATGCCCAGCCACTACTGAATTGTGAGCTAATGTTAAGACCTTTACTCTTGCCATCTTAGGCACTATCACTAGGCTTTTCCCACCAACATGATAGGGTTCTCTCATTAGTAATCTTCCCTCCCAAAAGTAAGGACTACCCTTGCTATCAGCTTTTTTTCTCACTTTCATCAAAGTTGTGTCCTTCAGCTGCTCCTGCTGCAGTTGCTCAGGTGAGATTGCATCAATGCTCATTACTTCTGTGCTCTTTGAGTCGTCCCTTGCGACCTGCAGAGGAATAGTCTCACCTACTCGTTCTATATCCTCCTCAAATTTGGACTCCACTGGTACAGCTGCCACTGGATTAGACTCTTCAGCTACATCCTCTTCCATCTCACTTCCACTTCCCTCAGAGTCAAGAGAGTGCGTGACTGGTTCCTCTTCCTGCTGTTGAAGCTGCAACTGAGTGTCGATCTGGGTTTGCACTTGTTGCTGAGCCCTTGTTGTCACCATTGTTGACTCTGTGGTTGCGGCGGTGGTTGGAATGTTTTCTTCTTTTTTGGACTCTGTCTCCATCGCTTCCCTAATATACTTATGGAAATGGGGAACATCATGCCCCAACAAAAGGTCAGTAGTTATATGTCCTGAAACTCCTACAGCTAACTCTAGCCTTTTGTCTCCATCCACTTGTAACACTACCTTGGCTGCTGGAAAATATGTTTTTCGAGCACTGGCTGTGGCGTATGCAATTTTCCATGGTAGGTAATCTGTCTTTTGTATGTGCCTAGGATGTACTATGGTCTTCGTGCACCCTGTATCAAGCAATGCTACTGCTGGTTTACCATTGACCTTCACATTGCGAGACCAAGCTGGTACTTTCTCACATTTGATTATCCCACAGTTTGCTTTTTCCAACTTGACAACACAATCTCTTTTCATATGCCCAGGTTTCCCACAACGATAACACTCCAGCGGTTTAGCTTCTTTTCCTTGCATCGTACTACTATTAGTGTTACCTTTGTAGCACTCATCCCTGCGGCTAGGTGGAAAACGTCCGCCTCTCTCGTTGGCTTCGCGGCTCTCATTAGTTGCGCTTCTCCAACTCCTTTTCTGCTCAGGTTTCTGTGTTGAGGCTACTTCCTTCTCTCCTCTGGATGAGCTCAGATAGCGTACTACAGCTTCTTTCAGGTCTTCATAAGAGGCTGGATTGAGCTGCCTCATTCTCGCTTCTAGCCATCGAGGAAGTTTCTGCAACGTTAATTCGATTAATAACGTGTCATATTGGGACTTACCACTGGATTGAATCCAACGATTAAACGATTGTTTTCGCTCCCGGAACCAATTCTCAGGATTCCCTTGGTTGAAGTTAACTTCAAACACTCTCCTCCTGTAGCTCTCTGTGGAGACTTGATATGTAGAGAGCAGGGTTGCTTTGACAACATCATAGTCCTGCTGTTCCATAGCAGTCAACGATGACACTGCCAGCATCCCCTGTCCCGACAACGAACTACGTAGGCAGGCAGTCCACTGTCTCCTTGGCCACCCTCCTACTTCAGCAGTTACTTCAAAGGTATCTAAAAAAGCACCCATGTCGTCTACTCCCTCGACATATTTGTGTAATGTCGGTTTAGGCATGGGGGGTAATTGTTCTTCCCTTGCCGGATTACGCATTTCTGCCAAAAGTTGTTGCCATCGTTGCTCTTGGCGTTCTTGTCGGTCGTGGTCTTCACGGCGGTGTTGCTCTTGGAGTTCTTGTCGGTCGCGGTCTTCACGGCGGTACCGATCCATCCTCTCTTCCTCTCTCAGTGCCCGTGCTTCATCTGCTTGAAGCCATGTAGCCATCATCTCTGTTCTCGAACCCCCCTGCTGTTGACTGTTAGCAGGTGTTGAAAAAGGTTGGTGGTGGTGGAGGGAATCCTCCTCCCCCTCCTCAACGGTGTCTCTGGGCGCAAGAGTAGTCTGGCTTCTTGTCCGTCGGTCCTCTCCTGGGAGTGACATTCTTTCAGAAAGACGAGTTGAGATACAAGTGTGAAGAAAAGTGATATTAGTCGCGCATACAACCACTACAATTATAAGGAAAAGAAATATGCACCACTCCCGAAGGATGAAACAAGTATTAATAATAAGCAAAAGAAATATGCACCACTCCCGAAGGATGAAACAAGTATTAATAATAAGCAAAAGAAATATGCACCACTCCCGAAGGATGAAACAAGTATTATCCCACGCGCTGCCACCAATGTGATAAAATCAGTTCTCATCCAATTAGAACCTTTAACTAATTGGCATGAGACACTATTTTATACGACGGCTAGATCCTTGTCACCAGTCTCTCCTCACTAGTGATCCTCGATCCAACCCGAAATCAGCCAACTCCAGTAGTCGCTGTATCCCTCTTATTAATAGAATGGTATATATATTAATAAGATAAGTGATATACTCAATCAGCAATCATACACAGAGATTACACAGAGATAACCATACAAGCCTAGCTTTACAGTCTATCCCTCCTTACACAAGTTCAGTTCCAGTTTCTCTTAGTGTTTTTCTCTCTCTTTAATTAAATTACAATGTTCTTTTATAGCACTCAGTTTGAGGTCACCAGTCTCTGGTGGTTTCTTTGTCCATGGTGGTTTCTTTGTCCATGGTGGTTTCTTTGTCCATGGTGGTTTCTTTGTCCATGGTGGTTTCTTTGTCCATGGTGGTTTCTTTGTTCATGGTGGTTCCTTTGTTCATGGTGGTTCCTTTGTTCATGGTGGTTCCTTTGTTCATGGTGGTTCCTTTGTCAACAGTCAGGGAAGGTTTCCCTGACATCCACCAACCAGAGAGGTGACAGCAATCTTCACCTCATTATGGCTGTCTCGACTACACTGCTGGCAAGGTAACCGAGATAAGGCATCTGCATTAGTACGTTTCTTCCCTGGCCGGTGGAGAATGATAAAGTTAAATTCTTGCAAGCGTTCCAGCCACCGTGCCATCTGACCTTCAGGTTCCCGGAAATTCCTTAGCCAAGTGAGAGAGCCGTGGTCGGTACGGAGAGTAAATTGTTCCCCAATCAGGAAATGTCGAAAATGTCTGGTGAAGACTATCACTGCGAGTAGTTCTCTCCTGGTCATGCAATACCTACGCTCTGGTTTGCTGAGCAATCTACTAGCATAGGCAATCACACATTCCCTACCACTCTCATCAAGTTGTGACAAGACAGCACCTATTCCAGTATCACTTGCGTCAGTGTCTAACAGGAATGGTTTGTGGAAGTCAGGGTAAGCCAACACTGGGGCCGAGATTAGATACGTTTTTAGCTTCTCGAAGGCCTTCTGAGTTTCTTCTGACCACTTAAAATGAGCATTACGCTCAGTGAGACGATGGAAGGGACGGGCGATCTCAGCAAAATCACGGATAAACCGTCGATAATATCCCGCCAGACCAAGAAATTGCTGGACTTCCTTGGTTGTCGTGGGGGTTGGCCACGATGCCACTTTCTCAATCTTAGAGGGGTCGGTGGCTACTCCTTCATCTGACACAATATACCCGAGATAAGTAACCTCGTGCTGGAAGAAATTGCACTTCTTGGGCTGCAACCTTAAGCCAGCTCTAGACAGACGCTCAAAGACCATGCTCAGATTTGCTAAGTGCTCCGAGAATGTCTTCCCTGGGATGATTACATCATCTAGATAAACTAAGCATTGCGACCACTGTAAGCCAGCCAGTACTAGATCCATCAAATGCTGGAAGGTTGCTGGAGCATTGCATAGGCCAAATGGCATAACTTTGAACTCAAACAAGCCCTCGGTGGTACAGAAAGCTGTTTTGTGGCGGTCTCCTCTGCTACCTCCACCTGCCAGTACCCACTGAGAAGGTCTACAGTGGAAAACCACTTTGAGCCAGCAAGGGTGTGAAGGGTATCATCAATCCTAGGGAGAGGATATGCATCCTTTTGGGTGACCTCATTAAGCTTACGGTAATCTATGCAGAATCTAAAGCTATTGTCTTTCTTCCGAACTAGGACGATGGGGGAGGCCCAGGGACTACTCGATGGCTGAACTACATCACTGTTATGCATGTCAACTAGCAGCTCCTGTACTTCCTTCCTCCGATGTGGAGGGAGTCTGCGGACAGCCTGTCTAATTGGTGGAGCAGTACCAGTGTTGATATGGTGCTTCATCTTGGTGGTGCGGCCCAGGTCTGATTTAGCTGTGGCAAAAAGGTCAGCATTCTTTCTAAGAGTGCGAAAAACTGCTCTTTCTCCTCCGGTCCTAGCTCACTGCAGCTCCGCTCCACTATTTCCCACAAGCATTCAGCTTTGTCTGAATTCACGTGCGGTATTTGTGTAGGTATACTTGCCACCACCGCTTCCAATGGTGGTTCTACTGACTCTAAAGTAGCCACCACAGATTTTGACGAAAGGGACACCATTTCAGGGCTTGGATTTAATAGCCTCACTGGCACTTGGCCATTTTTTGGTTCCACCAATACTCGGGCAACAGCAAATGGTAAGCGTTTCCCGCCTTTTGGCTCCACCACACAGGACCCCCTTTGGGGTGGATCTTTGCAATGTGCCATAACAATACACTCCGAGTATGGGGGGAGCTTAATGGGCTCAGCTAAATACACCATATTCACCACATCACTCTCAGGACAAGATAGGGAGTCTTGATGCAACTCAATGGTAGATGAATTGCCAAGATGGATCACTGATCTTTCCACATCTACTGTGACCTTATGCTTTTTCAAAAAATCTAAGCCCAGAATGGCTTCAGTAGTAAGTGGACTCACCACGATGATGTCAGCCTGATAGAGGATTCCTTGGAGGGACAGGTCCATGGGTGAGTACCCATAGACTTGCAGAGGAGATCCATCCACGCTTACCAGTTGCTGTTCTGTCCAGGGTTTGAGTTTGACTCCTCTGCCATGGCTGACCTTGTCCCACACATCCTTTCGCATGAGGGACACTGAGGCTCCTGTGTCCACTAGCAGGGTAGTCGCATGCCCATTGACATTGCCACTCACGGTATAGCCACCTGTAGGGGTTACTAAAGAAACAATAACTTTAGGTAAATGAGCCTCATCCTCATTATCCTTCTGCGGTAGGCTCCTTATGCAGAAGGATTCCCATTTTCCGTGTGGCTGGTCCCGTTGTGAAGAGTGACAATATCTCGCTATGTGCCCGCTCTTACCACATTTCCAGCAGGTAACATCAGTAGCCTGCTGCCTAGAGCCTCTCCTTGAGCCCCAGTCCCGGTCATTTACCCTCATGGAAGGGTTTGCTCCCTTCCACGGCATCCCCCCTCTCTGCCTACTTGCTTCTGAGTCAGAATAGTTCATCTCTAGCATCTCAATTCTATCAGTCAATCTCTCGACTAGAGTGGCGAGATTATCTCTTACCGAGCTCTGACTACTCACCCCGCCGATGGTTTGTCCTACTTCCGAGGGGTTTCTCTCGACACTTGCATCCATCGTCCTGGGAGTGAGATATGACTCCAGCTCCAAGGTGCCCGCGACTGCCCCGTCCAGCATCTGCGGGGCTTTCTGCTTAACGCCAAATGCGACTTGGCTATTGTCGAGTTGTGCGAGGTAGGCGTTCAGAGCTAGTATTTCTTTAGCATTCTCTCCCAAGTCGGGGGAGGCCTTGTCTGCTAACAATCGGAGGTCATCTGCAAGATCCGGCCAGCTTTCAGACTTACTCTTGCGTCTGGTTTGTAACTCGGCCTGGTAGCGGGTCTTCCTCGTTTTGGGTTCGAACTGCTCGCTCAAAGCTTTGGTGGCTTCGTCGAAACTTGTCCTGGTAGCTGGCGGAAGGCGTTGAAACGCAATCTGTGCTCTTGCTGTCAACCGCACTTTGAGCCATTTCAACTTGTTCTCGTCATCCCACTCGTTCACGGCCGCAACATTGAGAAAGTGGTACTGCCATTGGTCCCAGCTTCCTTCGCCAGAGTAGGGTTCAGGCAAGACTAAAGGTCTAGCAGCCATTCTTTGTGCAGATCTTGATCCTGCCGACTACGCCAATGTAATACCGTGCCGAGATGAGTTACAATTGACAAGGGTTGAGGATAGTTTCTTAGATCTCATTCAATACAATATACAACACAATCCAAAACATTGGGGTTCTCCTCTCTCTCTTTTCAAGGGCCCCTGCATCCTGGATACAACACATCCTGGATACAACATACAAATCTATACATAGATATTACAAAGTAGATAAGTAACCAAAGGAAATATGTGCGTCCTAATTACAAACAAAAGATGTGAGCAGTTCCCATTGTGGTACAACAGTTATCAACACCTATACCAAAAATATGCGACTGAGTTCAACAGTGTTACACCGAGTCATACACATATTTTTACAGAAATGTCAAAGTTAATATAAGTACATAGCATAAACTAATGAAGCACTTCACAGATTCTAGGCACATATAATATGATAACCTGCATACCAACTTCGCATAACAATAACAATGAGAAGTCTGTTAAGAAAACATTGTATCTGAAGTGCAGACTAATTTTAAGATCTACACATCGATAAAATGTGTCATAACATCACTAAAACAAGTATTAGTTCTTGCAGGGTGACTATAAATCTCCCACACTTCCTCTAGAACATAGGTTCTTAACCTGGGGTCCGTGGACCCCTCCATGGGGATGGGATTTAGGGGGTCCATGAACTAGGTACACAACATAACTAAAATATATAGATTTAATGCTCATAATTTGTGGAGGACCCTAAGGTGAAGTCCAGGAGTAAGAAATATCTAATTTCCACCAAGTGGTAACAGACTTTCTGAAGCTAAGCATTACCACCTGTTTAAATATGGTGGTGACCAAACTTACTGATACTTCGCTAAATTGTTATGTGTCAGACATCACACTTCATTCATGTGGGTTCATGTGTCTCATCACACTTCATTCAGGGTTCCATTTACTGCAGCCCTGATCCATGATTTACTGCACTTTCACTAGCTTTTTATAGCAAGACTTCTAGCTTAGCTTGAACCAAAAAAATGTCAAAGAAAAGGAAGTGCAATGAAGACTTGTCTTTGGTTTTACTTGCATCACTGAGCGTGATGGGAAACAAAAGCCACAGTGTTTCTTGTGTGGCAAAGTTCTTACCAATGGAAGCATGAAGCCAACAAAGTTGATGGAGCACCTCATGTCTGTACATCCTGAAAATGTATCAGAGAGTGCAGATGTATTTCATGCAAAGAAGGCTCGATTTGAGAAAGCTGGAACTTTGCCAAAACTTGGATTTGCCCCAACGCAAAAGCTTTGTCTTGAAGCTTCTTACAAGGTTGCTTATCAGATTGCCAAAGAAAAGAAGCCGCACACAATTGGGGAGACTTTAGTGAAGCCATGTGCACTGGACATGGTTGAGCTGGTTTGTGGATTGGACCAGAGGAAGAAAATCAAAGCAATCCCTTTGTCAAATGACGTCATACATTCCAGAATAGTTGATATGTTTTCTAATATTTTTAAGCAAGTCATGGAAGAGTTGGCAGCTGCACCATTTGAATTCAGTATGCAACCGGATGAAAGTACTGACATTTCTCAGTGTAGTCATCTACTTGCTTTTGTCCGTTATGTTCATGCTGATGCCTTTAAAGAGGAATTCCTATTTTGTGAGCCACTATTGGAAACAACAAAAGCCATTGACATATTTGATATGGTGAAAAGTTTCTTTGCCAAGCAAGGTTTTTACTTTATGCAGAGATAGAGCACCTGCAATGCTTGGTAACACATCTGGTTTGGCTGCTTTAGTGAAGAAAGAAGCTCCTCACGTCATTGTCACTCACTGTTTTCTACATCGCCATGCACTGGCATCAAAAACTCTGCCAACAATCCTGAAAGAAATATTGTCCACTGCAGAGAAAGTTGTCAGAGATGCAGCATGTGTGTGTTATATATGCACTATTATAAGACAGAGATGCAGCATGTGTTTGTTATATATGCACTATTATAAGACAAAGATGCAGCATGTGTGTGTTATATATGCACTATTATAAGACAAAGATGCAGCATGTGTGTGTTATATATATACTATTATAAGACAAGATGCAGCATGTGTGTATTATATATGCACTATTATAAGACAGAGATGCAGCATGTGTATGTTATATATGCACTATTATAAGACAGAGATGCAGCATGTGTGTGTTATATATGCACTATTATAAGACAAGATGCAGCATGTGTGTGTTATATATGCACTATTATAAGACAGAGATGCAGCATGTGTGTGTTATATATGCACTATTATAAGACAAGATGCAGCATGTGTGTATTATATATGCACTATTATAAGACAGAGATGCAGCATGTGTGTGTTATATATCAGGGGGGTCATTTCTGGGGTGGCCATGGCCCCCCCAACTTTTGGCCAAAACAAGTTTTCTAAGGGAGTTTTCGCAAGCTGTTGAAGGTGTTGACTAACAAGTTATAGGACATTCATAATTGTAATTGGTGTGAAATATGCTAGATAGAACAACACCATAATATTGGTAAAAACAACAACTTTGTTCCCTAATCGGTTCAATACATGTGACCAATTAGTGTATGTCAGGAATAACAGCCTGACAACTCAACCACCAAACAAGCCTCAGACCATACCATGGAACTAACACTTTAGGTGTGAGGATCAGTTTAGCTGTTAGGATCATTTTGACATTTATATAGTTCATGTATTTCATTGGTTCATTTTGATTTTGACATGACAGCAGTGGAGTGCCTATATAAGTAAGCTCTCCACTGCCTTATGTTGAGTTCTGCTATAAACCTAATGTGCTGTTAATCATTATTCGGAATACTAAGCAATATAAGAGTGAACCCTAACAGTGTAGCAGGCCATATATTGAGAAATTAGCTAGTGCTGCTGCAGAGTGAATCATGCCTAAAAGACAAGCCTCCTTGTTAAGTTTTTGTCAAAGTCCAACTAAGAGACAAAGGGCGTCTGAGGAGAAGGCTGATGATCAAGCCCAAGGATCTGATAGCCAAGATGTACAGGTTGAAGAAAACCCAGAAGAATCTGAACAGGTATATACGTCTGTCATAATCCATCACATGATAACAACATTAAGCCTCTCAATTTTTATGTGGCATCTCAGCCTCTGATGTCAGTGAATCCTTATTAAACAATCATATATTGACAGATCCTGTTGTTGTAGTTGTTTTTGCAAAATTAGACTTTGACTCAATCTACAAGTACTTTTGATATCTCTCAGGAGCAGCAACAAGAAGCCAGTAGAATATCCCTGACTCTGGATACCCTTCCTCAAGTTCCCTACCAGCCAATCAACATCAAATACCCTAAAAGCAAGATGGGTCATCAATGAGATTCCAACCAGCCTGGTGCTCGCAATTTTCATGGCTGCATTATCTTCCAATTTCAAACACTATTATTTGCCACACTTGTGGCACAGCCAATTTGAAGGCTGCTTAAGCTGGATACAAGGTCTGAAACCTCCTTCTTGTCTGATGGGTTCAGAAATTGGAAAAATGCTCTGTGTAAAAACAAGGGTTTCCATAAGCATGAAAGCTCGCTATGTCACAAGCTATGTTAACTCAACCTTGTCATATTGATGAGCAGCTGATGGAGCAGCTTAATTAAGAGTCAGAAAGAGGAAAATAGGAACTGCCTCCTGAAAATCATTCAAAGTGTATCCCGCCAGGGCATTGCCCTTCGTAAGGGCAAGCAAGAGGAGGAGTCAAATTTCAAGCAACTCTTCCTTCTGCGAGCTGAAGATGATAAAGTGCTTCGTAAATGGGTTGAAAAGTCTTACGACAAGCATATCAGTCCAGATGCTCAAAATAAAATCTTACAAATCATGGCTCTAAAAGTGCTTCATGGTATAGCAGCTGACATAGCTGAATCTGGATGTTACAGTATCTTGGTTGATGAGAGTACAGATGCGAGCAACATTGAACAACTTGTGATTTGCATACGTTGGGTGTGAATGAGATGACAGTTTCTCAGACCAATGCAGACACAATTGTTGCTTGCATAAAATATGTGCTGCTATGCATGAATCTCAAAATTCAAGATGCTCGTGGGCAATGTTATGACGGATGTTCGACCATGACTGGAACCAAAAATGGGGTTGCTGCACAAATCAAGAAACTGAATGAAAAATGTCTGCTAACACACTGCTATTGCCACTCGCTTAATCTTGCTGTCGGGGATACAATAAAAAATATTTCCCTGTTGAAAGACACGCTTGATGTGGCTTATGAAATTACTAAATTAATAAAGAAGAGTCCAAAAAGAGAGGCAGTATTCCGCAGAAAGCAATCAGAAATTCTGGGGCAAATGGAACATGATCTCCATGTAGACAATATTGACTCTCCAACTCTGAAAATCCTCTGCCCAACAAGGTGGACTGTCCGAGCAGCATCACTGAGTGCTATTCTGAAAAATTATGGCACTTTCATGATCCTATGGGACTGGCCACAAGACCATGTCAAAGACTCTGAAATGAAGGCAAGAATAATTGAAGTGGAGACTAAAATGCAAACTTTTAGTTTCTTCTATGGTCTTCAGCTTGCCATTGTAACTTTCACATTCAGATAACCTCAGCACTTGCCTTCAGAGGGCAGAGCTATGTGCATTGGATGCTCAAGCGAATGCCAAGCTATCAGTCACTGTCCTACGAGGAATACGATCAGACAGGGATGCAAGCCGCCATTGGACAAAAGTAACTCGAGCTGCTGTGAAGTTGGAACTAAAAGAACCTTCACTTCCACGTCACCGTAAGATGCCATCAAGTAGTGAGGGTAATGCTCAACATGAGCACCATACCAATGTAGAGAACTTTTACCGCCAAATCTATTTTGAGGCTGTGGACACTGTAGCTAGCTGCATTGAAGAGCATTTTAATCAGAAGGAGTACACCACATATGCAACCTGTGAGAAGGTCCTAGTGAAAGGAACATTGGGGGAGGATGTCTCACAAAATGTTGACGAACTATGTGAGTTCTACACTGAGTTTGACCCTGATACCTTAAGAATCCAGCTATCTATAATGGCAGAGTCCTATCGCAGTTTTAGTCAAGATGAAGGTGGTGGTGATACATTGCAAAATGTCGTTGATTTCCTCAAAAAGATGATTTCCTCAAAAAGAACAAAAGCATCTGGCCCCTCATACCAGAGGTCATGTCTTTGGTCATTGTTGTTCTGGTTATGCCGGCAACTAATGCAAGCTCTGAACGAGCCTTCAGTGCGCTGAGAAGGGTGAAGTCTTACCTTCGTACAACAATGTCAAACAACCACCTCAATCATCTCATGACATGCACAGTGCATAAAGAGCTGGTGAAGGAACTGAGCCTCAAGCAAGTGACAAATGACTTTGTGGATAGAGTAGAGAGGTGCTCATCCATCTTCGGCCACTTTTCCATTTCTTAGTAGATGTAAATGATAGTCTCTTTCTCTCTCTTAGATGTTAGTGCTAGTATACTGTTTGTCATCTGGTTATGTTATGTGTTCGGTTGATTACTAAAATGAAAATATTTTCAACACTAATTTACCCCAAAGTCTGTAGTTCTAATTACTCCTATTTTTCTAAATATCCTGGATGAGTATCTAGAGACTCCCCTAGAGACTCCTCTAGAGTAAGCAGCTTTAATACTGCTTTTGGCCCCCCCAACTTTCATATGGAAATTACCCCCCTGTATATATACTATTATAAGACAAGATGCAGCATGTGTGTATTATATATGCACTATTATAAGACAGAGATGCAGCATGTGTGTGTTATATATGCACTATTATAAGACAGAGATGCAGCATGTGTGTGTTATATATGCACTATTATAAGACAGAGATGCAGCATGTGTGTGTTATATATGCACTATTACAAGACAAGATGCAGCATGTGTGTGTTATATATGCACTATTATAAGACAAGATGCAGCATGTGTGTGTTATATAAGTGTCTAATGGTTGCATTGAGTATAATTCTTTTTGGTTCATTTGTAGTAGTGTGAATAGCACCCATTTTTTGTGATATTATTTTGAGTTCAAATTAATTTTAAATCATGAATTTTTTTAACATTGCCGTAGAGATGAGATCTACAGAGGTGTTCTTCTAATTTCAATACAGAAGCTGATCTGCAAATGATTTTCTCTTCACTTCTTTATACTATTGTACCTTTGCAAGTTTTAGTGACGGCAGTGTTCCACACAGCCACTTAACTACTTTGTAAAGTAACATTAAGTAGCTACATTTGAAAAGACACGCACTCTATGCTTGTGCAACAGAGACAGTATGTAACTCTCATTGGTCTAGCTATTGCTGCTAGTGATGCATTTATCTGCTGATATCCATGCCAATACTATATTGTAGCAGAGAGTACACTGATGGATACCAGTGACTACTGTCTTACACTTGGTACTGTACACCTTACAGAGACTCTAACTCATGTTGTCAGGATCTACCTTGTCTTTAGTCTATCTGCAATGACAATGACACCTGAAGATAACAATGTGATGAGCACCTGCTTACAAATACATAACATAATGACCAGCACTTAACTTAAAACTTGAGATGACTCATTACAAAAATAGTGATTCCTACACCTAATGTTAGTAACCCCCTATTAGTGGCTCAAAGATTGCAGATCGATGTAGCCATATCTGAATCACGATTAAAGACTTCTGGCATCGTGTTTGTAGTGTACACATTTTAAACATGTTTATAGATAGGTTTCCAAATAACAGCATAAATATCATATAATCAGGTTACATGATACAACACTGATATATCAATATAACAGTATCATATAGATATATAGTTATGTGAGTTTTTATCCAGCGTGGAGGATCTAGATATAAAAATAAAAAACAGCTAAAAAAAGCTTAGCTATTGGTGGGCTATTTTGGAGATGAAGAGGGATAATTTGGAATGGAGGAGAAGTAGAGTGAAAATCATGGCAGGTGATGTTTTTGTGTAAACACTATTTTTTTAAATTGAGTTTTAAACATTATTAACTAGTGCTGCATAACTATAGGTGTGAGGGCCACACAAAATTTTCATGCACCTTCAGAGAGCACATAAATCAACAATTCACACATGAACCATATATATCAGAACTCTTCATGAAGACTATGTATTTGTTCCCTTATCTTGTAAAGAACTTTCAATCCAACAATGGGATGGCTGGACCCGATCAAACTTGAGAGTCTATCTTCATTTTAATGAAGTCAATATTCATGATAGAAGTCTCGTGCAATGTCAACACAGAATAATGAACGCTTGAATGATATTTTAACTGTGTTTTGTAGTTGAAAATAAATTCTTCCACTTTTCTTCCTTTTTTAAAGTGGAAAGTGCAACAGCTTAGACAAGAGCTGCACTAGAATGCATGCAAGTTGTGTGCAAACTATAGCCAGCCTTGCTTGTGGCTACTATTGCCCCAAAAATACATTGCTGTGCTAAAATATGGTCCATTCATTCCACTAATAGCAACCTGATGGCATTTAACAAAACCTTGTAAAGAGAAGGCAGCTGCAGCTGGAACTGTCATCTTAAAAACCTTCCAAACATTAAATCTACCAACTGTTTACTGAAGATCAGTGATTGAATATGGGGGGAAAAATTCAGCATTTGATGGAAAATTAATAAATATTCGTGACCAAAATAATTTTTATGATAGCTTGGTCAAAGACAGTGCGTATCTCAAAAGTTATTCAAAGAGTTTATATTGATTGCATGTGACCCAGGTAAGATACAATTAAAGTTTTGGGATTAACAATTTGGTCAAAAAGCTTTTCACAAATGGAAAAAAATAGTAGTTTGATTTCTGGCTCACTTCACATTTAAGAAAACAGCTAGAGGTATGCATATTCTACAGCGAGAAGTCATTTATATTACATTGCCCTCCAGATATATAGTACATGCTATATATATTACCATCATCAAGTGTTTTCACCGTGACAAATTCGCTTGGTCCACTTAATTCGAATGAAACTGTGAATGCTTGGACATACACTGTATAGGATGTAAATGTCATCAAGTTGGTTATTTCTACTCTTCTATTAAATTCAATTACAGCGCTTTTCGATAAGCTTTCAACATTAGGGTAATATGTAACTGCATAAAATCTGACTCTTATATCACTCCTTGGCCTGGACAAGCTGACCCTTATGGATGTGGATGAAGTTGCTCTAGCATTCACATTAACAGGAGGTTCAGGATCTGTAAAAACAGAAAAGATAGGGTACAGTACTAGCAATTTATAGGATTTGCATTGCACACCAGTGGATAACTATGACCCTCTCAATAAGAGATCCTATAATAAACATTATTACAAAGCGAAAGCAAAGCAAAAGGTAACTATGATCCTCTCAGTGGGAGAGCCTGAAGAAATAGATTATTATTGCACACCAGAGGATAACTGTGACTCTCCCAATGAGAGAGCCCTATAAAAATAAATTATACATGCATAAAGAACTTATGAGATAAAAAAGCCACTTTATTCCCACCCCTTTCCCAATCATATATAGCTACATGGAATATATAATATTTGAATATACCATATTCACGAGTAGTCTGCAAGATCGAGTTGCTTGGTTCACTAAATACGATAGTAAATGCTCGAACAAATATCATATACTGGGTACCCGGCATCAAATTACTTGTAATGAATGTTGCACCAGTAGCAATCTTAGTCATACTTCCAGCTGTTCCAATATCAGTGGGATAAAATGTAACCTCATAGTATTTGATGTTTTCATTGGGGGTGAATGGCCTAGACCAAGTGACAATTACAACTGTGGATGAAATCGTTCTGGCTCCCACATTAAAAGGAGGTGAAGGAGCTGTAAGATAAGAACATAACAAGTTTAAAGGTGAATTTATGCTCTAATAAAATCCAAAATTTGTGGCAGTGCTAACTGCTGAATATTATTTGCCATCACTAAAGTAAAAGCCAGACGCTAAAATAGTTGATTTTAGACCGCTATGACTCTATATTATACTTGTGCTTTTTTATTCTAGTACTCAATAAAATTGCATTCATAGGAGTTATAATAGCACCAAGGTTACACCAGGTACTTCTTATTGGCTTGTGGGAAAGATAGTTTCTGATAGATCTTATCACTGCTAGTATTAGTTAATTAATAAGTAACTGAGATATTAACCTGTGTTTGAAATATATTGTAGTTTAATAGAGATTTCCCAGATATTAGGATTATATGTACAGCACTCCGTGATAATAAATTGGCAGTTAGTAGTCGCTATAGAAACCTCAAAGGGAATTTGTTTTCGTTGAAGGAGGTCTCATATAATTGTTCAATATGATAAAACATGCTATTTACACAACAACTTAATTTAGATCGTCCTAAAAAGAAAAGAAACAGAATCTCTCCATGTTGACCACAACCATTTAGATGACCCCTCACTAATTTTAACTATGTGCATGAGGTAAAGAGTCATCTAAATAACAGGTCAGTCAAAAACATTCTCTCAATTGAATAAAAATTTGCCTCTCAAAATTCTGCTAGACTCCAGCCTTCATTATTACTGATGAGGGCATACAATTGAAATATCAAGGAACAAATTTATTGAGAAAGTCGGAACACAAGTTTTGTTTGTTAAAAAAACTCTTGTCCTTGTTTCAATTCTCCCTCCTTCCCCCTGTCCTCCTTCTTTTTCTGCATATTACAATTGAGCAGTGGCAGCTCTATACCCATAGTTCTACATTAACAATGTCCAACTCAGAGCTTTATTGCTGTTAACACTGCACATATCCGTGCTTACTACTATAACCATTTACACACTGTTGTTAACTTTACAAGTATCAGCAATCAGTACATATCATATCTTGTTGCTATTGTTGACTGTACTCATGTAAGGTCAACTACAGTCTCCTTAGACTTTGTAACAGTTGTACAGGAGATCTCCACCAACAAAACAGTAGATGATTTGGTAGAGGATCAGCTACAGTCTCCTCTGGAGTTTGGTGTACAGTTTCCAAAGCAGCAATACAATGGAGTGGTTGATTGTGAAACAGAAATGTATTTGAAAAACATATGGCTGAAGAGGAGGGTTTGCTTGGAAGCAGCTTCCCCTGAAAATTGGAAGTACATTAAAGAGTGTGGCTATCAGGCAATTTTTTCTGGATGATGGAACTATCAGAGTACTGAAGGAAAGACCATGAAAAAGCTGACAAAAACTACCGACTGACACAGTGGTAGGTCACCAGGTAGTACTTGCAGGCTGACAGTATATAGACATAATAGCTGACAATATATTCATACATTGGTTCAATATGTTCTTATGAAGAGCCCAGTTGCCTGCGCACAGACCACATTTATTTAAATTGCCACCAATATGGTATGCCAGTGATGAACTTGACTGGACAAGAGTCAGCAGCACTGACACCACACTCTATACCTGTCGTGAGTTACTCAAACAACACTACTTAGACTTACGAGCCAGTAGTAATGCCAAGCACTAATAAATGTTGTGATACTTCAGAAATTTATCAACCCTATGACCAGAACAGGAAAGATATTTTGTATGCCTGAAAACAGCACTTCAGAGCATAATGTTACAAGAACTTTCATGGCTCCATTTTTGCTCTACTTCCCTTTACAGTATATTGTCACCATTGTAAGCATGCTCATTGTCAAAGTGAATGTCATCAGTGCCAAGGCTGAACTAGTTTTTTCCTATCATAAGTGGAAGAATGCTGTCAGCAAATTTAGAGAACATGAGCAGTCTCAGGCTCATAAAGATGCTACAATAGCTTGCATTGAAAAAACCTGACACTAGTAAGTCAACATTTCTGGCATATTCAAACAAAACCCAAATTGTAAGTAGGGAGGGTTTGATAAAACGAATATCTGCTCTGCGATACCGAATCAATCGATCTCCAAAGGTATTGGTTGAAATAATGACTTAAAATAAAGAATTAAAATCACTTTTGTTTGATATTAATATCCAAACCATGGTTCACATTGCCTGCTGTTGAGACCATAGAAATTTGTTTGGGGCATGTAACTGACAAATATAAAGTATGTGAAGATGTAGTTGGTCTACAGAATGCAACATCTTGCACTCTATATACAGCTTCGAAGGATTGTCTATTACAGTTCAATGTTTGTAATTGCTGTAATATCTCTACCACCTCCCAGATCACCTTGTTCACTTCTGCCTCAAGATTTGTCAAATCCTATTTCATACCATCCAGTTCTCTTCCAAATTCCTGACTTTTATTTGGTTTCTCTTTAGCACCTCCTATATAGTAGCCTTCTACTTTCTTCCAGATTACACAGCTCTGCACCTGACCTTCAGCTTGTGCTAGCTTCTCCTTTAATGTTTCCTGCCTGTCAGTCACAGAGTTGACTAGTTGTTCTTTGCTTCCTGCACTCCCTTGCCCTATTTCTAATAATTGCGCTCAAAGCCTTCTGCTCTGTCTTGAGAGTATGCTACTCACTTTCTTTGAGCCTCAGTTGGGACATCTCTAGCTCACCTGTCCATTTCTCCAATTTTAGCTCGAGGTTTACCTCCTGGATGGTTTCCTCATCATTAGCCTTCAGCTTCTTGTTCTTGGCCCGAGTAGGTCGACCTCCCCATCAAGTCTAGTTCACAGAGCCTCCACGAGAAGGAGCAAAAGTTGCAGCCATGAAACAGTTACTTATTGAGAAAAGTAAAAAAACAAACACTGGCCTAAATGACTATGCCTTAAATTCAATTTTCGATATTTGTCAAAGTTTAAAACTTGAATAGTTAATTACACATGAATCACAAGTAGTTCACTGGATTATATTAAAAGCTGCACCACTAATTACTGCAGCATATAATTCACCACCCATTATCCTGATAACAGAGTACAACTGCTTTAATCAGGCTGCTAATATAATTGGTCTAAATGTTTTCACACAAGATATAAGCTTCTCAGTAAACAGCCGAGTGTTCATTTCTATGCTTTGAAAACATTTTCTAAATTAGCTCAGCTATGCTCAATTATTGGACATGAGCATATTATTGCACAATCATTAACAATTTCTGTTTTTTCCTTTCTGAATTGTGAAATGAATTAGTCAAAGTTATTGGAGTCATCTGGTTATTGCTATGAATAGACCCAAGGTATTCATGCTAGTGGGTGTGGAAGAAAAGAGCATCTTGAAGGTGAAATTTAAATTATAGCACAATGCCTTGTCCCTCATTGTTTAGGAGTTACTATCTTCCTAAATTACCATTTAGGCAAATAAAAAGTTGCAAAGTGAACTTTAGGAAAGATAATATAAGCTTTTCTTTTTTTCTGTGTTTTTTTGTGCCCTCCATTTTGAAATAGGGGTCCAACTGATCTAGAGAGTGCTCTACTCACTGATGCTTTAGTTCTTCTGAAATGACCTACCTAAGATTCTGGAGTTAACTGTCTTGCATGCAGCCTTGGTATGCTACCATAAGGACACAATATAATAAATGGTTCATTTCCCCCCCCCCCCCCACCACCAACCCCTTCCCCATTTCCCCATTAAAATCATTAAATACCCATCATTATATCATACCATCTTCTCCTGTCCTTGCTCTTTGTAGATTAGAAAACTGAAACATTTTTTTCAAGAGTGAGCATTCATAGATAGTGAATGGAATCAAGCCGGAGAGAGTATGGGACATATAGGTCTCATTCTTTGATGGTGGGATTTCAAAGATTATCGAGTTATTGCATAGTATACTCATAGTGTAGTTTTGTATGCCAAGGTGCTTATCAGCCTTAGTCCAGTAAGTTGACAGTAATGTCGAGTTCTCCTGCACAGATGCAAGCTTAAAATCTGTAACTAAAGAAAATAATAGGAATATAAGTTAATACAATATTATATAATACCAACTAACTCTCTGTTGAAATGTGTAGTGTAGCTACAATGACTTTCTCTCGGTAATCAACTTAAATTGTGCTCTTTGACATTTTTTCGCTAGATGCTATAGCCTTCTGTACTATAGCATGTAAAGGCACTCCTCAAATAATGATTATAGGAACAGTCCTCAAGCACATAGTTTTATAAGGATGGCTTAAAACGGCCAAATAAGTAACGGCTTGTATTTACATAGCTAACATAATAATGATACTCACTCTGCAAGACTTGGGTCTGCCCTTTAGATTATGTATCGCAATGACAAGGGATATGCACTTACCTGAAAGTCCATTACTATTCTTGGCTGTGAATAAGTAAGGCCATTGGTCTGTGGGGCACCTAATTTCTGCCACGGGAGGGTGAAGTTTCCTACTCTTGTTTCCTAGTTTTTCAAACATGTTGTTCCACAATCCCAAAGATAAATCACGATGGTTAGCAGGACTGAGTTGGCTGCAATAAGCCAGAAGTTGAGATGAATCTCACCATTTTCTATTCTGCTAGGTACAACATTACTAAGAAATGGTTTCAGAACAACTGTGAAATTATCTAAATTATCATATCTACCACTGGAAATAAACAAATCAAGCAACTTCTGAGAGTTATCAAGTCTGAATAAAATTTTCAAGAACTCTATTTGAATTTCCAAAACTTGCACATTTACAGGCAAGTTTAGAACACTGATGTCCATAAACAAATGAAATTTTAATAAAATTTCTGATATTCATGAGTTGTACCAAATTAACAAAAGTTTTTGGAAGATTATCCCTCAGGTAATCTAGTGCATGCATGATATTAGCAACGAAGAGAACAGATGTGTTTATTTGGCGGGATAGAGAACAAACATCATTAATGCCAACATAAACGGTGATAATCTTCCAGTCATTCCTAAAGTCTATGTTTTCCAACCTGCGTGCCCGTCGCACAAGTTCTTTTGCCTGTCCTAACATATCAGCACTGAACGCACTGATTATTGCCACATCTAACGTGAGTAACACTCTCCATTTGGCCATCATTATAGCCTTTGATTGTAATAACGAAGAATGTTAGGAAGAGTTGTAACACATGATAGCTCACTTTCACCACCTATGAAAGAAATGACCATGATAATGCTTTTACACTGAAATTCAAAGAATAAGTTATATAAATGCTCCAAATACTAAATAAAATTTCTACACACATAAAAAAGCCATCAGGCAACAATTATTTATTGAAACAAAATGGATGCCAATTAACCAGAAGTAGATTGAAGGTGGGGGGGAAAGAGGACAGTCGTACTCCTTCTCCTTTTCACCACGAATAGGTATGACACACATTCTGGGGGAAACTTACCATATAAAGTTACTTTCCTAACTAGTTTGATAAGTCTGC
This sequence comes from Cladorhizidae sp. MBARI D1340-BT2, assembly GCA_028752905.1. Classification (NCBI taxonomy): domain Eukaryota; kingdom Metazoa; phylum Porifera; class Demospongiae; order Poecilosclerida; family Cladorhizidae; species Cladorhizidae sp. MBARI D1340-BT2. The sequence continues at coordinate 14,763,545 of JAQNBH010000007.1, read as the reverse complement.
AGAAGTGAATTGCCATATCCTCAGATTTTTGTCAAAATTCTTTTTAATAGCACTTGGGATATCTTGATATATAACATCAACAATATGTGTCACATACACATCCTAGATTTGACTTCTGAGCAAAATTCTAGCCTTATTTTAGTCTTCTAATAAATCTTTCTTCTTCAATATTTTCCTCCAAAGCTTCTTGTAGCTAAACCTTATCTTGTGGGAAGCAGGCTTCAAAGGTTAAGTGTAAATCAAGGGCTAGTGAAGCTAAGGCATGACTGGGATCATATCATGGCAGAGTTTTTCATGCCATAACTCATCCCCCAGATAATTTATGGCTCCAGGTCAGATGTATGGAGTATCAGTTCCACTGAGCTATATAGAGACAACTGCATATATTATTCTTTCATGGCCACAACTGCTGATCTTGGTCCATTCCTGCCAAGCATTGAAATAATTATAGGACACAACTCTAAATAGCTGAACAGAGTGGGAATTAGAATTTGGAGTGAGGACACATTTTAACCTTGTAGCTTTGTCTTGATGAGAACCTGTGGCTCCAGTATGCCACTCACTATATTTAAAAATGAATGAATAATTTATAAAGATATCGGTGCATGAACTTCTGCCATGGCAGGGTGGATGCCCCACTGTTGTAGGCTGTGAAATACATATATGCCTAAGTATTTGAAACGAGGACTTCTCAGATTCTTACTGGGATAAGTTTGTACCTGTATGGCACAATGAACAACCCAGCTTTCTATCGCTAGGCTATAACATAGAATATTTACACAAGGTTATTTTTTGTGTCCTCCAGTGTATGTCCTTGTCTACTTACTAATACCAAAATACTACAACCTCAGCAATAAGATGGGTTCACACTGACGCTAGGAAAATATTGCATTGCATCACTGCATGGCATTGTTTCATATCATGAACCAGCAATGCAATCCAGTTAGACGAGAAAAACAAAACAAACAAACACAATATTGCAAATGTTACACAATTATACATTAAACACTGCAATAAAAGAATTATATGCAATCAAGGAGCAGAAGTATCTCAAACTTCAGATGGCAGGACAACCAATGGATCAACATTGCGGTGTCCTAGTAAATTCATAGATACAATCATCTGTCATAATGTGTTGCCAGAAAATCTACTGTTCCTACTCGATCACAACCCTCTCCTCTTTCTTTGGTGTCAAATTTTTTCATTGCTAAAGTTGTTGGGTTTCCCTTTCCAGGTGGTATATAACTTTGAACTGGTGGAATGGCAATTCAAGTCTCGTCCCTTGGCAGGCAGTCTCTTCTCCTGGTTAGGTAATCTCTTTTCCTTGACAGTTAGTTTTTCCTCCTAGCCAGGATGTCTCTTCTCCATAACAGGCATTCATAGTGTTCAGTGACACCAGAGGATCCAAACTACAACTAGCATGATCATAGTCTGATCTATAACAGCTGTTTCATCACATCAGCTAGAGCTGACAACTGCATCACCACTGGCAGCTGATGTCATTGGTTGCAAACACTCAGAGTTGAAGTGGCACTATTCTGAAGTACTTCAGCAGGCAATCTTGGATGCTGCTGAAAGGCTTCTACTTTTTCCCATCAGCACAAAAGCTGTAGCTCAGTCACACATTATGAGACTCTCTTGATCTGAAGACCAAACTATTCTGCACAGTATTAACTCTCAAGATCATCATCATGCATGTATCATGTCTACCCTATGTGTACTGGTATGGAGGACAGGTTTTGTGGGTTTTAAAAAGGAGGAAGGGGTGGGGTTGAATAGAAGCTCCCGATTTCCCCTTGGTAAGGGTCTGCAAACACCAGATCCTAATGTATCGCCCCCTTCTTAACCCCCCCCCCCCCCCCATCTCCTGAAAATCCTAGGTAAAGCAGTGACTTTGCACAAATACGATACATGGCTGCATTTTTTGGTAGCACAAACCAATATCATATCTAACTGCATAAAATGTTAAAGAAGAGCTATGGTTGCTCATTTGGTGTGGCCACCATGAAATATGCAAAAGTAGGAGGGTAAGGAGTAAGATATGTGTGGTGTTAATCTTGATTAGCCAGAACCTTTAATTCTAGCAGTCAGGTCACTGCTGAGACTGTTCAATTTAGGTCATGAAAGCTGGACTATATTGCTATTCCTCCTCCTGTCTCCTTTACAAAAATACAATGCATATGGCTTGCAAAACTAAATTGGATAAACCATACAGTTGCAGTATATGTTACCTAGGAGTTGAAATGTGAAAGGCCATTTTTCTTCTAATAATATAATCTATGTGAAATTGGTACTTACCTCCACTCCAAGAAAATCCTCTGTACTCGCCATAACTGAAGTTATTACTCCTTGTAAATGCTCCAAGTCCAGGTGTAACAAAGTCCCCCATTGCACCAATGACTTTAATATCTGAAGGTTTAAGTGAATGAACACTGGTGTAATAATCATAGGTCTTAGAGAGCTGAGGACAAATGAAATATGATCCAGAAATGTTCTTCTGATATCCACCTGCACAGCAAAGAAACGGTGAAAATTGTGCTGACAGTATCAGGAGGCAAGTGAAGATTTTCATAACTGAAGATGAAAACCCACCATGCACGAATTAATTAATCAACGCGTGAATGCAGGCGAGGTTTCCAAGATTGGCATGCTATATGCCTACTCGGGTGTGGAATACTGTAATTATGGTGTTCGCTTAGCGTACATAATTATCGTCTTCGTATATGGATCATACCTGGCCTATCAAAAGACAGCAGGTACAGCAGATTCTGCTGAAGTATAGTTGTGAACGGGAACTTATAATGCTACAGCTATGTAATCGCTATTAACTGGCAGCTAGCGCCACTAAACAAGGTAAACTGTTTAGCTAAGCTCCATCGCTACAAGCTAGTTCCGCAACTGTAACCGCTAGATCTTGTTGCAAACTACTAGTTGACTAGATCTGCTAGAAAACTGTCAATTAGCTATGCAACACGGTCAATCTGATTTACCACCTGTTTCCAGGCATTGTCTTCTCTCAGTATGCTTTAGCACATACCAATCACAATGAGCTTGTTCTCATCCAACAAAAAACATTTTAATGACAGCATCTGCTGGAGGCAATCACATCAGATTCTCTTCTTCTTTCATATTTTATGCCTAACAATGCCCTTTTCAGAGCCAAAGCTCCACTTCGCATCCTCCAGAACTTCTATATCATGCAGAGTGTTGGATTTTATCCAAACTGTTTTTTTGACCCTTAATTTTTCTGTTTGGATTTTATCAATGTTTGACATTTCATCCATATCAGGCCATGTATAGCCTATTTGAAAACCACTCTCCAGGAATTTCTATATTAATTCAATTTTAACAGTGCAATTCAATGTTCCTAAAAAAATGCTCAATTTTGCTTCAGGAAACTGTGTACCCATTGTTGTCATCATTGCTTCCCTTCTCATTCTCTCACATAGAGCTAATGTTGATTACTTACTTCTAATGCTCTCTGGAGATGTGGAAATTGATCCAGGCCCTCAGTGCTGCTAACAGTGTCAAATGTTTCTGTAAATACAGAAGAGGGAGATATGATTCAGTATGATGAGTCTTGCTCCTGCTCGTCCCACTACTGTTTAATTAACTCATGCTGTAACAAATCACTTTGTCCACCCAACATTGTTTTAAAGCCTCAGAATTTTATTCTCCTCCATTGTTACCCGAGTGCGAAATCCAGAAACCAATTTTAAGAACCCCATGCTCCCATTTTGGAATGTCTCAAATTCATTACTCACCCCTGCAGTTCATGTAGAACTGGACACCATCCAGGAAATTGTTTCCTCTCTCTTATCAGCCATCCCACCTTCCAAATCACTGCCACCATATTCACCTACCCAGGTGCAAAGTTTTGTCTCTCCTGTTTTCTCTCTTCTCACAAACAACTTTGAGTCCCATTTCACTAGATCAAACTGTTTCACTACTAGCACTCACTCTGCATCAAAACATTTTATTATCCACCATTACCCATTTTCGAAGTCACCTAATTTTGCTCACTGTGAACCAGCTAACACACATTTAACTCCTACCACAGCAATATACAGGCTCTCTACCCTTACCCAACCTACTTCCTCAAGGGACTGGCCCATCAGCTCCCTGGAATAGGAGCTCTTTGCCAAGGGTATTGGTTCCCTAGCCTTCCCCAAAAGACTTCCCATGTTAACCTTCACCAATGTCCTTCCTCCCACAAGTCCTCTTTACTCTCATCCTTATCTTGCCTTCTCACATCTGGAGCTACTTTCATCTCTCCTAGTGCCACACCTACCATTTCCCTCCAACTATCAATACTAGCCAAATCAAAAGATAATGACCTAAATTACTTCAATGCCCGCAGTCTTCTTGCTAAACTTGATGAACTCACATAGTTTATCAACAGACCCCCACATTATTGCTGTAGTAGAAACCTGCTTCTCCAGATGTTTCAGTCTCTGAAATTGCCCTCTCAGTTAGACTCAATCATAATTGACATACATCATAATGTATTCAGGTCATCTCTACTTGCTCCATCATCTCCCTCCTATCAGAATGTATTGTCTCTCAAAGTTCCCAAGTTCACAATAATTTACCTACATTTTACTGTCCACTTTCATGATCTGATCACTTTATTACTTATTTGAATCCCTTGCAACCTCATATTCATTCCCACCTTTCCAAGATGGAACCATTTTGCTAGTTGAAAACTTTACAAGTCACTGTATAAAATATCAGACCCTCTTTCTCTCAACCAAATTGTCCACCCATCTCACTACTTCCACAATGGCATCCCATCATTGATCTTGTATATTTACCCTCCATCCTCACTCCCACCCACTATTAGTCTGTCCTCCAGTGACTACAGCTTTTTTTCTTTTTTTCTCTACATCTTCAGCTGATTCTCCATCTCCCTAACTATATATACACCTCACAGAATGTGGTTATGCAATAGAGCTGACTTTCTCAAGCACATAACTTCATCTCTTTCCCTGCGACATCAACTTTTCAGAGAGTACATTGATTATTGAGAAGGTTGTTATAATTTTCCCATTGTATTGAAGCCTCCTGGCTCATCTTTAAAGATTTTATTTGTATCATACAAATCCCTCTAAGCTAATCTACCTGTCACCCCATACTAACCCTCCCTGAATCTCCCTAAATGAATTAAAGTTAGAAATTCACTTGTCTGATGGCTTATCTCCTAATCTCCTAATATCTGTTCAGCCTATCATGATATGAAAATGCTCACTTACTTTCTCCCATTCTGCAAAGTGCCGCTTCTTCCAACAACTCCCATCTTCCCCTATCTCTAGTTCAATTTGGACATCTATCATAAAATGGGTAATAAATTATCATGCAACCCTACTATCACATACCAATGTCAGGTCTGTATTTCCTCTCAGTCCAAAGCTGAAGCACTAAATCAATCCCTTTGCACCTGTTTCAACAAATATTTCCCCCTCTCTTCAATCATCCATCCTTTCTTCCTCTTTTTTCTTGCCAACCTGAGCTCTTCTTCTGCTCCCCAGATGACATTACTGACCTTCTCTTTAGCATTCCCTTTGACAAATTTACTGACCCAGATACAATCTCTGCTAAAATGCTTCAATCTACTGCACACTATATATCTACTCCCCATTCCTTAATCTTTAATTTCTCCCTCTCTGCATGTGTTTTTCTCACAGGTTAAAACCATTTCCTGATTGTTTCTATCCTAGACATCTCCTCTCTCATCTTCCTCTAACAATTATTGCCAAATCTCCCTATTGTTTATTATAAGAGAGCCCACATATTCAGCTATATCATTGGCATATTTTGTCACATCAATTGGATTTCATCCATGTTTTCAACATAAGCTGCCTTCCTTGTATATGTTCCCAACATTGGCTAGCTTGCTTAGATATCCACAAAACTGTATGTACAGTCTTCTGATACAGCCTTTAATTCTCTGCCACATATATTCCTAAACACCTTGTACTCTCTCAACCTTTATTCTGCTGATTCCACCTTACCTTATAACTCACCCACAAAGTGTGGCCAACTGGGAATCTTTTTTTCCTCAGCTCATACCTCCCTAGGACTACACCATGTTCTCTTTAATCTCTATATAAATGATATTTCAAAGAGGATTTTACACTTACTCTCTACGTAGGAAATATCCTACTCTCCTATCCCATCTATATATTCTCTTTCACTTCCTCCATCAGCACAGAGTAATCTGACATTAAATTTACATGTATACCATCTTGGATATTTTCTCATTTCCTCACAATCAAACCAAATAAGAGTAAATGCATGATTGCTAACCGTAAACATCTCGCCTCTCATTCTTCCATATATTAGTTCTCAAAATCACTCTCCTTGAAAGTCATCTCTTGCTGTACATGTTTAGGAGTTACTCTCACCTCTCCTGGAATCGTAAAGTTTGCACCCAAACCAGGAAAATATCTTCTCGTAGACTTCTCAGACTTTTCATTTCTCTCATCCATTAGCACTGATTCAAGTTCATGTGGAGGGACACACATTTTAGGTGGAGGCTAAACTGCTCCTCTATGTGGGTGCTTTCTCCTTTTTGCAATTCTAAATTTCTTGAAAATATCCAGCACTTTGCACAAAGACACTGTACTCACCAGTGCACTTCTGATCATGCCTCCCTTCTCTTCACTCTTCAATATCCTACTCACTCAAAATCCACAAGAAAATCATATCCACTTTTCTCCAGACTTCATTCAATCAGCTCCAACTCCTTAATCCCCTCTTGCCACTACCATCCATCTAACCTTTTAATTCATTTCTCCTGCACCTTAGCTATTCCCTCTGCCATCACATTTGGGAACTCATTCTAACCCTCCATTAGATCTCGTTTCTCTCTCTCTCTTCCCTCAGATGATTGCTAGATCATAACTTAATAAATTAATGACATGCTCATTATAAGCTTCAGCTATTAAGTTCATTTATCATAATTGAAGGCAATCAGCTACCACTGCAGTTTGTTACGTGCTAAATTCTAGCATATTGATTGGCCAGACACTCAATGCTCGACAATGGAATAGAAGTAGTTCTTATTCCAACATAATCTATTGCACTACCAAATCATCGCATCATATAATACCATTGCTGGTTCACAATATATGATGGAATGATACATTACATACATTTTTTTTGGTAAGTATCATATTTTAATCTGGTCTTTAGCCCCCAGGGTAGATTAAAGACTTCTACCCTGAGTAAAAATATGCAACTATTTTGTTTTGCATTTGGTCAACTATTTAAAACAAAATAAAAAATTGGTAAGGGCTTGGGCGAGGTTGGGGCTTGTGAAAAAACCAAAAACAACAACCTAGTCCTCTTCCTATTTAGCCCTTAGAAAGATGATATGAACCATGAAAAATGAAGGCTTCCATATTTTTCCCCGCTTGGGCTCAGCATTTATCACCTTAGTGGGAACAGATAGCAATTATAATTATGTCAAAATCAGAACAGTACACAAACAATATTGCCAAAACATCACATTCAAATAATTGGAGGAAAGACACGCATATATGGCAAGGTGTCTTTACGTTCTCTTCTTCCTATGATAAAGGGTAAAGGGTCATCTAACAGTACTGGACCTATAACAATACACTGTACTTCAAAATTGTCTTGCTATAAAATATTTATTATTGCATATTTGGTATTTTAATTTTTTTAAAATTTATCTGTTCTTCTTATTTTTATCATTAATTTTTGTTGTTGTTGTTTGATTGTTTCATTAGTTATTTATTCTCTCATATATTTTTTATTTATTTAAAAAAATTAAATTATATGTAGTTATTAGTGTTTCTCTCTCTCTCTACCTCCCCCCTTTTGTTGCTGCCACATCTGATTGATGTACAGACCATGTTACCAGGGTATGATTTGCATGATAACTATATAGCTACCGCCTACCAGTATATCGACCTGTGTTAGTCTTGATCTCTGATGAAGATGAGGGCATCTAGCTGAAACATTGAGTGAGTATAGATTGAAGTTGATTATCAAGAAAATGATTGTATCTATGAGTGTTTGCTGACAACAAAGGATTGATCTGTTGAAAAAGGAATGTCTATTCCCTACATTACAACAAGTTAGAGACCCTTTACCATTTAAATTCCAGGGTTTTTTTTGTATAATGAATTTAAATGGGATGCCTACCAGATTACAATAAAAAGACTTGGTTTTAATAAAGAGTGATATTGTCGACATCCTAGAGTAAGTAGAAAATAGTTTAATAAAGAGTGATATTGTAGGCATCCAACTATTTCAATTTATTATTGAGAGTATAAATGTAGAAGATACTTTTGTGATGGAGTAATTACAAATTTGTGTGAAGGACTTGTATACAGCTATCTGATTTTTATGGAAGACAATTCTGTGGTGGGTATAAGATGTTCAAGATGGCTATATTTTGTTACTTTTCTCTCATACTTCTATTGTCAACAAGCATCATGGGTCTGACAATTGTATTTTCAGCTTGTTTTTCAGATAAATCATCATAGTTTTCTTCTCGGCTTCAGGTAACAGTTATTATTATATCTAACTCAGATATTTTCTTGAAGTTCCTATAGCTTGACCTCGTGATGTCAGCCACTTTCTATATACATAAATATGATAAATGATCGGTACATATATAATAGGTCCAAGTTTACTTTTGGTATACACCAATAAACCTGAGCATGCAGGAATATTGTGGAGATAACCCATACTTAGCAATGCAAGATATTTGACTCATATTGGCAGAATTACACATCATAATTTAGTAAAGCCTATCACGAGATAAAGTCACAAAATGATTCAGAAGCCTTGTGTCTGTAAAGTGAAGTGAATAAATCATGGTTTTATTATTATGTCCGCCATTTTCTGATACGCACCGTTTAAATTAAGTAGTGAACTTCCCCACCTAAATGATGAAGAATACTACACAATCACTGTGACTAGGTGAAATGGACTTTGTCAGAGCTGAGTAGCTCTGATTACTCTGAAGCTCCCCAGGAGGCCGTACGGGCATTGACAGAGTCATCCGGGCCAAACACGGAAGAACGAGGATTGATTAATTATGAGAAGTCACCCAGCGGAAGTGGGTCAGCTAAACGGAATGCAGTTATGGGCGTGCCCGAATTAGAACAAGTAATAAATAACTTACCCAGAAACTCACCTGCTGACGTGGCTCATGAAAGGTCATCTCCAGGACAGGAAGACCAGTGGCTGACGTCATCAGCTGGAACAATTATATAAAGGGACCTGGTGTGTAATATATAGAGAGCGAGCTAAGTAGAAAGTCGATAAGTTGAACTGTTGTGATATCTTGAATTGTATTTAGTAGTGACAACCTAGTTGGTTGCCTACTAGTGTTTGTATTAAGAAAGGACAGCACACCTCTTTTGTGCCCCTTGTTTTAATAAGACTTTTCCTACTCTGCTCATTGTAATCCTTGCTGCTCAGACAGAGACTCCGAGAGTAAGAGGGTTGTGTCGGGCGCTAGTGAGAGTGGCCTGAGTTAGACGGAGCTGGGCTAGTATTAGAGAGAGTGCTAGTGGCGGTTTCCTCTGAAGTGGTTGCCCTTGCCTGTTTGCAGTTGACCAGTTCCTGTGCAGGTAGTGCTAGGCAGCTCACAGTGGTGGCAGCGGTGGGATTCGAACCCATTGGATCCCAACCCCAAACCTACAGCTAGAGAGAGTTGTAAGTTGACTGGCAGCTAGTGTAGCTGTTGCAGTTTGTCTGGCAGTCAGTGGAGTTGACTGTTGCAGTTGTATATATTTTTTTTCCTTGTTCTTTTTGTTGTTGCTTTTGTGGTTGTGCAACCACCAATAGTATTTGTCTGTTTAGCTAGTAGCTAGCTGGCAGGGACACAACTCTGGTACTTGACCAAAGGAGTTTGCAAACCCACCCTGCAGTAGCCAGGTCGATAGTTAATTGATACTACCAGTTGTTTTTTTTTGTTTGTTGTTGTTGACTTGCTAAATTGATTGAACTCGAATTGACTTCTGTGGTCAAAGCTAAGCACTTGGAAAATGGCAACAGGAGGAGATGAACAAACTCAGCCAGGAACTACCCGACGAGGGACGCAATACCATCAGCCCCCAATACCTACCTACCCTGCTACCATGTTTTCAGCCCCAGAGCCCCGAACTACAGAAATATTCAGCCAGGATCAGAGGGAGGAATCCCCAGGGAGGTTCAATCATAGTGATGGAGGCTCTGAGGCAGGGATAGAAAACCCAACAGAACGGATGATGAGGCAAATGCTCGAATTAGATCAAGCCCGAGCCATAAGACAAGAGAAGCAACAGACTCAAATGATGCAACTTCTAATAGCAGCTCAGACCCCCGTACCGACAGGCCCACCAGTAGCCCAAGCCCCCAGGATCACTCTCCAGAAGTTCACCGAGGGTGTGGATGACATGGGAGCGTTCCTGGAGATGTTTGAGGCCTCAGCAACGTCAGCTGGATGGCCTGATGGACAGTGGGCAGCACATCTGAGGAGTTGCCTATCTGGGCAAGGTTTGATAGCAGTATCAAGGTTGCCAGCTGAAGATCAAGCGCACTATCCTTTGGTTAAAAGAGCACTATTGGAGACCTATCATGTGTCAACAGAGGCTTACCGACGCAAGGTGTTTGATAAGCCGTTTGACCCAAGCAATCCTGAAGGATGGATGAGGTCGTTCAAACAGGCATTTAATCAGTGGACAGCCAGTGCAAAAGGCAACCCCATGGAGACAGTGATTATGGAGCTAGCCTTGCAGAAGCTACCGAGAACTCTGCAAGGCCAAATGAGGAACTTAGACCACCTCGACTTTGAGGCTTTGACCGCAGCAATCACAAGGCATGTAAGCAATGCGACATATGAGCACCATCGGGAAAAGGGCCGACTTGACGAAAGCCAACGACGACCCTTTACCGGACAAAGACGATCCTTTACCGGACAATTCCAACCGAACAAGAACAGAGAGACAGCAACAAGCAGCAACAAGGAGGGGACGAAAGAGTTTCACCCCCCTCCCATAGATCGGAGCACTGTTGAGTGTTACCGTTGTGGGAAGCATGGACACTTCCAGAGAGACTGCAGAGTCAGAATGAAGACAGAGCAGGTTAAATGTAGCACAAGTCTACACCACAAGAGAGGAGCACACCCACCGGAGTGGACTAAAACGATTACCATTAACGGGAGAGAGGTGGAGGCTCTGCTGGATACCGGGTGCACCAAGACTTTAGTGCACCCCAGATGTGTTCACCAAGATGACTACTTGGGATGGAGCATCCCTTACCAGACGGCTTCTGACAAACGAAAGGAGTTTCCGGCAGCAAGCGTGGAGCTGCAAGTGGAAGGCAATAAGATGACCCTAGCGGTTGGAGTCTCTGAACACCTCGACAGGGACGTGTTGATGGGGGGCGACATCCCCCACTTCAGACGGTATCTCCGGAAAGCCCTCGAGAGTGCACCGAGAGAAGATCAAGAACAATCCCCTACCCCAATCCCCGACTCTGAAGTAGGCATGATGACGACCCGAGCCAAACAGCTGGAGCTTGACGCCCTCGAGTTACAGGAAAGTCGCCAGCTGGAAAGTGAAGGCGTCATCATGTCAGACCCATACGCAGAGGCGGAAGGAGAAGGTGCAGAGGACGGATCGAGCGAGGTCCGAAGTGAAGTTAAGGCGACGGAAGTTCCCCACTCGTGCACCGAGGTGGAGAGTGAAGCAGAGGGGGCTCTGGACCACCTGGACGATGTCATCACCAGAGTTGAGCTGGAGCAGGCTCAGAGGTATGACCCCACATTAAAACTGATAAGAGAGAAGGCTAAGGGAAGTGTGAGCGATAGTCCTTACTTTTGGAGAGAGGGACTTCTGATGAGAACCCCTTACCACCCTTTGGGACGGGAGTTGTTAGTGTTGCCCCAAGTTGCACGACAAAGAGTGCTTACATTGGCCCACAATGCCCCAGTGGCAGGACACTTTAGTAAAGAAAGAACGGTACAAGCTATTCGTGAGAGGGTAGATTGGCCGGGGTTAACGAAAGATGTAAGTGAGATGTGTTTATCTTGCCCCGTTTGCCAGAAGGCCAGCCCTGCCGTGACTACACGAGCACCCTTACACCCCCTCCCCGTGATAAAGGAGCCGTTAGCAAGAATGGCTATGGATGTATTGGGTCCCTTAGAACGGACCAAGAAAGGAAACAAATATATCTTGGTGATTATGGATTATGCTACCAAGTGGCCCGAGGCATTCGCCCTCAAAAATGTGCAATCTGAGACAGTTGTTAGTTGCCTGGTGGAGGTCACAGCGAGGCTGGGAGTACCTCAAGAACTACTTTCGGACAACGGGTCCAATTTTATCTCCACTGTTATGTCGCAATACTGCAACTTGACGGGTACCAAACGTATACGGACGTCCCCCTACCATCCCCAAACCGACGGGATGGTAGAGCGATTCAACGCTACAATCAAACGCCTGTTGAGGAAGCTTACCCAAAACCCCAAGGTGGAGTGGGACAGCTGCCTCCCCTATGTGTTGTGGGCGTATAGAGGCACTGTCCACAAATCCACAGGCTTTTCACCCTACCATCTGATGTTTGGCAAGCCCATGAGGATGCCCCTTGACCAGCTCGTACGGTACTGGCAAGGAAAGGAGGAAATGGATGAGACGACTGTTAGCGAATTCGTTCAGACCCTCAAGGCCAACATGGATGTGGTCCGTGAGCTGGCCTTTGAGAAAGAACTGGGGGAGAAACAAAAACAGAAGCGATACCATGACAGATCTGCTAAAGAGAGACACCTGGAGGTCGGGGACTTTGTCCTAGTGTTCCGACCTGTCAGGAAGTCCAAGTTACAGAACCAGTGGGAGGGACCGTTCCCCATTGTGGATAAGATCACCGACGTGACCTACAAAGTGGATGTAGGCTCCCCAAAGAAGAAACTAAAAGTGTACCATCTCAACTGCATGAAGCTGTGGCATGCACCTGTGGCCGCAGTCTTCATGGCAGAGGAAGAGGAGGATGAAGAAGACCAGTCGCTCAACGAAGGAGTGACAGAGGCTCGCCTGACGGATCAGCAGAGCAGGGAGCTGGACCAGTTTAAGCGGAAGTACCGAGACGTGCTAACTGATGTACCAGGGAGGACACCTCTAGTGGAGCATGAGATCCCTACGGGAGAGGCGCCCCCAATCAGACAGCCCCCGTACAAGCTGGCCCACCACAATAAAGAAATTTTAAGAGAACAGATCGAAGAGCTGCTGGGACTGGGAGTGATTAGGCCCTCCAAGAGTCCGTGGGCTGCTCCCATCGTTCTAGTGAAAAAGAAAGATGGATCGTCCCGCCTGTGTGTGGACTATCGTAAACTAAATGGCGTGACCGTCAACGACCCCTACCCTCTGCCCATCATAGAGGAGCTCATCACCAACATCGGGGAAGCGCAGTACATCACCACATTGGACCTTGTGAAGGGCTATCACCAGGTCCCGATCAAGGCTTCCGATGTGGTGAAGACTGCGTTTGTCACCCCTTTCGGGAAATACGAGTTTGTGACAATGCCTTTTGGCCTCGTAACGGCCCCATCAACCTTTCAAAGACTGATGGACCAGGTCCTAGATGGGTTGCACCCATTTGCGGTGGCCTACCTAGATGACATCCTGGTCCACAGTCAAACGTGGGAGGAGCATCTGGAACAACTCAACACAGTGTTCACCAGGCTGCGCGAAGCAGGCTTGAGCGTGAAGCAAAAGAAGTGCTCTTTTGCCAAAGGAACTTGCGCCTACCTTGGACATGTGGTCGGGGAAGGGAAGGTGCAACCCATGGCCTGTAAAGTTGAAGCCATTAAGAACTTCACCCAACCAGTGACAAAGAAGCAGGTCCGTTCATTTCTTGGGCTCAGTGGGTACTACCGGAAATTCATCTCCGAGTATTCAACGGTAGCTACCCCCTTGACGGACCTGACAAGAAAGAAATTACCCAACAAAGTTGTATGGACCAAGCAGTGCGATGTTGCTTTTCGGAAGCTGAAGGAGGCCATGTCAACGGCCCCAGTTCTCATTACTCCTAACTGGGACAGGCCGTTTGTCCTACAGACGGACGCTTCCGCCACAGGACTCGGCTACGTTCTCAGCCAGAGAGACGCTGAAGGAAAAGAACACCCCATTGCTTACGGCTCCCGGAAACTTTTGGCAGCGGAGAAAAACTACTCAGCCATCGAGCGAGAGGCTCTGGCAATAGTACGTGGAGTCAAACATTTCAGAACTTACTTGGAGGGGGCGCAATTTACGGTTGAGACAGACCATAACCCTCTCACTCACCTGGGGAACTTGAAGGACAACCACGGCCGACTGGCTAGGTGGGCACTGTCGCTTCAGCCCTACAATTTCAGAATCATCCACCGGAGTGGATCATCGAACGCCAATGCGGATGGCCTGTCAAGAGACCTGCGGTCTCTAACTAAGGTTGGGGGAGTGTCAGAGCTGAGTAGCTCTGATTACTCTGAAGCTCCCCAGGAGGCCGTACGGGCATTGACAGAGTCATCCGGGCCAAACACGGAAGAACGAGGATTGATTAATTATGAGAAGTCACCCAGCGGAAGTGGGTCAGCTAAACGGAATGCAGTTATGGGCGTGCCCGAATTAGAACAAGTAATAAATAACTTACCCAGAAACTCACCTGCTGACGTGGCTCATGAAAGGTCATCTCCAGGACAGGAAGACCAGTGGCTGACGTCATCAGCTGGAACAATTATATAAAGGGACCTGGTGTGTAATATATAGAGAGCGAGCTAAGTAGAAAGTCGATAAGTTGAACTGTTGTGATATCTTGAATTGTATTTAGTAGTGACAACCTAGTTGGTTGCCTACTAGTGTTTGTATTAAGAAAGGACAGCACACCTCTTTTGTGCCCCTTGTTTTAATAAGACTTTTCCTACTCTGCTCATTGTAATCCTTGCTGCTCAGACAGAGACTCCGAGAGTAAGAGGGTTGTGTCGGGCGCTAGTGAGAGTGGCCTGAGTTAGACGGAGCTGGGCTAGTATTAGAGAGAGTGCTAGTGGCGGTTTCCTCTGAAGTGGTTGCCCTTGCCTGTTTGCAGTTGACCAGTTCCTGTGCAGGTAGTGCTAGGCAGCTCACAGACTTCAATTCACAAGTTCACTGCACAATGTTGTGATGTTTAATGCATATTTTATAATGTTCACTGCATGACATTACATGTAGTTAAATGAACTTGATTACACGTCGTCTTCACAAAACATGCATGTTTGAAATTGACTCTGTCAAACAATGGCTTCTCGACAATGTGTAATGATGAGAACTCATTTCAAAATCTACCATGCCAGTAGCACCAATTATAAAATCTGTAGATAATAATGAGATATACTTCATCCAGTTATAAAAACATTCACCTCTAAATAAAGAATAATAATTTCCATTGATTGGACTTCTAGTTTGGGAGAACATGCTATTGTTGTTGTTCCTCAATAATCAGACTGGAATGCATGCAAGTTACTACAATATTGTTAGAGATTGTAGAAAATATTCTGTCCTGGGGTAATTCAGAAGAATAATTTCTGTGGACGACTTCTTTACAGCTATCCATGATGTTCATAGAAAACTGCACTTGCATGCTGGGTATAAAAATATGCTCATGATTTTGTTTCTTTACTTGATATTTACTTAATATAATAATGATTCTGAGTAGTGTCATGGAGTAGATTTTTAGCTTATTTTCCAGTTTTCAGTGGAAATAATTTCTCTCCACCACAAATATTGCTAAACACTTTGAAAAACAATTAAATAGGTATGAAGTTAAGCAAAGGATAATGGGGTAAGCTACAAGATCCTTAACAAGCCAGCATCCAACTCTATTTCTGGTCATGTTCACAAAAACACTAAATGGATATATATTTCTGATGAAGGCAAAAGTATGTAGTAGCCTTGTACACAATGATGATAGGAGGATTACTTTGGAGAGGAGCAAGATGTTGCCTCTACAACTGAAGAAGGTAACTCTTCAATGGTGCTTCTTGAGAGAGGCATAGAGCAGTTTAAACAACTCCAATTAAAAAACCCATCTATAGTCATTGTGTTAAAAGCTAAAGAGAAAAGAGAAAAAACAAAAGTCAACAAGCCAACAAGCTAGAAGCAACTAATGATATGTGCAACTCTGGGTTGAAGACGATAATGAAGCCACTTAAGTCAAATCCAAATAGTTGTGTAACAGGTCATGGCGAAAGAAGTTATGCTGAAGGTTAATGATGGGGTAACAGAACCTTGGAGTAGAGAAGACCCCATTTTAAATCTGATCCAAGTGGTGACTTTTTCAATTTGAAAACTGAAGCACTTGTTTGAAATGTTGGCAAATAAAGTATAAAGCTTTTCAATATGTGGAAACATCTCAGTGAACTGGGAATGGGGTATTTGAATATTACCGATCAAAGGAATTCTTATGAATTTCTGAGGTAGTCTGACAAGGCTCTTTAAAAGAAAAAGAATATCTGCTTCCAATTCATGCATGACCTAACTGGCAGTTAAAAACATTGAGTGCCTCAGTTTGTGGCAATTGTCTGTTGTTGGTAATTGTCCTCTTTTTTAAAATTTTTACTTGCCAATCGTCGGCCATCTTTCCAACCTCAACAAATATCTTAGCAACGCTATGCTCAAACATACGCACGCACCAAATTGGCGTGGCGTCCGCGTGGGTGTGTGGCAACGCTAGAGTTCTAGCGTTGAGCGAGAGTCACGGCTTAACCGATTATACGCGGTATTAATTAATTCAATTGTACCGCGTGACGCGGAACCTTTTTCATGTGACCTTAGGGTGTGGCGAGTACCAAACAAAACGTGCTAGATCTTTGTCTTGAGGGCTTTTCAGCCTTAGCGGTATATTGCCTGAAGAGAAAGCGTGTCCTTGGCTACCTGATTACAAAAGAAGTTAGTCTTGCCAGCTTTTGTGCCCGCTGTGGATAACAAATTTCGAGGACCAAAGAGTATAATCGAGCGTTCAGCTAAAGATCGGAGTTCTTTGATTCTTCAGAAACTTTCGATGGCGTGTCCAGTTACACTTGCCTGAGCCTTGGAAGCTCCTGGACAGAAGATGACCCCACGCGCTAGCAATGGACAAAGAAAGGTAAGGTATAAATAATTTTAATATTTGGAACGCGTAGCTGCTAGCTTAGCTAAGTTGAACTCTAGGTATGATACTGAATATTGTACGTGCATCCATAGGTTCTTTGCCTGTCAAGTCCCAATACAATGTCCTGCTAACCTACCATCACCCCCATGGGTGGGCATGAAAAGGAGAGAGCAGTGGAGCTGAAACAAGAAACCCTAACCCCCTGAACCATGAAGCAACTTGAATTTGCCACTTTCTCACAGGTATTACATATCATTTTATATGAATAAAATGTAGTACATTGGTACATAGGAGAGAGAAGGTTATATTCCAATAACAGGACTATAATTTGTTTTTGTGCCACAATAGATCGTGGGTGCTCGCGATTCCAGATAGAGAACACTGAGAGATACCTATCTTGCAAGTCCATTACAGTGAAGTGTGCAGAATATATGGATGTTTGGTATCAAGAAAGAGCACTATATTAAAAATAGGATAACTATAATGGCAAAAAGAGAATGCACTATATTTATATATTCTTGATTCTTAGGAGGTGCTGGTGAGTGAGTGAGTGCAGGAGGTGCTGGTGAGTGAGTGAGTGTAGGAGGTGCTGGTGAGTGAGTGCAGGAGGTGCTGGTGAGTGAGTGAGTGCAGGAGGTGCTGGTGAGTGTAGGAGGTGCTGGTGAGTGAGTGAGTGTAGGAGGTGCTGGTGAGTGAGTGAGTGTAGGAGGTGCTGGTGAGTGAGTGAGTGCAGGAGGTGCTTTGGAGGCAATGTCTGTGTGGAAGAGACAGTGGATGGCAAGGCTGAGCAGGTGGCAGTGGAAGGAATGAAAGAGGGTGATGGTTGGATTTGTTGTTGAGTTGGTATAATGTTGAGTTGGGGCTGGGGTGTGTAAGTAGGTGTGGTTGATACTGATGTTGGTTGAGGCATGGGTGTGGTTGATTCTGATGTTGGTTGATTCTGATGTTGGTTGATTCTGATGTAGGTAGAGGCAGGAGTGTGGAAGTCATTGTGGTCAATACCGATGTGGTTTGAGGCTGGGGTGTG
Organism: Cladorhizidae sp. MBARI D1340-BT2; assembly: GCA_028752905.1. Lineage (NCBI taxonomy): Eukaryota > Metazoa > Porifera > Demospongiae > Poecilosclerida > Cladorhizidae > Cladorhizidae sp. MBARI D1340-BT2. Next base: position 14,745,403 of record JAQNBH010000007.1, on the reverse strand, counting down.
GTTGATACTGGTGTGGTTTGAGGCTGGGGTGTGGTCGATATACTGAAGTAGATATGGAAGTGCATGTTGTCGATAGCGATGGTGGTAAAAGGTGGCAGGTAGCAGTAGTGTTTACAGAGTCTGATGTGGAAGCAACCACGGAGTCTTTTACTGAGATGGGTGTGGTAAAAGCGGCATTCATTTGGGTCGATGGGTAGGGTAAAGGTGTCTTGTGTAATGCGGCAGGTATCGCGAAGGAATGAGCATCTTCCTCTTCCATGTCTAAATATATATATTATATATATATATAATTATTTTATATATATTTTTTATTATATTATTCAACATTTGTTCACTAAAATTTCCTTACCTTCCTGCAGGCCTTCAAATTCCTCATCACTTCCATCTGCAAATGGCTCATCCAAGTCCCCATCTCCATCCAATGCCTTGAGGACCTCCTCCAAAGACAAACATTCTCTTTTTGCCATTATAGTTATCCTATTTTTAATATGTATAAATATGTATAAGTCATAATTGTTTTCAAGTTTTCTAAAAAAATGTTATAGTAAGTCCTATATAATAAAGGCACTATCATGAACTTACAGTGTTATAGAGCAGTATCGCAGCAATGGATCCTTCGTAAAGAGTAAGACAGCTAGCCGATCGCGCGAATAAAAAGGCTGCTTGGTATGACGCCAATTGGCGTCTACCGCCGTTCAAAGCACGCAAGGGCGTGACGCCAATTGGCGTCTATCGCCGTTAATCGGTTAACTTGACATTTCAGTTATTTTCGTACGTAGCATCCATTGCATTTAAAGATTAAAATGACTAAGTCAGTTACTCTCAGCAGGTCTAAACGTGTTCTACGTGGCTTAAAATCACTTTTCTGCTGCTTTTGTATTGGGAAAAGAAAACTAACTGATGACTCCTCAAATAGTTCACCTGTAAGAAAGGGTCATCTTGCTACTCCCACTTTATCAAAAGTAGTTGAGCCTGTCTCCAAGGTATCTGAAATGGGAGGATACAGAGTGTAAGTCAAGCCAATACTTTTTTTGGTGATGTTGCTGTTAATTAGTACTTTTCATACTAGATCTCACTCGGGAACAAACCACATTGCCACCAGCAGTTATGAAGAAATGAGTGGATATGGAAATGATATCTACCAAAATCAAATTGGACTATCCTGGACAAATGAACTTTCTGGGAATTGTAAGTTGTTTTCCCCATACCAGATAGAGAATAATTTCTACAGCTAATGAGAATTATTCAACTCATAACAGAAATCACCTATGGAACACCCCATATAGGATTTTGTGTTGACACAAAAAATGGTCTGGGACCAGCTCAGAACCTTCTAATTTTGCTCCAAAATTTACCAACCTAACTATTTTTGTTCGAAAGCTAGCCGCAGTGACCACCATAGATGGTATAAGTTTTGCTAGGAATCTAGGGGGCTGATTGACAAGGAATCAAGATGCTAGCAATCTAGGGTGCTGTTAAGAGGAATAAAGATGCTTGGAGTTTAATAGCAGCTTTATGTGGTGTAGAGCTGGACTCAACTAAGCAACCAGATGGTGTAAAAGTCCAGCTTTAAAGGGAATCCAGTATATTATATGTACTAAACATAAACTAGATAGTTTTGAAGTACTTACATGTTATTCAAACTGTTATGGTTAGCCCTGTACTGTATAACTAACCCACAACCTCTGCCTGTCTGTCTGATATCTGGTCTGAACTCAGTCCCTGTGCTAATTCTATAACTGCCGATAAAGTAATTAGAGAATGTATCTTGACTCACAATATCATACAATACAGAGGGGACTCTCCTAGCTGAGCAGACTGTTCCTTTTATAGGTTATCTACTCAGCTCTGACAGGTCCCTATAGCGAATAACATTACAGCCAATCAGATGACTACACCTGTTAGGTATCTACAACCAATCAAATGACTACACCTCTTAGGTAACTCTTTTATATACTGTCTGTGCATTGCATGACCATATATGTTAACAATAGTTCAACTAGCTAGCGGGCTGACACTCCCTAACACAAACATCAATGCCACACGCCCTGGTCACTTTTATGTGGAAGGACAAAGTTTACAAACTATTTTATTGTAAGTGTGACTGTTATGCATTGTTAATCTTTCCTATTTGCACACAGATGAGCCTGGAACGACGAATGATAATGATTTCAGTGTGCCACTTTTCGGACTGGACATGTCAAAGTGCCGTATCATAAAATCTCATAACTTGAAATTTAAAGAATGCGTCGGTCAAGGTAAAGTCTATGTTACAATATATGCTGCAATATATGCTGCAATACAGTAAAAAGCTGTTTGTTAAGTTTTTACGACTGACAGCAGGAAAATTTAAATATGTGAGATTGTTATTCCAAAAATTAGGAAATATATGCATGCAAAGAATGCTACTCAGTAGACCATCAAATACCTAAGCTAGATCTAGAACAGTCAAATCTAAATGGACTCTCTGCTGTCAAGGCTGCACCTAACCTAACAACATGGTACCTTTCTCAATAACAATTGACAATATGGGTTTAATGCCCATACTATTGGTAATGACTTCCAATTTACGATATTTATGCAGTATTATCAGCCATCAGAAATGTACATACTAAAGCATTACAGCCATGTGATTTCATATCAGAAAGGCTCAAAGATTCCTTCTTCATGACTTGAGGGGTGATATGCTAGCTAGTCTATCGACAGTGAAAACACTTTGTTTCTCTAGCACTATAATTTTAGATCTAAGACCTTCGTGTTATTTTAGCTTTCAGCTGTCATGTACCTTGGTCTTCTGTGCTCAAGTATCATTTGCTTCTTTCAGCTAGATCTACATACTTTTTTAGTCATTTGCTTTTTGTTGAAAACACAATATTTGCCACTGTAACTCTCACCATATCAGCAATTACAGTATTGTTCTAGAAGAGTCATGTTAGATGCAGTCCTGCTAGCCAACGACTCGATTTTGATTTAACTGTGTGAGCTTTAGTGAAGCTTTTTAATACAGTAACCAAGTTCAATCTTTGTACAGATATATCCACTAGAGTCCATAAAGAGTTCTTTACCATGGTCTCCAATACTATGCAGAACACATTCATTTCCATGCATAAAGCTTGTATTTCAATGATACGATATTGACTACTTTGTTCTAAGCATTCTCCAAACTTGTCTCACAGTAGTAGTTTAGACAACTTCCTCTTCCCCTAGAATACTCTGGAGATAGCCATGACTCTCATCAGCAAATATTTTCAATGAAATATCAATTTTATATACATATTACAATATATGGTAATAATTATTGGTTAAGTTTAGACATAATGATCCTACAGTATGTAGAAAATAGTTTAATAAAGAGTGATATTGTAGACATCCTAGAGTAAGTAGAAAATAGTTTAGTGATATTGTAGGCATCCAACTATTTCAAATGTAGATTTAGCGATAAATTGATAGTACATTATTGAGCATGTGATAAATATTGGAGAGTAAGTGGTCATTCAAATGCAAACATATTTCCATATGCATATTATCTGTAAATGATACATTACATTTACAGGGTAAAATGTAAAATTAGGTCTAATAGTCCTGAAATATCTTATGCTTACTATTCTAGAGTATGCACTTCAGGGAGAAAAATTCTTCTACTAAAACTGAACCCTTAGATGATGACAGATAGAATTTAAATTTTTTATCTGTTTTCATATGTGGCAAAATTAAAAAATTTAAGCTGATGGCACCATCTTTACTTGCATGAAATTTTCAAGAAGGAAGTTAGCTGTACTTCAGGCTGTTATTTTAAGGCTGGATTTAAGTCCAAAACCAAGAGTACAAATTTTGTTCAGTATCTGCCTAGTTTGTAGCTAATTGCATATATACCAAGTTTTAGCTTATAACTAAAGATGCTTCTATAGTAGCTGAACTTTTATATTCTTTTCTTACCTTTTTCAGATCAAGATGCATCTGCCATGGAAGTTGATGAATATATTGGATTTATATATGTCTGATCTTAGATTTGAGAGTCTATAAGTTCGGTTCTGCTAAATGTTTAGCTAAAATTTTTGCTATTAACTTGCTATTGCTTGATGTTTATCTAGTGGCTATGGCTCTTTTGCCAGCTTTCTATCTGTCTTGTTTATCTCCTGAAAGACTATAATTCTATAGTAAATTTACAAAGAATTTGCTAACTTCTTCAAGTCTAAGATGTGCATGCCCAATAAGGAGCTAGAAGAAGGACCTTAAACTCCATGGGCACTGGAAGTAGTCGTACAAGTTACACATTTGACGATAATTATTATAATACAGCATGGGGCCATAAATCTTTTTTAAGGTTAGTATATGCTTGTCCTGCAGGTAAGTTCGACCTATAATTATTGTATGCGTATTCTATAATGTTATTATATTTATTGTTCATAACTAGACATACATGTAGTCTCTTGAAGCTAATATATGCTTGGTCTATCTTCGAATTTAGTTCAACTTACAATAACAAGTCCTCTGCAACACCATGCGAACTCCACTTCTACTATATGCTGCCCTCTAGATATATAAATGTTTCAGCCCAAGTTTTACGCACTCTCTTGATCTCCACATCGCATCCATTCAAGACATTGTGTACAATAATTTGATCTATGCTGTATAGTTACCTTTAGTAGTTTAGAAGCAGCTATTTCCTGGAGCTGGAGAAAATTATGGGGACCAGGACATCCACTACAAATGGAGGAGGATAATTTGATCAATATTTATGGTGTGCAATAAAGGGAATGCCACAAAGAAGAATTCTAATCGGTGACCATCTAATTTTTACGCGTGTCATGAAATCATGACCATCGACTCAGCATAAAATTTAATTATATTACATATTTGCAACAGCAGGGAAATCAGTAGACTTTTAACATTGATGTTACACAAACACTTTTTTATTAACTAATAACTTTCTCAATAATCAACTTAAAAAAATTGTATTCTCTCGACATTTCGACTATATGCTCTAGCCTTCATCAGGAATTCTATAGCTACATAATATCAACTTTATTCCTGATGAAGGCTAGAGCATCTAGTCGAAATGTCAATTTGAAGTCGATTATTTAGAAAGTTATTATTATGTCAATTGAGAGTTCATTGAAAGATTAACTTTCATGTTTGCAAGAATTGAAATAATTTTAGTTTAACAGCTGTGTTTCAGTAGGTGCTTTGATTATGAATGTTCTACAAGCTGTAGTAGTTTAGTTCTAAGCACTCTGTGGTGGGGAGATTTGATATGTCTTCTAATTGTCTTAGGTAAGCATGTAGGATTGGTTTACAGAGGTCAATTGTTCTGCAAAACAGTCTTCACCAAAAGAGAGAATGAAGTTGCCATCAAAACTCTTCAAGGTGAATGATGGTGATTAAACATTTGTACATACATGATGCATTATTTCTTATTGCATCAGGATCTTATCACCCAAGTCTGGTAAAAGAACTTCTGAAGGAGTCTTGTATACTGTCAAAATTCAAGCACCGCAATTTACTTTCTCTAATTGGAGTCTGTGTGGACGGAGGTTTAGTCCCTTTTATTGTCATGCCATTTATGACCAATGGCAACCTCCTTGATTTCCTGGACAAAGAGAGTGAGCATTTGAGTGTTGTGCCATTCAAGACAACTGGAGAAAGGACAGTGAGTTTATAACATTACAAATATGTCAGTTCTATCAACTTTAACATCTCTAGATGAAAGTTGAAAACAAGCTATTGGATATGTGTCTGCAAGTGGCCAAAGGTATGAAGTACTTGACCAACAAACGAATGGTACATAGAAACCTGGCAGCAAGAAACTGCATGTGAGTTTATACTAGATCATAATCAGTCAGGGAAGATGGCGATATTGGGTATTAGTAGGAAAATACTATACAAAATTCTAGTAATGCAAAAATGAGCTGAAACAAGGAAAGCATTGTTTGGATCACATAATTTTAATGGCTATTTAAAACAAATCATGATCTATAATTATAATACCAGTTTATGCACTTCTCGAAGTTGCTATTCTGTAGCTGAATATGTGAACTACACACAAAGATTACATATTCAGTCTTGTAAGTATTGTGAGCTGAATAGCCGAGCAACATCCATTAGAGGAGAAACCAATGATTGATAGAAGTCTATCCATGAACACATATTCTTTCACGAATATATCAATGAGTAGTATTTCTGTTCTAGGATGATGTGGACTTAGCAAAGATGTCATACCTGTTTCTATATAATGGTATTGAATTAATGTCAGAGTTTTTACTATGGAAAATGAAAAGATTCACTTCCTTATTGCAGAAAAGTTCTAGCAGCATGCAAGCCTCTAGAAAAAAATTCAACTCAGGTAGCGTTTCATTAATCTGCAAATGAGAAACAGTTATAGCTGAGATATGATATTATGAAATAATTTTGATCATACCACATTTTTGTGCACTCTATATTTGACCAGCCACACTGATACATGGCTTTGTGTTTGGAGTGTAAACTTACTGACAATAATTAATTATTAACAGGATTGACTCACACCTTGTGATTAAACTGTTCAATTTTGGATTTTGTGAAAAACTTGAACCATCGAAGAACTACTTGAAACATACAGAAAAGGATGTGAAGTTTTCTCTGAAGTGGATGGCTCCAGAAATTTTTGTCGATAACTTATTCTCGGAGAAAACTGACGTGGTAAGTTTGTGATTATAGTGTCTAGTTTGTAACTTATGGAAACAGTACAATATAATATGAAATATGTATGCTATACCTCACATTTAGTTTCCAGCTATAATGCAGAGTCAGAATTTTCATGGTGTATAACAGCCACTCTGTATTGAAGTTTAGCTCTCCTCTCCACTATCAAATGAAGTGTCTTAAATATTAAGAAGGGCATGAAATATGGCCAGACAACCCTGAAGTTTTAACTGTCACAGAGATAGATTTGTGGCTGCTAAACTGTAACAGTTAAATTGATACATCTGAGATTTATTTCCTCAACTCACATTTCCACTAGCTTGCTGCATGGTCTCTGCATTATTGAGTGTATGTACAGATCCAGACAAATGGCATCAAATAGTAGAAGTTTATCATTCTTCCAAATTATTGCTTCAAGTTAAAGATTGTTGAGTTAAATTGAAGCCATTTTTTCAGCTATGAATGTTATATCTGCTATTTAATAGAGTGGTTTAAAATAAAAAAGTTGTTCTCCTCTATGCATATGTTTGGTTATCAGGGAACCAACTACATTGTTATCATTTTGCATGTAAAATATTTAAGATTACTTATCTTTATATGTGGAGTCAATGCAGCCAGTTTTCTGGGTTAAAACATTTAAAAAAATTCTAAATGACCATCATTAAACTTTTAGTGTTACATTTTGATGGTTTTCTATGACAGATAAATAAGTGTTTCCCTATTCATAGAGTACTCATGTGCTTGCCTCATTTTCTGTCCTATTTGAGTATAAATAAAATCCTATAAAATTGTCACACCAGGAAAAGTGACTAACACAATGTTATAACACACAGAAATAAACTAATCTATATATCTGGCGTTAAGATTCTAGATTGAGAGAAAACTACAGAATCACAAGAAATAACCGTGTTGTTCAGTGTTTTGTTAGTGCTCTACTATCTCTGAACCTTTAAGTATGCCCTACATGGGTTGAGTTTCAGTAATTTGGATGCATCCACAACATTTTCTTATTTGGATGGCAGCTGTCACATAAACCTCAGTATTGGAATGCTTGTGATTTGGTTACTAGTTCTGCAAGAAGTAATGCTGGAATGAATTATTTCACCAAGAAAATATTTTTGCTTATATTTGGTAAATATAATATTTAAGCATTAAGTAGCTATGATTTGTAGTCCACATACTGAAGACTAGAGCATCTAGTCGAAATGTCGAGTGAATAAAAATTGAAGTTGATTTATTGAGAAGGTGATTTTAATGTTATAACAGAGTTCATCGAGAGATTATTATTTTAATTTATGTTTTTCCCTTTTGCCTTAATAAGTTTCTATCTTATCCATAAATGGCTCTACTCTATTTCATACAGTGGGCCTATGGAGTAACTTGCTGGGAGATCTTCAGTTGCGGCAAGATTCCTTATTCCCAAGTAGCTGAAAAGGAACTTCTTCCAATGCTTCGCTCTGGGTATAGGATGGTTAAGCCCTACAACGAAGCATGCTCCGATAAATTGTGAGGCAGAAAGCATGGCTATGTGTCATAACTATTGGAAGATGTTTATTTGGTTACAGAACGACATAGAATAGTAGAGCTTTCTAATAGACTATGTGTTACACTGCTGGTTCTTTATCTTGTCTTAAAGCCCATCTGGATGCAGCTGCATAACTGGGGCACGCCCTGTTTGCTCATCATCCATCCAGATATTAAAGCCACCCCTAATATTTCAACAAGGATTGTTGAATGTTATTCTGCATGAAAAACTATAGCAAAAACCTTACAAGCTTCCTGATTTGCATTGGAACATTCAATCAGTATACTTTTAAAATTTGTTTGCCACCAGTAGTGAGCATATCCCCTCTACACTTACATATGGCAAGTTTAATAATTATTTTGTCTTATGTTAATTGTGTCCTAGATATCAAGATCTTCAGATGACATGCTGGACAGAAGATCCAGCCAAAAGACCTCACTTTTCAAGTATTGTACATCAAATCAAACACTTCATACGCGACCGATCTAGGAATTCTGCATCCACAGTACGAAGAAGAGCAGATGACATAGTGGTTATACCTGTACTCGATGATGAAAGTGCCTCTCCCCCTCAAGTAGGACATTGTCCTCCATGGTACAGCAGAGAGCACTCCCATTACAAAAATACTCTCCCAAGAAATATTCCCACTTCAGCATGTCTCATGCCAAACTTTCGTTTTAGAAGGTATTATTGAATACCCCACCTTGGATTTGTTATTTACGCTGGTGAGATAACTTGGTGGCACTTCCAGTCATTCTCATCTACTGAATATGTTGAAAAGTGATCAGCCTCTGGAAGATAAGTCGAAAATGTACAGTATTCCATATATGGATTAGTCTGGACCAACTCTGTTCTATAGTTTACATATCATCATGTTATATTACATTGAACTGTAGCTGGACAAAAATATTAGACATTTATCTAAAACCTTCCAAATAGAGCACTTAATTTTATACATAATTATATAAACTAGTATCTGCTTAGTTTTCTTATAATTATTTTAAGCTAGTCTATATATGTATACGTGGAAGTTTTTGGATAAATGTCGAGTCTCTTTGTCAAGCTACACTTCAGTGTAAAATTACATGATGATATGTAAACTCTAAAATAGATTTGGTCCAGACTCATGCTGTGTCTGGAATACTGTACATGTTCAAAGGAAAAGATTTATCTTCCACAGGCTGACATTTTTAGCAGATGAGAAGGAATGGAAATGTCACCTCACCAGCATAAAATATAGGTTTGGCATGAGTCATGCTAAGGTGGTAATATTTCTTCGTGAGTATATTCATAGAAACTCTGGTGGATTAGAATTTGAACTCATCCTCATTGCCTCATTGCAAGATTTCCTAATTATTTTCATGTATCAAATTACCATGTGAAATGCATATATTTTGCAGCTGCATTATTCTTATAGAAAAACCAAAAATTCTTCACCATTCACATACCTCACTTCTTCATAATTTCTTCTTTTCCCTTTCAGTGCCTCCCTTTTTATGTGTATGTGTTCCCTCCACTTCTTAGGTGAGGGGGAGAGGAGATTGGTCAGAGGGTGGGAGGGCTACCTATGAGTAGCATGATAATAAGCTACTAGTTTGCATTCTTGCCATTATGATGGAGAAAAACTCTCTAGGAAGTAACAGGCCTATTGTCACTAAGTGACGATTCTGGTTGGAGGTGTTGTATTAGTAAGCATCAGCCACTATACATAGCAGGCCACTGTCAAACTGTATTACAATGGAGCATTCAGATGGTTAAATATTGATTTAGACATGCTAACATTTTGGGGAAAGAAACAGTCATATAAGAGATATGCCTAATTGTCTATGAGCAATTTGCATCCAATCTTCCTTCATTAAACAGCAATAATAAAAGTGACAGGCCAGGCCTAATATAAGGTGGAACCCTGTGGGAGGGAGTTATTCTGCAACCTGCTAGGACAGTATCTGGTTGTTTACACTCCTATTGTTGGTGTTACGCTATTGTATTGACCTTTTGGCAGGAGGTGTTGGATTAGGCTGCCATCATCTATAACTGTACTCTTTGCAGTGTTTAGACACACACTATGATTAAATATTCACTCTGCACTTACTGACATTTAAAGACAGAAGGAAACAGACAAATAGAAGACAGCACAAAGCAACCAAAGTATCCCAGAGATATGTGGGAAACAGATTGATGAGCGGGAGTCTAGGGTTAGAGCTAGCCATGGTCAGCATCTGTCATCTAGGCAGTAAACATGTTAGAAGATAGCACAAAAATCTTAAAAGACAACATATCTAAACCATTTCAGAGAACATGTCAGGGGAGATCACGAAAGCCCTAAGGAGCTAAATATAGATCTAGACCAGATAAGACAGAGTGAAGATGTCATGAAAGCCATATATTATATCACTAACAACATACTTAAAAAATGTGAAAAATATTTAATAAAACATAAGTCCTGCATTAAAATATGTTTTGGGGACACAAAGACACATGGTTGGGCCAGGCAGCATGGTACACACACTCTAGAGATTTTCAGCAGAAACCTCAAATGCCAATTGCTAATTTGTTTTTCTTCTCTCCATCGCAAATATTGCTATATAGACACTTTGGAGAAGAGTGAAAACTATTAAATAGGTATGAAGTTAAGCAAGATTAATGGGGTAAGCTACAAGAACCTTGCCAAGCTAGCATCCGATTCTATTCCATGTCTCATGATCACAAAAACTCTAAATGCTCCAGTTTATTTGTGGTGAAGGCTAGAATATCTAGAAACATTGTACCGATTAACGGCGATAGACGCCAATTGGCGTCACGCCCGTGCGTGCTCTGAACGGCGGTAGACGCCAATTGGCGTCATACCAAGCAGCCTTTTTATTCGCGCGATCGGCTAGCTGTCTTACTCTTTACGAAGGATCCATTGCTGCGATACTGCTCTATAACACTGTAAGTTCATGATAGTGCCTTTATTATATAGGACTTACTATAACATTTTTTTAGAAAACTTGAAAACAATTATGACTTATACAAAAATAGGATAACTATAATGGCAAAAAGAGAATGTTTGTCTTTGGAGGAGGTCCTCAAGGCATTGGATGGAGATGGGGACTTGGATGAGCCATTTGCAGATGGAAGTGATGAGGAATTTGAAGGCCTGCAGGAAGGTAAGGAAATTTTAGTGAACAAATGTTGAATAATATAATGAAAAATATATATAAAATATATATATATATAATATATTTAGACATGGAAGAGGAAGATGCTCATTCCTTCGCGATACCTGCCGCATTACACAAGACACCTTTACCCAACCCATCGACCCAAGTACATTTGAATGCCGCTTTTACCACACCCATCTCAGTAAAAGACTCCGTGGTTGCTTCCACATCAGACTCTGCAAACACTACTGCTACCTGCCACCTTTTACCACTATCGATATCGACAACATGCACTTCCATATCTACTTCAGTATCGACCACACCCCAGCCTCAAACCACATCGGTATTGACCACAATGACTTCCACACTCCTGCCTCGACCTACATCAGAATCAACCACACCCATGCCACAACCAACATCAGTATCAACCACACCTACTTACACACCCCAGCCCCAACTCAAAATTATACTAACTCGACAACAAATCCAACCATCACCCTCTTTCATTCCTTCCACTGCCACCTGCTCAGCCTTGCCATCCACTGTCTCTTCCACACAGACATTGCCTCCAGTTTGGTCACCAAACCTAGTGACACCTACAATTCATCCATTCACATATTCCGTAGGACCTACAGTTCCTATACCGGAATCACCACTGGAGGTATTTGAACTTTTTTTAACACCTAACATAGTGGAAGAGATAGTGGATCAAACAAATAAGTATGCTGAAGAAGTCATGGGTGCTGAAGCCTATGTTTCTTGGAAAGAAATTACAGAGGATGATATACGAGCATTCATAGGCTTCAGCATCCTTATGGGATAATCACCAGCCATCCACAGACGACTATTGGAAGAGGGACCAATCCACAATTACAAACCGATATCCCAAAGAATATCCAGGGATAGGTACAGGACAATTACAAGGTTTCTACATTTTGTAGACAATTGTACACTTTCCCCAAGGGGCAGTGAAAATTATGACAGGCTGGGGAAAATCCGACCTCTTGTCAGCCATTTTCAACACAAATTTTCATCAATATACAGGCCTAACTGCGAGATTGCAATCGATGAGGCTATGATAAACTTTCAAGGTCATTCATCACTGAAGCAATACATGCCAATGAAACCCATCAAAAGAGGAATCAAGGTGTGGGTTCGGGCTGATAGCCGAAACGGTTTTTTCACACAGTTCGAGATTTACACAGGGAAAAAGAAAGGTGCAGTTGAGCACCACTTGGGGGCAAGAGTGGTCAAGGACCTAACTGAGGACCTACAGGGCAAGTGGCACCACGTGTACTTTGACAGCTTTTTTACCTCGCATAGTCTGTTGGTTGATTTGGAGAGGAGAGGGATTTATGGATGTGGGACAGCCAGGAAAGACAGGCGTGGTTTCCCCGAGGAGCTGAAGAAAGCCAAATTCAAGAAAAGGTAAAATTGCACTAGATAAACACAAGTTAGTGTTATGTCACAAACATTTTGGGGTTGAATATCAGTTCATGCATGTTATTTACCACAACTATGAGATACACATTATATGAACTTCTAAACATTTTTAGGGGCCAGTCACTAACCACGCAATGTGGAAAAGTGTGTGCAAATGCATGGTAGGACCGAAAAATCGTCATGATTATGTATACCAACAGTGACCCCAAGAGCGTCACCTCAGTCATTCGGCATACAAACAATGGCTGCAGAGAGGAAATAAGCTGCCCCTTAGCTATACAGTCCTACAATAAATACATGGGAGGCGTGGACAGAGGGGATCAGATCAGAGGATATTATAGGTGCAGGGTGAAAAGCAGAAAGGTCTACAAATACATATTTTACTTTCTGATCGATGTGGCCATAACAAACGCCTTCATTTTACACAAAGGATGGTCAGGAAGCGGAGGTGAACTTACGATCAAGAAGTTCAGGATTCAGCTGGCCAAGGAGATAATAGGAAGTTATTGTAGCCGACGCAGAGCTGGGTGTGGCTCTATTATCAAGAGTCTTCCTTTCCTCCACTTCCCAATAAAGAACCCTGCAACATCTGGGAAGCGCAGTCGAGGACGTTGCACTTACTGCTACCAGCAACAAAAGCGATGTGACAGCCAGTGGTACTGCCAGGAATGTGGCATATGGCTATGCCACACTGGAATTGCGAGCACCGACTGCTACCTATTGTGGCACAAAAACAAATTATAGTCATGTTATTGGAATATAACCTTCTCTCTCCTATGTACCAATGTACTACATTGTATTCATATAAAATTATATGTAATACCTGTGAGAAAGTGGCAAATTCAAGTTGCTTCATAGTTCAGGGGGTTAGGGTTTCTTGCTTCAGCTCCACTGCTCTCTCCTTTTCATGCCCACCCATGGGGGTGATGGTAGGTTAGCAGGACATTGTATTGGGACTTGACAGTCAAAGAACCTATGGATGCACGTACAATATTCAGTATCATACCTAGAGTTCAACTTAGCTAAGCTAGCAGCTACGCGTTCCAAATATTAAAATTATTTATAGCTTACCTTTCTTTGTCAATTGCTAGCGCGTGGGGTCATCTTCTGTCCAGGAGCTTCCAAGGCATCGGGCAAGTGTAACTGGACACGCCATCGAAAGTTTCTGAAGAATCAAAGAACTCCGATCTTTAGCTGAACGCTCGATTATACTCTTTGGTCCTCGAAATTTGTTATCCACAGCGGGCACAAAAGCTGGCAAGACTAACTTCTTTTGTAATCAGGTAGCCAAGGACACGCTTTCTCTTCAGGCAATATACCGCTAAGGCTGAAAAGCCCTCAAGACAAAGATCTAGCACGTTTTGTTTGGTACTCGCCACACCCTAAGGTCACATGAAAAAGGTTCCGCGTCACGCGGTACAATTGAATTAATTAATACCGCGTATAATCGGTTAAATAGGTATGAAGTTAAGCAAGATTAATGGGGTAAGCTACAAGAACCTTGCCAAGCTAGCATCCGATTCTATTCCATGTCTCATGATCACAAAAACTCTAAATGCTCCAGTTTATTTGTGGTGAAGGCTAGAATATCTAGAAACATTGTACACAATGATGATAGAAGGATCACTTTGGTGAAGAGCAATATGTTGCCTCAACAACCAGTGAAGAAGGTAACTGTTCAATGGTGCTTCTTGATAGAGGCATAGAGCAGTTTAAACAACTCCAACTTAAGGACCATCTAGAGGCACTTTGTTAAAAGCAAGAATAACCTAAAGCCAAGAAACAAATAAGCTCGAAGCAACTCAATCACTTGCGCAATTCTGGGTGTGACGACTAGTTGAAGAAAATTATTAAACTGTAAATATGAAGCTTCTAATGATCACTTAACTCAAATCCAAATAGTTGTGTAACAGGTCATGGGGAAAGAAGTTATGCTGAATGTTAAAGATGGGAAAACAGAAGGTGACCTAAGAGTAGAGTAGACCCCATATAAATCCGATCCAAGTGGTGATTTTTTCATTTGGTCTGATGAAAAATGAAGCTATTGGTTGAAATGTTGGCCAAAAAACTCTTTGAAGGACAAAGAAACACCCCAGCAGTCTGTTAATGGATTATTTGAATATTACATGTTTAACTGGTCAAATGAACTCTTATGTATTTTGATGTCTGATTTGACTGATGAGACATATTATTATGGTTCCAGAATCATGCTGTATCTGGAAAACTATACATGTTCAAAGGTAAAGAGGTATCTTCCAGTGGCTGCTTAATTTCCAACATATTTAGTAAATGAGAAGGACTAGATGTGCATCTAGTCACCTCACCAGCATAAATAAAAAATGTTCAAAGAAACTCTGAAGAATAGTGGATCAGAATTTGATTATTTTCATGTATTATATTCAAATTACCATGTGAAATGCATATATTGTGCAGCTGCATTATTCTTATAGAAAAACCAAAAATTCTTATCCACTCACATACCTCACTTCTTCACAACTTTTTCTTTTCCCTTTCAGTGCCTCCCTTTTTATGTGTATGTGTTCCCTCCACTTCTTAGCTGAGGAAGGAGGAGATTGGTCAGAGGGTGTTGTTATATCCATCTTGGTGGACAAGGTATTGTGAAAATGTGACTTTGGAATGCACATAGTTGATCCATCTTTGCTGTACACAAACATGTCATCTGGGCCAACAAAACTCTTGTCCTGCTCCATGCGAGCGTGATTTTCACAATTACCTCACGGCTCACCCGCAAACCTGGTCCCTTGACGTATGTTTTGACATTATTCTGCACCCTTGCAGAGTAGTAGCGCAGAACCTTCACCTCCTCCATTCTGTGCATCTCCTAAAGTTTTGTGCAAATGGCAGATATGTTTGAAAAAAGCATTTCCAAGTGTAAGTCTATGCCTAGGCAGACCATATGCATGGATAATATCTGCTGCCTCTGACACACACTTGGAATCGGCTGGATTGCAAGCACGAATCCACACCAGGGACTCTGGAGGGTTGCAAGGTTGCACTGCCTTTGGGATGGCATCCAGCAGAGGCTTCTGATACAAGTCAAAGTAATATCCATAATGAGTGGCCATTCTCACGGCAGCAAACATTAGATTGCATGCAGTGGGGCATTCTTCAGCTTACAACTGTGCTTGATACATAATGGTGTCATCAAAGAGTATGAAAGATTGCATTCATTGTACTTGATCAAGTCCCCCAGCACTCTTCCATTGAAAGAGTTCATTGCAGTGGCCTTATAGCTTTGCAGTCTACCTCCATCGTAAGGATCTGAGGTTGAATACGCAAGAGGAATGAGGTTAGATGAGTGGCTGTGCAGAATTGTCATAAATTATCGGAGTGTCACAAGGCAGTTGCATCTTGCAACATCAGCTTGTTGAGATACATTTTGGACACTTGTACACAGTCTACTGGCTCGATTGCAGGTTGTACCCAGCCCTACTTGTGCCTTGCAACCTTGCCAATGACATCTAGCAGAAGTAAGCCTTACTCTGAAGGTCCTGCAGACACTCAGGCATTCACACGTGTTTCAATCATGGTACGTAGCAGGTTGACCTTCGATTTGCAGCGTGTGCAAGCCTTAACAAAAGAATCAGAGCAACGGCTGTGAGGGAGATTCCCTCATCCATATCTGTCTCGAGCTTGGTTGCATCGGCTCAGTTTCTCATACAATCAGCAACACAACCAACTTCACCAGGTTTGATTTCACTGTCCTGAAAACATGAAGCATGATCGAGTTCGTTGTGCCCAAAAAGTGAGCTCTGTTGCTGTGTATGCTTGGTGGGAGATCCATGATGCACAATGCTCGACTAGCAGAACTAACTCCGAACCCATGGCCATTGCATGTTTGATATTGCCCTTAGCCCATTCCACCACTTTCAATGCTCGGACTTTAAGCAGTGACTCTCACTCAGCGCTAAAATTGAGGCTACACAGTCTAAAACATCAAAATGGTTGTTGATAATGGAACTAACTATCTCCCTTAGAGTGTCATCAAAATCCTGTAGCTTGTTTGACAGAAAACATGGTGCAGTACGAAGTAGGTCAAGCAACTTAGGAATGGAGAAGGAATGACGCAGCAAAAGCAGAGAATCCTGAATGTCAGAAACTCTCCCTGTGACCTCTTATAAGTCACTAGCAGTTTCTGATGACGCCAAACCCTTGCCTGAGAATCTAGATGCACCACACCTCTTGCCCTCAAGACCTTGGTAAGACCAATATACTAACATCACTCCTTCACTAGAGCTTGTTAGGAATTAAAGAACAATAAAACAATGGCTCAAATGCACATTAAAAACATATATCAATAAGTACAATATCACTAGTTATCTATCTCGTTGGATGATAGACTTACTCAGTCTTAATTGTCTTTCTTAATCGTTCGCTTTCTGTTCTTCTTTTCTCTTTGCTGTTCTTTTTTTTATAGACTCTTTCACAGTTCACGTAGTGGTTTTGTGGGTAGTCTGTCTTCTCTGATCTCTGTGGTTTTACACCTTCTGAGTAATCAGGTGAATGATTCCCACAGGTTGTTCCTCCTTTTCCAGAGGTGGTTGTCAGGATGCTCCCTGACACCCCCCCCCCCCCCCCCCCCCCATCATTGAAGTGAGAGCCATGCTCTCGTGATAGGCCATCAGCATTGGCGTTGCATGTGCCAGGCTTGTGTACAACCTAACCTTGTAGTTGTATGGTTTCATCAGCAGAGCCCATCGTGCTTGTCTTCCATGGCTATCTTTCAGTCGTGACAGGTATGTCAACGGATTGTGGTCAGTCTGGATCGTAAATTCGGTACCCTCCAGATAAACGCGAAAGTGTCTGGTTCCTTCGATAACTGCCAGGGCTTCTTTCTCGATGGTCGAATATTTCCTCTCTGGTGGTTGAAGTTTCCTGGATGCATAGGCGATTGGGTGTTCATCTCCCAACTCATCAATCTGGTCAAGAACAAAACCTATGCCACTATCAGAGGCATCAGTTTGTAAGATAAATGATCTATGCCAATTAGGTGTGGATAGAACTGGGTTATTGGTAACTGTTTTCAATTTCTGGAAAGCCTGTTGGATATGCTCATTCCACTCAATTAAGTTGGGTTTATCCTTTTTAGTAAGGTCTGAAAGGGGGGTGGCTATAGTCGACAAATTGGGTATGAATTTTCTATAGTACCCACACAATCCCCAAAAAGCTCCACACCCTTTTTAGTTGTTGGTTGTCGGGGATATTTACCCTCTCCTCACTAGGTCTTACTGCCTCTGCCTAGATATAATAATACTGAATAGATGATCCCAGTCTACTCGGGTAAATTCTCCGTGTCGCCTAAATACTAATGGTCGGCTATTGATTCGCCAGTCATCTATTTAGACCAGTCGTCTTTCCAGTCTCTCCTATCTCTGAGGAGCTGGTCCAGACCCTGTAGTTCCCAGATATAATTATAGATGGTCAATATATATTATATACTACAGCATAGTTCAGTAACACAAGTCTCTTACTCTACTTGAGTTTCAATTCTTCTCAGTTTTCTCTCTCTTCTCTAGGTCGTTGCCCAGTCCTTTTATATCTATCCTAGCTAGCACATGACATACATAACCAATCAGCACATCATAGAACCTTCTATTCAGTATACTACTCATAGTGTAATAATAGATTGTCTCCGTTCAATCTAACAAAAGACTTGTCCTTCTTCCTTCCTTCAGGTCTGTTCTGTTGTGGCTTCCTCTGTGGTTTCTCTTTGTGGTGTACGGTTGTGGTGTGTGGTTGTGGCTAGGGAGTGGTGGTGGGTCCATGTCGGGGAATAAGGATGACTGTTCTTTCCCTGACATCTACCCCTCCTCTAGCCATGAGTCGAACTCTCGGCTTAGTCCGTCGGCATTGCCATTCTTCGCTCCAGAACGGTAAGTACGAATATATCAATGAGTAGTATTTCTGTTATAGGATGATGTGGACCTAGCAAAGATGTCACCTACTTGTTTCTATATAATGGTCTTCAATTAATGTCAATATATTTACCAGTTTTTACTATGGAAAATGAAAAGATTCACTTCCTTATTGCAGAAAAGTTCTAGCAGCATGAAGGCCTCTACCAAAAAATTCAACCCAGGTAGCATTTCATTAATCTGCAAATGAGAAACAGTTATAGCTGAGATATGATATTAGGAAATAATTTTGATCATACCACATTTTTGTGCACTCTATATTTGACCAGCCACACTGATATGTTGATTTGTGTTTGAAGTGTAAACTTAGACAATAATTAATTATTAACAGGATTGACTCGCACCTTGTGATTAAACTGTTCAATTTTGGACTTTGTGAAAAACTTGAACCATCGAAGAACTACTTGAAACACACAGAAAAGGATGTGAAGTTTTCTCTGAAGTGGATGGCTCCAGAAATTTTTGTTGATAATTTATTCTCTGAGAAAACTGATGTGGTGAGTTCATGTTTATAGAGTCTAGTTTAAAACTTATGGCAACAGAAAATTATATATATATAATGGTGTGCATGTCAAATACAACTAAACTGTATAGTTATGAAAGATGTATGCATTAAACCTCACATTTAGTTTAACAGCAGAGTCAGAATTTTCATGATGTATAACAGACACTCTGTATTAAAGTTAAGTTTTGTTTTCTCCTCTCCACTATCAAATGAAGTACCTTAAATTATTGAGACGGGCATGAAATATGGCCAAACATCCCTCAAATTTTAACTGTGACAGAGGTAGATGTGTGGCTGCTATACTGTAGCAGTTAAATTGACTTTATTTCCTCAACTCAAGTTTCCACTAGCTTGCTGCATGGTATCTGCATTATTGAGTGTATGTACAGATCCAGCATCAAATAGTAGAAGTTTACCATTCTACAAAATCATTGCACTGAGTTAAAGATTGTTGAGTTAAATTGAAGTCATTTTTGACTACGAGTGTTATATTCACTGTTTAATTGAGTGGTTTAAAATAAAAGAAGTGGTTCAACTCTATGCATATGTTTGGCTATTAGGTAACCAACTACATTGATAATCATCATTTTGCATGTAAACTAATTGGAAATATTTAAGATTTCTTATCTTTATATGTGGAGTAAATGCAGCCGGTTTCCTGGGTTAAAACATACTAAATAACCATCCCAACTGTTTCAAATATGTTGCTTTAAGACATTTTTTGCCCATTAAAATTTTAGTGTTCCATTTTGATGGTTTTCTATGACATAAATACCATATCCTATTCATTACTCGTGTGCTTGCCTCATTTTCTGTCCTATTTGAGTACAGTATTAATGAAATCTTATAAAATATCACACGAGGATAAATGACCAACACAATGTTGTAACACACAGAATAAACTAATCTATATATCTTGCATTAAGATTCTAGAATGAGAGCAAACTACTAGAATCACAAGAAATACACCATGTTGTCAGTGTTTTGTTCTGAACCTTTAAGTATGCCCTACATGGGTTGGGTTTCAGCAATTTGAATGCATCCACAACATTTTTCTATAGTTTTATTTGTTATTTTAGTTATTGTTTGGATGGCAGCTGTCACATAAACCTCAGTATTGGAATGCTTGTGATTTGGTTACTAGTTCTGCAAGGAGTAATGCTGGAATGAATTATTTCACCAAGAAAATATTTTTGCTTATATTTGGCAAATATAATATTTAAGTATTAAGTGGCTATGATTTGTAGTCCACATACTGAAGACTAGAGCATCTAGTCGAAATGTCGAGTGAATAAAAATTGAAGTTGATTTATTGAGAAGGTGATTTTAATGTTATAACAGAGTTCATTGAGAGATTATTATTTTAATTTATATTTTTCCCTTTTGCCTTAATAAGTTTCTATCTTATCCGTAAATGGCTCTACTCTATTTCATACAGTGGGCCTATGGAGTAACTTGCTGGGAGATCTTCAGTTGCGGCAAGATTCCCTATTCCCAAGTAGCTGAAAAGGAACTTCTTCCAATGCTTCGCTCTGGGTATAGGATGGTTAAGCCCTACAACGAAGCATGCTCCGATAAATTGTGAGGCAGGAAGCATGGCTATGTGATGTCATAACTATTGGAAGATGTTTATTTGGTTACAGAACGACATAGAATAGTAGAGCTTTCTAATAGACTATGTGTTACACTGCTGGTTCTTTATCTTGTCTTAAAGCCCATCTGGATGCAGCTGCATAACTGGGGCACGCCCTGTTTGCTCATCACCCATCGAGATATTAAAGCCACCCCTAATATTTCAACAAGGATTGTTGAATGTTATTCTGCATGAAAAACTATAGCAAAAACCTTACAAGCTTCCTGATTAGCATTGGAACATTCACTCAGTATACTTTTAAAATTTGTTTGCCACCAGTAGTGAGCATATACCCTTTTTATTCTCTAACTCTTACATATGGCAGTTTAATAATTATTTTGTCTTATGTTAATTGTGTCCTAGATATCAAGATCTTCAGATGACATGCTGGACCGAAGATCCAGCCCAAAGACCTCACTTTTCAAGTATTGTACATCAAATCAAACACTTCATACACGACCGATCTAGGAATTCTGCATCCACAGTACGAAGAGCAGTGGTTATACCTGCACTCGATGATGAAAGTGTCTCTCCCCCTCAAGTAGGACATTGTCCTCCATGGTACAGCAAGAGCACTCCCATTACAAAAATATTCTCCCAAGAAATATTCCCACTTCAGCATGTCTCATGCCAAACTTTCGTTTTAGAAGGTATTATTGAATACCCCACCTTGGATTTGTTATTTACGCTGGTGAGATAACTTGGTGGCACTTCCAGTCATTCTCATCTACTGAATATGTTGAAAAGTGATCAGCCTCTGGAAGATAAGTCTTTTACCTTTGAAAATGTACAGTATTCCATATATGGATTAGTCTGGACCAACTCTGTTCTATAGTTGTCATATTAATGGACCTCATCATGTTATATTACATTGAACTGTAGCTGGACAAAAATATTAGACATTAATCTAAAACCTTCCAAATAGAGCACTACATAATTATATAAACTAGTATCTGCTTAGTTTTCTTATAATTATTTTAAGCTAGTCTATATATGTATACGGGAAGTTTTTGGATAAATGTCGAGTCTCTTTGTCAAGCTACACTTCAGTGTAAAATTACATGATGAGTTATATTAATATGTAAACTCTAAAATAGATTTGGTCCAGACCCATGCTGTGTCTGGAATACTGTACATGTTCAAAGGAAAAGATTTATCTTCAACAGGCTGACATTTTTAGCAGATGAGAACGAATGGAAATGTCACCTCACCAGCATAAAATATAGGTTTAGTATGAGTCATGCTAAGGTGGTAATATTTCTTCTCGAGTATATTCATAGAAACTCTGAAGATTGGTGGATCATAATTTGACTCATCTTCATTGCCTCATTGCAAGATTTCCTAATTATTTTCATGTATTATATTCAAATTACCATGTGAAATGTATATATTTTGCAGCTGCATTATTCTTATAGAAAAACCAAAAATTCTTCACCATTCACATACCTCACTTCTTCATAATTTCTTCTTTTCCCTTTCAGTGCCTCCCTTTTTATGTGTATGTGTTCCCTCCACTTCTTAGGTGAGGGGGGAGGAGATTGGTCAGAGGGTGGGAGGGCTATCCTATGAGTAGCATGATAATAAGCTATTAGTTTGCATTCTTGCCATTATGATGGAGAAAACTCTCTAGGAAGTAGCGGGCCTATTGTAACTTAGTGACGATTCTGGTTGGAGGTGTTGGATTAGTAAGCATCAGCCACTATACATAGCAGGCCACTGTCCATATATGTCAAACTGTATTATTTTCTTACAATTGAGCATTCAGATGGTTAAATATTCATTTAGACATGCTAATATTTTGGGGAAAGAAACAGTCATATTAGAGATATGCCTAATTGTTTATGAGCAATTTGCGTCCAATCTTCCTTCATTAAACAGCAATAATAAAAGTGACAGGCCAGGCCTAAAATAAAGTGGAACCCTGTGGGATGGAGTAATTCCCGAACCTGCTAGGACAGTATCTGGTTGTTTTCACAGGTATTGTTGGTGTTTTGCTATTGGATTGACCTTTTGGCAGGAGGTGTTCGATTAGGCTGCCATTGACACATGTATAACTGTACACTTTGCAGTGTTTAGACACACACTATGATTAAATATTCACTCTGCACTTGCTGACATTTAAAGACAGAAGGAAACAGACAAATAGAAGACAGCACAAGGCAACCAAAGTATCCCAGAGATATGTGGGAAACAGTGACCTAGGAGTAGAAAAGACACCATATCAAATCTGATCCAAGTGGTGATTTTTCATTTGGTCTGATGAAAAATGAACCAAAAAATTCTTTGAAGGACAAAGAAACTCCTCAGTAGTCTGTTAATGGCTTATTTGAATATTACATGTTTAACTGATCAAATGAACTCTGATGTTGTCTGATTTGACTCAAAAAAGATTACCTGCTTCAACATCATAGTTACATGACCTAACTAGCAGTTACAAACATCCAGTGCTACAGTTTATGGCAATTGTCTGTTGGTTACCATTGTCCTCTTTTTTTAAATTTACTTACTATTGCCGTCTGTCTCAGCCATTATTGATAGCCATCTTTCCAACCTCAACAAATATCCTGGCAATGGCGCATGCTCAATTATCTTGCTTTTACGCATCCGATGGGTGTGTTTGTGCATTGATAGAATTGATATTTACCCATCTATTTGATTCAGGACAGTTTCGATTCAGAAGAACAATATCACGACTAATTCGGAAAAAACTGAGGATTCCTGAAATAGTTCATCTGTGAGAAAGGGTCATCTTGCTACTCCCACTTCATCTAAAGTAGCTGAACCTGTCTCCAAGGTATTTGTGGAAGGATACAGAGTGTAAGTCAAACCAACAATTTTTTTATTATGTTGCAGTACTTTTCATATATACTAGGTCTCACTCTGAAACAAATCACATTTATGTCGTTTACACTAAGCAACCCAAATAAACATCTTCCAATAATTTCGAAAAATCATTTTCCACCTGCGCGCTTGACCACGTACTTACATTTTAACGCCTAATGAAAAAGGTCTTGGATAGCCTAGGGCTTCCTCTAGCCACTGGTACCAATTTTAAATCTTTAGCACTTAGCAATCTGGAGTTATTTATGCAGAGTTTGCAAGGATTCAGGTTTTTGTGGTCCCTCCACTTTAGTAACTTGTCTATAGTTATACCTATGAAATATATTTTAGTATCAAAAGAGAGCACACAGAGAGACTTATCTTTTGAGCTATATAGCAAGTCTATACCATGAAGTTTGCAGAATCTACGGAGCTCTAAAGTTGTAACCGTAAGTAAAAATAAAAATAAATTAAAAATGCAACTGTCTCCCCAAAAAATTCTTTCTTTTTTGTCTGCAATTATCCCTCATTTCAAAGTGAAGGAGCTTAAGCTTTTTTGTTGCTTGTTTTGTTATTCTGCATTCCAAATATTGGAAATTAAATATCAGATCAATAGGCCAATTCATGATTGTTTTTAATCTTTTTAATTGGTCTTGCCTCAAGTCTATCCCATGGTTAAATACTGGAGACTATATGTCAGAGCCTCAGGGTTTCCAAGGCTTTTGAACACCTTTTTAACCTTTTAAATCAATTTTGAAGCCAACGTTTTAACCGAAATACTTTGTTCTTCATCATAGCAAATAAATTATAACAAAATGTCTGTAGTAAACATATATAGTCTTTTGCATAAATAATTAGCCTGATGAATACCGAAGCTTTACGGTTGAAAAGTTGGCTTCAAAAAAGCCAAAAAGTTTGAAGTATTTGATGTCAGCTGAAATTAATCTTGTTGTCGTATAGAACACGTATCACAACATGTTATGTCTTGTTGCTATTTGACTGTATCAATAAAACTGCATTGTCCACTGGTCAAAAACCAGTGCATGCCTTAACTTGTTGCTATTTTTTTTACTGTACTAAATATTTTCATGGCTATTTTTAAGGCGAGAGTTAAGGCCACAGGCTCTGACTAGAGTATGCTTTTAAAGCTGTTTTAAGACTAGGGTTAGGGCCAGGCTCTGATTAGGTTATAGAGTTTCCTGTGATTAAAGGTAATCTAAGAATGGGTCTGTTGTCCTAGTTGGTGCCATGTGTGGTTTGCTGCTTGCAGATACTGTTTGGTTTGCTATGGTCCTTCACTTTGTGAAATATATGATTGGTGTTTCCTCTAGTGTTCATCAGTGTCATTTTTTGTTGCTAGTTTTATACTGTTTCTTGGGATGTGTGGTTGAAAGGGCAGTATGAAGGGGATGTTGTTTTCACCTAACATCTTTCTTTGGTTATCCTGTAAGTACATTGATGTCAGTGTGTATGGTTTGTGTGGTTTTTAGAGTTTTCCTCCCCAACTCCTAGCACAAAATTCTACATCAAATCACTTGTCTAGCTAGGTGTGCTTATGACTTATAATATGAAAAATTCACTATTACCAATATTTTAAGGTATAACAGTCCATAGCCTAGACCAACTACTTTCCATTTCAGCACTAACAACAAAATGGACGCAAATAACAGAGCTTATCAGTCATGTGAAGGCGTATAGTAACTTAGCTGTCCTTCTTGATAAACAGATTAAAAACAGTCCAATCATAATACACAGATTACAAAATGATACACTTTTATACCAAATACACCTTCACTCACCAACTTACAGGAAAGTAAACTCATAATACTAGTTCAAGTGAACCAAAACACATATAAGAATGAAGATGGCATGTTGCTGCCAATAAATTTTCAATGTATAATTTCCATGATGAACTCCCATTTCTAATCTGCCCTTTTATAGCCAGAATGTTAACACCTTTATAGCCATTATCATAGCTACAGTTTATGCACTTTTGATATGCAAATTATTTAAAAAGAAACATTTAATAGCGTGTAGTAGTTTATCAAATCTATAATTCCAAAATTTTAATAGAAATTAAACAACACTGTCAATATACAATTTTTATGCAAGGAGCATACTCGGAATGAGTAGAAGGGACATGGCCACTTCATTGGGAACTATGATAGCCAAAGTTGGCCAGGCAGAACTGCTTAGAGTGTTGATACTGGAAACACAAACTTTAAGACTTGTCCACTTTGAGTCCTGGCTCTAAAAACACATGTATAAGATTGTCATATAATACAAAATTGATAATAAAATATTTTGTATATATACATGTACATGCTATATATGAATATTATATAGATCATGATTTAGAGATGTTTTACACTTCTATTTGCTGAATGACGGTGATGACCTTTGTAATGGAGTAAACACCGATTCTAGCTCAATTTGGACCTACTGTCTTGTGAATGTATAGTCACAAATGTGGCATTAAATGTATTGAGA
Organism: Cladorhizidae sp. MBARI D1340-BT2; assembly: GCA_028752905.1. Classification (NCBI taxonomy): domain Eukaryota; kingdom Metazoa; phylum Porifera; class Demospongiae; order Poecilosclerida; family Cladorhizidae; species Cladorhizidae sp. MBARI D1340-BT2. Next base: position 14,719,227 of record JAQNBH010000007.1, on the reverse strand, counting down.
GAATATTAATTTAATTGTGAAGTGTATATCGGTTTGACACACTATTTTTAAATGGAACATTACATCTCAGCTAAAACTGACTTTGGCAGCTCCATAGTATCCTAAACAGTGGATTCTAGCCCCCAAAATACATTATACCTTCCTGGAATTCTTTGACATCCAAAAAACACTGTAAAGCATGAAAATTATCTTCTTGCATCTGTCTATATATATATATTTATATATTCCCACATATAACTTGCATGCAATAGATCCATCTGTTATACTTTTATTACCAGAAGACTCAAAATTGTCCCCACTGTATTGCAATGACTAATACTTTTCTTGGTTTTAGTTAAACCCCCTGAAGTATATAGGTAAAAGATTGTTAATGCACTAAACAAGCTTGTGTATGTGCAATATCGAGTGTAGCTGAGCCGAGTCAGCGAGCAACTTCACATTTTTACTACAAAGAAGAGATTTCGCTGTAGATTGATTCCTCAGAAGCTTACTCTTGATGTTATAGGCAACAGTACAAACCTGCAAAAAAATCTTATAATATGCACGTTCTATGTGTATGTAGGCATTTAGCATGGAAAATAATAACATCTATGATTGGTTAACTCCGGTGTTACACTAAGTAACTTCTTGCAGGTGGCTGCTTGACTATACAAGAACTTGATTTATAAAATGTAACTAGTCAAAAAAGAAATGAAACAAGAATTACAAATATAGACCACAAATATTTGTAGGACCCTTTACCGTAATGTAAAACATAATTATTTGTTTTTTAAAAATCTGTATTATATTTGGTATCCAGGTTAAGAGCACTATAAATATTTCTGGTCTTCATTGGTAAATTCTTGTTTAATTTTTTTAATTTTTTTTTTGACTACTCTATGTTGGGGATACTTAAAAACATTCTTGTCTTGTTGATTGCAGTTCTGTCTCCCCAACCCACCCCTTCTTTATCACTCTCTCTCTCACACACACTTGTATAGTTACTTACTTTTACATAACTTTTTGTTTGAAGAAGGCTATTTGTCTTTAAATCAACTGACAGCTCAGTTCAGATTCAGTTGCACAGCTCGAGTCTTGTGAATGTTTTTTTAACACTAATCATAAAACCGCATGTGACTAGCTTGCTTCTATCATCAACAAGTACCACTACCTATACTTATCACCGTGTTGTACTAGTATCAACAAGCATCATTAAACACCCCATTCAATATTTTTCTAAGAAAATGCCTGTGGCATTGGATGTGGAGAAGTAGCCATGAATTGTGCTCCTTACATATTCTGAACAGGTGCCAAGTTGAGTGACCTTGTGCTCTGAAACATAGGGAGTTGTTTCATCTTGTTGTGTATATCAGCTATCCAATCTCTTAATGATGCTTGTTGATACTAGTACAACACGGCGTGGAATAGTTCTCGAGACTATTCCATGATATTGAGCCAGGAGCTATTGCATGTGTGCAGGAAGGTTTGTAATGAGATTCATGAAGCAATAATCAAAAATACTCTAGACTCAATTCAAAGTTTGTAAGTTCCCTGTTGTTGTTTAGACTGGCCACCACACGGAGCATGATGACCGGCCACCACGGAGCATGATGACCGGTGTCCCAGTTTATTTTGTCGCTATGATATTCTGTCGCGGCGACAAAATATCCTGGGAGATTCTGCCGCCGCCGGAAAAGAGCGATCCTAGGATTATTTTGTCGCAACCAGTCGCTGGGACGGTAAAAATGGAGGAGCAGCTATACCACAGAATTGTTACCTATCTTAGGAGCAAGACACTTCCAATTGGTCTTGCCAAGAACCAGAAAGATTCACTGAGGAGGAAGTGCAAGACTTTTGTGCTTAATGAGGGACTCCTTTACTACAGGGATACCAAGAAAGAAAAAGATCTTCAAGTGAGTAGTGAGGTAGCTAGCTAGTTAATTATCAATACTTAAGGTGGACTAGTACACCAATAGTACTAGCAGCTGCCATCACTTTCAGCTGCAAGCTGCTCTTAGTAGCTATAGTCTTTTGGGGTATACTTACTATACAGGTTAGCTTTATACTTTTTATGAGAGCTTTTCAGACTTTCTCACTTGTAGATATTAGACAGACAGAAAACTAATGCACATGACAATAGATATAGTTACAGCTGCTTGTAGGACACTTGTAAACCCAGGTTGGCATTCACCTCGGGAGTAACAGCAAACTCGTGGGTTATATAGGCGCATAACCCACACTTTCCTTTGTATATCCTATACTTATTGCATAGCATAAACATGTTTATAGGTGATTAAAGAGTCACAGAAGTATGAAGTTCTCGAGGGATGTCACTCAAGTGAACTTGGAGGTGGACATTTTGGGAGAGACAAAACCATGGGGAAAGTACTGGAACGCTATTACTGGGTTGGAATACTGGATGATGTTAAAGAATTCTGCCGAACTTGTGATAAATGTCAAAGAGCTAACAGGTAAAATGTATACTGAGTTTGTATCCTATTTCTTTGTCATGCAGTTGCTGGTCAATGTTGTATTGAAATATGGTGCTTTTATTTCAATTCTCCATGAAATAGGAAATTTGAGAAGGCGAATGCTGAACTTCACCCAATTCCAGTTCATGATGAGGTGTGGCACACTATTGGAGTGGATTTAATTGGGCCACTACCCAAAACAAGCCGAGGAAAACAGTATATTATGACTGTGTCATGTTATTATTCTAAGTGGCCTGAAGCAATAGCCTTACCAGACAAATCTGCTCTTGGGATTGCAGAATTTCTTTTCAAATGTTTTACAAGATTTGGATGTTGTCAGGTGAAGATAAATGACCAAGGAAGAGAATTCGTTAACAACGTAAGTTTTTAAAAAATGATACCAATAATAATTATCTCAATTGTATACTCTATTCAGGTAAATAATGAGCTTTGCAGGCTAACTGGCGTCAAGTGCAATCTCACAAGTGCGTATCATCCCCAAAGCAATGGACTTGACGAAAGATTTAACCAGACATTGCAACGTCAGCTTCTGAAGTTTGTAAACACAGAACAAGATCAGTGGGATTTATACCTAGACTCTATACTATTTTCTTATAGAGTTTCTCGTCATGATTCTACCAGATATACACCTTTTTATCTCATTTATGGAAGGCAGGCACGACTTCCAGTTGAGTTCAACGTCAAGCCCAACAAGGAGGATGGTGGTATTGGAGATAATGAAGATGAAACTGAGGATAATGAGGACGATGATGATGTTGACAAGAACAATGGCAATGATGACAAGAGGAAGTCAAGTATGGATGAGATTGATTTTGAGCAACATGTTATTGAAATGATCAGTATTAGTAAGAAGGTTCTTGAAAATATTGGCATAGCTCAGCAGTGACAGAAGGCATATTATGATGCAAAGCATTGTAAGGATAAAGGGAATTATGAAGTTGGTACCCAGGTATTATTGAAGAACTCGAAGAAATTTTCTAGGAAGGGATCAAAGTTGGAGCTAAACTGGACTGGGCCTTATCATATCCATGAAGTTGCTGGAAAGAATACCTATAAACTATGCCGTTTCATCGGTACCAAGAAAGAGAAAATTCTGAAGACTCTTGTCAACGTGACTCGCTTGAAGCTGTACCATGTAAGAATGCTCCCAAATCAGGTAATAAATTTAAAACCCACACACATAATTATATAATTATAGCAATTGTTTTGTTTTTTCACAGCGTGTTAGTCTGCAACAAGTTGACAAAAACGATGAAGGAGCAGATAAGGTGCACATTCTATGCATGAGAATATACTTTATTGTTCATGCTGGTGCTGTTGAGTCTACATATATATATATGTTGGTCCATGCACTGTCACAGTTGGTTCAATCAACAATAATGCTATGATTTAGCTTGTATGTAGCTATAGTGCAGCTAACTGGTACTAGTCAGTGTAGTTGTTCTCCAATAGTTAAATTGACGATACACTAGGTTGCACGCAGCTACTGTATAATATATTGCATGCAGAGTTCATTTTAATTGTTTGTGCAGAGATCAAGTAGCAGAAAAAGGCAAAAATCAGAAGCAGAGAAGAAATGGGGAGTTATACGTGCTAAACGAAGGAAGATCAGCGACAGACATCATTCAGTGATTGATCTGACAGAACATGCTGATAGTGTCTCTGAATATGAAAATCAGGAAAATTCTTCCTGGACTCAAATTGGAAATGTACATCTCTCTCAAGAAGATAGGTAAAAATGACTAATAGCACATAAGTTTTTTTAATACTTATATTATCACTATTCAGAAGAATTCTTCAGACTGACACAGAATGGGTGACAGATGACATCATTAATGCCACCATGATTTTATTGCAGCAGAGATATGTAGTGCCAGGACTTCAAAATGTTGTACATGGCAATACACTTTCGTATGATATAGTTGGAAGATCTGAGTTTGTTCAAGTTCTTAACTCAGCTAACAATCACTGGTTAACCGTGTCAACCATAGGCTGTCCATACTCTCACGTTGAAGTATATGATAGCTTCTACTCAGACATGCCCAAGTCAACAAAGGAGCAAATCTGTGCTCTGCTTTCATCAACAGAACTAAGTATTCAGTTGGACTATGCTAACGTTCAACGTCAAACCAACAACTTCGATTGTGGCCTCTACGCACTTGCATTTTGTACATCTCTCTGTGCTGGTTAGATTTATTGAAATTAATATCAATAAAACTTTTTTAACTTTGAATTTCCTTTATAAACAGGTCAAGATCCGCGATGGCTTCATTTTGACAATGCAAAAATGCGCCATCACTTACTGGAGAGCTTAGAGAAGGGATGGATTGAACCATTTCCTAGCAAGACAAGAGCTACAAAGAAGAGAAGTACAAGGAAGGATAAAATTGCAATATATTGCACATGCCATACACAAGAAGAAGGAAAGATGCTCGAGTGTTTCAAATGTACTGAGTGGTTTCATGAAGATTGTCTGAAGGTATTTTTAACAGTACCATATGAACTTAAATAGTAAATGTGTGCATTGCCAATTGCACATGCATGTGATTTAATTTCCATCTGCAGAATGTACCACAAAAAGCTTGGACTGACCCACAATTTGAATGGTGTTGTGACAAGTGTATTACTAGAGAAGGACAGGTAAAAGCAATGCATGGCACAATAATATACCTCCTGTCACTTACAATTTCACTAACACAATATCGAAATCTGACCATCTTGAGCTATGACAAGTAACCACACAATTCTGAAATCAAGTTTTTTTATTTTTTATTTTCATCTGTGATTCAAGCTGTATTTGCATTATTTAGACTATTTCCCACCACAAAGTACAAAGGATCATCAAGAATAAATTGAAGCACAAGTTAGAGGCATACGACAATGAGAATGGGCTGCAAGAAGAAGAGAATGCATCACTGGATGAAAAGAATGGTCTGGATGAAGAGTGTGGCTCATGGGAAGAGCAAGAGCAGCCTAAATATCAATCCATCCCGGTATGTACATGACACAATCTGTACTCGAGAACATCATAATACATGATATGAATGAACTTGCCATGTACTAGCACTATCATAGTTTACACATGCAATCATAAATGTGATTAATGACACACTTTAATTAGCTATCATTCATTATACTTAAGTTATACATTAAATTATGTCTATATTTGGTCACAGAATGATAGATGTGAGGAGGGAAAGGAAGAAGACAGACTACATAAAACACACTTCCCACCATTCAGGAAAGAAATGAGAGAAACCCTTATGAATGGAACGGAACTGTTGTGTAACCACATCAACCTTGCTCAGAGAATGCTAGCAGTCCAGTTTCCAACAATGCATGGCTTGCAATGTCCTCTTAATCTCTCGCCAATGAACGAGTTAAGTCAAAAGTGTCTCTAGATACATCTTGTGGATGGTGATCACTGGATCACGTCAAGCTCTCTTGGACAGGAGATAACTGTGTATGACAGCATATCCATGGCCCTATGCGTGCAATGCTTAAACAGCAACTTGCCCTCATCTACAAGTCACAAATAATGATAGAAGAGGATGGTGATGAAATCACTCCTGAACTGGTAGTGAACTTACCAACTTTGCAGAAACAGCACAGCATTGAAAACAGTGGCATATTTGCAATTGCTTTTTCGGTTCATTTTGCTTTAGGGGATGACTTAGAGCACCTCATTTTCGACCATTTACAGATGCGAACCACCTGAGGAAGTGTTTCCATTGGAAAAAATTCAAGCCATTTCCACATAGGAAGGTTATGTCCATTCCACGAAATGAGGCATCAAATCGTCTACCTTTTCATCAAATCTTGCTATGTGTGTGTGTTTAAAACCAATTTCCTGTGGTGAAGTGAGAGAATGTAATGAGTGTGGAGAAGTTTATCATGTGTAATATTTACGAACAAACAAGATACAGATGAATGGGTTTGCATAAATTGCAACAGTTAGCTATTAATAATTCATTATGACTATATAACATATTACAATATTTCTACCATACTCACAGTTAGCTAGCTATATCAATTTTTCCCTAACTAATAATTCATATATTTTATTATGACTAACTTATAATATTTCTACCATACTCAGTTTATGGCAGTTTTTGCTTTAGAAACAATTAGTATACCATGTCCTTATCGAGACTTGCTGCAGGTTGGTTGAAGTCACCCAAGAATACCATATGTAATGATGTGCTTGTGTTTATACAGGACACCCAATATTGTATGATGTGCTTGTGTTTATACAGGACACCCAAGAAGACTTCCATCTTTTCTACAATCATTATAAGCATCACAAAAGTCTGTACTGTAAAACCATTGTTTATTAATATTATTATTATTATTATTACAGGTGGGAAGATAGAGCCATCATTAAGTCTTGTACAGGAAGGGTGGCTTCTGTATAAACAACACACAAGCACATCATACAGTATGGTATGTACTGAAGGAATGCAAGTAAGTTCTACAGGCACCCAAGATTAATTTATTAGTAAAGTATTAGAAGTTGGGAGTTGCTGCATGGACATGAGAAATGGAAAGTACATGTACTTTTTGCATCAAAGTTTGAGATGAAGTGTTCCCATAAAAATTCTTTGATGATATATACTGCACAAGGAATGATTGATGTTTATAGGTGGAAGGGCATTCCAGAGACGGGGAAGTCTGTTGAAGTACCAATGTCTGGACTGGTTCGTGAGTGATCTTGCATGGCATAGCTTTGATGAGCTATATAGAAGATCTGGCAGGAAACATAGTTTTTCATATTAAAGTTTGGTGTGGTATTCTTGATTGATTTGATAAAAAACAGGATGTCCTGCACATCTTACACTAACAGCGACACTATATCCTAGCTGCGACAAAATATCCTAGGATATTATGTCGCTTTAACTGACGAGCGACAGAATCTCCCAGGATATTTAGTCGCCTCGACAGAATCTCCTAGCGACAAAATATCCTGTGACACCGGCCACCACACGGAGCATGATGACCCGCCACCACACGGAGCATGATGACCGGCCACCACATGGAGCATGATGACCAGCCACCAACGAAGCATGATGACCGGCCACCACGGAGCATGATGACCTGCCACCATGGACAGAGGCGGCGGAAGCGGGGGGGCGGGGGGCATGGCTCACAATAATCTCTATGTGCCCACAAAATTTGCGCAAGTGATACGCGATGAAAAAGGACTAGGGATTTTCTTTGCGTTGAGAACTTGAGTCCTGATGAAGCGGCAACGCGACATAATGAGTTACTTCGTCCCAGAAAAAAGACATTCACCATCTTTAGATTTTGGCAGTGACCTTAGCGAGGCAGATGCTGATAAAGCAGATGCTGATGAAGCTGACATCGAGACATCATCTCAGTCAACTGAGTAAGTTTTATTTGTCTGATATTGATTCGATAGCTAAACTACAGCTAGCTGAGTATCACTGTAAACCTTTTTGTCTTTAAATAGGGTCAGGAAAGGCTTACCCTGCACAAGTGTGTGTTGTAGTGTGGTGGAAGAGTCAACTCCATATCAACCTTGTGATAAGGCAACAATAGCTTCTACCAGACAGAAAGTTGGACAGAAGTTCCAGTTTTTAAATCCCAGAGGGTACAAAGACTTCAAATGGATTCATTTTTGTGCAACGAAAAGAAAAGTTTTCTGCCTGTATTGTCTTCAAGGTCTTCAAGGCAACAACAAAGGCCTACTGACTAGGACTAAAAAGTTTGAAGATGCATTTATAATTGATGGATTCAGCAACTGGAAGAAAGCACGGGAAAGAGCACGGGAAAGATTCGAGCGTCATCAAGTTAGTCAGTGCCATAAAGAGGTTGTACTTAGACTCAAATGTTTCCAGGCTCATAGTGTGATCGATCAACTGGAACCGCAAGCTGTGAAGACACAATCAGAGAATAGAATTCTATTGTAAACAGCTATCTAGTCTACAATTCTTGCTGCGACAAGGCCTGGCTATTTGTGGACATAAGGAGGCAGATCCACCATGACCGAAGAGCATAACATTTTATTGTTGCATGCACACAAAGAGGAAACAGATGTCCTGGATCTAACAGAAATTGCTCGTTTGTTTACGTCTGCTAACACAAGGCGGATGAAACATTTGTGTAATATATACAATAATAATACTGACTATTTTGAATCTTGGAATACAATTTGCTGCTCGATAGATTTGTATGTCTTTTTTGTAGCATACTCTGGACTGAGGTTGGACATATAATATTTTACAAATGGCAGTGCATGTGGGAAACTTGGCTTTGGTAGGCAACAATAGCCTCACTGATGTTTTCACATGTTTAAGATTTGTTTTATTTGTTTATTTCAGCATTTTGTTATTAATATAATCATCTCATTAATGTAAAATGACCTTGCAGCATAAAACAATAGCTACATAAATACAAAAATTAACGTCCATCTTCAGTCCATACAATATTATAGTCCAATCCATGGTCCAGTCCGGAGTAGGTTTGTAGATTTCACAGTTAACCTGAATATAACAAATAGTAAATAGCTATATATAGTATAATTTTTTCATGTGACAAACGTAACCATAACACTGGGGAGGAGCAGGGGTGTAGCCAGGAGCCCCCCCCCCCCCCCCTCCCTCCCCAAAACTTGATTATTACAATAGTAATTTGCTGAAAAATGCATCTTGGGGCTCCCCTCTCAAACTTGGTCTTGCACTTGCAGTAGTTTACAGTATGTTAATTTTGTATTGGCCCCTATGCTCCTGAGGAGGAGGAGGGGGGGGGGGGGGGGGTGATTTAATATGATTTAATACTGTGCCCCCCCTACTTTCAATAGCTTCCTCCGCCTCTGAGTCCATGGAGCATGATGGCCGGCCACCAACACGGAGCATGATGACCTGCCACCACATGGAGCATGATGACCGGCCACCTCAGAGCATGATTACCGGCCACCACGGAGCATGAAGACCAGCCACCACGGAGCATGATGACTGGCCACCACGGAGCATGATGACCGGCCACCACGGAGCATGATGACCGGCCACCACACAGCATGATGGCAGGAGTGGAGTGCAGCTTTATAATACAAATCTAGAAAGAGCCAAACATGAAACCTTGCAACCGTCAACACACAATTAGGAGAGAAGAAACTCAATATTTAGCAGCTAATTCCAAGTTTAAACTAAGTATATGGCGAGTGTGTGATAGTGTAAGAGAGTGTGACATCCTTTAAGAAATACATATATACAACAATAAAAAATTAAAAAGAAACTAATGCACAACAACCAAAACAGAATTCCAATTATGTCAAACTTACTGCTTGTGATCCACAACCTATTTATGATGCAGTGCTGATTACAGAATCCTGCAGCTTCCTTGCCAGGCTAGTGTTGTCCTGATTATTCAGAATTCGAATTGGCTCAGCTTTAAAGTCTCTGTAAGTAATGCTTAATGCTGTATGGGTGGAATAAAGGAACATGTTATAACATAACACAGCCTTTTTTCAATTACTGTTCTTCAGAGTTAAAATATATCCTCACACACAACACTGGTAGAACAGGAATTTACACAGAGCAAGTCCATGAGAGAACTATTTATTGTAAACTATTCAATTCAGAGAGCTTGCCAAGTCCTAAAAGCCATGTGCCTCATACATCATAGTGCCAGTCAACTGAACCATGCTGATAGTGTGTGGGAAATATGCCAATTCAGTTTGGCATCTCTATGCTCATTGTGTTCAATCATCTCCTTATATCCACTCTTTTCCACTATTACTACTATAAACATAGTGATGTGATGTTTATATATCCGTGTTGAATCATAGAAAATGGCATGTATATTATATTAAGAGGCCAGGAGATTTCAGGTGGATGGCTTGAGATGTTAAGTAAAATCTGTAGGAAGTTTTCTCTCATTATTGCTATTTTGAACCAATATAAGACAGAGATGCAGCATGTGTGTGTTATATATGCACTATTATAAGACAGAGATGCAGCATGTGTGTATTATATATGCACTATTATAAGACAGAGATGCAGCATGTGTGTGTTATATATGCACTATTATAACATAAGATGCAGCATGTGTGTGTTAAATATGCACTATTATAAGACAAGATGCAGCATGTGTGTGTTATATATGTACTATTATAAGACAAAGATGCAGCATGTGTGTGTTATATATGCAATGTTATGTTATAAGACAGAGATGTGTGTTATATATGCACTATTATAAGACAGAGATGCAGCATGTGTGTGTTATATATGCACTATTATAAGACAGAGATGCAGCATGTGTGTGTTATATATGCACTATTATAAGACAAAGATGCAGCATGTGTGTGTTATATATGCACTGTTATAAGACAGAGATGTGTGTTATATATGCACTATTATAAGACAGAGATGCAGCATGCCTGTGTTATATATGCACTATTATAAGACAAAGATGCAGCATGTGTGTGTTATATATGCACTGTTATAAGACAGAGATGTGTGTTATATATGCACTATCATAAGACAGCATGTGTGTGTTATATATGCACTATTATAAGACAGAGATGCAGCATGTGTGTGTTATATATGCACTATTATAAGAGAAGATGCAGCATGTGTGTGTTATATATACACTATTATAAGACAGAGATGCAGCATGTGTGTGTTATATATGCACTATTATAAGACAAGATGCAGCATGTGTGTGTTATATATGCACTATTATAAGACTGAGATGCAGCATGTGTGTGTTATATATGCACTATTATATGACAGAGATGCAGCATGTGTGTGTTATATATATACTATTATAAGACAGAGATGCAGCATGTGTGTGTTATATATGCACTATTATAAGACTGAGATGCAGCATGTGTGTGTTATATATACACTATTTTAAGACAAGATGCAGCATGTGTGTGTTATATATGCACTATTATAAGACAAGATGCAGCATGTGTGTGTTATATGTGCACTATTATAAGACAGAGATTCAGCATGTGTGTGTTTTATATGCACTATTATAAGATATGATGCAGCATGTGTGTGTTATATATGCACTATTATAAGACTGAGATGCAGCATGTGTGTGTTATATATGCACTATTATAAGACAGAGATGCAGCATGTGTGTGTTATATATGCACTATTATAAGACAGAGATGCAGCATGTGTGTGTTATATATGCACTATTATAAGACTGAGATGCAGCATGTGTGTGTTATATATGCACTATTATAAGACAGAGATGCAGCATGTGTGTGTTATATATGCACTATTATAAGACAGAGATGCAGCATGTGTGTGTTATATATGCACTATTATAAGACAAGATGCAGCATGTGTGTGTTATCTATGCACTATTATAAGACAGAGATGCAGCATGTGTGTGTTATATATGCACTATTATAAGACAAGATGTAGCATGTGTGTTATATACATAGGCATTGGAGCTGGTCAGACCTGCGCCTGACCAATATTTAAAGAAAAAGTGAGGTCATAGGTCAAATACCTTCGATAAAACTGGGCATGCCCAGTAAGCACATGTGCTCTAGTCTTAAGCAGCTGCTTCTTTTTAGATCTTCTGAAATGGCTGCTTCTACAAGTGTAGAAGTGGAGTGTGTTAGTGTCTATGATATAGCTGAGCCTCATTACCCATCTCTCTCATTTGCCTTTCCAAAGTGCAGAAAGCAGAACAAAGATAGGTCTTGCCAAGCTTCTCGGTTTAGGACATGTGACTGGTTACATTATGATGTGGAAAGAGATTTAGTCTTAACAATTAAGAAGGAAAAATGAGAACAGGAAAAGCAGAACCATCTTTCGTAAGTTTATTTAACTTGTACTCTGTCTTAGTTTTATTACTGTTAATCTGAAAGATTTCAAGAGGCTTCAGCAATTGGAAGGATGCAACAAAATCCTTTCGAACGCATGAAAGTTGCTTGTTTCACACAAGGATGCTGTTCAAGTGCTGTTAACTATACCAACAACAACCAGTGATGTTGGCGTATTACTGTCTTCAGAACATGCTCGTGGGAAAGCTTAAAATAGACTGTTTGTTGAAGATAATATCTAACTTACGATTTCTTGCTCATCAGAGATCTGCTATACGAGGACATGGTGATTGAAACTGATGGCAATTTTCACCAACTACTAGTGCTTCGTGGAGAAGATGACCCAAAGTTATAGCTAAGTAAAAACAAGTTGAGATGTAAGATTACTTTTGGTTGATATTTCAGATTCTTGAGTGGCTTAAGAGAAAGAGAGAGAAATAAACATCTAATGTCATCCAAAATGAGATATTGAAGGTTATGTCTTTGATGAATCTCCGAATAGTCATTTCTCAACTGCAAGATTCCGAGTTCTTCACTATTATGGTAGACGAAACCACTGATGTATCTAATAGCGAACAGGTTAGTTCTATAATTAAACACAGTTCTACTAACACTCATTGTTTCTTCCTTTCAGATGGTGATGGTCTTCGGGTGGGTGGATAGTGAATTATATGCACATGAAGTTTCTACTGGACTCTACATTCTACCCACTATTCAGTCTGCTACTATTGTATCAGCAATTGAAGATGCACTTTCTCGATTTAATCTGCCTTTATATAAGGCACATGGTCAATGCTATGATGGGGCGAGTAACATGGCTGGAATCAAGAATGGTGTTGCAAAACAAATCCAAGAAAAGGAACCGTGAACTATATTTACTCATTGTTATGGTCATGCATTAAACCTAGCTGCTAGTGACACTGTGCAAAAGTGTAAACTTACGAAGATGGCCTTAGAAACAACCCATGAAATAACAAAGCTAGTGAAATACTCCTCTAGAAGGGAGAATTTATTTCTTCAAATAAAAATAAAAGATGAGCTAGCACCTGCCACACACCTGGGGTCAGAGTTCTCTGCCCTACAAGGTGGACAGTGAGAGCTGAATCTATGCTAAGTATTATTAAGTTTTGTTTGAGCTGTTGGATGAGGCTTGCTCTATCTTGACAGACACTGAAACTATAGCACATATTAGAGGTGTGGCAACACAAATGGCTACATTTGATTTCTTTTTTGGACTGGTTCTTGGTGAATGACTTCTTCGTCATACAGACAATCTCAGCAGAATCCTCCAGAATCCTAAAACATCAGCAGCAGAAAGAAAAGCAGTGGCATCTATGACATTAAAAACTCTTGCTTCTCTTAGAAATCAAGCTATTCTGGACCAGAATTGATATGATGGCTGAAGAGAAAGGAATTGATGAGCCCCCACTTCCTCGAAGACGTAAAGCTCCTAGGAGGTATATATGAATCAGGAAATGCCCCAGCTGAGTTTCACACCACTCCAGTTGATCGCTTTCGCCAAATCTACTTTGAAGCACTGGATCTATCTATTACTGATCAACCAGGGTATAGTGTATATCAGATTTTAGAAGCTTTACTGATCAAAGCAGCCTATAAGGAAGATATTTCAGAAGAATTTAATCATGTTGTCAAAACCTATGGTTCAGATATCAATGAGAACAACCTGATTACACAACTCAAGATTCTTGGCCAAAACTTTGAATCAGATTAAAAAAAGATCAGCAAAATCTCCGAAGTGATGGGTTACCTTAGGAAGCTTTCAGCTGCTGAAAAGACACTATTGAATGAAGTAGTACTTATAATGAAGCTTCTTTTAGTAATGCCAGCAACTAATGCCATGAGTGAACAATCATTTAGTGCTTTACGTCGACTCAAGTCCTATCTGAGATCTACAATGTCTCAAGAAAGACTCAACCATTTAATGATTTTACATGTTCATAAAGAACTTACCGATTCTCTTAATTTATCTGAAGTTGCTAATGAATTCACCAGTAACAATGAACACCATAGTAACATTTTTAGACAGTTCAAGTAAATTTTATCATGTAACCTCACATGCTTATTGTCACCTCTCATACTATTCCTTAGCTGTTTTGGTAACCTAAAAGCTTGGAACTGTAGATGAGTGATAATGCATCTTTCAGGATTTAATACATGTGATTATAGCACAGTTTGGCTTCAGTGGGGACAGTTCCAATCCCACAACTTTGAGCCTGACCAGTCAAAATATGCTTCCCCCGACGCCCTTGATATATGCACTATTATAAGACAGATGCAGCATGTGTGTGTTATATATGCACTATTATAAGACAGAGATGCAGCATGTGTGTGTTATATATGCACTATTATAAGACAGAGATGCAGCATGTGTGTGTTATGTATGTACTATTATAAGACAGAGATGCAGCATGTGTGTGTTATATATGTACTATTACAGGGGTGAGCTAGGAATTTTAGAGTGGTCGGGTTGAACTTTGAGCAAGTGAGTGTGTATGTGCAAGTATGGTGGCGGGGAATCAAAAAAGTTGCAACTCATACAATAATAGCAAATACAGTATTATGCTGCTCCTTTGCACATATAAATTCACTTCTTTCATGTTTAGTTCATCAGTTAAATCTTAGTGATAATACAGCAACATCAGGTGATTGAGGCGACTTTGACTCATAGTGCTGCGCAAGTAGTTTTTTATTCTCCTGAGAGCACTAAATGAACGCTCTGATGATGCATTTGTTGCTGGTAATATGTACTAATATTATCTGAAAAGATCGGACAACGAAATTTATCATGGCTCTTTGAGCAACACTTAGAGTGAGAAGAATTTTTTCCATTGAATTCATAGATGCTTGCTCACCTACCTCTCTACATATGGTCTGAAATATTACCAGCTGTGTCTCAAACTCATTTACATCGAAATATTCCTTATAAAAGTCACACACAATAGAAAATTTGCTTTCAAATGCTTCTCCAGATGCTGCTTTAATGAAAAGTTGTTCGATATTAGAGTAGATATGAAACCCTTTCTGATCAAATCGACTATTGATACTGGCTACAGCCAAATCTATTACTTCAAAGTATATAGCTTTGTCTATAAAAATCTTCAGTTGTTGTATGAAAACTTCCTTCACTGGTCCCTTCTTCAAATCTCCTTGGAATTTTATGCCTTCGAGGTAGCTGAGGCTCTTCGACATCAAATTCAGATTTCATCTTTTCCACTTTCTTCCAAAAAAGATTGAAATTTGTATCAGAACATAGAGTTTGTAGTGTTTTTACTGTGAGCATTGCAATTTCATGGCCTTCTATGCTAGAAAGATCAGGAGATTGCTTAGTTTGGCAGTGTGTCGCAAAATAATTTCCGAGAGCAATAAACCAAACAGGAATCTAAAGTTGTCCATCTGACTAGCTATGCCACGAATCCTAGCTTTCATTGCAGTATCTGATGTGCTCAGCAATGCTCAGTCCCACAGACTCTGCAATTCACTATAGTTAGCAATGATGTAGCAAGTGAGTGGGACACATGGTACGAATTGATGGAGTATCACTCCCTATTTCTTCTTTAATCAAGTTTAACATTACTTCTCGTTTGGGAGAAAATTTTACAAGCTTCATCAATTCAAAGCTAGTGTCCTAGCAATCATTCATGATGGGTGATTGTTTAATAGTATCACTGACATTTAAGTTAAGTGCATGCCTATAGCAGTGTGTGAAAAGTGCTCTTGGCTCAAGTTCCTGGATTTTGGCTGCTACTCTACCTCTTTGTCATAGAATCAGCCTTCTTCCAGAGTGGACACTCTAACCCTCCAGACAGATCACTGACTCTTATGCGACGCCTACCCTTTACTTCCCAGTCCAACCCACTGGACAGTCTCAGAGTAAGCCAAACTCAGCAATCTCTCCTAGATTGCTGGATCCCCAAATAACAATGAATTGTTATATTACATAAAAGAGATAACTCTGCACAATGGCAATCACAATACAGTCTCAGCCACAAATTAATGTCTAGCTTAGCTCTTAACTTACAGACTCTTAGTTATCTAACATTATCTTGTCTAACAGTTCCTTTTATATTATTCTAGCTACTGGGGTTCCATATCATCAGGTCGCCATGGCACCATCCCCTGGCGACCAATCAGAGTGCTCCATGTCACCTTCTGATAGATCAGGTGAATTTGTCTTGATTAGTTCTGGGCTCTGAATGGAGGTGGTGGTTGGTAAGTTCTCAGGGCTCTGAATAGAGGTGATCTCGGTTGGTAAGTTTCCAGGGCTCTGAATGGAGGTGGGCTCGGTTGGTAAGTTCTCAGGGCTCTCCACCACGACTTGTTCTGACTGGCTGTCAACAACAGCTGTTTCTGTGGCATCAGTCAGGGAGGAGGAATTCCCTGACATTCTTGCACCTGACATTGTGCTACAACCATCATAGCACTGCACTCTTAATTTAGTCCATGAAAGCTGAAAATGCAGAAGAACATCGGTTATAGCTGAGACAATACTACTAGCGGTAGTAGTTGCTAAGTTGTACATGCCAAGATAGTCTTCTGAAACATTAAACTCTTCATCAACGGACCTGATTACAAATGTTAACTGTTCCTTATTGGAACCATTGGTGGTTTCATCCACCATAATAGTAATAAACGGAGACTTATGAACTTTATTCAGAATCTTATTCTGAACAAATCTAGCCATAATGGTTAACATTTCGTTTTGATTCTCATGAGATGTATATTTTCTTCTACCTTTGGCTAACCAGTTAGTAATCTGAGAGTTATCTTCTGCTCTCAGCTGCAGTAATTGAATGAGATTCGATTCCGAATCATCAGCTTTTCGTAACGCCAAGCCTTGTCTGGCTAAATATTGCACACTAGATAAAATAATTGCGAGCATATCTCGTGCATGTACCATCTCATTCCTGTATGCTTTGCTCAATAGCTTACTGATATCAGGGACTGTATTTGGTATTGTAACCATTGCATCCATGGCTTCAATATGAAACTTAGACTGTTGATGCTTCTTAATGGCTATTGTAGCATCCTTCCAATTACAATAGCCTTTTAAAACCTAGGATTAAAGTATGAATAGTTAATTATATGTTTAAAGTATTCTATACTAGCACCAGTATTAAATAGGCTTACAAATGCTGATTCTGCAGTTTGACTTGTCTTTATTCTTTTGAGTTTGCATGCCATTACACATGTGTGGCAGAAAACAACATCATCACCTTCACTGTAGTGAAGAAATGGCCACTTGGAAAACCAACGGCTCAGGAAAGAACACTTCACTATCTTCTTCTTTCCATATTCTCTCTTGGGGAACTCAATGGTTGTTGGTTGATAAGGTACTTCTGGTAAATCAGGAAAAGATTCACTGCTACTACCTGGTTGTACAGACACTGCCATTTTAGCTGCAATGTGCTCAGTCACTGGGCATTATTTTAGATCAAGCCTATCAGTAACTATTGTCAATGTCAGTGTAAAGTAGTTGTGGTCTATTAGCTGTTGAGCTAGTTGCATAATAATAATTTTTAGTGGCCTCACAAGCATTAGTGCACATTCATAGACTATTAGTGCATGCAAGCTGCTGTTTAAAAAAAATAGGGGTGTGGCAGGGCTGAAAAAGTGGTCAGGTTAAAACCTTAGAACCTGACCCCTAACTCCACCCCTGTATTATAAGACAGCGATGCAGCATGTGTGTGTCTATTATAAGACAGAGATGCAGCATGTGTGTGTTATATATGCACTATTATAAGACAAGATGCAGCATGTGTGTTATATATGCACTATTATAAGACAAGATGCACTATTATAAGACAGAGATGCAGCATGTATGTGTTATTATGCACTATTATAAGACAAGATGCAGCATGTGTGTGTTATATATGCACTATTATAAGACCGAGATGCAGCATGTGTGTGTTATATAAGTGTCTTATGCAAAGATTTTTTTTTAAGGTTGCATAGAAGTATAAATCTTTTTGGTTCATTTGTAGTAGTTGGAAGAGCCGCTCGTCAATTTTTTGTGATGTTATTTTGAGTTCAAATTAATTTTAAATCATACAAAATAATTACATTGCCGTAGAGATGAGATCTACAGATGTGTACTTCTAATTTCAATAAAGAATCTGATCTGCAAATATTTTTCTCTTCACTTCTCTATATACTATTGTACCTTTACAAGTTTTAGTGGCGGCTATTTCTGCAGTGTTCCACACAGCCACTTAACCACTTTTGTAAAGTAGCTACATTTGAAAAGACACACTCTATGCTTGTGCAACAGAGACAGTATGTAACTCCAATTGGTCTAGCTATTGCTGCTAGTGATGCATTTATCTGCTGATATCCATGCCATTGCTATATTGTAGCAGAGAGTAGACTGATGGATACCAGTGACTAACTGTCTTACAATTGGTACTGTACACCTTACAGAGACTCTAACTCATGTTGTCAGGATCTACCTTGTCTTTAGTCTATCTGCAATGACAATGACACCTGAAGATAACAATGTGATGGGAACCTGCTTACAAATACATAACATAAAGACCAGCCCTTAAAACTTGAGATGACTCATTTAAAAAGTAGTGATTCCTACACCTAATGTCAGTAACACCTTATTAGTGGCTCAAAGATTGCAGATCGATGTATATAGCCATATCTGAACCACGATTAATCATTAATAAAGACTTCTGGCATCATGTTTGTAGTGTACACGTTTAAAACATGTTATAGATAGGTTTCCAAATAACAGCATATAATCAGGTTACATGATAGCATGATATCCATGTACCTACCCATACAACACTGATAGAGCAATATAACAGATATATAGTTATGTAAGTTTTTATCCAGCGTGGAGGATCTAGATATAAAAAATAAAAAACAGTTAAGAAAATGCTTAGCTATTGATGGGCTATTTTGGAGATGAAGAGGGATAATTTGGAATGGAGGAGAAATAGAGTGAAAATCATGGCAGGTGATGTTTTTGTGTAAACACTAATTTTTGAAATTGAGTTTAAACATTATTAACCAGTGCTGCATAACTGTAGGGGTGAGGGCCACACAAAATTTTCATGCACCTTCAGAGAGCATATAAATCAACAATTCACACATGAACCATATATATCAGAGCTCTTCATGAAGACTATGTATTTTTTTCCTTATCTTGTAAACAAACTTTCAATCCAACAATGGGATAGCTGGACTCGATCAAACTGGAGAGTCTATCTTCATTTTAATGAAGTCAATATTCATGATAGAAGTCTCGTGCAATGTTAGCACTAAATAATGAATGCTGGAATGATATTTTAACTGTGTTTTGTAGTTGAAAATAATTCCTCCACTTTTCTTCCTTTTTTAACGTGGAAAGTGCAACAGCTTAGACAAGAGCTGCACTAGAATGCATGCAAATTGTGTGCAAACTATAGCCAGCCTTGCTTGTGGCTACTATTGTAAAGTTTAGCCCCAAAAATACATTTCTGTGTTGATAAAATATAGTCCATTCATTCCACTAATAGCTATAAGCAACAACCTGATGGCATTTAACAAAACCTTGAAAAGAGAAGGCAGCTGCAGCTGGAACTGTCATATTAAAAACCTTCCAAACATTAAATCTACCAACTGTTTCTGAAGATCAGTGATTGAATATGGGGTGGAAAATTCAGCATTGATGTAAATATTTGTGACTAAAATAATTTTTTATGATAGCTTGGTCAAAGACAGTGCATATCTCAAAAGCTATTTGAAGAGTTTATATTAATTGTATGTGACTCAGGTAAGATACAATTAAAGTTTTGGGATTAACAATTTGGTCAAAAAGCTTTTCACAAATAGAAATAAATAGTAGTTTGATTTCTGGCTCACTGCACATTTAAAGTATGCACATTCTACAGTGAGAAGTTATTTATATTACATTGCCCTCCAGGTAGTACATGCTATATATATTACCATCTTCAAAAGTTTTCACCGTGTAAAATTCGCTTGGTCCACTTAATTCAAATGAAACTGTGAATCCTTGGACCTACACTGTATAGGATGTAAATATCATCAAGTTGGTTATTTCTACTCTTCTATTAAATTCAATTACAGCGCTTTTCGATAAGCTTTCAAAATTAGTGTAATAATATGTAACTGCATAAAATCTGACTCTTATATCACACCTTGGCCTGACCCTTATGGATGTGGATGAAGTTGCTCTAGCATTCACATTAACAGAGGTTCAGGATCTGTAAAAAAGAAAGGATAGGATACAATACAAGCAATTTATAGGATTTGTATTGCACACCAGAGGATAACACTATGACCCTTTCAATAAGAGATCCTATAATAAACATTATAACAAAGCAAATGGTAACTATAATCCTCTGAGAGAGCCTAAACAAATAAATTATTATTGCATACCAGAGGATAACTGCGACTCTCCCAATGAGAGAGCCCTATAAAAATAGATATTATTTACATGCATAAAGAACTTATGAGATCAAAAAGCCACTTTATTCCCATACCTTTCCCAATCATATATAGCTACATGGAATATATAATATTTGAACATACCATATTCGCGAGTAGTCTGCAAGATCGAGTTGCTTGGTTCACTAAATACGATAGTGAATGCTCGAACAAATATCGTATACTGGGTACCCGGCATCAAATTACTAAGTGTAATGAATGTTGCACCAGTAGCAATCTTAGTCATACTTCCAGCTGTTCCAATATCAGTGGGATAAAATGTACCCTCATAGTACTTGATGTTTCCATTGGGGGTGAATGGCCTAGAGGCCCTAGACCAAGTGACAATTACAACTGTGGATGAAATCGTTCTGGCTCCCACATTAAAAGGAGGTGAAGGAGCTTTAAGATATGAACATAACAAGTTTAAAATCTAACAAAATCCAAAATTTGCGGCAGTGCTAACTGCTGAATATTATTTGCTAACACTAAAGGAAAAAAGAGTAAAAGCCAAACGCTAAAATAGTTGATTTTGGACCGCTACGACTGTGCTTTTTGATTCTAATGCTCAATAAAATTGAGTTATAACAGCACCAAGATTACACTGAGAAAGTCTTATTGGCTTGTGGGAGAGATAGTTTCTGTTAGTTAATTAATAAGTTACTGAGATATTAACCCGTGTTTGAAATGTATTGTAATTAATAGAGATTTCCCAGATTTCAGAATTATATGTACTACACTCTGTGATAATAACTTGGCAGTTAGTAGTCGCTATAGAAACCTAAAGGGAATTTGTTTTCGTTGAAGGCATCTCTGATAAGAAATGCTATTTACAGTCATTTAGATTGTCCTAAAAAGAAAAGAAACAGAATCTCTCCATGTTGACCACAACCATTTAGATGACCCCACTATTTAACTATGTACATGAGATAAAGAGTCATCTAAATAACAGGTCAGTCAAAAACATGATATAAATTGGCTCCTCAAAATTCTGCTAGACTCCAGCCTTAATTATTACTGTTGAACACTAGGGCATACAATTGAAATGTCAAGGAACAAATTTATTGAGAAAGTCATTATATAGGAACAGATGTGTTTATTTGGCAGGATAGAGAACAAACATCATTAATGCCGACATAAATGGTGACAATCTTCCAGTCATTCCTAAAGTCTATGTTTTCCAACCTGCGTGCCCGTCGCACAAGTTCTTTTGCCTGTCCTAACATATCAGCACTGAATGCACTGATTGTTGCCACATCTAACTGAGTAACACTCTCCATTTGGCCATCATTATAGCCTTTAAGTTTAGGATTGTAATAACGAAGAATGTTAGGAAGAGTTGTAACACATGATAGCTCACTTTCACCACCTATGAAAGAAATGACCATGCTAATCTTTTACACTAAAATTCAAACAATAAGTTATAAAAGCTCCAAATACTGAATAAAATTTCTACATACATAAAAAAAAGCCATCAGGCAGCAATTATTTATTGAAACAAAATGCATGCCAATTTATGTTAATAATACATCAAATTCACATGAACTAAATTATTATAAATTGCTTTTGATTAAAAGTAGATTTATCCAGAAAATGGATGTGAATATATTTGACACCTGATATATAGAGCAGTGAGAAAGCGTTTGCTGTTATAATTAAATCTGTATGATATAGCCACAGCCAGAAGCAGATTGAAGGTGTGGGGGAAAGAGGACAAGGATATATTGTCCTCCTTCTCCCTTTCATCAGGAATAGGTGTGACACTCATATCAGAACCTTCTGGTGGAAACTTACCATATAAAGTTACTTTCCTAACTAGTTTGATAAGTCTGCAGAAGTGAATCGCGATATCCTCAGATTTTTGTCAAAATTCTTTTTAATAGCACCTGGGGTAGTATCCTGATATATAACATCAACAATATCACATCCTAGACTTGACTTGTGAGCAAAATTCTAGCAGTCTTCTAATAAATCTTTCTTCTTCAATATTTTCCTCCAAAGCTAAACCTTATCTTGTGGGAAGCAGGCTTCAAAGGTTAAGTGTAAAGCAAGGGCTAGTGAAGCTAAGGCATGACTGGGATCATATCATGGCAGAGTTTTTCATGCCATAACTCATCCCCCAGATAAGTTATGGCTCCATATCAGATGTATGGAGTATTAGTTCCACTGAGCTATATAGAGACAACTCCATATATTATTCTTTCATGGCCACAACTGCTGATCTTGGTCCATTCCTGCCAAGCATTGAAATAGTTATAGGGCACAACTCTAAATAGCTGAACAGAGTGGGAATTAGAATTTGGAGTGAGGACACATTTTAAACTTGTAACTTTGTCTTGATGAGAACCTGTGGCTCCAGTATGCCACTCACTATATTTAAAAATGAATGAATAATCTATAAAGATATCGGTGCATGAACTTCTGCCATGGCAGAGTGGATGTCCCGCTGTTGTAGGCTGTGAAATAAATATAGGCCTAGGTATTTGAAACGAGGACTTCTCAGATTCTTACTGGGATAAGTTTGTACCTGTATGGCACAATGAACAACCCAGCTTTCTATCGCTAGGCTATATCATGGAATATTTACACAAGGTTCTTTTTTTGTGTCCTCCAGTGTATGTCCTCGTCTACTTACTTCTGCTCCTTGATTGCATATAATTCTTCACAGATTTATTGCAGTGTTTAATTTATAATTGTGTAATATTTTCAATAATGTGTTTGTTTGTTTTGTTTTTCTCGTCTAACTGCTGATTTATGATATCAAACAATGCCATGCAGCAATATTTTACTAGCATCAGTGTGAACCCATCTTATTGCTGAGGTTGTAATATTTTGGTATTAGTATCTAAAACTTCAGATGGCAGGACAACCAATGGATCAACATTGCAGTGTCCTAGTAAATTCATGGATACAATCATCTGTCAACACATTATGAATGTGTTGACAGAAAATCTACTGTTCCTACTCGATCACAACCCTCTCCTCTTTCTTTGGTGTCAAATTTTTTCATTGCTAAAGTTGTTGGGTTTCCCTTTCCAGGTGGTATATAACTTTGAACTGGTAGGGTGGCAACTCATCCCTTGGCAGGCAGTCTCTTCTCCTGGTTAGGTGTTATAATTAAGTGAATTGTATGACATTATTCAATAGTCCGGACTCTAAATAAACGTTTTTAGTGTGTCACGTGTGTTGCACAGATAGTGAAATCAAGATGTCTTCTTATTATGTCTGTTGTCTTCGGTTGTTAGTTTACTAGTTGATTAAGGACTTTCACGGTCGTTGAAGAGTGAAAGAACTATAACCTTAGGGTATTAAACAAGGTTATAACATTTGGCGACGAGGATTATAACGGATCGACACGGATTATTACGAAAAGAGTTTTCGAGATGGCCGTGCATGGTTCAATGTCTGCCTTTACTTCAGCGCACGAGGACTGGAGAGCCTATGTAGAAAGGCTGGAACAGTACTTCGTAGCAAACAGTGTGACTGAGGCCGACAAGAAGCGAGCTATACTATTGAGTGTTTGTGGTTCCAAGACCTACCAACTCATTAGAGATTTAGTTTCCCCTACCAGACCAGGAGAGATCGCATACACTGACCTTGTGGAGTTAGTTATTAAGCACTACTGTCCCAAACCTTCTGTGATCATGCAGCGTTATAAATTCAATTCTCGAGTTCGTGCTAAGAATGAGTCCATAGCTGATTACGTGGCAGCACTAAGACAACTCTCTGAATTTTGTGAGTTCGGGGCTACTCTTGACCAGATGTTAAGAGATAGGCTGGTCTGCGGTGTCAACGATGAGAAAGTACAGCAGAGACTGTTAGCAGAAGTTGATTTAACCTTCTCACGTAGCTTACAACTAGCCCAGACAATGGAGACTGCGGAGAGAGACACACGACAGTTGCAGGGAGCTCAAGGAACCTCTGTCTTGTTCACTCATAGCAAGGCATCTAAGAAGCCTTTTACTACTTCTCGTTTCCAGAAGTGTGTTTGTTTCAGGTGTGGTAGTGACAGTCATTTAGCCAATACCTGTCGTTTTAAGGAAGCAGAATGCCGAGCATGCAAAAAGAAAGGACACATCGCCCGGGTGTGTCGCTCGAAAATGAAGTCAAGAGGACAGGATAATTCAAAGTCACAGTATCGTTCGACTAGTACCAATTACGTAGAGGAGGAGCAGTCTAGATTGGTGGAAGATGGTGCTTATGGAATGTTCACAGTAACGGACACATCATCCAAGCCATTATTCGTGCATATGAACTTGTGCGGATCCGTTGTGAAAATGGAAATTGATACAGGAGCAGCATTCTCTATTGTGAGCGAAGAGACTTACAATGGTATCAAGAGATCGGGAGTGACCTTACCTCTGGAGGAATCCCAGGTACTCTTAAAAACATACACTGGTGAGATCTTACCTGTACTTGGCAGGGTAGTGGTGGTTGCTAAGGTTGACCACCAGGAGGAGGAGCTTCCGTTGTTCGTTGTAAAAGGAAAAGGGCCAAGCCTCATTGGGCGAGATTGGTTAGCTAAACTTAAATTGAATTGGCACGAGATTCATCAGTTTAGCATGAATAATAAGGTTGAAGAACTCCTAGCCAAGTTCTACCCTGTGTTTGCCGATGGGTTAGGTACCTTATTGGGCACTAAAGTAAGGATTCATGTCAAAGAGGGTGCTCAACCTAAATTCTGTAAAGCAAGGAATGTTCCTTATATGATGAAAGAAAAGTTGGAGAAAGAATTGGAACGCCTGGAGAAACAGGGAACCATAACCCCGGTTCAATTTTCAGATTGGGCAGCTCCGATTGTGCCTGTGTTAAAACGCAATGGTGATCTTCGTGTGTGTGGTGATTATAAGCTGACTATTAATCAAGCATGTCATGTGGAGTCGTACCCCTTACCTCGTGTGGAGGATATTTTCTCAGCTTTGTCAGGTGGTGAAAGGTTCTCGAAATTAGACCTATCACAAGCCTATTTACAGTTAGGAGTGGTGGATGATTGTAAAAAGTTCCTAACTATTAATACACACAAAGGGTTGTTTGTGTACAATAGGTTACCCTTTGGGGTATCATCAGCCCCTGCGATCTTTCAAAGGGTAATGGACAGTTTGTTTCAGGGTTTTGCTGGTATCTCAGTTTACCTGGATGATATCCTGGTAACTGGAAAAACCACTGAAGAGCACATTGCTAACTTGGAGAAGGTGTTAGAAAAGCTCAGGCAAGCCGGCCTGAGACTTAACAAATCGAAATGTGTGTTCCTGGCTTCAAAAGTCGAGTATCTTGGATATATAATTGATAAGGAAGGCCTACATCCAACTCTGGAGAAGGTAAAAGCCATTCGAGAGGCCCGTGCTCCGACGTCAGTGACTGAGCTTAGAGCATTTCTGGGTATACTTAATTATTACTCCAAGTTTCTTCCTAATCTCTCGACAAAGCTAGCCCCTTTGTACACCTTGTTATGCAAGGACTCCAGATGGCAATGGACGGAAAAGCAAGAAAGTGCATTTTTACTAGCTAAGCTAATGCTACAGAGTGATTCACTTTTGGTCCATTATGATCCTCAGAAGGACCTATTGTTGGCTTGTGACGCATCTCCTTATGGATTGGGAGTCGTGTTATCACATGTTTTGGAAGACAAAACCGAACGTCCTATTGGGTATGCTTCAAGGACTCTCACTGTGTCTGAGAAGGGCTATTCTCAATTAGAGAAAGAGGGATTAGCTATCCTATTTGGTGTCAAGAAATTTCATTCTTACCTGTGGGGTCGATCATTTGTCATTAGATCTGATCACCAACCACTCTACCATTTGTTTAATGAAAAGAAAGCAATTCCTCCCCTTGCCTCAGCACGTCTACAAAGGTGGGCATTGTCATTGAGTGCATATCAATATCGTATTGAATACAAGCCTGGGAAGTTGCTTGCTAATGCGGATGCATTAAGTCGGTTGCCAAGCCCAGTTGTCACATCCTCTGATTGTCTTCCTGCTGAGTTAAACCAATTGGTTCTTCACCTTGAGTCTACCCCGATTTCTTCCAAGGAAGTGAAACAATGGATTGAGAAAGATCCGCTTCTCTCAAGGGTGAAGAAGTTTGTAATGTGTGGATGGCCGTCAGTGAAGCTTGACCGAGAATTTCAACCGTATGAGTCTCGTAAGTTGGAACTCAGTCTTCTGGATGGTTGTTTACTGTGGGGTTCACGGTTGATTATACCCCAGCCTGGTCGGAAATGTTTGCTAGATCAGCTACATGAAACTCATTTAGGAATTAGTCGTATGAAGAATCTGGCAAGAAGTTATTTTTGGTGGCCAGACATGACTTCTGAAATCGAGTTATGTGTACAGCAGTGCAATGTTTGCCAGGAATCACGACCGCAACCTCCTGTGGCCTCGATGCACCCGTGGGAAGTAACAAAGCAGCCTTGGAACCGTATCCACCTAGACTTCGCTGGCCCGTTCATGGGTAACATGTTTTTAGTCTTGGTCGATTCTCATTCTAAGTGGATGGATGTGGTGATTATGAGTTCAATCACGTCCACCATCACCATAGAGAAGTTGCAAGGTATTTTTGCTATTCATGGTCTTCCCAAGACCATAGTCACTGATAATGGCAGTTCATTTATGAGTGATGAGTTTCAGAGATTTTGCCAAGTGAATGGTATTCAGCATACGACGTCTGCACCTTACCACCCTTCCACGAATGGGTTGGCTGAGAGGGCGGTGCAATCTTTCAAGCAAGGGTTGAAGAGGATGGAAGGTGGATCACTGCAGTCCAAGCTATCGAGATACTTGTTCCGCTACAGGATAACGCCACACAGTACGACAGGGTTATCCCCAGCCGAGGTTCTGATGGGTCGTCGACCGAGATCCAAGTTAGACTTGGTTCATCCTGACTTGTCAGAGAGAGTGGAATCGTGCCAGCGTAAGAGGACACATGGCAGCACCGGACGGGATCGCGTTTTCCGAGTGGGTGACAAGGTTTTTGTTAGAGATTTCAGGTGTAAGAATGTAACCTGGATGCCTGGTGTTGTTGAGCATGTCACTGGACCTTTATCTTACCGAGTTAAAGTTACCTTGGGAGTCGTACGTCGTCATGTGGATAACATACGTCAGAGACAGAGCGAGTTAGGATCCAGCACTATAAATGGTCAAGTGTCTGGACCTGCAATTGTGTTTCATGATATTCCTGTTCAAGTGCCAGAGACACTGAAACTGTCCCCTGAAGGGAGTGTTCCACATTCCGACTCAGCTACGTCAGCCATGGTCAGCTCTCCTCGCTTACCCCGTGTTAATGTGGATGATAATGTGGATGATAACAACACTTCAGTACACATCCCTGATTGTGAGTCAACAACAGTACTGCGCAGGTCTGTCCGAAACAGACCCCCTCCTGATCGTTTTAAGGGATCAGTGTTTTAACTGATAATTATCGTGAATTTGTTATCTTTACTCTCTTATAAACTAAGAAGGGAGGAATGTTATAATTAAGTGAATTGTATGACATTATTCAATAGTCCGGACTCTAAATAAACGTTTTTAGTGTGTCACGTGTGTTGCACAGATAGTGAAATCAAGATGTCTTCTTATTATGTCTGTTGTCTTCGGTTGTTAGTTTACTAGTTGATTAAGGACTTTCACGGTCGTTGAAGAGTGAAAGAACTATAACCTTAGGGTATTAAACAAGGTTATAACATTAGGTAATCTCTTTTCCTTGACAGTTAGTTTTTCCTTCTAGCCAGGAAGTCTCTTCTCCATAACAGGCATTCATAGTACTCAGTGACACCAGAAGATCCATACTACAACTAGCATGATCATAGTCTGATCTACAACTGCACATCAGCTAGAGCTGACAACTGCATCACCACTGGCAGCTGATGTCATGGGTTGCAAACACTCACAGTTGAAGTGGCCACTATTCTGAAGTACTTCAGCAGGCAATCTTGGACGCTGCTGAAAGGCTTCTACTTTTTCCCAGCAATCTTTGAATCTATTTCAGCACAAAAGCTGTAGCTCAGTCACACGTTACGAGACTCTCTTGATCTGAAGACCAAACTATTCTGCACAGTATTAACTCTCAAGATCATCATCATGCATGTTTCATGTCTACCCTATGTGTACTGATATGGAGGACAAGTTTTGTGGGTTTTAAAAAGCGGTAAGGGTGAGTTGAATAGAAGCTCTCGAATTCCCCTTGGTAAGGGTCTGCAAAGCCCAGATCCTAATGTATTGCCCCTTCTTAACCCCCCCCCCCCCCCCCCTCCCCCCATCTCCTGAAAATCCTAGGTAAAGCAATGACTTTGCACAAATACGATACATGGCTGCATTTTTTGGTAAAGTGCTAGTGCTATCAGGTAGGACATACACCCGATGCATTGATTATACTAAACACGCAACATGACATTCTTAATAGACATGATTAAAATATTGTAGCACAAACCAATATCATAGTTGCCATATATCTAACTGCATAAAATGCTAAAGAAGAGCTATGGTTGCTCATCTTGTGTAGCCACCATGAAATATGCAAAAGTAGGAGGGTAAGGAGTAAGATATGTGGGGTGTTATCCTTGATTAGCCAGAACCTTTACTAATGATGATGTTGGTAAGAGTCTGGTATACTGCTAGCATTCAGGTCCCTGATCATGAAAGCTGGACTATATTCACTATTATTCCTCCTCCTGTCTCCTTTACAAAAATACAATGCATATGGCTTGCAAAACTAAATTGGATAAACCGTACAGTTGCAGTATAAATGACAGGATCTGAGAAAAGGGACCTTTCGTAGAAATTTTGTAAATTGAGTTATTGATGTTAGGACAAAGAACACACAATTGCCTACAGAATGGAACAAAAATCAGCTCTTAACTCCATTCCAAACCAAAGATATGAACCACAGAATGCAAGAGGATTGGAGCGAGAAAACTGCGCTTGAAAAAGTTTGGCACTCACCTCCGCGCACGCTTAGTTTGATTATTGCTGGAGGTGTGAACTCGTGCAAATTCTGCGGTAAGAAGAAAGCTTTTTTTTTGGTTTTGACTACGGAGCAAGAACTACGCTGTTGAGATACTATGCTCCAGAAGAAGAAAAATACTCCTCTCCTACACAAAAAAGTAACTTTTAAGACTATAGTGTGCGTTAAATTTTTTTATAATAAAGAGTCAGAAAACACACACGATGTTTATCTCTCAGCTAGTAGCTAGCTAATGCATCAGCCATAGCAAGCTAATGCCCAAACAGTACCTAGCGAATGCTCAGCTAGTAGCTAGCTAATGCTCAGCCAGTACCTAGTGAATGCTGGCCAGTAACTAGCGAATGCTCGGCCATTTAACTAGCGAATGCTCTGCCAGTAGCCGAGCTAGCCATAGTGCTAGGCCAGTAGCTATAGTGCTTAGCCAGTAGCTATGGCTAATGCTCAGCTAGTTGCCAGATAATGTTAAGCTAGCTAGCTAATGATAACTGCAGCATGAAAAGGGGAAGAAAACACAAGGACTAGCTAGAGTGTTGCTTTAATCACAATATAAAATGAATGACAGGCTAAAGTGTAGTTTTTTTACCTGAGTTCAGTATAAAATAGTATGAAGCATAAACTGAGCAATATGAAGTGTGGAGGAATTAGCTATGTTTCTGTGTTTGGACATGATCTGCTGTTGTGACCAGCATGTCTGCAAGTACGACACTCCCTCATGCGCTTTGCTGGTGGAGGATGTGCTGGTGGAGGACTGTTAGCAGCTGTGACGGCATCACAGGGGTTCCTTGTCAGCTTATTGCTTTTGCCACTGTTGGCATTGGGCATGTGATGTTCTGATTCTTCTCCGGGCAGAAAAGACGGATTTGATCAAACACATACCACTGGCATTCGTGAATGGCGGTGCTATTTTTCTGGCATTGCCAGCACAAGCCCTACATTGGCTTCATGACAATGATATGGTAGTAACTCTCTCCATAGTCTACAAAAAGTACTGTAAGCTACAGCCTGATTATGTGATGTTTCATCACTTCTGTAAGATTTCCAAATCCCCCTTTTAGATGTACTGGATGGTAGGAGCTTGATGTCACTCCTACTGTAACCTGGAACCCTGCCTGGAAGGAGAAGTCCATGTTGCTCCACATAGCTCAGGAGGAACCTGACTACAAGCTCTATGTCTTTAGTGGTAAGAGAATGCTTTGGGCATCTGTGTGTGTTGCCATGTATGCGTGGGGTTATTCCACTTTCTTTGAAATGTTTGCTTAAATTTTTCATCCTTTTCATACCCATAGCATTCACAAACGTAAAGAACTTGTAACAGACTCTCTGAATGTAGTTGAAGATTTGATACTTCTTTTTTGTCCCTGGTCCAACAGTGAACATCATCATCACCAATGCAAAATGCCTGCAACTGCCCGAGAATGACCATATCAAGTTCATTATTTGAAAACTCAAGACAGGAATCTCGTGTTTGTGACACATAGTCATTGGCGAATTGTGTGGAGCACTTCTTGCCATTGAAGTGGGAGCTGCCACAGCACTGGTCATGAACTATATAGTATACCAGCTCTTTTTCTTGAGTGTCCACATACCGAACCTCAAGGTTGACAGATTCTCTAACTGCCAGCAAGTGTGACATTGCTTCCTGTATCTGTTCATCATTGGTCAACTCTGGATCATGCTGTTGCTCATCACTACAATCTTCACTCCCTCCAGTGTAACCATGGATCCATCATTACTACTTTACTATTATACTACTTTTCTTATTACTTATTTTACTACTTTTTCTTATTATTGCTTGGTTATTTGTACCTTTCATACCTTTCATTGTGTATTAGTACTACAGTTTGCATGTATACCTGCTTCTTCATTTATTTATTTTAACGCGCATTAACGAGGGACTTTCCCCTTTCTAACGGGGGTTTCCCATTATTCCGTAAACGCACAGTATTCTCTCAATTGCCCTCGCGTTACAAACAAATGTAAGTCCGTCTCACGTAGCTACTAGCCATCTTCTAACTCCACGCTTGCATATAAGGAAGCAAGCAGAAGGCTCAAAACTTCACACAGAGGTAGAGGAAGGATAGTAGATAACTGTAATACAATTTAAAAAAATTGTCGAAGTATTGACTGTTAGGGTTATATCTCAAAACTGTTTTTTCTACAAAAGGTCCCTTTTCTCAGATCCTATCACATTATGTTACCTAGGAGTTGAAATGTGAATGGCCATTTTTCTTCTAATAACAATATAATCTATGTGAAATTGGCACTTACCTCCACTCCAAGAAAATCCTCTGTACTCACCATAACTGAAGTTATTACTCCTTGTAAATGCTCCAAGTCCAGGTGCTACAAAGTCCCCCATTGCACCAATGACTTTAATATCTGAAGGTTTAAGTGAATGAACACTGGTGTAATAATCATAGGTCTTAGAGAGCTGAGGACAAATGAAATATGATCCAGAAATGTTCTTCTGATATCCACCTGCACAGCAAAGAAACGGTGAAAATTGTGCTGACAGTATCAGGAGGCAAGTGAAGATTTTCATAACTGAAGATGAAAACCCACCATGCACGAATTAATTAATCAACGCGTGAAAGGAGGCGAGGTTGGCACCTACACAGGTGGTTTACTATAATTATTATGGTGTTCTCCGTATATGGACCTATCAAAAGACAGCAGGGACAGCAGATTCTGCTGAAGTATAGTTGTGAACGGGAACTTATAATGCTACAGCTATGTAATATCGCCAGCTAGCGCCACTAAACAAGGTAAACTGCTTAGCTAAGCTCCATCGCTACAAGCTAGTTCCGCAACTGTCATACCAAACCGCAAACTACTAGTTGACTAGATCTGCTAGAAAACTGTCAGTTAGCTATGCAACACGTTCAATCTGATTTACCACCTGTTTCCAGGCATTGTCTTCTCCCAGGATGCCTTAGCACATACCAGTCACAAGCAGGCTCCAATGAGCTTGTTCTCATCCACAATTATTTTTTTAATGACAGCATCTGCTAGAGGCAAATTACATAAGATTTTATGCCTAACAATTTCCTACTGGCCCTTTTCAGAGCCAATCCTCCACTTCACATCCTCCAGAACTTCTATATCATTTGTATGTCAATTTTGCTTGTTAAATTTGTCCATTATTCTCTCTTCTTCTCCAATGGTCTCGTCGTACCAATTGTTGTCGTCATTGCTTCTCTTCTCATTCTCTCACATAGAGCATTACTTACTTCTAATGCTCTCTGGAGATGTGGAAATTGATCCAGGCCCTCAGTGCTGCTGACAGTGTCAAATCAGTCTGTAATACCAATACAGAAGAGGGAGATATGATTCAGTATGATGAGTCTTGCTCCTGCTCGTTCCACTGCAACTGTTTAACTCATGCTGTAACAAATCACTTTGTCCAACAACATTGTTTTAAAGCCTCAGAATTTTATTCTCCGCCATAACCCTAGTGCGAAATCCAGAAACCAATTTCAAGAACCCCATGCTCTCATTTTGGAATGTCTCAAATTCATTACTCACTGTCAGAAACCTTTCTGACTAATGAATACCAACCACAACCGCCTGTTCAACCACACAAGCAGAAAGTACATCAGGATACACAACCACAAACCACACAGAATAGGCAAAGCCACTCATTCTCACCCGTAGTCCTGGAAGATCTTCGAAAGTCTTCTATAGACACAGCACGGGACAACTGCAAGCATTCTGATTGGTCACCGGGAAAGCGGACAAACAGCTCGAATTATAAAAGACAGCTGAACAAACTAGAACAGAGAGAAAAAGCCAGATAGACTTATTTATAAGCTATACTGTGTGCATGTAGCCTGAGTATTCCAAAGTGCATATATATTCATTGTTGTAAGAACCACTTTGTGTATGAGCATATCTATACTCGGGGAAGGGAGGCTGCTAGGATTTAGCAGGTGGTCTACAATTGGATTGTGGGGTCAATCAGTGTGATTCTGAGACTTTTAGGTTACCTGGTGTCTGGATAGACAAAGTAGGACCTAGGTGGAGCTTAGAAGAGATTCACTGACACTCACCCCTGCAGTTCATGTAGAACTGGACACCATGCAGGAAATGGTTTCCTCCCTCTTATCAGCCATCCCACCTTCCAAATCACTGCCTTCCAAATCACTGCCACCAGATTCACCTACCCAGGTGCAAAGTTTTGTCTCTCCTGTCTTCCCACTTCTCACAAACACCTTTAAGTCCTGTCACTAGATCAAACTGTTTCACTACTAGCACTCACTCTGCATCAAAATTTTTATTAGCCAACCATTACCCATTTCCGAAGTCACCTAATTTTGCTCACTGAACCAGCTGACACCCACTTAACTCCTAACACAGGCTCACTCCCCTTACCCAACTACTTCCCAAGGGGCTGGTCCATCAGCTCCCTGGAGTAGGAGATCTTGCCAAGGTATTGGTTCCCTGGCCTTCAAAATACTTCCCATGTTCACCTTCACCAATGTCACAATAATCTCCCTCCCACAAGTCCTCTGCACCCTTACTGTCAATCCTTATCTTGCCTTCTCAAATCTGGAGCTACTTTCATCTCTCCTAGTGCCACACCTGCCACTTCCCTCCATCAACACTAGCCAAATCAAAAGATAATGACCTAAATTGCTTCAATGCCCGCAGTCTTCTTGCTAAACTTGATGAACTCACATATTTTATCAACAGTCCCCCACATTATTGCTGTAGTAGAAACTGCTTCTCCACAGATGTTTCAGTCTCTGAAATTGCCCTCTCAGTTAGACTCAATCATAATCGACATACATCATAATGTATTCAGGTCATCTCTACTTGCTCCATCATCTCCCTCCTATCTGAATGTATTGTCTCTCAAAGTTCCCAAGTTCACAATCACTTCCCACATTTTACTGTCCACCTTCATGATCTGATCACTTTATTAACTTATTTGAATCCCTTGCAACCTCATATTCATTCCCACCTTTCCACGATGGAACCATTTTGCCAGTGGAAAACTTTACCACTCACTGTATAAAATATCAGACCCTCTTTCTCTCAACCAAATTGTGCACCCAACTCACTACTTCCACAATGGCATCCCATCATTGATCTTGTATATTTACCCTCCATCCTCACTCCCACCCACTATTAGTCTGTCCTCCAGTGACCACAGCTTTTTTCTCTACCTCTCAAGCCTGATTCTCCATCTGCCTAACTATATACCTCACAGAATGTGGTTATGCAATAGAGCTGACTTTCTCAAGCACATGACTTCATCTTTTTCCCTGGGACATCAATTTTTCAGAGAGTACATTGATTATTGAGGAGATTGTTATAATTTTCCCATTAGATTGAAGCCTCCTGGCTCATCTTTAAAGATTTTATTTGTATCATACATACACTGTTCCCTCTAAGCTAATCTACCTGTCACTCCATACTAACCCTCCCTGAATCTCCCTAAATGTAGAAATTCACTTGCCAGATGGCTTATATAGATCTCCTAATATCTGTTCAGCATCATGATATTGAAAACGCACACTTACTTTCTCCCATTCTGCAAAGTGCCGCTTCTCCTAGTTCGATTTGGAGATCTATCATAAAATGGGTAATAAATCATCACACACTCCACACTCTCATGTCAGGTCTGAATTTCCTCTCAGTCTAAAGCTGAAGCAATTCCTTTGCACCGGTTTCAACAAATATTTTCCCCTCTCTTCAATCATACATCCTTTCTTCCTCTTTTTTCCTGCCAACTTTAGCGCTTATTCTACTCCACAGATGACGTTACTCTCCTTCTCTCTAGCATTCCCTATGACAAATTTACTGGCCCAGATACTATATCTGCTAAAATGCTTCAATCTACTGCACACTTAGATATTTGCTCCGCATTCCTTCATTTTTAATTCCTCCCTCTCTACAGTTTTTTTTCTCACAGGTTAAAACCATTCTCTAATGATTGTTCCTATCTTAGACATCTCCTCTCTCATCTTCCTCTAACAATTATTCCTATTGTTTATTATAAGAGAGCATCAAAATATTCACATATTCAGCTATTTAATTTGGGTCACATGATATTTTATCATTTGGATTTCATCCATGTTTTCAACATAAGCTGCCATCCTTGTATATGTTCCCAAAATTGGCTAGCTTGCTTTGCTTAGATATCCACAAAATTGTATGTACAGTCTTCTGATATAATTATCAAGAAAGCCTTTAATTCTCTGCCACATATATTCCCCTAAACACCTTGTACTCTCTCAACCTTTATTCTGCTGGATTCCACCTTACCTTATAACTCACCCACAAAGTGTGGCTAACTGGGACTCTCTTTTTTCTCAGCTCATACATCCCTAGAACTACACCATATTCTCTTTAATCTCTATATAAATGATATTTCAAAGATCCTCCTCACTTCTTTTACACTTATTCTCTATGCAGGTAATAATATCCTCCTCTCCTTCCCCATTTATTCTCTTTCACTTCCTCCATCAGCACGGAATAATCTGACATTAAAGTTACATGTATACTATCTTGAATATTTTCTCATTTCCTCACAATCAACCCAAATAAGAGTAAATGCATGATTGCTAACCGTAAACACCTCGCCTCTCATTCTTCCCTTCACTCTCCTTGAAAGTCATCTCTTGATGTACATGTTTAGGAGCTACTCTCACCTCCCCTGGAATCGTAAAGTTTGCACCCAAACCAGGAAAATAATAGAATTTATCTTCTCGTAGACATCGATTAGCACTGATTCAAGTTCATGTGGAGGGACACACATTTTAGGTGGAGGCTAAACTGATCCTCTATGTGGGTACTTTCTCCTTTTTGCAATTCATGAAAATATCCAGCACTTTGCAACAAAGACACTGTACTCACCAGTGCACTTCTGATCATGCCTCCCTTCTCTTCACTCTTCAACCTCCTACTCACTCAAAATCCCTTTTACTCTAATATCCACTTTTCTCCAGACTTCATTCAATCAGCTCCAACTCCTTAATGCCCTCTTGCCACTACCATCCATCTAACCTTTTAATTTGTTTCTCCTGCATCTCATCTATTCCCTCTGACATCACATTAATTTTGGGAACTCATTCTAACCCTCCATTAAATCTCGTTTCTCTCTCTCTCTTCCCTCAAATGATTGATCCTATTTCATAACTTAATAAATTAATGACATGCTCATGATTAGCTTCAGCTAAGTTCATTTATCATTAAAAAGTTTACTTGAAGGCAATCAGCTGCTGCTACAGTTTGTTACATACTAAATTCTAGCATATTGATTGGTCAGACACTCAATATTCGACAGTGGAATAGAAGTAGTTCCTATTCCATTGTAGCATCGAATCGTCACATCATATAATACCATTGCTGGTTCACAATATATGATGGAATGATACATTACATACAATTTATTTTGTAAGTATCATATCTTAATCTGGTCTTTAGCCACCAGGGTAGATTAAAGACGAGTAAAAATATGCAACTATTTTGTTTTGCATTTGGTCTAACTATATAAAACAAAAACAAAATTGGTAAGTGCTTGGGCGAGGTTGGGGCTAGGATTGAAATTTAAAAAAATCCCCAAAACCCTAGCCCTCTTCCTATTTAGCCCTTAGAAAGATGACATGAACCATGAAAAATGAAGGCTTCCATATTTTTCCCGCTTGGGCTCAGCATTTATCTTACTTGATCACACTGGATCACCTTAGTGGCAATTATATGTCAAAATCAGAATAGTACACAAACAATATTGTTGCAAGACCAAAACATCACATTCAAATAATTGGAGGAAAGACACGCATATATGGCAAGGTGTCTTTACGTTCTCTTCTTCCTATGATAAAGGGTAAAGGGTCATCTAACTCAGTACAATACTTCAAAATTGTCTTGCAATAAAATTTAAAAAAAGTTTTATTATTGTTCTTCTTATTTTTATCATTTTGGATATTGTCATGACCACGCATTAGATATACTCCAGATCCCATGACAGAACATTCTTATTATGATTGTATGGGCTTCTAGTTTACGTGATCTAGTTTAATGGGTCAAACTATTCGTGTTCTACGTGGCTTAAAATCACTTTTCTGCTGCTTTTGTATTGGGAAAATAAAAATAACTGATGACTCCTCATATAGTTCACCTGTAAGAAAGGGTCATCGTGCTACTCCCACTTTATCAAAAGTAGTTGAGCCTGTCTCCAAGGTATCCGAAATGGGAGGATACAGAGTGTAAGTCAAGCCAATACTTTTTTTGGTGAGGTTGCTGTTAATTAGTACTTTTCATAACTAGGTCTCACTCGGGAACAAACCACATTGCCACCAGCAGTTATGAAGAAATGAGTGGACATGGAAATGATATCTACCAAAATCTAATTGGAGTACCCTGGACAAATGAACTTTCTGGGAATTGTAAGTTATTTTCGCCATACCAGATAGAGAATAATTTCTATAGCTAATGAGAATTATTCAACTCATAACAGAAATCTCCTATGGAACACCCCATATTATAGGATTTTGTGCGCTGACACAAAAAATAGTCTGGGACCAGCTCAGAACCTTCTAATTTTGCTCCAAAATTTACCAACCTAACTATTTTTGTTCGAAAGCTAGCTCTGTCACCAACGCAGTGACCACCATTAGCCATGGTATAAGTTTTGCTAGGAATCTAGGGGGCTGATTGACGAGGAATAAAGATGCTAGGAATCTAGGGTGCTGTTAAGAGGAATAAAGATGCTCGGAGTTTAGTAGCAGCTTTATATGGTGTAGAGCTGGACTCAACTAAGCAAGCGTGTGTGGTGTAAAACTCCAGCTTTAAAGGGAATCCAGTATTATATGTACTAAACATAAACTATGTAGTTTTGAAGTAATTACATGTTATTCAAACTGTTATGGTTAGCCCTGTACTGTATAGCTAACCCACAACCTCTGACTGTCTGTCTGATATCTGGTCTGAACTCAGTCCCTGTGCTAATTCTTTCACTGTAATTAGAGAATGTATCTTGACTCACAATATCATACAATACAGAAGTGACTCTCCTAGCTGAGCAGACTGTTCCTTTTATAGGTTATCTACTCAGCTCTGACAGGTCTCTATAGCGAATAACATTACAGCCAATCAGATGACTACACCTGTTAGGTAACTACAGCCAATCAAATGACTACACCTCTTAGGTAACTGTTTTATATACAGTCTGTGCATTGCATGACTATATTTGTTCAACTGTTAGTTAGGGAGCTAAGACAGGCTGACACTCCCTAACACAAACATACATCAATGCCACACAACCTTTTGGCCCTGGTCACTTTTGATGTGGAAGGACAAAGTTTACAAACTATTTTATTGTAAGTGTGACTGTTATGCATTGTTAATCTTTCCTATTTGCACACAGATGAGCCTGGAACAACGAATGATAATGATTTCAGTGTGCCACTTTTCGGACTGGACATGCCATATCATAAAATCTCATAACTTGAAATTTAAAGAATGCGTTGGTAAAGGTAAAGCCTATGTTACAATAATTATATGCTGCAATATATGCTGCAATATATGCTGCAATACAGTAAAAAGCTGTTTGTTAAGTTTTTACAACTGACAGCAGGCAAATTTAAATATGTGAGATTGTTATTCCAAAAGTTAGGAAATATATGCATGCAAATAATGCTACTCAGTAGACCATCAAATACCTATGCTGGATCTAGCACAGTCAAATCGAAATCGACTGTCTGCTGTCAAGGCTGCACCTAACCTAACAATATAGTACCTTTCTCAATAACAATCGACAATGGGTTTAATGCCCATGCTATTGGTAATGGCTTCCAATTTATGATATTTATGCAGAATTATCAGCCATCAGAAATCTACATACTAAAGCATTACAGCCATGTGATTTCATATCAGAAAGGCTCAAAGATTCCTTCTTCATGACTTGAAGGGTGATATGCTAGCTAGTCTATCGACAGTGAAAACACTTTGTTTCTCTAGCACTCTAATTTTAGATCTAAGACCTTCGTGTTATTTTTGCTTTCAGCTGTCATGTACCTTGGTCTTCTGTGCTCAAGTATCATTTACTTCTTTCAGCTAGATCTACATACTTTTTTAGTCATTTGCATTTTGTTGAAAACACAATGTTTGCCACTGTTAACTCTCACCATATCAGCAATTGCAGTATTGTTCTAGAAGAGTCATGTTAGATGCAGTCTTGCTAGCCAACAACTTGATTTTGATTTAACTGTGTGAGCTTTAGTGAAGCTTTTTAATACAGTAACCAAGTTCAATCTTTGTACAGATATATCCACTAGAGTCCATAAAGAGTTCATTACCATAGCCTCCAATACTATGCAGAACACATTCACTTCCATGCATAAAGCTTGTATTTCAATGATACGATATTGACTACTTTGTTCTAAGCATTCTCCAAACTTGTCTGACAGTAGTACTTTAGACAACTTCCTCTTCCTAGAATACTCTGGAGATAGCCATGACTTTCATCAGCAATGAAATATCAATTTTGTAATAATTATTGGTTATTACGTAATAATTATTGCTTAAGTTTAGACATAATGAAATATTTTAATCCTACAGTATGTAGAAAGTAGTTTAATAAAGAGTGATATTGTAGACATCCTAGAGTAAGTAGAAAATAGTTTAATAAAGAATAATATTGTAGGCATCCAACTATTTCAAATGTAGATTGAGCAATAAATTGATAGTATTGAGCATGTGATAAATATTGGAGAGTAAGTGGTCATTCAAATGCAAACAAAAACTTACATATTTCCATATGAATATGTTGCATATTATCTGTAAATGATACATTACATTTACAGGGTAAAATGTAAAATTAGGTCTAATAGTCCTGAAATATCTTATTCTAGAATATGCTTCAGGGAGAAAAAAAATTCTACTAAAACTGAACCCTTAGAGGATGACAGATAGAATTTAAAATTTTATCTGTTTTCATATGTGGCAAAATTATTAATAAAAAAAAACTTACGCTGATGGCACCATCATTACTTGCGTGATATTTTCAAGAAGGAAGTTAGCTGTACTTCAGGCTGTCATTTTAAGGCTGGATTTAAGTCCAAAACCAAGAGTACAAATTTTGTTCAGTATCAGCCTAGTTTGTAGCTAATTGCATATAGTTTTAGCTTATAACTAAAGATGCTTCTATAGTAGCTCTTATGTTGAACTTTTATATTGTTTTCTTACCTTTTTCAGATCAAGATGCATCTGCCATGGAAGTTGATTAATATATTGGATGTCTGATCTTAGATTTGAGAGTCTATAAGTTCGGTTCTGCTAAATGTTTAGCTAAAAAATTAGCTGTTTATCTAGTAGCTAAGGCTCTTTTGCCAGCTTTCCATCTGTCTTGTTTATCTCCTAAAAGACTATAATTCTGCAGTAAATTTACAAAGAATTTGCTCACTTCTTCCAAGTCTAAGATGTGCATGCCCATTAAGGAGCTAGAAGAAGTACCTTAAATTCCATGGGAACTGGAAGTAGTCGTACAAGTTACACTTTTGAAGATAATTTTTATAATACAGCATTGAAGTCCATAAATCTTTTTAAAGGTTAGTATAAGCAGGTAAGTTCGACCTATATTGTATGCATATTATAAAGAAATTTCAATTACATTTCTTCTTTTGTAATAGGCAAACAAGTAGTGTCTTGAAGATAATGCAGAGTTACACATCCATTCTCTGCTTGGTCTGTCTTCGAATTTAGTCCAACTTCCAATAACAAGTCCTCTGCAACACCAAGTAAACTCCACTCCTACTATATGCTGCCTTCTAGATATTTAAATGTTTTAGCCTAAGTTTTACTCACTCTTTTAATCTCCACATCGCATCCATTCAAGACATTGTGCACAATATTTGATCTATGCTGTATAGTTACTTTTAGTAGTTTAGAAACAGCTGCCTCCTGGAGCTGGAGAAAATTATGGGGACCAGGACATCCACTACAAATGGAGGAGGATAATTTGATGGTGTGCAATAACCAGAAAGAAGAATTCTGTCATGAATCTGTGACCATCTAATTTTTATGCGTGTCATGAAATCATGAGCATCAATTCAGCATAAAATTTGATTATATCACATATTTGCAACAGTTATCTAGGCAGGGAAATCAGTAGAATTTCACACAAACACTTTTTTTATTAACTCAATAATCAACTTAAAAAAATTGTATTCTCTCGACATTTCGACTAGATGCTCCAGCCTTCATCAGGAATTCTATAGCTACATAATATAAACTTTGACAAGAGACTTATTCCTCATGAAGGCTAGAGCATCTAGTTGAAATGTCGAGAGAATACAATTTGAAGTCGATTATTTAGAAAGTTATTATAATGTTATTATGTCAATTGAGAGTTCATTGAAAGATTAACTTTCATGTTTGCAAGTATTGAAATAATTTTAGTTTAACAGCTGTGCTTCTGCAGGTGCTTTGATTATGACAGTATTTTAATGTTCTACAAGCTGTAGTAGTTTAGTTCTAAACACTCTGTGGTGGGGAGATTTGATATGTCTTCTAATTGTCTTAGGTAAGCATGTAGGATTGGTTTACAGAGGTCAATTGTTCTGCAAAACAGTCTTCACCAAAAGAGAGAATGAAGTTGCCATCAAAACTCTTCAAGGTGAATGATGGTGATTAAACATTTGTACATACATGATGCATTATTTCTTATTGCATCAGGATCTTATCACCCAAGTCTGGTAAAAGAACTTCTGAAGGAGTCTTGTATACTGTCAAAATTCAAGCACCGCAATTTACTTTCTCTAATTGGAGTCTGTGTGGACGGAGGTTTAGTCCCTTTTATTGTCATGCCATTTATGACCAATGGCAACCTCCTTGATTTCCTGGACAAAGAGAGTGAGCATTTGAGTGTTGTGCCATTCAAGACAACTGGAGAAAGGACAGTGAGTTTATAACATTACAAATATGTCAGTTCTATCAACTTTAACATCTCTAGATGAAAGTTGAAAACAAGCTATTGGATATGTGTCTGCAAGTGGCCAAAGGTATGAAGTACTTGACCAACAAACGAATGGTACATAGAAACCTGGCAGCAAGAAACTGCATGTGAGTTTATACTAGATCATAATCAGTCAGGGAAGATGGCAATATTGGGAAAAGTGCTATACAAAATTCTACTAATGCAAAAATGACCAAAAATGAGCTGAAACAAGGAAAGCAGTGTTTGGATCACATAATTTCAATGGCTATTCATGATCTACCAGTTTATGCACTTCTCAAAGTTGCTATTCTGTAGCTGAATATGTGAACTACACACAAAGATTACATATTCAGTCTTGTAGGTATTGTGAGTTGAATAGCTGAGCAACATCCATCAGAGGAGAAACCAATAATTGATAGAAGTCTATCCATGAACACATATTCTTTCACGGATATATCAATGAGTAGTCTTTCTGTTCTAAGATGATGTGGACTTAGCAAAGATGTCACCTACCTGTTTCTATATAATGGTCTTGAATTTATGTCAATATATTTACCAGTTTTTACTATGGAAAATGAGAAGATTCACTTCCTTATTGCAGAAAAGTTCTGGCAGCATGCAAGCCTCTAGAAAAAAATTCAATCCAGGTAGCGTTTCATTAATCTGCAAATGAGAAACAGTTATAGCTGAGATATGATATTATTGATCATACCACATTTTTGTGTACTCTATATTTTACCAGCCACACTGATATGTGGCTTTGTGTTTGGAGTGTAAGTGGAGAAAACTGACGTAGTGAGTTTGTGATTATAGTGTCTAGTTTGAAACAGTAAATTATATTATATAATGGTCTGCATGCAAATACAACTAAACTATATAATATGAAATGCGTACACTATACCTCACATTTAGTTCCCAGCTATAATGCAGAGTCAGAATTTTCATGGTGTATAACAGCCACTCTGTATTGAAGTTCAGCTCTCCTCTCCACTATCAAATGAAGTGTCTTAAATATTAAGAAGGGCATGAAATATGGCCAGACAACCCCGAAGTTTTAACTGTCACAGAGATAGATTTGTGGCTGCTAAACTGTAGCAGTTAAATTGATACATCTGAGATTTATTTCCTCAACTCACATTTCCACTAGCTTGCTGCATGGTCTCTGCATTATTGAGTGTATGTACAGATCCAGACAAATGGCATCAAACAGTAGAGGTTTACCATTCTTCCAAATTATTGCTTCGAGTTACAGATTGTTGAGTAAATTGAAG
The DNA here is from genome assembly GCA_028752905.1 of Cladorhizidae sp. MBARI D1340-BT2. NCBI lineage: Eukaryota > Metazoa > Porifera > Demospongiae > Poecilosclerida > Cladorhizidae > Cladorhizidae sp. MBARI D1340-BT2. The sequence continues at coordinate 14,675,322 of JAQNBH010000007.1, read as the reverse complement.
CCAAAAAAGAAGTTGTTCTCCTCTATGCATATGTTTGGTTATCAGGTAACCAACTACATTGTTATCATTTTGCATGTAAAATATTTAAGATTTCTTATCTTTATATGTGGAGTCAATGCAGCCAGTTTTCTGGGTTAAAACATTAAAAAAACATTCTAAATGACCATCCCAACTGTTTCAAATAAGAAGTTGCTTTAAGAACTTTTTTGCCCATTAAACTTTTAGTGTTACAATTTGATGGTTTTCTATGACAAATAAATAAGTGTTTCCCTATTCATAGATTACTCATGTGCTTGCCTCATTTTCTGTCCTATTTGAGTATTAATGAAATCCTATAAAATTGTCACACAAGGAAAAGTGACTAACACAATGTTGTAACACACAGAAATAAACTAATCTATGTATCTGCCATTAAGATTCTAGATTGAGAAAAAACTACACAATCACAAGAAATACACTATGTTGTTCAGTGTTTTGTTAGTGCTCTACTATCTCTGAACCTTTAAGTATGCCCTACATGGGTTGAGTTTCAGTAATTTGGATGCATCCACAACATTTTCCCATAAACCTCAGTATTGGAATGCTTGTGATTTGGTTACTAGTTCTGCAAGGAGTAATGCTGGAATGAATTATTTCACCAAGAAAGAATTTTGCTTATATTTGGCAAATATAATATTTAAGCATTAAGTAGCTATGATTTGTAGTCCACATACTGAAGACTAGAGCATCTAGTCGAAATGTCGTGTGAATAAAAATTGAAGTTGATTTATTGAGATGGTGATTTTAATGTTATTATGTCAACAGAGTTCATTGAGAGATTATTATTTTAATTTATGTTTTTCCCTTTTGCCTTAATAAGTTTCTATCTCATCTGTAAATGGCTCTACTCTATTTCATACAGTGGGCCTATGGAGTAACTTGCTGGGAGATCTTCAGTTGCGGCAAGATTCCCTATTCCCAGGTAGCTGAAAAGGAACTTCTTCCAATGCTTCGCTCTGGGTATAGGATGCAATGAAGCATGCTCCGATAAATTGTGAGGCAGGAAGCATGGCTATGTGATGTCATAACTATTGGAAGATGTTTATTTGGTTACAGAATGACATAGAATAGTAGAGCTTTTTAATAGACTATGTGTTACACTGCTGATTCTTTATCTTGTCTTAAAGCCCAACTGGCTGCATAACTGGGACATGCCCTGTTTGCTCATCATCTATTAAAGCCACCCCAGGATTGTTGAATGTTACTCGTCATGACAAACTATAGCAAAAACCTTACAAGCTTCCTGATTTGCATTGGAACATTCACTCAGTATACTTTTAAAATTTGTTTGCCACCAGTAGTGAGCATATCCCCTTTTTATTCTCTACACTTACATATGGCAGTTTAATAATCATTTTGTCTTATGTTAATTGTGTCCTAGATATCACGATCTTCAGATGACATGCTGGACAGAAGATCCAGCCAACAGACCTCACTTTTCTATATTGTACATCAAACCAAACACTTCATACACGACCGATCTAGGAATTCTGCATCCACAGTACGAAGAGCAGATGATATAATGGTTAAACCTGCACTCGATGATGAAAGTGCCTCTCCCCCTCAAGTAGGACATTGTCCCCCATGGAACAGCAGAGAGCACGGCACAACACTCAAAATAATGCTCACTCTCTTTGTCCAGGAAATCAAGGAGGTTGCCATTGGTCATAAATGGCATGACAATAAAAGGGACTAAACCTCCATCCACACAGACTCCAATTAGAGAAAGGAAATTGTGGTGCTTGAATTTTGACAGTATACAAGACTCCTTCAGAAGTTATTTTACCAGACTTGGGTGATAAGATCCTGATGGAATAAGAAATAATGCATCATGTACGTACAAATGTTTAATCACCATCATTCACCTTGAAGAGTTTTGATGGCAACTTCATTCTCTCTTTTGGTGAAGACTGTTTTGCAGAACAACTGACCTCTGTAAACCAATCCTACATGCTTACCTAAGACAATTAGAAGATATATCAAATCTCCCCACCACAGAGTGTTTAGAACTAAACTACTACAGCTTGTAGAACATTAAAATACTGTCATAATCAAAGCACCTACTGAAACACAGCTGTTAAACTAAAATTATTTCAAGACTTGCAAACATGAAGTTAATCTTTCAATGAACTCTCAATTGACATAATAACATAATAATAACTTTCTAAATATTCGACTTCAAATTGTAGACTTTTAACATTGATGTTACACAAACACTTTTTTATTAACTAATAACCTTCTCAATAATCAACTTAAAAAAATTGTATTCTCTCGACATTTCTACCTCTAGCTACATAATATCAACTTTGACAAGACTTATTCCTGATGAAGGCTAGAGCATCTAGTCGAAACGTCGAGAGAATACTACTGATTTCCCTGCCTAGATAACTGTTGCAAATATGTGATATAATTAAATTTTATGCTGAGTCGATGCTCATTATTTCATGACACGCATGAAAATTAGATGGTCACAGATTCATGACAGAATTCTTCATTGTGGCATTCCTTTTATTGCACACCATAAATATTGATCAAAATATCGTCCTGCATTTGTAGTGGATGTCCTGGTCGCCATAATTTTCTCCAGCTCCAGGAGGAAGCTGTTTCTAAACTATTATACAGCATAGATCAAATAAATTATTGTGCACAATGTCTTGAATGGATGCGATGTGCAGATTAAGAGAGTGAGTAAAACTTGGGCTAAAACATTTATATATCTAGAGGGCAGCATATAGTAGGAGTGGAGTTCACATGGTGTTGCAGAGGACTTGTTATTGGAAGTTGGACTAAATCGGGAGACAGACCAAGCAGAGAATGGACTGTATTAGCTTCAAGAGACTACATGTATGTCTAGTATGAATGTCAGGGAATTCCTCCTCCCTGACTGATATCACAGAAACAGCTGTTGTTGACAGCCAGTCAGAACAAGTCTGGTGGAGAGCCCTGAGAACTTACCAACCGAGCCCACCTCCATTCAGAGCCCTGGGAACTTACCAACCGAGATCACCTCCATTCAGAGCCCTGAGAACTTACCAACCACCACCTCCATTCAGAGCCCTGAGAACTTACCAACCACCACCTCCATTCAGAGCCCAGAACTAATCAAGACAAATTCACCTGATCTATCAGAAAGTGACATGGAGCACTCTGATTGGTCGCCAGGGGATGGTGCCATAGCAACCTGATGATATGGAACCCCAGTAGCTAGAATAATATAAAAGGGACTGTTTAGACAAGATAATGTTAGATAATTAAGAGTCTGTAAGTTAAGAGCTAAGCTAGACATTAATTTGTGGCTGAGACTGTATTGTGATGATTGCCTTTGTGCAGAGTTATCTATTTTATGTAATATAACAATTCATTGTTATTTGGGGATCCAGCAATCTAGGAGAGATTGCTGAGTTTGGCTTACTCTGAGACTGTCCAGTGGGTTAGACTGGGAAGTAAAGGGTACGTCGCATAAGAGTCAGGGATCTGTCTGGAGGGTTAGAGTGTCCGCTCTGGAAGAAGGCTGATTCTATGACAATGAACAATAAATATAATGGATATTATAGATATTATCTTTATAATATGCATACAATATAGGTCGAACTTACCTGCAGGACAAGCTTATACATACCTTAAAAAGATTCATGGCCTTCAATGCTGTATTATAAAAATTATCGTCAAAAGTGTAACTTGTACGACTACTTCCAGTGCCCATGGAGTTTAAGGTCCTTCTTCTAGCTCCTTAAAATTGGCATGCACATCTTAGACTTGAAGAAGTAAGCAAATTCTTTGTAAATTTACTATAGAATTATAGTCTTCAGGAGATAAACAAGACAGATAGAAAGCTGGAAAAAGAGCCTTAGCTACTAGATAAACATCAAGCAATAGCTAGCTATGCTTAGCTAAACATTTAGCAGAACCGAACTTATAGACTCTCAAATCTAAGATCAGACATTATATAAATCATCAACTTCCATGGCAGATGCATCTTGATCTGAAAAAGGTAAGAAAACAATATAAAAGTTCAACATAAGAACTGCATCTTTAGTTATAAGCAATTAGCTATAAACTAGGCAGATACTAAACAAAATTTGTACTCTTGGTTTTGGACTTAAGTCCAGCCTTAAAATGACAGCCTGAAGTACAGCTAACTTCCTTCTTGAAAATGTCATGCAAGTAAAGATGGTGCCATCAGCTTAAGTTTTTTTTAATTAATAATTTTACCACATATGAAAACATATAAAAATTTAAATTCCATCTGTCATCCTCTAAGGGTTCAGTTTTAGTAGTTCTCCCTGAAGCGCATATTCTAGAATAGTAAGCATAAGATATTTCAGGACTATTAGACCTAATTTTACATTTTACCCTGTAAATGTAATGTATCATTTACAGATAATATGCAACATATTCATATGGAAATATGTAAGTTTTTGTTTGCATTTGAATGACCACTTACTCTCCAATATTTATCACATGCTCAATAATGTACTATCAATTTATCGTTAAATCTACATTTGAAATAGTTGGATGCCTACAATATCTCGGATGCCTACAATATCTCTACTTACTCTAGGATGTCTACAATATCACTCTTTATTAAACTATTTTCTACATACTGTAGGATCATTATGTCCAATAATTATTACCATATATTGTAATATGTATATAAAATTGATATTTCATTGAAAATATTTGCTGATGAGAGTCAAGGCTATCTCCAGAGTATTCTAGGAAGAGTAAGTTCTCTATACTATTATTGTGAGACAAGTTTAGAGAATGCTTAGAACAAAGTAGTCAATATCGTATCATTGAAATACAAGCTTTATGCATGGAAGTGAATGTGTTCTGCATAGTATTGGAGGCCATGGTAAAGAACTCTTTATGGACACTAGTGGATCTATCTGTACAAAGATTGAACTTGGTTACTGTATTAAAAAGCTTCACTAAAGCTCACACAGTTAAATCAAAATCAAGTTGTTGGCTAGTAAGACTGCATCTAACATGACTCTTCTATAACAATACTGCAATTGCTGATATGGTGAGACTTACAGTGGCAAGCATTGTGTTTTCAACAAAATGCAAATGAATAAAAAAGTATGTAGATCTAGCTGAAAGAAGCCAATGATACTTGAGCATAGAAGACCAAGGCACATGACAGCTGAAAGCTAAAATAACACGAAGGTCTTAGATCTAAAATTAGAGTGCTAGAGAAACAAAACATTTTCAAAGTGTTTTCACTGTCGATAGACTAGCTAGCATATCACCCCTCAAGTCATGAAGAAGGAATCGTTGAGCCTTTCTGATATGAAATCACATGGCTGTAATGCTTTACTATGTACATTTCTGATGGCTGATAATACTGCATAAATATCATAAATTGGAAGCCATTACCAATAGCATATGCATTAAACCCATATTGTCGATTGTTATTGAGAAAGGTACTATAATTATTGTTAGGTTAGGTGCAGCCTTGACAGCAGACAGTCGATTTCGATTTGACTGTGCTAGATCCAGCTTAGGTATTTGATGGTAGCATTATTTGCATGCATATATTTCCTAACTTTTGGAATAACAATCTCACATATTTAAATTTTCCTGCTGTCATTCGTAAAAACTTAACAAACAGCTTTTTACTGTATTGCAGCATATATTGCAGCATATATTGTAACATAGCTTTACCTTTACCAACGCATTCTTTAAATTTCAAGTTATGAAATTTTATGATACGGCACTTTGACATGTCCAGTCCGAAAAGTGGCACACTGAAATCATTATCATTCGTCGTTCCAGGCTCATCTGTGTGCAAATAGGAAAGATTAACAATGCATAACAGTCACACTTACAATAAAATAGTTTGTAAACTTTGTCCTTCCATATCAAAAGTGACCAGGGCCAAAAGGTTGTGTGGCATTGATGTTTGTGTTAGGGAGCGTCAGCCTGTCTTAGCTCCCTAACTAACAGTTGAACAAATATAGTCATGCAATGCACAGACTGTATATAAAACAGTTACCTAAGAGATGTAGTCATTTGATTGGTTGTAGTTACCTAACAGGTGTAGTCATCTGATTGGCTGTAATATTATTCGCTATAGGGACCTGTCAGAGCTGAGTAGATAACCTATAAAAGGAACAGTCTGCTCAGCTAGGAGAGTCCCCTCTGTATTGTATGATATTGTGAGTCAAGATACATTCTCTAATTACTTTATCAGCAGTTATAGAATTAGCACAGGGACTGAGTTCAGACCAGATATCAGACAGACAGGCAGAGGTTGTGGGTTAGCAATACAGTACAGGGCTAACCATAACAGTTTGAATAACATGTAATTACTTCAAAACTACATAGTTTATGTTTAGTACATATATATTGGCACAAAATCCTATATAGGGTGTTCCATAGGAGATTTCTGTTATGAGTTGAATAATTCTCATTAGCTATAGAAATTATTCTCTATCTGGTATGGCGAAAACAACTTACAATTCCCAGAAAGTTCTTTGTCCAGGGTACTCCAATTTGATTTTGGTAGATATCATTTCCATGTCCACTCATTTCTTCATAACTGCTGGTGGCAATGTGGTTTGTTCCCGAGTGAGACCTAGTTTATGAAAAGTACTAATTAACAGCAACATCACCAAAAAAAAGTATTGGCTTGACTTACACTCTGTATCCTCCCATTTCAGATACCTTGGAGACAGGATCAACTACTTTTGATAAAGTGGGAGTAGCAATATTACCCTTTCTTACAGGTGAACTATTTGAGGAGTCATCAGTTATTTTTATTTTCACAAAACAAAAGCAGCAGAAAAGTGATTTTAAGCCACGTAGAATACGTTTAGACCTGCTGAGAGTAACTGACTTAGTCATTTTAATCTTCTTTTGGAACTAAATGCAATGGATGCTACGTACGAAAATAACTGAAATGTCAAGTTAAGCAGTGACTCTCGCTCAACGCTAAAACTCTAGCATACACACCCACGGCGGACGCCACGCAAATTTGGTGCGTGCCGTATTTTTTAGCATAGCGTTGGCTAAGATATTTGTTGAGTGTCCGACGATTGGGCAATACAGACCGCTGGGTATTACAATAGCAAGGAAAAAAAGAGGACAATTACCAACAACAGACAATTGCCACAAACTGAGGCACATAATGTTTTTAACTGCCAGTTAGGTCGTGTATGAATTGGAAGCAGATACTCTTTTTCTTTTAAAGAGCCTAGTCAGACTACCTCAGAATTCATAAGAATTCCTTTGATCAGTAATATTCAAATACCCCATTCCCAGTTTACTGAGGTGTTTCCACATATTGAAAAGCTTTATACTTTTTTGGGTCAACATTTCAAACAAGTGCTTCATTTTTCAAATTGAAAAGTCACTACTTTGATCAGATTTTAAATGGGGTCTTCTCTACTTCAAGGTCACTTTCTGTTACCCCATCATTATAACTTCTTTCTCCATGACCTGTTACACAACTATTTGGATTTGACATAAGTGATTATGTGAATCGTCTTCAACCCAGAGTTGCACATATCATTAGTTGCTTCTAGCTTGTTGGCTTGTTCACTTTTGTTTTTTCTCTTTAGCAATGATTATTGATGGATTTTTAATTGGAGTTGTTTAAACTGCTCTATGCCTCTCTCAAGAAGCACCATTGAAGAGTTACCTTCTTCAGTTGTAGAGGTAACATCTTGCTCCTCTCCAAAATGATCCTCCTATCATCATTGTGAACAAGGCTACTACATACTTTGCCTTCATCAGCCATTTAGTGTTTTTGTGAACATGACCAGAAATAGAGTTGGATGCTGGCTTGTTAAGGATCTTGTAGCTTACCCCCCCATTATCCTTTGCTTAACTTCTTACCTATTTAATTGTTCTTCAATGTGTTTAGCAATATTTGTGGTGGAGAGAAATTAGCAATTGTCATTTGAGGCTTCTTCTGCTGAAAACTGGAAAACAAGCTAAAAATCTAATCCATGACACTACTCAGAATCATTATTATATTAAGTAAATATCAAGTAAAGTATGAGAGTGAAGAAACAAAATCCTGAGCATATTTTTACACCCAGCATGCAAGTGCAATTTTCTATGAACATCATGGATAGCTGTATAGAAGTCGTTCACAGAAATTATTCTTCTGAATTACCCCAGGACAGAATATTCTCTACAATCTCTAATAATATTGTAGCAACTTGCATGCATTCCAGTCTGTTATTGAGGAACAACAACAATAGCATGTTCTCCCAAACTAGTTGTCCAATCAATGGAAATTATTATTCTTTATTTAAAGGTGAGTGTTTTTATAACTGGATAAGTAGCTATATCTCATTATTACTTGATTTTATTCATTTATAAATGACTCCATTGGTTTCACTCATGCTGCCAGGATTGTAGTCAAACAATTTAAAGTGCATTCCTTTTTCACTTACTATCCGGAACAATAATCTGCCCTTTCTATTACAAAGAAGATGGATATTTGTTCCTTGAAACTGGTTATATATGAGGGAGAGTTGATGTCAGTGATTTGCTGCTTAGGGAGAGAAATTAATACAGAGCTTGTGTACAACTGAGCCATGGGGAATCCAGATGGCATGCAAATTTAATCTCATAGTGTGAGGTGTCTGTTTATTATAACATTGAGTGTTTACTAGAATTATTTGAATAGGTCTTGCAAATAATATTGTTCGTGATATATGCACTTGTAAATTATGAGCTAATGGTACTATGACAATGACACTCTGTCTTGTCTACATCATATGATTAGTAACTGAGATTTACTATTCATGCTCTTTGATATCTGCTAATGCTTATATGGACTTTCCTTCGCATTTTCATTATCTATTTTTCGCGATGGATTTAAGAAGTGATTCATTAGCTCATGCCAACACTCAAGCTGACTATTTTCACAGAATGTCACATATATTTTGTCTTGTTTGCATACGAATATCAACAATTTTAAAATACAAATCTTACAAAAGAATGCCGTCATAATTTATTTCTCTGTTGGTGTTGTATATACTTATTCTCAAGTCAACACAATCCTTTAAACTACTACAAGTCTACAACAGTTATTAACTAAACAAGCTTAGTTTTCTTGATAAATTCCCATTTTGAAAAAATTTAATTTCCCAGAGAAGGCAAGTTTAGAAATGTGAATCTTTCAAGGCACTATAAAAATACTCTCAATGAACCCTCAGTTGATATAGAATAGCTTCCTCATTTATCATTCTTCAAAGTTGCGTGGATCTACTTCATGTCTCATGTTATTTGGGTATAATAAAATTTGTGTTAACTTTGGATACACTAGTGCTTCTTACCAGATCTTCCATTGCTAATGTTACGTGAAGTTGGTATGCAAAGATATCTTATTCTATGCAACTTGACTGTGTGAATCTAGCATCGCTATATAATACTCTACTCTAACTTGCCCAGTTCTGTGTAGGACTCACTAACTGTGGTGTGCCAGTTTGTCCTGATACAACACCTAAAATGTGAGTCATACAAACCACCACAAATGGTTGACAAAAATTGATTAATAGGGTGATAACATGCCTATATTTTTATTCAATCACTTACCATAAACAATGTGAACAGAACAATAATTAATAAGGTGATAACAAATCTAAATTAGTTTTCTAACAATTGCTAGCCCACCAGTACTGCTTAGATTAACACTATTATTCTTACATTTTGGTATATGCTAATGACTTCTTTAAATTATGATGAAAAAACTTAATTGTTTTTGTTAAATAACTACATTAAAAAATCTTCCAACTAAGCACTGCCTTCGAGTGAGGGAGACGGAGGATGGGGGGTATTTCTTATTTCTCTATGTCACAGCACCAGAACTGCCGTTATATTTGCCTAACTAGTGTTGGGGCTCTTCGTATCCATCATGTGAGTAGTTTGTTATGGGAATCCATGAGTTGAAGATCCTAGTAATGGTGGTCAACCTCATGCCACATATGATGTGACTGAAGCAGAGTTTCCTCCATTCAGAAAGGATGTTAGAATCCTCAAGCAAATTCCCAGGGCAAGTAGAGAGCTTGCAGCCAGGAAGTTGATGCAACTGATCCAGACTGTTGAAATTTAATGACATAGGCTCTTGGTCCAAGCTCCTCCACTTTGCATCAAGATATCTTCGGGTTCCAAAGAGAGGAACTGACCACAAGAACCTGGCAAGTCTTGTGAATGAGCAGCTTAGTGTGAATATTCCACCACCACTTTCAACCTGGACTGCCTGGGCAGTGCGGGTCGAGGCAAGTCACCTAAAGATCCTATGGAATCATTAACTTGTAGAATATCATCTAAGTTAGGGGGAGGTGATTTTAAGGTAGCTATATGGCTAGCTAGCTCGGATGAATGTCTGGCTGAGAGATATGAAGCAAAACTTATGTCCCTCCAGCAGAAGAATCACAAACACTCAGATTGTGTGATACCTTACTTACCAGATATATCTGTGCAGTGTGTGAGGGTGTCTGGGGAAAAAGAGGCTCAGGCAATCCTGTCCTTTCCAGGTGGTTCTGCTGGTGGCCCTGATGGTTTGTGCCCCCAGCACCTGAAGGATATGGTTGGTGCATTTTCAGGAGAGGGAAGTGAACAGTTTCTCTGTGTCCTGTCTCATTTTGTGAACATGATTCAGGAAGGCAGGACACCTGTCTTGGTGCATCCTTCTTATTTGTGGCTACACTAGTTGCACTAGAGAAGAAAGGAGTGGGTGTGAGGCCTATTTCCCTAGGTACGTTGCACCGTCTAGTTGCCAAGTGTGCTGGTAGATTTGTGAGAGAGGAGATGGGGAAATTGCTTGCGCCTAGGCAGCTAGGTTATAGGATAGCAGGTGGTGCAAAACAGTTGTGTATGCTGCTAGAATTTATGTTCAGAGTTTGACAGATGATATGGCCATGGTCAAGTTAGATTTTAAGAATGCATTTAGTTCTGTCCGGAAAGATAAGATGCTTGAGATTGTTGGTGAGGTAGTTCATGTTCTCTCTCCATTTGTTCATTCAGCCATCCAGTTTGTTCTGGGGGAATACCACACTCAAATCAGAAGAAGGAATATAGCAGGGAGATCCACTGGGTCTGCTATTGTTCTGTCTATCCATCAACCATGTATGTCAGAGCCTGTAATCAGAACTTTGTGTTTTCTACCTGGATGATGGAACTATTGGGGGCTCCTCTGAGGATGTGCAGAATGATATTAAGTATGTTGAGGAATTGACAAGTGAGCTAGGCTTGCAGTTGAATATTGCAAAATCAGAGCTGATATGTAGTAGCCCTTCAACTCGAGACAAAATGCTGTCTGCTGCTGCTGGGTTACAGTACATGTATGTTATGTCACCTTGCTTGGTTCTTCTTTGGGAAAGGAGGGCTCAGTTGACAGTGCAAGCTTGGAGTAGGTGAAACTTTTGAAGATTACGGGGGAAAGGTTGAAATACCTTATGCGCTCAGTGTCAGGGAGCATCCTGATAACTGCCTCTGACACCTCTGGAAAAGGAGGAACTACCTGTGGGAATCACGTTGTGACTGCCTCTGACACCTCTGGGAAAGGAGGAACAACCTGTGTGAATCATTCACCTGATTACTCACCTACATCAGAAGGTGTAAAACCACAGAGATCAGAGAAAACAGACTACCTACAAAACCACTACGTGAACTGTGACAGAATCTATAAAAGAGGAGAACAGCAAAGAGAAAAGAAGCACAAAGAAAGAAAGAAAGCGAACGATTAAGAAAGACAATTAAGACTGAGTAAGTCTATCATCGAACGAGATAGATTACTAGTGATATTGTGCTTATTGATATATGTTTTTAATGTGCATTTGAGCCATTGTTTTATTGTTCTTTAATTCCTAACAAGCTCAAGTGAGGGAGTGAGGTTAGTGTATTGGTCTTAAGGTCTTGAGGGCAAGAGGTGTGGTGCATCTAGGTTCTCAGGCAAGGGTTTGGCATCATCAGAAACTGCTAGTGACTTATAAGAGGTCACAGGAAGAGAGTTTCTGACATTTGGTAGCGGTGGGATCAGCGAAACAGTGTTGGATCCTAGTGGAAGACAACTTGGACAGGAGTTCCTAGTTGGGCGGAGCATCGCGTTGCGCTATTTTCTTTTCTCTGTTGCTACGTTAGCAGGGAAACGGCTCGGGTATTCGTATCTAGGAGCCTGTGAAACACAAAACCCTACCCTAGGATATCATACAGTGTTAGTCCCTAGGGACAGTGTATATTTTGGTTGTATCCTTTGTCGTTTATTACAGCGACATTATCTTAATTGTGTTCTGTATATATGCAACCCGCGAGCATGTCTCACGAACGAGCGTGGCCAGGAGAAGACCGTCAGTTATGGAGTGGGAGTATTTTGCAAATTCCTAGGGATGGTATGGCAGAAGAAGCAACGATTCTGAAGAATCTATTATATCTGGAACGCTGCTGATGACGCGATTCGTTCAAGCAGAAGAAAGACAGGCACAGAAGGAGGAAGAAAGACTTCAGTGAGAGGAAGAACGACAGGCACAGAGGGAGGAAGATAGACTTCACCGAGAGAAAGAAAGACAGGCACAGAGGGAGGAAGAAAGACAGCGAGAGGAAGAACGAAGGAGCGTGAGCAGGCACATCAAGAACGTCAAGAAGAACGTTGGACTCAGCTCCTATCCTCACGATTTCCTCCACCCACAGGAGCAGTAGGACCTCCCCAGATAAACTTGCAGAAGTTTAGTGAAGGCACCGACGATATGGGTGCATACTTGAAAATGTTCGAGGTGACAGCTAGCGCGAATGGTTGGCCAGCCCGACAATGGGCGAATTACTTAAGGGGTTCATTGTCTGGTCAAGGGTTGACGGCAGTGGCAGCTCTGCTAGCACTTAGTCAGACCAATTACGAGCAGGTCAAAGAAGCCCTCTTGAATATCTACAAGGTGACCTCTGAAACATACCGAGCCAAGGTATTTGACCAGACATTCGACAGACTAACCCCGATGGATGGTTCAGGCCGTACAAACAGTCCTTCCACCAGTGGTTGGACTCCTCCAACATGACAGAACGAGATACTATGCTCTTATGAGCTAGCACTAAAGCGTCTTCCAGGTTGGTTGGAGGGGCAGATGCGACGGTTTCACCCCGACATTTATGAGGAACTGGGTGAGGATGTTGTACGCTATTTGTCCAGTCAGCGACAAGGAGGAGGAATACCAAATAAATCCGACCAGAGAGAGAGTTTTCAACCAAAACCTAGGGACACTCGAATCACCCAAGACCACTGCAGCAGAAGCATCCAGAGGCAGAGGGAAATAAAGGTGTCTATTCTCCACCCGGTAGGGACTTGAAACAGATCGAATGTTTCAGATGCGGAAAAAAAGGACATTTTCGAAAAGATTGTCGAGTAAATATGGAAAGTGTCAATTTTGGACACAGCACATACATCCGGACGAATTTACCGACTTGGACAAGAATGGCCAAGGTCAACGGCAAGTATGTAGTGGCGTTGCTGGACACAGGCTGCTTGAAATCCATAGTATATCCGAGGTGCATCGACAGCAAAGGATGGAAAATACCCTACACTACTGCTAGTTCTCGAAAGACTTGGTTTCCTGCCGCGAGAATCGAGTTACAGATAGACGGGAAGACACACAAGCTTGCAGTGGGTGTATTACCTCACATCAATGTGGACATGGTTTTGGGGAAAGATGTACCATATCTCAGGAAGCTACTCAGAGAGATGCTTCAGGATGATGTCAAGAAGGAGACTCAACCAACGGAAGAAGTGAAACCTCCTGATGTGGCCATGGTGACCACAAGAGCTGGACACAACCGACAGCAGGAGGGAACCAAGCCGCAGAGTCGCAACAGAAGCAGGATGAAGCAATCATTCAGACTCTAGAAACTTTGGAAGAGGAAGAGTCAAGTTTGGGTAACATGTACAAATTTGATGATGAAATAATTGTTGTCCCAACCCAACGTTGTTTCCCAGATAAGGCTACAGAAGATCCTCTATGGCCGGAACAAGTTACCCCTAGCCAGCTACGCTCTCTTTAAGCAATATACCCTACACTGGAGAAATGGAGACAGGAAGCTGAGGAGGCTAAGGATGGTTATGTGTTTTGTGAGAAGGGGCTACTAAGGCGAAGACCGTACGAAAAAAGGGATACTAATTTTTTAGTTGTTCCTCAATCCTGTAGGACAGAGGCGCTGAAGGTTGCACATTGTTCCCCAACCGCGGGACATTTTGGAGAGACAAGAACTCCGGATACTCTCCGACAGAGGATTAGTTGGCCAGGTATGACCATAGACATAAGAGAAGCGTGTAAATCCTGTCCAGAGTGCCAGCGAGCTGCCCTGGCAACCTTGAAGAGAGCTTCACTCCATCCGCTCAAGTATCCATTTGACCGCATAGCGATGGATATCTTTGGGCCCCTTAAAAGAACGAAAGCAGGTAACAAATATGTACTTGTAGTACAAGATTATGCACAAAATGGCCAGAGGCGTTTCCTCTACGAAACGTGAGCACAGAATCAGTAATTGACTGTCTAGTGGAGCTCACTGCTAGATTGGGGGCGCCAAGAAAAATACTCACCGATAATGGGTCAAATTTTATTTCTAAAACCATGAGAGGGTTTTGTGAGAGGTCTGGAATAAAGCAGATGAAGACATCCCCTTATCATCCACAAACTGATGGGATGGTGGAAAGATGGAACTCCACCCTGAAGCATCTGCTTCGTAAGTTAACTCAAAAACATGGGTTAGAATGGGATCAGTGTCTATCCTATGTATTGTGTGCCTACTGTGGGACAACCCACAAATCAACGGGTTACTCGCCGTTTGAGCTTTTATTTGGCAGAAAGATGAAAGATGAGGACACCACTGGATGAGTTGGTAGTGCTGTGGACCAATGAGACAGAAGAAGAAGGTCGACCCGTAATCGAGTACCTTCAACTCCTTCGAGAGAAGATGGAGACAGTGCGGGAGTTAGCTGCTTTAAATGAAACCGATGCAAAAGAAAAACACAAATATTATTATGAAAAAAAGGTAGGTCATATGATATTGGTGATTTTGTCTTGGTTTTCCAACCCAGGAAGCAAAACAAGCTGGAAAACAAATGGAGGGGTTCCGATGCAAATCACACGCATGGTGACCGATGTGACATATGAAGTTGACATGGGCCAAGGACAGAAATGACTACGTACCTTCCATGTGAATGGGTTGAAGACGTGGCATTCACCAGCACAAGTAGTATTTCTATCTGTTGACGACATCATTGAAGAGGATACTACAGAAGGTATTCAATCACAGGAAAATAACATTGCTCTTACCTCCTCACAGAGAGAAGAACTCTTACATCTGAAGCAGGAGTTTGCCGACGTTATTCATGATGAGCCAGGCGTTACGACATTGGTGGAACACGTAATTGACACGGGTGATGCAAGTCCGATTCGACTACCCCCCTACAGACTACCACATGCATCGTACGAATATTTACGCAGAGAAATCAAGTTGTTGGAGATGGGTATTATCGTTCCATCTAAAAGTCCTTGGGCAGCCCCAGCTATTCTAATAACGAAGAAGGACGGAGACAAGCGTCTCTGCATTGACTACCGGAAGCTTAACTTAGTAACCAAGGTAGATCCGTATCCTATACCACATATAGATGATCTAATTGATGATGTGGGGAAGGCTAAGTTCATAACAGCTGATGAAAGGGTACTGGCAGGTACCAGTGGCTAAATCTAGCCAAGAAAAGACAGCATTTGTGATGCCGTGTGAAAGTTTCAGTTCCGTACCATGCCCTTTGGACTGATGGCTGCACCCTCTACGTTACAGAGACTAATGGATCAGGTGCTGGAAGGAACTCAGTCCTTCACCGCGGCATACCTCGATGACATTATTATCCACAGCCATACTTGGGATGAACATCTCACACATCTCAAGGACATATTCGAGAGACTTCGAAAAGCAGGATTAACAATCAAAAATCGAAAGTGCAAGTTTGCGTGTAACACATGTGTTTACTTAGGGCATATTGTGGGGCAAGGAACAGTACAGCCTTTACTAGCTAAGGTACAAGCCGTACAAACTTTAGGCAACCAATGTCAGGGAAAGAACAGTCATCCTTATTCCCTGACATGGACCCACCACCACTCCCTAGCCACAACCACACACCACAACCGCACACCACAAAGAGAAACCACAGAAGAAGCCACAACAGAACAGACAAGTCTTTTGTTAGATTGAACGGAGACAATCTATTATTACACTATGAGTAGTATACTGAATAGAAGGTTCTATGATGTGCTGATTGGTTATGTATGTCATGTGCTAGCTAGGATAGATATAAAAGGACTGGGCAATGCCCTAGAGAAGAGAGAGAAAACTGAGAAGATTAGAAACTCAAGTGGAGTAAGAGACTTGTGTTACTGAACTATGCTGTAGTACATAATATATATTGACCATCTATAATTATATCTGGGAACTACAGGGTCTGGACCAGCTCCTCAGAGATAGGAGAGACTGGAAAGACGACTGGTCTAAATAGATGACTGGCGAATCAATAGCCGACCATTAGTATTTAGGCGACACGGAGAATTTACCCGAGTAGACTGGGATCATCTACTCAGTATTATTATATTTAGGCAGAGGCAGTAAGACCTAGTGAGGAGAGGATAAATATCCCCGACATTGGTGGCAGCGGTGGGATCTCAAAGAAGGAGATCCCGGACCAGCCGTAGCTAGTGGAGGAATAGATTAGCTAGCTGGAAGAAACAGCTTGGGCATGGCCTAGAAGCTTGGAAACCCACTTCCATTAGTCAGGGAAGAGGGGTAAACATTTTTCAATTTTAATTTTCTTGTTTTTTTTAATGACCTATTCGCTCAGGTCAGGAGAGAAAACTCCCCGAGCATCATACCGACAGAGCAACCGAATGGATGAGGATGAGGAAACCCCTCGAGCAAGCCGATTTGACCAGTTCATGGACCGATGGGCCGCAATCGAAGAAGATCGAGACACGAAGGAGGATGCACGAAGGGAGGAGGATCGGGTCCGTCAGCAAAGACAGCACGAACAGCAGGCTCAAATGATGGAACTGCTGGCCGAGGCCCAAAGAGATAGACGGGCAGAAGCTAGAGCATCTCCACCACCTGCACCCCCCAAGTTGACCGTTCAGAAGTTCCAGGAGGGTCACGATGATATGAGTTGCCTTTCTGGATACGTTTAAGGTGACAGCTAGGGCAGGAAGTTGGCCAAACCATCAGTGGGCCATCATTCTGAGAGGTTCTCTAGCAGGAGCCGGACTGACCGCGGTGGCAGCAATGGCCGCCGGAGACCAGAATGACTACGAGACAGTGAAAACCGAGCTGCTAAGAGAGTACCAGGTGACGATGGAAACCTACCAGAAAAAGACCTTCGAAATCCCCTTCAACTCAACCAGCCCTGAGGCTTGGTTCGCAAATCATCATCATTATTTTCACCAATGGCTATCATCTTCTCCAAACAACACCGCCGATACAGTTCTGATGGAGACTACCATGACAAGGTTGCCGAGATGGCTTGAGGCCAAAATGAGGAATATCAACCTAGCCATGTACGACGAACTCGCAGAAGCAGTGGTTAGACATCTCTCCAACCTACCAAAGGAAGGAGCCGACCACAAGCCGACGGCAAGAACACCACAACCCTCGCGATCTCTCCGACCCGAACAGCCGAAAGCCCGATGGTTCTCAAGAGTATACCAACCCCAGGTGGGGTATCCAACAGGAAGGGAAAGAAATCCCAACCCGATACCATTGAGTGAGATAAGGTGCTTCTCGTGAAATTGGCTGGGACACTACCGAAAGGACTGCCGAGTGAAGCCCGAGCGAGCCCAGCTATGCACAGTAAAGCCGGGGCCGACCCCGACAAATGAGTGGCTGAGTAGACGGCAGGGATGCTGTGGTGTGGCTGGACACAGGCTGCACCCGGTCTCTGGTCCACCTCAGGTGCCTTCACGGAAAGCGGAGACTCGGATGGAGAATTCCATACTCAATGGCAAGCGCCAAGATCACTTGGTTTCCAGCCGCGATGATAGTACTGGAGATTGGTGAGAGAAAGACTACTCTCGTTGTGGGTGTCTCAGCACACCTACAGACCGACATGCTCGTGGGCCAAGACGTGCCTGAGCTGGCAGAATTGTCACGAGGAAAGATGGTCTCAGGGAACCCGAAAAACCCTGGAGACATGAGCCCAGAGAAAGCATTTGTATCGACAAGAGCCCAGACAGCGAAACTGGTTCTGGATGCAGATAAGGACAGAGAGCAGCAAGCGGCGAACGGAGTTCAACTCTCGAGTCCTGAAGAACCACCGAATGGAGAGGACAACTCAAGCACAACCCCTCTTTTTGAGAACTCGCCACTTCAGGCAGAGTCCCAGGGAGGAGCAGGGTTTCCTTTCCAGTTCGAAGAGGATTTGTTTCTGAAACCACAGCCGAAGGAGCCAAAGGAAAAAATTACCAAACCCTGGTGGCCAGAGAATGTGAGTCCAGATGAACTCAAGGACTTGCAGAAGACAGACCCCACTCTCCAAAAAGCGCGAGAGGATGCCAACTCCAATGGACAAAAGTACAGATGGGAGGAGGGATTATTGGTACAAAGGCCAATCGAACAGACAGGACAACCCCTCATCATGGTACCACAACTCAACCGAATTGAGATTCTACGACTTGCCGATAGCTCGCCAATTGCGGAACAATATGGCCAAGAACGCATGATGAGTACAATACACAGGTCAATGGATTGGCCGGGTCTGCACGAAGATGTTCATGAGTTTTGTAAAGTTTGTCCTAAGTGTCAGAGGGCTAAACCATCCACTCCCCAATATGCACCCTTGCATTCTCTACCAGTAATAGGCCAGCCTTTTAAACGCCTGGCAATGGATATCTTTGGGCCTTTGAGTAGGACTAAGAAGGGGAATAAGTACGTGCTTGTGGTAATAGACTGTGCCACAAAGTGGCCAGAAGCTTACCCCATCCCCAACACCACCACAGAAACAATTATTGGGTGCCTCTTGGACCTAACAGCCAAAATAGGCATGCCCGAAGAGATTCGGTCAGACAATGGGTCTAATTTCATTTCTAGGACTATGAGTCAATTTTGCAACCTCACGGGTATTAAGCAGATTAGGACCTCCCCATACCATCCCCAAACAGATGGTATGGTGGAGAGATTCAATGCCACGCTGAAACAATTGCTGAGAAAACTGATACAGAAGAGGGTAGATGAGAGAGAGTGGGATGATTACTTGCCCTTCATTTTGTGGTCATATAGAGCCACCAAACACAGAAGCACTGGGTTTTCCCCCCATGAGCTGGTCTACGGGAAACCCATGAACACCCCAATAATCGAGATAGCTAGGCTCTGGAAAGGAGAAGACCCAGAGTCAGAAATCGAGATAGTGGCATATCTTCGAAATCTGAGGAATAAGCTAGCAGTAGTCTGAGAGATGGCTTTTAGTACAGAGACTAAAAGGCAAAAATTGGTCACAAGATACAATATGACAAAAAGGCCAGAGAAAGGAAGTTTGAGGTGGGAGATGAGGTATTGGTATTTCGCCCCAGGAGATTAAACAAACTCCTTAACGAGTGGCAGGGACCAATGACAATCACTAAGAAACTTACCAGTGTAACTTTCCAAGTCACTGCAGGTCAGGGTTCACAGAGCCTCCGGGTCTACCACGTGAACGGGATGAAGGCTTGGCACTCACCCGTTTTAACCGCATTGGCGGCCGCGGAGTGCACTCCGACCGAGAACCCTGGACCAGGACAAGTCATCACAACAACTCATCTCAACGCGTCACAGACCAAGGAGTTGGAGCAACTTACCAATGAGTTTGCCGGTCTGTTTAGTGACAAACCAGGCCGGACGGAAGTGGTCGACCACATCATCACCATGGGAGACGCCTCACCCATATGTTTACCAGCCTACAGCCTACCTCATACATCGCACGAATTCCTGAGAGAGGAAATAGGTGATTTGCTACAACAAGGATTGATTGTACCATCCAAGAGCCCCTGGGCGGCTCCTGTGGTAATAGTGCCGAAATCAGTTGGCACAAAACGGTTGTGCATTGACTATCGCAAGTTAAATCTAGTGACGCAAGCAGACCCGTACCCGATCCCGAGGATAGAAGAACTCATTGACAAGGTGGGAGGGTCGAGATGGATATCCACCATGGACCTGACAAAGGGGTATTGGCAAGTACCTATTGGGAAAGCAAGTCAACCCAAGACCGCCTTCGTCACTCCATGGGGATAGTACCAATTTACTGCCATGCCCTTTGGTCTAGCCTCTGCCCCCTCTACCTTCCAACGGTTGATGGATGACGTACTATCGGACACCATGTCCTATGCAGCCCCTTATTTAGACGACATAATCATCTTCAGTGCAACCTGGGAGTAGCATGTACGCCACCTCACAGCCGTGTTTCAGAGACTAGAGCAGGCTGGTCTGAAAGTAAACAAGAAGAAGTGCCAGTTTGCTCGAAACGAATGTATTTACCTGGGACATCAGGTGGGGTTCGGCAAGATTCGGCCAGTAAAGGCGAAGGTGAATGCAATAACAAAATGTGTGCAACCAAAGACCAAGAAAGACATAAGGGCCTTTCTAGGAATTTGCGGGTTTTACCGCAAATTAATCCCAGACTTCTCCACAATCGCCACCCCCCTCTCTAACTCAACCAGGAAGGATGAAACAAACCACATCGAATGGTCGCAAGATAAACAAACAGCCTTCACCACATTGAAGGATTGATTGACCAACTACCCAATCCACAGAACACCACAATGGGGGAAGAAGTTCTACTTACAGACGGACACCTCCAGTTCTGGGATTGGGTATGTACTGTCACAGCTGGACGAGGACGGGGAAGACCACCCACACACGTATGGATCTAGGAAACTACTAGCACGCGAGACAAGATACTCGGCCATAGAGAGAGATGCCTTGGCTATCATAGAGGGAATCAAACATTTCAGAACCTATTTGGAAGGAGTAAAGTTCGAGATCCAGACTGACCACAACCCCTTGATGTATATGGACAGAATGAAAGACACGGAAGGATTGCCCGTTGGCACATGCTAATGCAACAATACAACTATGAGATTACTTACCGTTCTGGAGCGAAGAATGGCAATGCCGACGGACTAAGCCGAGAGTTCGACTCATGGCTAGAGGACGGGTAGATGTCAGGGAAAGAACAGTCATCCTTATTCCACACACCACAAAGAGAAACCACAGAGGAAGCCACAACAGAACAGACCTGAAGGAAGGAAGAAGGACAAGTGTTTTTTTAGATTGAACAGAGACAATCTATTATTACACTATGAGTAGTATACTGAATAGAAGGTTCTATGATGTGCTGATTGGTTATGTATGTCATGTGCTAGCTAGGATAGATATAAAAGGACTGGGCAATGCACAAGTGTCCAAAATGTATCTCAACAAGCTGATGTTGCAAGATGCTACTGCCTTGTGATGACACTCCGATAATTTATGACAATTCTGCACAGCCACTCATCTAACCTCATTCCTCTTGTGTATTCAACCTCAGATCCTTACGATGGAGGTAGACTGCAAAGCTATAAGGCCACTGCAATGAACTCTTTCAATGGAAGAGTGCTGGGGGACTTGATCAAGTACAATGAATGCAATCTTTCATACTCTTTGATGACACCATTATGTATCAAGCACAGTTGTAAGCTGAAGAATGCCCCACTGCATGCAACCTAATGTTTGCTGCCGTGAGAATGGCCGCTCATTATGGATATTACTTTGACTTGTATCAGAAGCCTCTGCTGGATGCCATCCCAAAGGCAGTGCAACCTTGCGACCCTCCAGAGTCCCTGGTGTGGATTCGTGCTTGCAATCCAGCCGATTCCAAGTGTGTGTCAGAGGCAGCAGATACTATCCATGCATATGGTCTGCTTAGGCATAGACTTACACTTGGAAATGCTTTTTTCAAACATATCTGCCATTTGCACAAAACTGCATGAGATGCACAGAATGGTGAAGGAGAAGGTTCTGTGCTACTACTCTGCGAGGGTGCAGAATAATGTCAAAACATACGTCAAGGGACCAGGTTTGCGGGTGAGCCGTGAGGTAATTGTGAAAATCACGCTTGCATGGAGCAGGACAAGAGTTTTGTTGGCCCAGATGACGTGTTTGTGTATAGCAAAGATGGATCAACTATGTGCATTCCAAAGTCACATTTTCACAATACTTTGTCCACCAAGATGGATATAACAACACCCTCTGACCAATCTCCTCCTTCCTCACCTAAGAAGTGGAGGGAACACATACACATAAAAAGGGAGGCACTGAAAGGGAAAAGAAGAAGTTATGAAGAAGTGAGGTATGTGAGTGGATAAGAATTTTTGGTTTTTCTATAAGAATAATGCAGCTGCACAATATATGCATTTCACATGGTAATTTGAATATAAAAGGTAAAGAGGTATCTTCCAGTGGCTGCTTAATTTCCAACATATTTAGTAAATGAGATTTGCATCTAGTCACCTCACCAGCATAAATAAAAAATGTTCAAAGAAACTCTGAAGAATAGTGGTTCAGAATTTGATTATTTTCATGTATTATGTATAGTTTTCCAGATACAGCATGATTCTGGAACCATAATAATATGTCTCATCATGTAATTTTACATTGAAGTGTAGCTGGACAAAGAGACTTGACATTTATTCAAAACACTTCACTTCAATTTATACATAATATTATATAGACTAAACTTAAAATATAACAAAAACAAGAGAAGATACTAGTTTGTGTAAAATTAAATGCTGTATTTGGATGGTTTTGAATAAATGTCGAATATTTTTTTCCAGTTACAATTCAATGTAACATAACCTGATGAGGGTCATTAACAGTTGGTCCAGACTCATTCCGTATATGGAATACTGTACATCAGATCAGATGAGAGAATGACTGGAAGTGCCACCAAGTTATCTCACCAGCATAACAAATCCAAGGTGGGGTATTCCACAATACCTTCTGAACTGAAGGTTTAGCAAGAGCCATGCTGAAGTGGGAATATTTCTTGGGAGAGTATATTCATAATGAAAGTGCTCTCTGCTGTGCCATGGAGGACACTGTCTTACTTTAGGAGTAGAGGCACTTTCATGATTGGGTGCTGGTTAACCATTGTGCCATCTGCTCTTCGGACTATGGATGCAGAATTCCTAAATCAGTCCTGAATGAAGTGTTTGATTTGGGTACAATACTTGAAAAGTGAGGTATGTTGGTGGGATCATCTGTGCAGCACTTCATCTGAAGATCTTCATATCTAGGTGGAAATTAGTATAAGACAACCAATTATTAAACTGCCATATGTAAGTGCTAACCTCAATTAGAGAATAGTTCGTCATGTAGTGTAACATTTACCAATGCATAGCCCTAGCCCCAGCCCTAACCCTAGCCCCAGCCCTAGCCCTAGGGCATGTTGAAATATGAGGGTGGCTTTATACCTTGATGAATGATTAGCATGCCCCAGTTATGCAGCTGCATCAAGATGGGCTTATGAGACAAAGTGAAGAAGCAGCAATGTAACCATTACAAATATGAATACATCACATTTATGTCATTTATGCTAAGCAATTTATTTAAAATAAACATCTTCCAATAATTATGACATCACAAAGTCATGCTTTCTGCCTCACAATTTATCAGAACATGCTTCATTGTAAGGCTTAACCATCCTGTATCCAGGGCGAAGCATAGCAAGAAGTCTACTTGAGCATATGGAATCTTGCCACAAGATAAGCCCACTGTAGTAAATAGAATAGAGTCATTTACACAAGATAGAAACCTATTAATGCAAAAGGGAAAAACATCAGTTAAAATCGTAAATTGCATGTAGGCTACAAATAATAGGTACTTAATGCTTAAATATTATATTTTGCCAAATATAAGCAACAAAATATTTTCTTGGTGATATATCTCAGTTAATTCATACCAGCATTTCCCCTTGCATGTCTAAATCACAAGCATTACAATACTATTGTGTATTCAACCTCATATCCTTACGATGGAGTAGACTGCAAATCTATAAGGCGAACTCTTTACATGGAAGAACGATGGGGGACTTGATCAAGTACAATGAATGCAATCTTTCGTATTCTTTGATGACACCATTATGTATCAAGTAAGTTGTATGCTGAAGAATGCCCCACAGCATGCAACCTAATGTTTGCTGCTGTGAGAATGGCCGCTCATCATGGATATTACTTTGACTTGTATCAGAAGCCTCTGCTGGATGCCATTCAACTCACACAATACTTACAAGACTGAGTATGTAATCTTATGTGTAGTTTACACATTCAGCAACATAATATCAACTATGACAAGTGCATAACCTAGATCATGATTTGTTCTAAATTGTCCATTGAAGTTATGTGATCAAAACACTGCTTACCTTGTTTCTGCTCATTTTTGTGTTATTAAAAATTTGTATGTAAGTATTTTTTCTTACTAATATTTAACATTGTCATCTTCCCTGACTGATTATAATCTAGTGTAAACTCACATGCAGTTCCTTGCTGCCAGGTCTCTATGTACCATTAATTTGTTGGTCAAGTACTTCATACCTTTGGCCACTTGTAGAAACATATCCAAAAGCTTGTTTTCAACTTTGATCTAGATATTTTTTAAATAGCTAGAATTGACAAATTTGCAATGTAACTAACTGTTTCTCCAGTTGTCTTCCATGGCACATCTCTCAAATGCTCATTCCCTTTGTCCAAGAAATGAAGGAGGTTGCCATTGGTAATAAATGGCATGACAATCAATGGGACTAAATGTCCATCCACACAGACTCCAATTGGAGCAAGAACACAGAATTTGCAGAGTATACAAGACTCCTTCAGAAGTTCCTTTACCTTGTCTTGCGTGATATGATCCTGATATAACATAAAATAGTGCATCATGCGATGTTTAATCACACTCATTCACCTTGAAGAGTTTTGATGGCAACTTCATAACTTCACTCTCTCCTTTGGTAAAGATTATTTTGTTGAATAATTAGCCTCTGTAAACCAGTCCCACATGCTCACCTAAGACAGTTAGAAGACATACCAAAAATCTCCCCATCTTATTGTGTTTAGAACCCTACTAGATCATAATACTGTCATAATCAAAGCAACTACTGAAACACAGCTAAATCAATACTTGCAAAACATGAAATTAATAAAAAATATATATGCTTCATCCATGGAAAATATCAAATAAGCCTAGTGATTAACCCTTGTTGCAAACACGTGAAAGTTGGGGCTGAGATAATGCTCATGATTTCATGACACGTATAAATTAGATGGCCACAGATTCATGACAGACTTCTTCTTTGTGACTTCCCTTTATCATGCCCCATAAATATTCATCAAAATATCCTCGGCCATTTGTAGTGGAGGCCCTATAATTTTTACTAGTTCCAGCAAGCAGCTGTTTCTAAACTATTACAAGTAAACTTACAGCATAGATCAAATATTTTGGACAATGTCTTGAAATGGATATGATATGGTGAGTAAAACTGGGGCAAAACATTTATATATCTAGAGGGGTGGAGTTCCCATGGTGTTGCAGAGGACTTATCATTGGAAGTTGAACTAAATTCGAAGACAGACCAAGCAGAGAATGGATGTATAACTCTGCATTAGCTTCAAGAGACTACTTGTTTGACTAGTACAAAAGAAGAAATATAATGGTATTATCTTTACAATGTACACATTATAGGGTTGAACTTACCTGCCAGACAGGCTTATATTTACTATAGAATTATAGTCATCAGTAGTCAAAAATATAGCTAGAGAGCTGGTAGAGCTAGATAAACATCAAGGAATAGCTAGCTATGAAGATAATAGCTAATTTTTTAGCTCTCAGATCAAAGATCGGACAGATCAATTTCCATGGCAGATGCATCGCAATCTAAAAAAGGTAAGAAACCAATACAAAAGTAAAGTTTAACATAAGAGCTACTAAATAAGCATCCATAGTAATAAGCTAAAACTTGATCTATTGATTTGCAATATTTCTGACCTGCTCAATATTATTATTTATTGCTCCATCTACATTTGAAATAGCTTAACATTTCCAATATCGCTCTTTATCAAACAATTTTCTACTTACTCGACGATTAAGATATTTCATTATGTCTAAACTTAAACAATAATTTATGATAATGATATAAAATCGATATTTCATTGAAAATATTTGCTTATGAGAGTCATAACTATCTGCAGAGGATTTGCAGAAGAGGAAGTTGTCAAAATTACTACTGTGAAACATGTATGGAGAATATATCGAGCAAGATGGTCGATATTTCATCATTTAGCAAAAAAACTTGATACATGGAAATGAGTGTGTGCTGTGTAGTATTTGATGCAGACAAAGAACTCTTTATGGCCTAGAGTGGATATATCTGTACTTTCAAGTCTCATGTTGCCGAAGTTAATGGAACAGAAATTGCAACTTGGTTAGTATATTAAAAAGCTCACTTAAGCTCACACATTTTTGATACAAATCAAGTTGTTGCCTAGCAAGGTAGCATTTAACATGACTCTTGTAGGATAAACACTGCAATTGCTGTCATCGTTGGCCTTGGCAAGCATTGTGTTTCCAACAAAAAGCAACTGACTGAATAGTTAGAGTATGGGTCGCTCTAGCTGAAGGAACCATAATATGGTACTGGATAGAAGACCGAAGTACTTGACAGAGCTAAAATAACTGTAAGGTATTAGAGTTTAAATTAGTGTGCTAGAGAAATAAAACATTTTCAAAGCATTTTTATTGTCGATAAACTATCTAACACATCCATAGTGCTTACCAGATAGAGCCCTCAAGTCATAAACAAGGAAAGTTTGAGCCTTTTGATAGAAAATCACGTGGCTATAACTCTTTAGAGATGATAGTGGATAAATCCATGCACGTACATTTCATAATACTGATAATATGCATAAATACTGCAAATTGGAAGCCATTACAAATAGCATGGAGCATTGAACTAAACATCATATTGTTGATTGTTAAGGAGATAACTACATGGTTAGGTTAAGTGTAGCCTTGACAGCAGACGTCGATTTAGATTTCATTGTGCTAGATCTGGCATAGGTATTTGTTACTGAGTAGCATTCTCTTTGTGTGCATATATTGGGAATAACAATCTCATATATTTAAATTTGCCTGCTGTCAGTCGTAAAAACCTAACAAACAGCATTGCAGCATATATCGTAACATAGCCTTTACCTCTTAAATTTCAAGTTATGAGATTTTATGATACAGCACTTTGTCATGTCCAGTCCAAAAAGTGGCACACTGAAATCATTATCACTCGTCGTTCCAGGCTCATCTGTGTGCAAATAGGAAAGATTATCTATGCATAGAACTATAGATTAATAATCACACTGTAGTAAACTTTGTCCTTCCACATCGAAAGTGACCAGGGCCAAAAGGTTGTGTGGCATTGATGTATGTTTGAATAACATGTAATTACTTCAAAACTCTCTAGTTTATGTTTAGTACATATATACTGGATTCCCTTTAAAGCTGGGCTTTTACACCACGCTGGTTGCTTAGTTGAGTCCAGCTCTACACCACATAAAGCTGCTACTAAAAACTGAGCAACATTCAATCAGGCCCTGATTTCTTAGAAAAACTTATACCATGGCTAGAGTGGTCCCCTGGCATTGGTCACAGTGCTAGCTTTCCAACATTAGTTGGGATGTTAGATTTTGTTGCAAAATTGCAAGGTTCTGAACTGGTCCCAGACCACCTTTTGTGTATGCACAAAATCCTACATGGTGTGTTACATAGGAGATTTCTGTTATGAGTTGAATAATTCTCATTAATTATTCTCTATAACTTAGAAATCCATGGCTCTCCAATTAGA
The DNA here is from genome assembly GCA_028752905.1 of Cladorhizidae sp. MBARI D1340-BT2. Lineage (NCBI taxonomy): Eukaryota > Metazoa > Porifera > Demospongiae > Poecilosclerida > Cladorhizidae > Cladorhizidae sp. MBARI D1340-BT2. Next base: position 14,647,406 of record JAQNBH010000007.1, on the reverse strand, counting down.
TTTTGGTAGATATTTTTCTCTTCCACTCATTTCTACATAACTCCTGGGGAATATCCCTTTTGCCTTAATAGGTCTTTATCATGCTATTTCATACAGTGGGTCTATGGTGTGACTTGTTGGGAGATATTCAGTTGTGGCAAGATTCCTTATGCTTGTGTAGCTAAAATGGACTTCTTACTATCTTTTGCTCTGGATACAGGATGGTTAAGCCTCATGCTCCGATAAATTATGAGGCAGGAAGCATGAATTAGTGATGTCAAAATTATTGGAAGATGTTTATTTGGGTTGCTTAGTGTAAACGACATAAATGTGATTTGTTCCTGAGTGAGACCTAGTATATATGAAAAGTACTAATTAAGAGCAACATCACCTAAAAATTGTTGGTTTGACTGTATCCTCCCATTTCAGATACTTTGGAGACAGGTTCAGCTGCAAGATGACCCTTTCTCACAGATGAACTATTTCAGGAATCGTCAGTTTTTTTTGACTTAGTCATGATATTGTTCTTTTGAATCAAAACTGTCGTGAATGAAATAGATGCTATGTAAATATCAAGTGCACAAACACACCCACCGGATGCATGTGTAAAAGCAAGATAATTGAGCGTGCGACATTGCCAGGATATTTGTTGAGGTTGGAAAGATGGCTGCCGATAATGGCGGAGACAGACGGCTTAGTATTACAATAGTAAGTAAAATATTAAAAAAAGAGGACAATGGTAACCAACAGACAATTGCCATAAACTGTAGCACTGGATGTTTGTAACTTCATGTAACTAAGATGTTGAAGCAGCTAATCTTTTTTGAGTCAAATCAGACATCAAAATACATAACAGTTCATTTGATCAGTTAAACATGTAATATTCAAATAATCCATTAACAGACTGCTGGGGTGTTTCTTTGTCCTTCAAAGAGTTTTTTTGCCAACATTTCAACCAGTAGCTTCATTTTTCATCAGACCAAATGAAAAAATCACCACTTGGATCGGATTTATATGGGGTCTACTCTACTCTTAGGTAACCTTCTGTTTTCCCATCTTTAACATTCAGCATAACTTCTTTCCCCATAACCTGTTACACAACTATTTGGATTAGAGTTAAGTGATCATTAGAAGCTTCATATTTACAGTTTAATAATTTTCTTCAACTAGTCATCACACCCAGAATTGCGCAAGTGATTGAGTTGCTTCGAGCTTATATGTTTCTTGGCTTTAGGTTATTCTTGTTGGCTTTTAACTCAGTGCCTCTAGATGGTCCTTAAGTTGGAGTTGTTTAAACTGCTCTATGCCTCTATCAAGAAGCACCATTGAACAGTTACCTTCTTCACTGGTTGTTGAGGCAACATATTGCTCTTCACCAAAGTGATCCTCCTATCATCATTGGTACAAGGTTTCTAGATATTCTAGCCTTCACCACAAATAAACTGGAGCATTTAGAGTTTTTGTGATCATGAGACATGGAATAGAATCGGATGCTGGCTTGGCAAGGTTCTTGTAGCTTACCCCATTAATCTTGCTTAACTTCATACCTATTTAATAGTTTTCACTCTTCTCCAAAGTGTCTAGCAATATTTGCGATGGAGAGAAGAAAAACAAATCAATTGGCATTTGAGGTTTCTGCTGAAAATCTCTAGAATGTGTGTACCATGCTGCCTGGCCCAACCATGTGTCTTTGTGTCCCCAAAACATATTTTAATGCAGGACTTATGTTTTATTAAATATTTTTCACATTTTTTAAGTATGTTGTTAGTGATATAATATATGGCTTTCATGACATCTTCACTCTGTCTTATCTGGTCTAGATCTATATTTAGCTCCTTAGGGCTTTCGTGATCTCCCCTGACATGTTCTCTGAAATGGTTTAGATATGTTGTCTTTTAAGACTTTTGTGCTATCTTCTAACATGTTTACTGCCTAGATGATGAGATAATGATCATGGCTAACTCTCACCCTAGACTCCCGCTCGATCTATTTGCCACATATCTCTGGGATACTTTGGTTGCTTTATGCTGTCTTCTATTTGTCTGTTTCCTTCTGTCTTTAAATGTCAGCAAGTGCAGAGTGAATATTTAATCATAGTGTGTGTCTAAACACTGCAAAGAGTACAGTTATACATGATGGCAGCTTAATCCAACACCTCCTACCAAAAGGTCAATACAATAACATAACACCAACAATAGGAGTGTAAACAAACAGATACTGTCCTAGCAGGTTGCAGAATTACTCCATCCCACAGGGTTCCACTTTATATTAGGCCTGGCCTGTCACTATTATTATTGCTGTTTAATGAAGGAAGATTGGACGCAAATTGCTCATACACAATTAGGCATATCTCTTATATGACTGTTTCTTTCCCCAAAATGTTAGCATGTCTAAATGAATATTTAACCATCTGAATGCTTCATTGTAAGAAAATAGTTTGACAAATATGGACAGTGGCCTGCTATATATAGTAGCTGATGCTTACTAATACAACACCTCCAACCAGAATCGTCACTTAGTGACAATAGGCCTGCTACTTCCTAGAGAGTTTTTCTCCATCACAATGGCAACAATGCAAACTTGTAGCTTATTATCATGCTACTCATAGGATAGCCCTCCCACCCTCTGACCAATCTCCTCCCACCTCATCTAAGAAGTGGAGGGAACACATACACATAAAAAGGGAGGCACTGAAAGGGAAAAGAAGAAATTATGAAGAAGTGAGGTATGTGAGTGGTGAAGAATTTTTGGTTTTTCTATAAGAATAATGCAGCTACAAAATATATGCATTTCACATGGTAATTTGAATATAATACATGAAAATAATTAGGAAATCTTGCAATGAGGCAATGAGGATGAGTTCAAATTCTGATCCACCAATCTTCAAAGTTTCTATGAATATACTTGCGAAGAAATATTACCACCTTAGCATGACTCATGCTAAACCTATATTTTATGCTGGCAGGTGACATTTCCATTCCTTCTCATCTGCTAAAAATGTCAGCCTGTGGAAGATAAATCTTTTCCTTTGAACATGTACAGTATTCCAGACACAGCATGAGTCTGGACCAAATCTATTTTAGAGTTTACATATCATCGTGTAATTTTACACTGAAGTGTAGCTTGACAAAGAGACTCGACATTTATCCAAAAACTTCCAAATACAGCACGTATACATATATAGACTAGCTTAAAATAATTATAAGAAAACTAAGCAGATACTAGTTTATATAATTACGTATAAAATTAAGTGCTCTATTTGGAAGGTTTTAGATAAATGTCTAATATTTTTGTCCAGCTACAGTTCAATGTAATATAACATGATGAGGTCCATTAATATGTAAACTAGAGAACAGAGTTGGTCCAGACTAATCCATATATGGAATACTGTACATTTTCGACTTATCTTCCAGAGGCTGATCACTTTTCAACATATTCAGTAGATGAGAATGACTGGAAGTGCCACCAAGTTATCTCACCAGCATAAATAACAAATCCAAGGTGGGGTATTCAATAATACCTTCTAAAACGAAAGTTTGGCATGAGACATGCTGAAGTGGGAATATTTCTTGGGAGAGTATTTTTGTAATGGGAGTGCTCTCTGCTGTACCATGGAGGACAATGTCCTACTTGAGGGGGAGAGGCACTTTCATCATCGAGTGCAGGTATAACCACTATGTCATCTGCTCTTCGTACTGTGGATTCAGAATTCCTAGATCGGTCGCATATGAAGTGTTTGATTTGATGTACAATACTTGAAAAGTGAGGTCTTTTGGCTGGATCTTCTGTCCAGCATGTCATCTGAAGATCTTGATATCTAGGATACAATTAACATAAGACAAAATAATTATTAAACTGCCATATGTAAGTGTAGAGAATAAAAAGGGGATATGCTCACTACTGGTGGCAAACAAATTTTAAAAGTATACTGAGTGAATGTTCCAATGCAAATCAGGAAGCTTGTAAGGTTTTTGCTAGAGTTTGTCATGCAGAATAGCATTCAACAATCCTTGTTGAAATATTAGGGGTGGCTCTAATATCTGGATGGACGATGAGCAAACAGGGTGTGCCCCAGTTATGCAGCTGCATCCAGATGGGCTTTAAGACAAGATAAAGAACCAGCAGTGTAACACATAGTCTATTAGAAAGCTCTACTATTCTATGTCGTTCTGTAACCAAATAAACATCTTCCAATAGTTATGACATCACATAGCCATGTTTCCTGCCTCACAATTTATCGGAGCATGCTTCGTTGTAGGGCTTAACCATCCTATACCCAGAGCGAAGCATTGGAAGAAGTTCCTTTTCAGCTACTTGGGAATAGGGAATCTTGCCGCAACTGAAGATCTCCCAGCAAGTTACTCCATAGGCCCACTGTATGAAATAGAGTAGAGCCATTTACGGATAAGATAGAAACTTATTAAGGCAAAAGGGAAAAACATAAATTAAAATAATAATCTCTCAATGAACTCTGTTATAACATTAAAATCACCTTCTCAATAAATCAACTTCAATTTTTATTCACTCGACATTTCGACTAGATGCTCTAGTCTTCAGTATGTGGACTACAAATCATAGCTACTTAATGCTTAAATATTATATTTGCCAAATATAAGCAAAAATATTTTCTTGGTGAAATAATTCATTCCAGCATTACTCCTTGCAGAACTAGTAACCAAATCACAAGCATTCCAATACCGATGTTTATGTGACAGCTGCCATCCAAATAATAGCTATAGGAAAATGTTGTGGATGCATCCAAATTACTGAAATTCAACCCATGTAGGGAATACTTAAGGTTCAGAGATAGTAGAGCACTATCAAAACACTGAACAACATGGTGTATTTCTTGTGATTCTGTAGTTTACTCTCAATCTAGAATCTTAACGCCAGATATATAGATTAGTTTATTTCTGTGTGTTACAACATTGTGTTAGTCACTTTTCCTTGTGTGACAATTTTATAGGATTTCATTAATACTCAAATAGGACAGAAAATGAGGCAAGCACATGAGTAATCTATGAATAGGGAAACACTTATTTATCTGTATAGAAAACCATCAAAATGTAACACTAAAAGTTTAATGGGCAAAAAAGTTCTTAAAGCAATTTCTTATTTGAAACAGTTGGGATGGTCATTTAGAATTTTTTTTTAATGTTTTAACCCAGAAAACTGGCTGTATTGACTCCACATATAAAGATAAGAAATCTTAAATATTTTACATGCAAAATGATAACAATGTAGTTCGTTACCTGATAACCAAACATATGCATAGAGGAGAACAACTTCTTTTATTTTAAACCACTCTATTAAATAGCGGATATAACATTCATAGCTGAAAAAATGGCTTCAATTTAACTCAACAATCTTTAACTCGAAGCAATAATTTGGAAGAATGATAAACTTCTACTATTTGATGCCATTTGTCTGGATCTGTACATACACTCAATAATGCAGAGACCATGCAGCAAGCTAGTGGAAATGTGAGTTGAGGAAATAAATCTCAGATGTATCAATTTAACTGCTACAGTTTAGCAGCCACAAATCTATCTCTGTGACAGTTAAAACTTCAGGGTTGTCTGGCCATATTTCATGCCCTTCTTAATATTTAAGACACTTCATTTGATAGTGGAGAGGAGAGCTCAATACAGAGTGGCTGTTATACACCATGAAAATTCTGACTCTGCATTATAGCTGGAAACTAAATGTGAGGTATAACATACATATTTCATATTATAGTACTGTTTCCATAAGTTACAAACTAGACAAACTTACCACATCAGTTTTCTCCGAGAATAAGTTATCAACAAAAATTTCTGGAGCCATCCACTTCAGAGAAAACTTCACATCCTTTTCTGTATGTTTCAAGTAGTTCTTCGATGGTTCAAGTTTTTCACAAAATCCAAAATTGAACAGTTTAATCACAAGGTGTGAGTCAATCCTGTTAATAATTAATTATTGTCAGTAAGTTTACACTCCAAACACAAAGCCATGTATCAGTGTGGCTGGTCAAATATAGAGTGCACAAAAATGTGGTATGACCAAAATTATTTCATAATATCATATCTCAGCTATAACTGTTTCTCATTTGCAGATTAATGAAACGCTACCGGGTTGAATTTTTTTCTAGAGGCTTGCATGCTGCTAGAACTTTTCTGCAATAAGGAAGTTCATTTTCCATAGTAAAAACTGGTAAATATACTGACATTAATTCAATACCATTATATAGGAACAGGTATGACATCTTTGCTAAGTCCACATCATCCTAGAACAGAAATACTACTCATTGATATATTCGTGAAAGAATATGTGTTCATGGATAGACTTCTATCGATCATTGGTTTCTCCTCTAATGGATGTTGCTCGGCTATTCAGCTCACAATACTTACAAGACTGAATATGTAATCTTTGTGTGTAGTTCACATATTCAGCTACAGAATAGCAACTTCAAGAAGTGCATAAACTGGTATTATAATTATAGATCATGATTTGTTTTAAATAGCCATTGAAATTATGTGATCCAAACAATGCTTTCCTTGTTTCAGCTCATTTTTGCATTACTAGAATTTTGTATAGTATTTTCCTACTAATACCCAATATCGCCATCTTCCGTGACTGATTATGATCCAGTATAAACTCACATGCAGTTTCTTGCTGCCAGGTTTCTATGTACCATTCGGTTGTTGGTCAAGTACTTCATACCTTTGGCCACTTGCAGACACATTTCCAATAGCTTGTTTTCAACTTTCATCTAGAGATGTTAAAGTTGATAGAACTGACATATTTGTAATGTTATAAACTCACTGTCTGTTCTCCAGTTGTCTTGAATGGCACAACACTCAAATGCTCACTCTCTTTGTCCAGGAAATCAAGGAGGTTGCCATTGGTCATAAATGGCATGACAATAAAAGGGACTAAACCTCCGTCCACACAGACTCCAATTAGAGAAAGTAAATTGCGGTGCTTGAATTTTGACAGTATACAAGACTCCTTCAGAAGTTCTTTTACCAGACTTGGGTGATAAGATCCTGATGCAATAAGAAATAATGCATCATGTATGTACAAATGTTTAATCACCATCATTCACCTTGAAGAGTTTTGATGGCAACTTCATTCTCTCTTTTGGTGAAGACTGTTTTGCAGAACAATTGACCTCTGTAAACCAATCCTACATGCTCACCTAAGACAATTAGAAGACATATCAAATCTCCCCACCACAGAGTGCTTAGAATTAAACTACTACAGCTTGTAGAACATTAAAATACTGTCATAATCAAAGCACCTACTGAAACACAGCTGTTAAACTAAAATTATTTCAATACTTGCAAACATGAAAGTTAATCTTTCAATGAACTCTCAATTGACATAATAATAACTTTATAAATAATCGACTTCAAATTGACATTTTGACTAGATGCTCTAGCCTTCATCAGGAATAAAGTTGATATTATGTAGCTAGAGAATTCCTGATGAAGGCTAGAGCATCTAGTTGAAATGTCGAGAGAATACAATTTTTTTAAGTTGATTATTGAGAAGGTTATTAGTTAATAAAAAATTGTTTGTGTAACATGTAATATCAATGTTAAAAGTCTACTGATTTCCCTGCCTAGATAACTGTTGCAAATATGTAATATAATTAAATTTTATGCTGAGTTGATGCTCATGATTTCATGACACGCGTAAAAATTAGATGGTCACAGATTAGAATTCTTCTTTGTGGCATTCACTTTATTGCACACCATAAATATTGATCAAATTATCCTCCTCCATTTGTAGTGGATGTCCTGGTCCCCATAATTTTCTCCAGCTCCAAGAGGCAGCTGTTTCTAAACTACTAAAGGTAACTATACAGCATAGATAAAATATTATGCACAATGTCTTGAATGGATGCGATGTGGAGATTAAGAGAGTGCGTAAAACTTGGGCTGAAACATTTATATATCTAGAGGGCAGCATATAGTAGAAGTGGAGTTCGCATGGTGTTGCAGAGGACTTGTTATTGGAAGTTGAACTAAATTCGAAGATAGACCAAGCAGAGAATGGCTTCAAGAGACTACATGTATGTCTAGTATGAACAATAAATATAATAGACATTATAGAATACGCATACAATAATTATAGGTCGAACTTACCTGCAGGACAAGCATATACTAACCTTAAAAAAGATTTATGGCCTCATGCTGTATTATAAAAATTATCGTCAAAAGTGTAACTTGTACGACTACTTCCAGTGCCCATGGAATTTAAGGTCCTTCTTCTAGCTCCTTAATGGGCATGCACATCTTAGACTTGAAGAAGTGAGCAAATTCTTTGTAAATTTACTATAGAATTATAGTCTTTCAGGAGATAAACAAGACAGATAGAAAGCTGGCAAAAGAGCCATAGCTACTAGATAAATATCAAGCAATAGCAAGTTAATAGCTAATTTTTTAGCCAAACATTTAGCAGAACCGAACTTATAGACTCTCAAATCTAAGATCAGACTTGGGCTGAAACATTTATATATCTAGAGGGCAGCATATAGTAGAAGTGGAGTTCGCATGGTGTTGCAGAGGACTTGTTATTGGAAGTTGAACTAAATTCGAAGATAGACCAAGCAGAGAATGGCTTCAAGAGACTACATGTATGTCTAGTATGAACAATAAATATAATAGACATTATAGAATATGCGTACAATAATTATAGGTCGAACTTACCTGCAGGACAAGCATATACTAACCTTAAAAAAGATTTATGGCCTCATGCTGTATTATAAAAATTATCGTCAAAAGTGTAACTTGTACGACTACTTCCAGTGCCCATGGAATTTAAGGTCCTTCTTCTAGCTCCTTAATGGGCATGCACATCTTAGAGTTGAAGAAGTGAGCAAATTCTTTGTAAATTTACTATAGAATTATAGTCTTTCAGGAGATAAACAAGACAGATAGAAAGCTGGCAAAAGAGCCATAGCTACTAGATAAATATCAAGCAATAGCAAGTTAATAGCTAATTTTTTAGCTAAACATTTAGCAGAACCGAACTTATAGACTCTCAAATCTAAGATCAGACATATATAAATCCAATATATTCATCAACTTCCATGGCAGATGCATCTTGATCTAAAAAAGGTAAGAAAAGAATCTAAAAGTTCAACATAAGAGCTACTATAGAAGCACCTTTAGTTATAAGCTAAAACTTGGTATAATTATATGCAATTAGCTACAAACTAGGCAGATACTGAACAAAATTTGTACTCTTGGTTATGGACTTAAATCCAGCCTTAAAATGACAGCCTGAAGTACAGCTAACTTCCTTCTTGAATATTTCATGCAAGTAAAGATGGTGCCATCAGCTTAAATTTTTTAATTTTGCCACATATGAAAACAGATAAAAAATTTAAATTCTATCTGTCATCATCTAAGGGTTCAGTTTTAGTAGAAGAATTTTTCTCCCTGAAGCGCATACTCTAGAATAGTTAGCATAAGATATTTCAGGACTATTAGACCTAATTTTACATTTTACCCTGTAAATGTAATGTATCATTTACAGATAATATGCATATTGAAATATATTTGCATTTGAATGACCACTTACTCTCCAATATTTATCACATGCTCAATACTATCAATTTATTGCTCAATCTACATTTGAAATAGTTGGATGCCTACAATATCACTAAACTATTTTCTACTTACTCTAGGATGTCTACAATATCACTCTTTATTAAACTATTTTCTACATACTGTAGGATCATTATGTCTAAACTTAACCAATAATTATTACCATATATTGTAATATGTATATAAAATTGATATTTCATTGAAAATATTTGCTGATGAGAGTCATGGATATCTCCAGAGTATTCTGGGAAGAGGAAGTTGTCTAAACTACTACTGTGAGACAAGTTTGGAGAATGCTTAGAACAAAGTAGTCAATATCGTATCATTGAAATACAAGCTTTATGCATGGAAATGAATGCGTTCTGCATAGTATTGGAGGTTATGGTAAAGAACTCTTTATGGACTCTAGTGGATATATCTGTACAAAGATTGAACTTGGTTACTGTATTAAAAAGCTTCACTAAAGCTCACACAGTTAAATCAAAATCGAGTCGTTGGTTAGCAAGACTGCATCTAACATGACTCTTCTAGAACAACTGCAATTGCTGATATGGTGAGAGTTATACAGTGGCAAACATTGTGTTTTCAACAAAAAGCAAATGACTAAAAAAGTATGTAGATCTAGCTGAAAGAAGCCAATGATACTTGAGCACAGAAGACCAAGGTACATGACAGCTGAAAGCTAAAATAACACGAAGGTATTAGATCTAAAATTAGAGTGCTAGAGAAACAAAGTGTTTTCACTGTTGATAGACTAGCTAGCATATCACCCCTCAAGTCATGAAGAAGGAATCTTTGAGCCTTTCTGATATGAAATCACATGGCTGTAATGCTTTAGTATGTACATTTCTGATGGCTGATAATACTGCATAAATATCGTAAATTGGAAGCCATTACCAATAGAATGGGCATTAAACCCATATTGTCAATTGTTATTGAGAAAGGTACCATGTTGTTAGGTTAGGTGCATCCTTGACAGCAGAGAGTCCATTTAGATTTGACTGTTCTAGATCCAGCTTAGGTATTTGATGGTCTACTGAGTAGCATTCTTTGCATGCATATATTTCCTAATTTTTGGAATAACAATCTCACATATTTAAATTTTCCTGCTGTCATTCGTAAAAACTTAACAAACAGCTTTTTACTGTATTGCTGCATATATTGCAGCATATATTGTAACATAGCTTTACCTTTACCAACGCATTCTTTAAATTTCAAGTTATGAGATTTTATGATACGGCACTTTGACATGTCCAGTCCGAAAAGTGGCACACTGAAATCATTATCATTTGTCGTTCCAGGCTCATCTGTGTGCAAATAGGAAATATTAACAATGCATAACAGTCACACTTAACAATAAAATAGTTTGTAAACTTTGTCCTTCTGCATCAAAAGTGACCAGGGCCAAAAGGTTGTGTGGCATTGATGTTTGTGTTAGGGAGTGTCAGCCCGTCCTAGCTAGTTGAACTATTGTTAACATATATAGTCATGCAATGCACAGACAGTATATAAAACAGTTACCTAAGAGGTGTAGTCATTTGATTGGTTGTAGTTACCTAACAGGTGTAGTCATCTGATTGGCTGTAATATTATTCGCTATAGGGACCTGTCAGAGCTGAGTAGATAACCTATAAAAGGAACAGTCTGCTCAGCTAGGAGAGTCCCCTCTGTATTGTATGATATTGTGAGTCAAGATACATTCTCTAATTACTTTATCGGCAGTTATAGAATTAGCACAGGGACTGAGTTCAGACCAGATATCAGACAGACAGGCAGAGGTTGTGGGTTAGCTATACAGTACAGGGCTAACCATAACAGTTTGAATAACATGTAATTACTTCAAAACTATCTAGTTTATGTTTAGTACATATAATATACTGGATTTCCTTTAAAGCTGGACTTTTACACCACCTGGTTGCTTAGTTGAGTCCAGCTCTACACCACATAAAGCTGCTACTAAACTCCGAGCATCTTTATTACTCTTAACAGCACCCTAGATTCCTAGCATCTTTATTCCTTGTCAATCAGCCCCCGAGATTCCTAGCAGAACTTATACCATCTATGGTTGTCACTGTGTTGGTGACAGAGCTAGCTTTCGAACAAAAATAGTTAGGTTGGTAAATTTTGGAGCAAAATTAGAAGGTTCTGAGCTGGTCCCAGACCATTTTTTGTGTCAACACAAAATCCTATATGGGGTGTTCCATAGGTGATTTCTGTTATGAGTTGAATAATTCTCATTAGCTGTAGAAATTATTCTCTATCTGGTATAACTTACAATTCCCAGAAAGTTCATTTGTCCAGGGTACTCCAATTTGATTTTGGTAGATATCATTTCCATGTCCACTCATTTCTTCATAACTGCTGGTGGCATTGTGGTTTGTTCCCGAGTGAGACCTAGTATGAAAAGTACTAATTAACAGCAACATCACCAAAAAAAGTATTGGCTTGACTTACACTCTGTATCCTCCCATTTCAGATACCTTGGAGACAGGCTCAACTACTTTTGATAAAGTGGGAGTAGCAAGATGACCCTTTCTTACAGGTGAACTATTTGAGGAGTCATCAGTTAGTTTTCTTTTCCCAACACAAAAGCAGCAGAAAAGTGATTTTAAGCCACGTAGAACACGTTTAGACCTGCTGAGAGTAACTGACTTAGTCATTTTAATCTTCTTTTGTAACCTAAATGCAGTGGATGCTACGTACGAAAATAACTGAAATGTCAAGAGCAGTGACTCTCGCTCAACGCTAAAAGTCTAGCGTTGCCACACACCCACGCGGACGCCACGCCAATTTGGTGCGTGCGTATGTTTGAGCATAGCTTGAGGTTGGAAAGATGGCCGACGATTGGGTTATAAAAAAGAGGACAATTACCAACAACAGACAATTGTCACAAACTGAGGCACTTTATGTTTTTAACTGCCAGTTAGGTCATGTATGAATTGGAAGCAGATATTCTTTTTCTTTTAAAGAGCCTAATCAGACTACCTCAGAATTCATTTGATCGGTAATATTCAAATACCCCATTCCCAGTTCACTGAGATGTTTCCACATATTGAAAAGCTTTATACTTTATTTGCCAACATTTCAAACAAGTGCTTCATTTTTCAAATTGAAAAAGTCACCACTTGGATCAGATTTTAAATTCTCTACTCCAAGGTCACTTTCTGTTACCCCATCATTAACCTTCAGCATAACTTCTTTCTCCATGACCTAATACACAACTATTTGGATTTGACTTAAGTGAATATGTAAAGCTTCATTATCGTCTTCAACCCAGAGTTGCACATATCATTAGTTGCTTCTAGATTGTTGGCTTGTTGACTTGTTTTTTCTCTTTTCTCTTTAGCTTTTAACACAATGACTATAGATGGGTTTTTTAATTGGAGTTGTTTAAACTGCTCTATGCCTCTCTCAAGAATCACCATTGAAGAGTTACTGTAGAGGCAACATCTTGCTCCTCTCCAAAGTAATCCTCCTGTCATCATTGTGTACAAGGCTACTACATACTTTAGCCAATTAGTGTTTTTGTGAACATGACCAGAAATAGAGTTGGATGCTGGCTTGTTAAGGATCTTGTAGCTTACCCCATTATCCTTTGCTTAACTTCATACCTATTTAATTGTTCTTCAAAGTGTTGCAATATTTGTGGTGGACAAAAATTAGCAATTGTCATTTGAGGCGAAAACTGGAAAATAAGCTAAACATCTACTCCATGACACTACTCAGAATCATTATTATATTAAATAAATATCAAGTATGAGAGTGAAGAAACAAAATCCTGGGCATATTTTTATACCCAGCATGCAAGTGCACTTTTCTATGAACATCATGGATAGCTGTAAAGAAGTCGTCCACAGAAATTATTCTTCTGAATTACCCCAGGACAGAAGGTTTTCTACGATCTCTAACAATATTGTATATAGCAACTTGCATGCATTCCAGTCTGATTATTGAGGAACAACTACAATAGCCAAACTAGAAGTCCAATCAATGGAAATTATTATTCTTTATTTAGAGGTGAGTGTTTTTATAACTGGATGAAGTATATCTCATTATTATCTACAGATTTTATAATTGGTGCTACTGGCATGGTAGATTTTGAAGTGAGTTCTCATCATTACACATTGTCCATTGTTTGACAGAGTCAATTTTAAACATGCATGTTTTGTGAAGACAACGTGTAATCAAGTTCATTTAACTACATGTAATGTCATCATGCAGTGAACATTATAAAATATGCATTAAACATCACAACATTGTGCAGTGAACTTGTGAATTGAAGTCCATTTCACCCAGTCACAGTGATTGTGTAGTATTCTTCATCATTTAGGTGGGGAAGTTCACTACTTAATTTAAACGGTGCATATCAGAAAATGGCGGACATAATAATAAAACCATGATTTATTCACTTCACTTTACAGACATAAGGCTTCTGAATCATTTTGTGACTTTATCTCGTGATAGGCTTTACTAAATTATGATGTGTAATTCTGCCAATTAGTGAATATGGACTGTGCATCGACTGCTCGAACCACCTAACTACTACTAGATAGGATATGTATATGTGACATTACTACGTACGGTCCTTACCCAGTGCACGACCCCTTACCTAGCGCATGCCCACTATACACCCGTTCACTTGTAGCACACATCCTTGATTGTAGCATTGAAACTATATCCAGTGTCTTCGATTGGGGAATGCGCACGGCGCAGTTCTCTATGTGTGCTACAAGTGTTTTATAGATTCCTGTTAGGCATCTTACCTTGCCAGCAAGAGTGCTGGTCAAGAAAGCGTTCGTTTTTCGGCACAACTCTATTTGGTGCCCACCGACTGCATGGCGGTTGACTGTCCCTATCCCGGATGCGACTACGCCACACCCGATGGCATGGATCCGGTAGTGGTGGCAGCAGTACTCAACGGCCACATGCTCATCCACAGCCAGGCAGCAAGGACTAAGCCAACCCCTGTGCGCCGACCAGAGATCACGGCAGGGGGCACAACCGAGGGATGGCAGTACTTCCTCACCAGGTGGAGGGCCTACTCACAGGCCGTCCACCTGGCAGGGGCAGACGTCGGCATACAACTGCTGGAGTGCCTGGACGCCAAACTCCGCCGAGATGTGACCCGAAACATCGTCGGTCCCTTACCAATTGAGGAGCTCCCTGAAGCAGACCTGCTGGCAGCCATCAAGGCCCTGGCGGTGAGGGAGGAAAACCCTAAGGTGGCCAGGGTCGCCCTATCCAGAATGGTACAGGACCGGGGGGAACCCATCCGATCATTCGCAGCCCGACTCCGTGGCCAAGCAGAGGTATGCTGCTTTACTAAGAAGTGCTCCGGGTGTGAGATAATCAACAACCAGGGGGAACAGAGGGTCGCTGACCAGCTCTGCATCGGCCTGGCAGATGCAGACATACAGGAGGACCTTCTGAAAGACCCCAACCAAGCAATGACGGTGGAAGAGACAGTGAGGTTCGTCGAGGTAAGGGCTGCGGGCAAGCGGTCCGCGGTCACCATTACCACACCCACCTCGACGAACGCCGTAGACGAGGAGGCCGACAGTGAAGACGCCCTGCACAGTGGCTACCGGCAACAACAGCGGCAGTCAACACCCCGCCAGCCAGGCAGAGCCAAAGCCACACCATTTAAGCCCAACCGCACTCATAACACCTCACCTCGACCACCACTGAAGGACGCACCCAGAGGTCAGGCAGCTACACCCAGACCAGTGATAAACCCGAGGGCCATCTGCTGTTTCTGTGGTCGCCAAGGCCATGGTGAAAGAGAGAGGACAGCCACCCGACGGATCCACTGCCCAGCGTTCGGGACAACCTGCACATCATGCGGCAGGTCCAACCATCTCGCCCACATGTGTTGGTCGAAGCTGGCGGAGCACGAAAGCGCGGTGTCTGAGGAGATTGACACCATGTCAGAGGACGCCCTCCCCCACCAATCCTGGGACTCCAGGGCGCAGCGATGGACTCAGCGCCGCTCCCCTCCCCAACCCCTCATTGACGTGACTGTATCCACCCACAAGGAGGATTTTCGAACCCACGGCCACACACTGAGGCAAGAGAGGCACAACCTGGCCACCACTGCCATGGCCGACACGGGTTGCCAGAGTTGCCTGGGAGGACCACACCTGCTGAAGGGCCTCAACCTGAACAAGAGGGACCTCATCCCTGCGTGCCTAGTGATGCACTCCGCGAGCGGCAACAACCTGCCAATACTCGGTGCAGCACTACTCCGCATCAGATCCAGACACTCCGGACGTGAGACTCGCCAGATGGTGTATTTTAGTGACCTGGCCACCAAGCTATACCTCAGCCTGACCACCTGCACAGACCTCGGGCTGATCGCGTTGGGGTTCCCCCTCTGTACGCTGACGCCACCCTCGGGAAACGGCACGGGTACACGGGCGACCCCAGATCAGCCACCATCACACCACACAGCGGACCTGCAGACCAGAACCACGGCCCAGCCACCTCCACGCCACACAGCGGACCTGCAGACCAGAACTCCGCCCATCACCCTGCAGAACAACCCGCAAGCGGCCGTGCAGACCAGACCACAAACAACTGGCCAACGGACAACCACTGTGGTGAGTCAACCAACGCATACACCACCACCACGACCATGCTCATGCCCTACCAGGGCCCCACCACCTGACAGACCCACCTCCCTGCCATTCCCTGGCACGGAGGCCAACAGAGACAGACTTGAACGTCACTTGCTGGACCTTTACTCAGCAAGTGCGTTCAACGTCTGCGAGCATCAGCCCCTCCCCATGATGTCGGGACCACCCTTATCCCTAAACATCGACCCGAACGCCACCCCCAAACCCTGCCACACACCCATTGACATTCCAATTCACTGGCAGGACGAGGTGAAAGCTGGGCTAGACAGGGACGTCCGCCTTGGCGTGTTGGAAAAGGTCCCTCTGGGCACGCCCGTCACTTGGTGCCACCGTATGGTGATATGCACCAAGAAGGACGGGTCACTCAGGAGGACGATCAACTTCCAACCCCTCAACCAGCACGCCACGCGCGAGACACACCATTGCCCCTCACCATTCCACCAAGCCCGTGCCGTTCCAGGTCACACCAAGAAAACCATTTTCGACGCCTGGAACGGCTACCACTCAGTGGCACTCGAGGAGAGCGATAGACACTATACCACCTTCATCACCCCCTGGGGGAGGTACCGATACTGCTCGGCCCCCCAAGGCTACATCGCCTCAGGGGACGCGTACACGGCCAGATATGACGCCCTCGTTGCCCACGTGGAATCTAAGACCAAGTGCATAGACGACGCACTGCTCTGGTCCGACGACATAACGGGGGCTTACCACCAGGCAACTGAGTGGCTGCATATCTGCGCCGTGAACGGGATCACCCTCAACCCGCGCAAATTCCGCTTTGCCCAGGACAAAGTGGAGTTTGCCGGGTTTGACATCACCCCCACCGAAGTCCGGCCATCCTCCAAGTATCTGGAATCCATTACCAACTTCCCCACCCCAACCGGAATCACTGACATCCGCGCCTGGTTCGGCCTGGTGAACCAGGTGGCAAATGCATTTTCCATGACAGCCGCCATGCAACCATTCCGTGCCCTCCTCAAACCCTCCACCACCTTCAACTGGACAGACGAGCTGGCAGCGGCATTTGCGACATCCAAGAGAGAGATCTGCGAGCGCATCAGGGAGGGTGTGGTCATATTTGACAAGCACCGCCCAACCTGCCTGGCGACGGATTGGAGTAAAGACGGGATTGGGTACTGGCTATTCCAGAAACACTGCCAGTGCCCGTCCCGCGAGATCTTCTGCTGCCAGGAGGGTTGGCGCGTCACCCTGGTGGGCTCGCGCTTCACACACCCGGCAGAGTCACGATATGCCCCAGTGGAAGGAGAGGCCTTAGCGGTGGCGGATGCACTGGACAAAGCAAGACACTTCGTCCTCGGGTGCAGCGATCTCGTTGTAGCGGTAGACCACAAGCCCCTGCTGAAACTCTTCGGCGATCGCTGCCTCGAGGACATCCCCAACCCCCGCCTCCGGAACCTTAAGGAGAAGACCTTGAGGTACCGGTTCCGGATGGTGTACATCCCCGGCGTGAGAAATCACACCAGCGATGCCCTCTCACGCCACCCATCCGGAACTCGGACCCCACCACGCCTACACCTACAAGACGACATCGCAGAACCATCCACTGCCTGCCCGGCGAGCCCAGCGTCATCCATTGCCAGCATCACGGAACACACCGTCCCCGCCCAAGATGAGGACGGCCTCACAACAGCCATATGCATGGCCATCTCGACCATCCCCATCAATTGGGAGAAGCTGCAGATCGCCACAGCCGCAGACCCGACTCTACAGGACCTAGCATTCTATGTGGAGAATGGCCCGCCCGAAGATAGACATATGCTCCCAGCCAACATCCGGGAATACTTCCCGGTCATCTCCAACCTAACCATCATCGACGGCGTCATCTGCCATGGGGAGCGGCTGGTCATCCCGACATCACTCCGACCAACATGCCTCGCAGCTCTACATGCCGCCCACCAAGGCACCAGCAGCATGACGGCCCGTGCCTCCTCATCCCTTTACTGGCCGGGCCTCTCGACTGACATCACGGCGACCCGCAACAGGTGCAACACCTGCAACAGCAATGCCCCCTCCCAACCAGCGATGCCCTCGACCACACCAGAGGAGCCAGAGTACCCCTTCCAGCACATCTGTGCGGATTACTTCCACCACGAGGGATCCGCATACCTCGTGCTGGTTGATCGGTACTCTGGCTGGCCAATCGTCGCACCTGCACTGAACGGAGCATCGGGCCTTGCCGCCATCCTCAGGGACACATTCGCCACCTTCGGTATACCGGACACCCTCACGTCCGACGGTGGGCCGGAGTTCGCGGCCCATGCCACCAGAGAGCTCCTCACCACTTGGGGCGTTCATCATCGGCTCTCATCCGCCTACAACCCCCATGCCAACAACAGAGCAGAAACAGCCGTCAAAACTATCAAACGGCTTATCGCCGGCAACACCGGCCCAGGCGGATCCCTACAGAACTCATTCTTCAAGGCACTCCTACAATACCGGAACTGCCCGAGCCCAGACACCAGAATGTCGCCGGCGACCAACCTGTTCGGCAGGGCTACCAGGGACATGCTCCCCGGCATCCCACTCCGATTTCAACAGCCCAAGGAATGGGACGAGAAACTGGAGCTTAGAGAACGGGCACTCTCCCGTCGCCTAGTACTGGGGCGAGCACGATGGGACGAGCACTCCCATGGCCTGTCCCCCCTTCGTTGCGGTGACACGGTCCTCATCCAGAACCAGACTGGCCGCCACCCAATGAAATGGGACAAGACAGGGACAGTCGTGGAGGTGCTCCAGTACCACCAGTATTCCATACGAGTTGACGGATCAGGCCGCCTCACCACGAGGAACAGAAGATACCTCAGGCGCCACAACCCCCAACCCACGGAGCAAGATAACCCACTTCGCCGAGATCTGCCAGCCCTATTGTACCCAACACAGCACAACAGCAGCCCGAGCCCACTTCCCCCCGTACCATTGCCGCCAACCAGCCCGCCACCCAACCCACCCACTCCGTCACCCATCCCGACACCTGGGATCGCACAGCCGACCCTCAACCATCCAACACCAATCGCCACGAGCCCCCCTCGCCCGCCAGTACTGGCCACACCAGCCAGTCAAAGATCGTATGCAGCAGTGGCCAAGACACCCACGCCACCCCATCGCCCAACCAAGACTGCCCCAAAGAACCTGGCGCAGACGACCACCCTTACCCCCCCCAAGACGCTGACCCCAGCCCCAGGCCCAAGACGGAGTAAGAGGGGACCAAAACCAATTGACCGCTACGGGCAGCGATGACAGCCCACACATCAGTCCACCTGCCGTCGGACTTGGGGGGAAGTAGTGAATATGGACTGTGCATCGACTGCTCGAACCACCTAACTACTACTAGATAGGATATGTATATGTGACATTACTACGTACGGCCCTTACCCAGTGCACGACCCCTTACCTAGCGCATGCCCACTATACACCCGTTCACTTGTAGCACACATCCTTGATTGTAGCATTGAAACTATATCCAGTGTCTTCGATTGGGGAATGCGCACGGCGCAGTTCTCTACCAATATGAGTCAAATATCTTGCATTGCTAAGTATGGGTTATCACCACAATGTTCCTGCATGCTCAGGTTTATTGGTGTTAAACTTGGACCTATTATATGTGTACCGATCATTTATCATATTTACAAGTGGCTGACATCACGAGGTCAAGCTATAAGAACTTCAAGAAAATATCTGAGTTAGATATAATAATAACTGTTACCTTAAGCCGAGAAGAATACTATGGACTGCTATGATGGAAAACAAGCAATTCTCAGAATACTATGATTCTTGTTGACAATATAAGTATGAGAGAAAAGTAAAAAAATATAGGAGAAATACCATCTTGAACATCTTATGCCCACCACAGAGTTGTCTTCCATAAACATCAGATAGCTCTTTCACACAAATTTGTAATTACTCCATCACAAAAGTATCTTCTACATACTCTTAATAATAAATTGAAATAGTTGGATGCCACTCTTTATTAAACTATTTTCTACTTACTCTAGGATGTTGACAATATCACTCTTTATTAAAACCAAGTCTTTTTGTTGTAATCTGGTAAGCATCCCATTTAAATTCATTATACAAAAAAAACCTGGTATATTGGAATTTAAATGGTAAAGGGTCATCTAACTTGTTGTAATGTAGATGGGAATAGTCATTCCTTTTTCAACAGATCAATCCTTTGTTGTCAGCAAACTCTCATAGATACAATCATTTTCTTGATAATCAACTTAAATCTATACTCACTCAATGTTTCAGCTAGATGCCCTCATCTTCATCAGAGATAAGGACTAACACAGGTCGATATACTGGTATATAGCTATATAGCTATCCACCACATAATGCAAATCATACGCTGGTAACATGGTCTGTACATCAATCAGATGTGGCAGCAACAAAAGGGGGAGGTGGAGAGAGAGAGAAACACTAATAACTACATATAATTTAATTTTTTTTAATAAATAAAAAAATATACGAGAGAATAAATAACTAATGAAACAATCAAACAACAATAAAAAATGATAAAAATAAGAAGAACAACAATGAATCGATAAATTTAAAAATAATTAAAATACCAAATATGCAATAATAAATATTTTATAGCAAGACAATTTTGAAGTACAGTGTATTGTTATAGGTCCAGTATACTGTTAGATGACCCTTTACCCTTTATCATAGGAAGAAGAGAACGTAAAGACACCTTGCCATATATGCGTGTCTTTCCTCCAATTATTTGAATGTGATGTTTTGGTCTTGCAACAATATTGTTTGTGTACTATTCTGATTTTGACATATAATTGCTATCTGTTCCCACTAAGGTGATCAAGTAAGATAAATGCTGAGCCCAAGCGGGGGGAAATATGGAAGCCTTCATTTTTCATGGTTCATAATCTTTCTAAGGGCTAAATAGGAAGAGGGCTAGGTTGTTTTTTTTTGGTTTTTTCACAATCTTTCATAGCCCCAACCTCGCCCAAGCCCTTACCAATTTTTAAATAGTTGACCAAATGCAAAACAAAATAGTTGCATATTTTTACTCAGGGTAGAAGTCTTCAATCTACCCTGGGGGCTAAAGACCAGATTAAAATATGATACTTACCAAAAAAAATTATGTAATGTATCATTCCATCATATATTGTGAACCAGCAATGGTATTATATGATGTGACGATTTGGTGCTACAATGGAATAGGAACTACTTCTATTCCACTCTCGAATATGTGTCTGGCCAATCAATATGCTAGAATTTAGCACGTAACAAACTGCAATGGCAGCTGATTGCCTTCAAGTATGATAAATGAACTTAATAGCTGAAGCTTATCATGAGCATGTCATTAATTTATTAAGTTATGATCTAGGATCAATCATTTGATGGAAGAGAGAGAGAGAAACGAGATCTAATGGAGGGTTAGAATGAGTTCCCAAATGTGATGGCAGAGGGAATAGCAGGAGAAATGAATTAAAAGGTTAGATGGATGGTAGTGGCAAGAGGGGATTAAAGAGTTGGAGCTGATTGAATGAAGTCTGGAGAAAAGTGGATATGATTTTCTTGTAGAGTAAAAGGGATTTTGAGTGAGTAGGAGATTGAAGAGTGAAGAGAAGGGAGGCATGATCAGAAGTGCACTGGTGAGTACAGTGTCTTTGTGCAAAGTGCTGGATGTGTTCAAGAAATTTAGAATTGCAAGAAAAAGGAGAAAGTACCCACATAGAGGAGCAGTTTAGCCTCCACCTAAAATGTGTGTCTCTCCACATGAACTTGAATCAGTGCTAATGGATGAGGGAAATGAAAAGTCTGAGAAGTCTACGAGAAGATATTTTCCTGGTTTGGGTGCAAACTTTACGATTCCAGGGGAGGTGAGAGTAACTCCTAAACATGTACATCAAGAGATGACTTTCAAGGAGAGTGATTTTGAGAACTAATATAGGGAAGAATGAGAGGCGAGATGTTTACGGTTAGCAATCATGCATTTACTCTTATTTGGGTTGATTGTGAGGAAATGAGAAAATATCCAAGATGGTATACATGTAAATTTAATGTCAGATTACTCCATGCTGATGGAGGAAGTGAAAGAGAATAGATGGAATAGGAAAGGAGGATATTACCTGCGTAGAGAGTAAGTGTAAAAGAAGTGAGGGGGATCCTTGAAATATCATTTATATAGAGATTAAAGAGAATATGGGGTAGTTCTAAGGAGGTATGAGCTGAGAAAAAAAAGATTTCCAGTTGGCCACACTTTGTGGGTGAGTTATAAGGTAAGGAGGAATCATCAGAATAAAGGTTGAGAGAGTACAAAGTGTTTAGGAATATATGTGGCAGAGAATTAAAGGCTTCTTGATGTATCAGAAGACTGTACATACAGTTTTGTGGATATCTAAGCAAGCTAGCCAATGTTGGGAACATATACAAGGAAGGCAGCTTATGTTGAAAACATGGATGAAATCCAATTGATGTGACAAAATATGCCAATGTAAATAGCTGAATATGTGGGATCTCTTATAATAAACAATAGGGAGATTTGGCAATAATTGTTAGAGGAAGATGAGAGAGGAGATGTCTAGGATAGGAACAATCATGGTTTTAACCTGTGAGAAAAACACATGCAGAGAGGGAGAAATTAAAGATTAAGGAACGGGGAGTAGATATATAGTGTGCAGCATTTTAGCAGAGATAGTATCTGGGCCAGTAAATTTGTCAAAAGGAATGCTAAAGAGAAGGTCAGTAATGTCATCCGGGAAGCAGAAGAAGAGCTCAGGTTGGCAAAAAAAAAGAGGAAGAAAGGATGGATGATTGAAGAGAGGGGGAAATATTTGTTGAAACAGGTGCAAAGGGATTGATTTAGTGCTTCAGCTTTGGACTGAGAGGAAATACAGACCTGACCTTGATATGTGATAGTAGGGTTGCATGGTAATTTATTACCCATTTTATGATAGATCTCCAAATTGAACTAGAGATAGGGGAAGATGGGAGTTGTTGGAAGAAGCGGCACTTTGCAGAATGGGAGAAAGTAAGTGAGCATTTTCAATATCATGATAGGCTAAACAGATATTAGGAGATTAGGAGATAAGCCATTTTACAAGTGAATTTTTAACTTTAATTCATTTAGGGAGATTCAGGGAGGGTTAGTATGGGGTGACAGGTAGATTAGCTTAGCTCTTAGAACGCCGGTGGCGTCTATACACGCCAATTGAAATCTACTCTCACACGCCGGTGGCGTATATACACGCTCCTAAAATAGGTAAATCTTTATTAGCGTTTGTTGCGTAGCTGCTTATTCTTAAAGCTGCACTTTGTATTTTATCTGAGAGATCTGTTCTTGTTCTTTTGAGAAAGTATACCGATAGCTAGCTGGCTGTTGTGTGTTTTTTTAAGATATTTTTTTAAGTAGGCAAGTACATTGAAGTGCGTTATAATTGATTTCATTAGCGTTTATTGGTTTATTGCGCAGCTGCTTATTCTTACAGCTGCACTTCGTAGTTGATCTGAGAGATCTGTTATTCTTCTTTTGACATAGGATACAGACAGCTAGTTGGCTGTTGTGTTTTGTTTTTAGATATTCTTTGAAGTAGGCAAGTACACTGAAGTGAGTTACAAATGATGGAGAGATATAACACATTATAAGATTATTAGATGCTGAAGACAGTGATGAAGATTTTGATGGATATGATGAAGAAGGTTATAGTGGTAGTGATGATGATGCTATTGGTGCTGTGGATGGTGGTGTTGATAGTGGTGGTGTTGGTGGAGGTGGTGTTGGTTGTGTTAGGGTTTGTAGTGCCGCTAGCAGTATCTCTTCCAGTTCCAGCAGTGCAACTGTCAGCCAGACCTCTTCCAGCTCCAGCAGTCTAACTGTCAGCCAGACCTCTTCCAGCTCCAGCAGTCTAATCAGACTATATCTTCATCACTATAATGATATCCACAAAGTATAATGAAGTAATAATGATAGGTTAGTTCATGAGCTAAACTATGATATCCACAAAGTCTAATGAAGTAATAATGATAGGTTAGTTCATGAGCTAAACTATGATCTGGCAGTTTCCTAGCTCCTGCTGGTATTTAGCGGTGCTAGAGCACTAAATATCAGTAGGAGATACCAGCGCTTAGTGTTTCTCTCTAGTAAAACAGACCAGAGGAGCTAACATACAGCCAGCCCTTAGTGTATCTAGCTTAGCGTAGCTATCTACACTACACAGCAGCTGTAACTAGGAACCTTTAGTTCATCCCAGAGATAGCGCTAATACTCCATAGCTATCTAGCTAGTTGGCAGAAGCTATAATTAGCGTGTCTAGTTACAGATACTGCGTGTCTAGTTACAGATACTGTGTAGAAGTAAAGCTAGTTACAGATACTGCGTGTCTAGTTACAGATACTGTGTAGAAGTAAAGCTTCTCCAAACCTTTAGTTCATCCCAGAGATAGCGCTAATTCTCCATAGCTAGCTAGCTAGTTGGCAGAAGCCTATAATACACAAGCTAAACTGACCCAATAACTAATATCAAAGTACTCAACTTACTTTGGAGAAGCTTTACTTCTTTAGGCCTTCGCGTTCTGTAAATGGTAATGATCGACTTGCATCCTGCCTAGATCTGGTGATAAATCAGCCGACCGACAAAAAAAGGCGTTGATTAAAAATCGGTGGTTTTTTGATTAATTTAAAAAACCCGGTTATTGGGGCCACGGCGTCTGGGGTATTTTTAACAATAACAGCTAATGCGGTCTAAGGTTAGAGGGATTTGTATGATACAAATAAAATCTTTAAAGATAAGCCAGGAGGCTTCAATCTAATGGGAAAATTATAACAACCTTCTCAATAATCAATGTACTCTCTGAAAAGTTGATGTCACAGGGAAAGAGATGAAGTCATGTGCTTGAGCAAAGTCAGCATAACCACATTCTGTGAGGTGTATATATAGTTAGGGAGATGGAGAGCTGAAGAGGTAGAGAAAAAAGCTGTGGTCACTGGAGGACAGACTAATAGTGGGTGGGAGTGATGATGGAAGGTAAATATACAAGATCAATGATGGGATGCCATTGTGGAAGTAGTGAGTTGGGTGGAAAATTTGGTTGAGAGAAAGAGGGTCTGATATTTTATACAGTGAGTGGTAAAGTTTTCCACTAGCAAAATGTTTCCATCGTGGAAAGGTGGGAATGAATATGAGGTTGCAAGGGATTCAAATAAGTTAATAAAGTGATCAGATCATGAAGGTGGACAGTAAAATGTGGGAAGTGATTGTGAACTTGGGAACTTTGAGAGACAATACATTCAGATAGGAGGGAGATGATGGAGCAAGTAGAGATGACCTGAATACATTATGATATATGTCGATTATGATTGAGTCTAACTGAGAGGGCAATTTCAGAGAGTGAAACATCTGGAGAAGCAGGTTTCTACTACAGCAATAATGCGGAGGTCTGTTGATAAACTATGTGAGTTCATCAAGTTTAGCAAGAAGACAGCGGGCATTGAAGTAATTTAGATAGTTGGAGGGAAATGGCAGGTGTGGCACTAGGAGAGATGAAAGTAGCTCCAGATGTGAGAAGGCAAGATAAGGATGAGAGTAAAGAGGACTTGTGGGAGGGAGGACATTGGTGAAGGTGAACATGGGAAGTATTTTGGGGAAGGCTAGGGAACCAATACCCTTGGCAAAGAGCTCCTTCTCCAGGAAGCTGATGGACCAGCCCCTTGAGGAAGTAGGTTGGGTAAGGGTAGAGAGCCTGTTTGCTGTGGTAGGAGTTAAGTGTGTGTTAGCTGGTTCACAGTGAGCAAAATTAGGTGACTTCAGAAATGGGTAACGGTGGATAATAAAATGTTTTGATGCAGAGTGAGTGCTAGTAGTGAAACAGTTTGATCTAGTGACATGGGACTTAAAGTTGTTTGTGAGAAGAGAGAAAACAGGAGAGACAAAACTTTGCACCTGGGTAGGTGAATCTGGTGGCAGTGATTTGGAAGGTGGGATGGCTGATAAGAGGGAGGAAACCATTTCCTGGATTGCAGGGGTGAGTAATGAATTTGAGACATTCCAAAATGAGAGCATGGGGTTCTTGAAATTGGTTTCTGGATTTCGCACTCGGGTAACCCTTGGAGAGGAGCAAGAGTCTTCTAGACTGGCCTGGGATGGGTGATGGAACACCATCAGCACTCCTCAGTAAGATGCTTGCATCCCTATCCACTCCGAGCACATCCTGTTTAAGGCCCTTTTCCTACGACAGCTTCCAGCAGATGTCCAAGACCACCTGGCTCATTCTATGGCTATGACAACCCATCAGCTGGCTGAACAAGCCGATGCCTACTTCATGCTCTCCGGTGCCCACCTGAACCAGCCATCATCACTTGTTGGCAATGTCGATGTTGCAGCCAATTGATACAAATGCCAAAAGCGCAGGACTAAGACCGACACCAGTCTATTTTTCTACCATGGGCGGTATGGAACGGAGGCAAAGAGATGCACCCAGAACAACTGCCAGATGTCCCATATTCCCCTAGCTAAGACACCGCCAGTGGGAAATGCCAACGCCGGCCACCAGTAGCCATGGTGGCTGGCGCAACAACCTCAAGGCTTCTACATGTCCAGGATAGGACCTCAGGATGCTCCTTTCTCATCGACACTGGTG
Organism: Cladorhizidae sp. MBARI D1340-BT2; assembly: GCA_028752905.1. Taxonomy (NCBI): domain Eukaryota; kingdom Metazoa; phylum Porifera; class Demospongiae; order Poecilosclerida; family Cladorhizidae; species Cladorhizidae sp. MBARI D1340-BT2. The sequence continues at coordinate 14,620,574 of JAQNBH010000007.1, read as the reverse complement.
CAGAAGTCTCTCTCGTCCCGGCTTCTCCTCCTGACCACCGCGCAGCCGCTTCCTCTGCCCATTCTGCCCCGCCAATGGGACAGAAATTAAAACTTATGGCACACGTCGCATTCCACTCCAGTTTGGGAGCAAGCGCTTCCAAGGGTCTTTCATCGTCGCTGATGTGAACCAGGCCATCCTCGGGGCAGATTTCTTACGTGACAACGGACTGCTAGTCGACCTGGGAGGACAACGCCTCGTTCAATCTGCCACACACGCCACCATCGCCGCACCCAACATTGCCAACAAGCCAAAGTCAACCTCCACCATCGTGCCCCACTATCTGAGTACAACGAGCCCATACTCCGATTCGACCATTTGAATGTGGATCTCGTAGGCCACTACCACTCTCTAAAGGTTTCACCCACCTCCTCACAGTAGTGGATAGAGTCATCACTCGCTGGCCAGAAGCAATTCCCCTGGCTAGCACAAGTACCAAAGACGTGGCTGATGCCTTCTTGAGTGGATGGATTACTCGTCACAACCTTCCCTCTGATGTCTCCTCTGACAGAGGACCCCAGTTCACATCTCAATTCTGGCAAGATCTCTCCAACCTCCTCGGAACCAAACTGCATCGGACTATGGCTTACCACCCCCAGGCGAATGGCCTGGTGGAAAGGTTCCATCGAAGCTTGAAAGCATCCCTCAAAGCATGCTGTCAATCGCCCTCGTGGACATCAGACCTTCATTGGGTCATGTTAGGACTCCGGACCCTGCCGAAGAAGGACCTAGGTACATTCCCAGAAGAGCTAGTGTGGATCGCTGAATCATATCTCCCTCTTCTGTATTTACAGAAACATTTGACACTGTTAGCAGCACTGAGGGCCTGGATCAATTTCCACATCTCCAGAGAGCATTTGAAGTAAGTAATCAACATTAGCTCTATGTGAGAGAATGAGAAAGGAAGCAATGATGACAACAATGGGTACACAGTTTCCTGAAGCAAAATTGACATACAAATCATCATGCAGTGTTGCCATAATTTTTTTGATAATTTCCAAATTACTTGCCGGTGTTATCCGCAACAAAAAATCCATCCAAACAACAATTTCATGAGAAATAACATAATAAAGTGTGTTCATAGCATTTACACATGTCTTTAATAGTTCAGTGTTCGGTTTAAATTCATAGTACTTTTTTAGGAACATTGAATTGCACTGTTAAAAGTGAATTTAATGTAGAAATTCTTGGAGAGTGGTTTTCAAATAGGCTGTACATAGCCTGATATGGATGAAATGTCAAACTTTGATAAAATCCAAACAGAAAAATTAAGGGTCAAAAAACAGTTTGGATAAAATCCAACACTATGCAGTTCTGGAGGATTTGAAGTGGAGCTTTGGCTCTGAAAAGGGCCAGTAGGAGATTGTTAGGCATAAAATATGAAAGAAGAAGAGAATCTGATGGGATTGCCTCCAGCAGATGCTGTCATTAAAATGTTTTTTGTGGATGAGAACAAGCTCATTGGAGCCTGCTTGTGACTGGTATGTGCTAAAGCATACTGAGAAAAGACAATGCAGGTGGTAAATCAGATTAAACGTGTTGCATAGCTAACTGACAGTCTTCTAGCAGATCTAGTCAACTAGTAGTTTGCAACAAGATCTAACTATAACGGTATGGTGTGACAGTTGCGGAACTAGCTTGTAGCGATGGAGCTTAGCTAAGCAGTTTACCTTGTTTAGTGGCACTAGCTGCCGATATTATATACCTGTAGCATTATAAGTTCCCCACAACTATACTTCAGCAGAATCTGCTGTCCCTGCTGTCTTTTGATAGGTCGGGTTTGATCCATATACGAAGACGATATGAGAACACCATATTTATTATTATAAACCAGTATTCCACACCAGAGTAGGCATATAGCGTGCCAACCCGCCTGCTTTCACACGTCGATTAATTAATTAATTTGTGCATGGTGGGTTTTTATCTTCAGTTATGAAAATCTTCACTTGCCTCCTGATATTGTCAGCACAATTTTCACCGTTTCTTTGCTGTGCAGGTGGATCTCAGAAGAACATTTCTGGATCATATTTCATTTGTCCTCAGCTCTCTAAGACCTATGATTATTACACCAGTGTTCATTCACTTAAACCTTCAGATATTAAAGTCATTGGTGCAATGGGGGACTTTGTTACACCTGGACTTGGAAGGAGTAATAACTTCAGTTATGGCGAGTACAGAGGATTTTCTTGGAGTGGAGGTAAGTACCAATTTCACATACCAATAGAACACACTAAACAATCCGTACCCATCCTTGTGAAGGCCTCACAACATATTTGCCGCCCACAAGCTACAAAAATAGAATGAATATCAACTTTTGCTAACGTAACTATCTAACTTAACTATTTGACTCTATCTTAATCCTTTTCTTTAAAATGTAATTGCATTTCTACCCCACCTCCCTCTTGCCCTTGCCATGCCCATCCCTACATTCTAACAGACATGTATATATCATGATGTACGCATGTGTCCGAGGTATTGTCAAGATATATATATAACTTTGTCTTCATATACTTCGTTATTAGAAGAAAAATGGCCATTCACATTTCAACTCCTAGGTAACATATACTGCAACTGTATGGTTTATCCAATTTAGCCATATGCATTGTATTTTTGTAAAGGAGATGGGAGGAGGAATATAGTCCAGCTTTCATGACCTAAATTGAACAGCCTCAGCAGTGGCCTGACTGCTAGCTAATTATGTCAGTGTCCCAGACTCTTACCAACACCATTAGTAAAGGTTCTGGCATAATACCCCACATATCTTACTCCTTACCCTCCTACTTTTGCATATTTTATGGTGGTTACACTAAATGAGCAACCATAGCCCTTCTTTAGCATTTTATGCAATTAGATATTGATATTGGTTTGTGCTACAATATTTTAATCATGTTCATTAATGTATGTCTTGTTGCAGCCATAAAAGTGTTTAGTATAATTGTCGCATCGGGTGTATGTCCTACCTGATAGCTATAGCTTATCAGAACTTTACCAAAAAATGCAGCAATGTATCGTTTGTGCAAAGTCACTGCTTTACCTAGGATTTTCAGGAGATGGGGGGGGGGGGTTAAGAAGGGGACGATACATTGGGATCTGGGGTTTACCAAGGGGAATTCGGGAGCTTCTATTCAACCACACACCCTTCCCACGTTTTAAAACCCACAAAACTTGTCCTCCATATCAGTACACATAGGGTAGACATGATACATGCATGATGATGATCTTGAGAGTCAATACTGTGCAGAATAGTTTGGTCTTCAGGTCAAGAGAGTCTCGTAATGTGTGACTCTACAGTTTTTGTGCTGAAATAGATTCAAAGCTTGCTGAGGAAAAGTAGAAGCCTTTCAGCAGCGTCCAAGATTGCCTGCTGAAGTACTTCAGATTAGTTGCCACTTCAACTCATAGTGTTTGCAACCCATGACATCAGCTGCCAGTGGTGATGCAGTTGTCAGCTCTAGCTGATGTGATGAAACAGCTGTTGTAGATCAGACCATGATCATGCTAGTTGTAGTTTGGATCTTCTGGTGTCACTGAACGCTATGAATGCCTGTTATGGAGAAGCGACGTCCTGGCTAGGAGGAAAAACTAACTGTCAAGGAAAAGAGATTACCTAACCAGGAGAAGAGACTGCCTGCCAAGGGATGAGACTTGATTTGCCACCCTACCAGTTCAAAGTTATATACCACCTGGAAGGGAAACCCAGCAACTTTAGCAGCAATGACACCGAAGAAAGAGGAGGGGGTTGTGATGGAGTAGGAACAGTAGATTTTCTGGCAACACATTATGAATGTGTTGACAGATGATTGTATCCATGAATTTACTAGGACACTGCAATGTTGATCCATTGGTTGTTCTGCCATCTGAAGTTTTAGATACTTCTGCTCCTTGATTGCATATAATTCTTCACAGATTTATTGCAGTGTTTAATGTATAATTGTGTAACATTTGCAATATTGTGTTTGTTTGTTTTGTTTTTATCGTCTAACTGGATTGCATTGCTGGTTCATGATATGAAACAATGCCATGCAATGATGCAATGCAATATTTTCCTAGCATCAGTGTGAACCCATCTTATTGTAGACAAGGACATACACTGGAGGACACATTGTGTAAATATTCTGCCTAGTGATAGAAGGCTGGGTTGTTCATTGTTCCATACAAGTACAAACTTATCCCAGTAAGAATCTGAGAAGTCTTTGTTTCAAATACGTAGGCCAATATTTATTTCACAGCCTACAACAGTGGGGCATCCACCCTGCCATGGCAGAAGTACATGCACCGATGTCTTTTATAAATGATTCATTCATATTAAATATAGTGAGTGGCATACTGGAGCCACAGGTTCTAATCAAGACAAAGCTACAAGGTTAAAATGTGTCCTCATTCTAAATTCTAATTCTGTTCAGCTATTTAGAGTTATGTCCTATAACTATTTCAATGTTTGGCAGAAATGGACCAAGATCAGCTGGAACTGATACTCCATACATATGACCTGGAGCCATAAATTATCTGGGGGATGAGTTATGGCATGAAAAACTCTGCCATGATATGATCCCAGTCATGCCTTAGCTTCACTAGCCCTTGCTTTACACTTAACCTTTGAAGCCTGCTTCCCACAAGATAAGGTTTAGCTACAAGAGGCTTTGGAGGAAAATATTGAAGAAGAAAGATTTATTAGAAGAAATGCTTAACTAAAATATGGCTAGAATTTTGCTCACAAATCAAGTCTAGGATGTGTGTATGTGACACATATTGTTGATGTTATATATCAAGATACCCCAAGTGCTATTAAAACAAATTTTGACAAAAATCTGAGGATATGGCAATATGGCAATTCACTTCTGCAGACTTATCAAACTAGTTAGGAAAGTAACTTGATATGGTAAGTTTCCCCCAGAAGGTTCTGATACGAGTGTCACACCTATTCGTGATGAAAGGGAGAAGGAGGGCAATATATCCTTGTCCTCTTTCCCCCCCACCTTCAATCTGCTTCTGGTTGTGGCTATATCATACAGATTTAATTATAACAGCAAACGCTTTCTCACTGCTTTATCAGGTGTCAAATATATATATACATCATAAAAATACTTAAGTTACTATATATACTAATTTAGTTCAGGCATCCATTTTGTTTCAATAAATAATTGTTGCCTGATGGCTTTTTTAATGTGTGTAGAAATTTTATTTGGAGCATTTATAACTTATTGTTTGAATTTTAGTGTAAAAGCATTACCATGGTCATTTCTTTCATAGGTGGTGAAAGTGAGCTATCATGTGTTACAACTCTTCCTAACATTCTTCGTTATTACAATCCTAAACTCAAAGGCTATAATGATGGCCAAATGGAGAGTGTTACTCAGTTAGATGTGGCAACAATCAGTGCGTTCAGTGCTGATATGTTAGGACAGGCAAAAGAACTTGTGCGATGGGCATGCAGGTTGGAAAACATAGACTTTAGGAATGACTGGAAGATTGTCACCATTTATGTCGGCATTAATGATGTTTGTTCTCTATCCTGCCAAATAAACACATCTGTTCTCTTCGTTGCTAATATCATGCATGCACTAGATTACCTGAGGGATAATCTTCCAAGGACTTTTGTTAATTTGGTACAACTCATGAATATCGGAAATTTTATTAAAAATTCATTTGTTTATGGACATCAGTGTTCTAAACTTGCCTGTAAATGTGCAAGTTTTGGAAATTCAAATCGAGTTCTTGAAAATTTTATTCAGACTATTGATAACTCTCAGAAGTTGCTTGATTTGTTTATTTCCAGTGGTAGATATGATAATATAGATAATTTCACATTTTTTCTGCAACCATTTCTTAGTAATGTTGTACCTAGCGGAATAGAAAATGGTGCAGATTCATCTCAACTTCTGGCTTATTGCAGTCATCTAAGTCCTGCTAACCATCGTGATTTATCTTTGGGATTATGGAACAACATGTTTGAAAAACTAGGAAACAAGAGTAGGAAACTTCACCCTCCCATGGCAGAAATTAGGTGCCCCACAGACCAATGGCCTTACTTATTCACAGCCAAGAAGAGTAATGGACTTTCAGGTAAGTGCATATCCCTTGTCATTGTGATACAGGGCAGACCCAAGTCTTGCAGGGTGAGTATCATTATTATGTTAGCTATGTAAATACAAGCCGATATTTATTTGGCTGTTTTAAGCCATCCTTATAAAACTATGTCCTTGAGTACATTTCCTATAATCATTATTTGAGGAGTGCCTCTACATGCTATAGTGCAGAAGGCTATAGCATCTAGTGAAAAAATGTCAAAGAGCACAATTTAAAGTTGATTACAGAGAGAAAGTCATTGTAGCTACACTGCACATTTCAACAGAGAGTTAGTTGGTACGATATATTATACTTATATTCCTATTATTTTCTTTAGTTACAGATTTTAATCTTGCACCTGTGCAGGAGAACTCGACATTACTGTCAGCTTACTGGACTAAGGCTGATAAGCACCTTAGCATAAAAAAACTACACTATGAGTACACTATGCAATAACTCGATAATCTTTGAAATCCCACCATCAAAGAATGAGACCTATATGTCCCATACTCTCTCAGGCTTGATTCCATTCACTATCTATGAATGCTCACTGTTGAAAAAAATGTTTCAGTTTTCTAATCTACAAAGGGCAAGGACAGGAGAAGATGGTATGACATAATGAATGATTTTAATGGGGAAATGACTCAAGACCTCTTGCTATGTAATGTCCTGAAGCAGGTGTGTGATTGAGTGCTCTCCCAATTCCATCTCCAGGGGTGGATCCAGGGGGGGGGGGGGTTTCTAGGGTTGCAACCCCCCCATAACATTCTAAACACTAGCTCCACCTCCAGTTTCTTTGTTAGTATAGACACTTTGTTAGATATAGACACTTGTAAGATATAGATACTTGTTAGATATAGACACTTTGTTAGATATAGACACTTGTTAGATATAGACACTTGTTAGATATAGACACTTGTTAGATATAGACACTTTGTTAGATATAGACACTTGTTAGATATAGACACTTTTTAGATATAGACACTTTGTTAGATATAGACACTTTGGTTAAACTACAAACTGTTAAATATGAATGAAATTCTAAACCCACACTCCTGAAATGTGGCTGTGCATGATAATAGCAATTTTGCATCTGCCATCAATATTGCCATGTCTGGAAGTAGAAAGTGGCCATCACCCAAGGATTGCACCCAGCTGACAACTTTTTTTAAAAGGTAAGATACAATATAGAATCGAGACTGGGTCCCATATCCCTGTGTCAATGACTGCTGATGATGGTAACTCTAGTGTATCAACTGATATAGATTTATTTGTTCAATCACCATCAATGACAGTCACAACCACTACATCGAGCTCTTCCTTGTCAATGCCAACTACTGCCAACTACTGTTTCTCAGTTTACGCTAAGCAACAATTGATACGATGACTACATCACTCAGTGTAGTTCCGTCAACTAGTGGACAGGTGGACTTAGGGACAATAGTTGAAGCCGCTCAAGGTAACTGGGATAAGCTTTGGTCATTAGCAAATAATATTCCAGATGATCGTAAGAAGCAATATCTTTCTCATCATTCCAAACCTTCTTCTTGTGATCATCTTCATTCACATCAGGTTACCAAAGTAGGAAAAACCTGGAGTGTATCCTTCCAGCTTGGATGGTTAGTACAATTTCCTTGACTTTCATACAGCACTCTTCTTGCAGGTGGTCTTTGCAGATATTGTATAGTTTTTCCAGAGCAGCTGGGTAGAGGCAGTGTTTCTGGAGTTGGTAATCGTTCTGGTTTGTTAGTTTTGTCCCCATACCAGAAACCATACTCAAAAGCACTTGGCAAGGATGGTGTTCTTGTATGCCATGATCAGACTCAAATGCATTGCCGTGTAGCTGAGAGGGTACACCTTTTTCTCAGACCAACCAGATGAAAGGATAGATACAAGGCTATTGAAACAGAGCAACTAACAAGCTCAAGAGAACAGGCATGTTCTCCAGCAGATAGTTTTGGCTGTAGAGTTTTTGGCAAAAGAGGCCACTCTGACTACAGAGTGGATTTCTCAGATGAAGATCTCAACAGGGGCAATTTTGTAGGCACACTTCAGCTTTTGGCTAAGACAGATAAGCTCCTACACAAACACCTTCTCTCAGCTAAAAGAAACGTGAAGTATACCAGCAAGACCATTCAAAATGAGGTTATTGACATATATGCATCTAAAATTAGAGAGCATATAACTGAACAGCTCCGAGAAAAAAAATTGCCTTTCACCATCATTGCTGATGAAGCCACAGATTTTCATTCTAATCAAGAGATTCTTTCTGTGTGCTTGACAAATCTCCCCTTTATATCCTCTATTGTGCTCCAATTGGGACGTTTTTTAGCATTTTGAGAAAAAACTGATCTGTCCTCTTCCACTGATCCTCATATCAAGGAGTGCCTGATTAGCTTTGTCTACTTGGACCGAGCCAATGCTTCATCCATTTCAAGAAAGATTCTTGAAACAGTTTCTAGTCCTTCAGTTTCTTTAAATTAGAGGGCAAGCTTATGATGGAGCATCTGTGATGTCAACCGGCATTGCAGGTGTTCAATCTAAAGTCAAGGAGGTCAGCTCACTAGCTCTGTACACACACTGCTACTCACACTGCCTTAATCTTTCAGTTGCCAGAGCATGTCTTGTTCAGGAAGTACGAAACTTGATTTTAGTTATAAATGAAGCACACCTTTTTTTAGCTCACAGCACTAAGAGACAAAACCTTTTTGAACTTACAGTCAAAGAATTCTTGCCTTCTTCAAAAGCAAGAAAGCTTCCAGGAATGTGAAAGACAAGATGGGTGGACATACGTGCTTTGAAGTGTTTCTTGAAATGTATGAGCCACTTATCACTTTCTCAGATGCCATTTTGTGTCCTACTGATTACCCAAATTTAGGCTCATCAGATGGGAGCTGGAATTGGGATACTGAGACAAGAGTGAAAGCACAAGGTCTGAAAGCTGCTCTCTCTTCTTTTCAAACCCTTGCTGTTTTTATAATCACCAATATGTTCTTGATGAAGTAAAAATACTTGCTTCAAAGCTTCAGAAGCAGGATCAAGATATATATGATGCCTATAACAAAGTTACTGAAGCGATTGAATGCTTGAAAACCCTCACAAAGACTATTGACACCGTTTTTAGCTTGTGGTATTGTGAGGTACTTGAACTGGCTGAGTCAATTGGTGTGAGTGAGAGTGTTCCAAGAAAGACAAGCATTCAACGGAATCGAAGCAACACTCCAAGTCAATCAGCAAAAGAGCATTACAAGAGAGTCATTGCTATACCAGTGCTGGATCATTCATTAACCAGTTGGAGGAAAGATTTCAAGGTGAGGGAAAACAAAGTCATATGGTTTTGTACCACCTTGTGCCTTCAGTGCTCAACTGCAATCCGAGTGTTCAACAATCACAACATATAGATGACCTTCTGTACTGGGAACAAGATCTTCCATGTTCCTTGTCTCTCAAAAGTGAACTAAGAAGATGGCAATCATTGTGGAAGCATAAGCGAGACAAAGATGAGGCTAACATCCCCAACAATCTTCTCCTAGCTCTTAGCTCTGATACTTTCCCAAACATTCATTGCTTACTAGTCATTGCTTGCACTCTGCCTATCACCAGTGCTGAAGCAGAACGATCATTTAGTTTACTCAGGAGGATAAAGACATATACAAGGTCGACTTTGACTGAACAACACTTTTCTAATCTTGCTGTAATAGCCATGAACTATGGAGTGAGAGTGTCAGTTGATGATATCTGCCATACTTTTGTGCAGTCTCAGCCAAGAAGGCTCTTTCAAGCTTCACTATTTATTGACTGAAAATGGTTTCCTGTTTATCTTTAGTTGCTGTTCTTTTAAGCTGATAAATATTCTTATTCATACACAGTACAGTGTGCATGGGCTAGTTCTCCACCCCTACACCACCACCCCCCCCTGTACCTTTCTAAAATTCCTTGATCCAACCCAGCATCTTCCTTAGGTTGTTAGTAGGCAGGCAGCCAGGACCATAGCCCGGAATAAGTAAGGCGGTTTCCTGAGCACTTGCACTATTACTCACAATTCTTTTTAAAGGATACCATGTTCAATTTTACATTTCTTGTTATAATAATGTTGGTGATGATATGTCTTGTTATATAATTGCCAAGAGAAATGCTGGACGGTGCTTTCTTGCAAAATGTTTAATGATCTGATCATGATCAGGAAAGAAAGGATTTCCGGGCAACATGGAAACCCCCGTGGCTATGGCCGTGAGTAGTTCATCAACCCCCCCAATCTAAAATTCCTGGATCCACCCCTGATCTCTTGTCTTTGCATGGATGATGTCTCCATGCGCATTTCAGTGGGCCTTCCTTTGGGAACACATCTTTCTCAGCCACACCCATGCCATCACTGTGGGTTGGTGCAAGTGTTGCTTGCTTGGCCAGACATTGTCTTAGCTATCATTTCAGTAATGGTCATCATCCTAGACATGCATCAATCAACAACATCAATCACAGGTCACTATCATCTTCTGGGTTCTGTTCTAGACTGGAACCTCATGATCTCTTCTGCTCAGATGGAAAAAGACCGGAAGGCATTAGTATGTTGCCTTGGAGAATGGGCAAGGTATTGCTACATGTCCTGATACATTTGCACCATCATACATTGCCAGGGCTACCAGCAGAGCAAGATTGGTGGCTAAGCATGCAGAGTAATTAAAGAAGACCAAATATGCACACCTTGAGAGCAGCCATTTTCTTTGTTCCCTTTGCGGTGGAGACATCTGGTGTATTGGGGGCTGAGGCATGATCTTTTGAGAAGTAATTGGAGAGTAATTTACATGTATCCACCAGAGATTTCAACTCCAGGAGATACTTCCTTCAACATCTGTCTGTGGCGATAGAGAGGGGGAATACTGAAGCGGTTTTGGGCACCCTGGGTCCATCTCCACCTGCTTGACTTTGTTGTTTTTGTCATGGCTCTATATTTTATTGTTGTGAAAATGATTGCTTTATCTTGATAAACAACAACAAATATCTATGATAACTATTGCATTGAGCTGAAAAACCGATGCTTGACTGTCAATATTGTGTTGCTATCCATAAAATCTAGCATAAGTTGATATCACAACTAAGGATGTAGAATGTTTCTCTGACTTTGTTGCAGTCAATAAAAGTGTATTATACATCAACCATGAAAGATAAGAGTAGTGATAGTAGTATGTCTATGTGAACTATGAGTAGTAGATCCGTATTACTAGGACTAGATAAATAGTTTGGATTGTTACTGCCTTGAGAATAATTACAACAACCAACAAAGAAATGAATTATGTCCGTAAAAGATGCAGTCATGTCGCATTCTAATTAAAGATATTTGTAAGATTTGTATTTTAAAATTGTTGATATTCATGCGCATGGCAAACAAGGGGTGTTTACAAAATTTATGTGATTTGTGTGAAAATAGTCGTTGTGAAACAGCTTGAGTGCTTGGCATGAGTTAATGAATCACTTCTTAAATCCATCCCCAAAAAATTGATAATGAAAACATGAAGGAAAGTCCATATAAGCATTAGCAGACACCAAAGAGCATGAATAGTAAATCTATTTCTCTTGGATTGTATCACATACTATTATAATGTCATTTGTCAAGTGTCACAAAACATAATATGATGTAGACAAGACAGAGTGTCATTATCGTAATACCATAAGCTCATTATTTACAAGTACGTATATCACGAACAATATTATTTGCAAGAACAAAACATGCTATTCAAATAATTCTAGTAAACACAAAATGTAAAAATAAACAGGCACCTCACATGATGAGATTAAATTTGCCTGCCATCAGCATTCCCCATGGCTCAGTTGTACATAAGCTGTGCATTAATCCAAATAGTTGTACAACAGATCTTGGAGAAAGAAGGTATGCTGAAGGTTATAATGATGGGGCAGAAAGTGACCTTGGAGTAGAGAAGACCCCATTTAAAATCCAATCCAAGTGGTCATTTGGTCTGATGAAAAATGAAGCATTTGTTTGAAATGTTGGCAAAATAAACTATTAGAAATATAATATAATATGGGGAAACATCTCAGTGAACTGAGAATGGTGTATCTGAATGTTATTGATCAAAGGAATTCTTATGAATTCTGAATCCAACCTGGTCCATTAATTGTCTGCTTCTAATTTCATACATGACCTAAATGGCGGTTAAAAACATCAATTGTCTGCTGTTGGCAATCATCCTCTTTTTTTTGGACTTACTATTTACTTGTAATACTAAGCGGTCTGTATCTCCCATTTATGTCAGCGATCTTTCCAACCTCAACAAATATCCTTACGCCGCATGCTTGTGGCATCTGCGTAGGGTGTGTAGCCTCAATTTTAGCGTTGAGTGAGAGTCACTGCTTAAAGTCCGAGCATTGAAAGTGGTGGAATGGGCTAAGGGCAATCTCAAACAGGAAAGGGCCATGGGTTCGGAGTTAGTTCTGCTAGTTGAACACTGTGCATCATGGATATCCCACCAGGCATGCACAGCAACAGAGCTCACTTTTTGGGCACAATGAACTCGATCATGCTTCATGTTTTCAGGACAGTGAAATCAAACCTGGTGAAGTTGGTTGTGTTTGCTGCTTGTATGAGAAACTGATGTAACCAAGCTCGACAGATATGGATGAGGGAATCTCCCTCACAGCTGTTGCTCTGTTTCTTTTTAGGGATTTTGTTAAGGCTTGCACAAGCTGCAAATCAAAGGTCAACCTGCTACGTAACATGATTGAAGCACGTGTAAATGCCTGACTGTTTGCAGGACCTTCAGAGAAAGGCCTACTTCTGCTAGATGTCATTCGCAAGGCTGCAAGGCACAAGGAGGGCTGGGGACAACCTGCAATCGAGCCAGTAGACTGTGTACAAGTGTCCAAAATGTATCTCAACAAGCTGATGTTGCAAGATGCAACTGCCCGATAATTTATGACTGAGGATGGCAATTCTGCAAAGCCACTCGTCTAACCTCATTTCTCTTGCGTATTCAACCTCAGATCCTTACGATGGAGTAGACTGCAAAGCTATAAGGCCACTGCAATGAACTCTTTCAATGGAAGAGCGCTGGGGGACTTGATCAAGTACAATGAATGCAATCTTTCATACTCTTTGATGACACCATTATGTATCAAGCATGGTTGTAAGCTGAAGAATGCCCCACAGCATGCAACCTAAAGTTTGCTGCCATGAGAATGGCCGCTCATTATGGATATTACTTTGACTTGTATCAGAAGCCTTGGCTGGATGCCATCCCAAAGGCAGTGCAACCTTGCGAACCTCCAGAATCCTTGGTGTGGATTCGTGCTTGCAATCCAGCCTATTTCATTGTGTATCAGAGGCAGCAGATACTATCCATGCATATGGTCTGCCTATGCATAGACTTACACTTGGAAATGCTTTTTTCAAACATATCACAAAACTGCAGGAGATGCACAGAATGGTGAAGGAGAAGGTTCTGCGCTTACCACTCTGCGAGGGTGCAGAATAATGTCAAAACCTACATCAAGGGACCAGGTTTGCGAGGTAATTGTGAAAATCACGCTCGCATGGAGCAGGACAAGAGTTTTGTTGGCCCAGATGACGTGTTTGTGTATGTGCATCCCAAAGTCACATTTTCACAATACCTTGTCCACCAAGATGGACATAACAACACCCTCCGACCAATCTCCTCCTTCTCACCTAAGAAGTGGAGGGAACACACACACATAAAAAGGGAGGCACTGAAATGGAAAAGAAGAAGTTATGAAGAACTGAAGTATGTGAGTGGTGAAGAAATTTTGGTTTTTCTATAAGAATAATGCTATATGCATTTCACATGGTAATTTGAATATAATTCATGAAAACAATTATAGAGTTCAAATTCTGTTCCACTATTCTTTGAACAATTTCTGGTGAGGTGACTAGGTGCACATCCAGTCCTTCTCATCTACTAAATATGTTGGAAATTAGGCAGCCACTGGAAGATACATCTTGAACATGTATAGTTTTCCAGATACAGCATGATTCTGGAACCATAATAATATGACTCATCATGTAATTTTACATCGAAGTGTAGCTGGACAAAGAGACTTGACATTTATTTAAAACCATCCAAATATAGCACTTCAATTTATACATAATATTATATAGACTAAACTTAAAATATAACAAAAACAAGAGAAGATACTAGTTTGTAAAATTAAATGCTGTATTTGGATGGTTTTGAATAAATGTCGAATATTTTTTTCCAGTTACAATTCAATGTAACATAACCTGATGAGGGTCATTAACAGTTGGTCCAGACTCATTCCGTATATGGAATACTGTACATCAGATCAGATGAGAGAATGACTGGAAGTGCCACCAAGTTATCTCACCAGCATAACAAATCCAAGGTGGGGTATTCCACAATACTTTCTGAACTGAAAGTTTAGCAAAAGCCATGCTGAAGTGGGAATATTTCTTGGGAGAGTATATTCATAATGAAAGTGCTCTCTGCTGTGCCATGGAGGACACCGTCCTACTTGAGGAGTAGAGGCACTTTCCTGATTGGGTGCTGGTTTAACCATTGTGTCATCTGCTCTTCGGACTATGGATGCAGAATTCCTAAATCAGTCCTGAATGAAGTGTTTGATTTGTGTATAATACTTGAAAAGTGAGGTCTGTTGGCGGGATCATCTGTGCAGCACTTCATCTGAAGATCTTCATATCTAGGTGGAAATTAGTATAAGACAACCAATTATTAAACTGCCATATGTAAGTGCTAACCTCAATTAGAGAATAAAAAAGGTACATGCTCACTGGAAGCTAACAAACTTTAACTGGATGTATGTTCCCATGCAAATTAGGAAGCTTTTAAGGCATTTTCTATAGTTCATCATGTAGTGTAACACTGAACGATCCAGTTGGAATATGAGGGTGGCTTTAATACCTGGATGAATGATTAGTAAACAGGACATGCCCCAGCTATGCAGCTGCATTAAGAAGGGCTTATGAGACAAAGTTAAGAAGCAGCAATGCAAATGTGAATACATCACATTTATGTCATTTATGCTAAGCAACTTATTTGTTAAAAATAAACATCTTCCAATAATTATGACATCACAAAGTCATGCTTCCTGCCTCACAATTTATTAGAGCATGCTTCATTGTAAGGCTTAACCATCCTGTATCCAGCGCGAAGCATAGCAAGAAGATCATATTTGTCTACTTGAGCATAGGGAGTCTTGCCACAACTAAAAATCTCCCAACAAGTCACACCATAAGCCCACTGTAGTAAATAGAATAGAGCCATTTACACACGATAGAAACCTATTAAGGCAAAAGGGAAAAACATCAGTTAAAATCATAAATTGCATGTAGGCTACAAATAATAGGTACTTAATGCTTAAATATTATATTTTGCCAAATATAAGCAACAAAATATTTTCTTGGTGATATATCTGAGTTAATTCATTCCAGCATTTCCTAAATCACAAGCATTACAATACTATTGCATATTCAGATCCTTATGATGGAGTAGACTGCAAAGTTATAGGGCCACTGCAATGAACTCTTTCAATGGAAGAGCGCTGGGGGACTTGAACAAGTACAATGAATGCAATCTTTCATACTCTTTGATGACACCATTACGTATCAAGCATAGTATGCTGAAGAATGCCCCACAGCATGCAACCTAATATTTGCCACTGTGAGAATGGTCGCTCATTATGGATATTACTTTGACTTGTATCAGAAGCCTCTGCTGGATGCCATTCAGCCCACACAATACTGAGTATGTATAGTTCACACATTCAGCTACATAATATCAACTATGAAAAGTGCACTAACCTAGATCATGATTTGTTCTAAATTGTCCATTGAAGTTATGTGATCAAAACACTGCTTACCTTGTTTCTGCTCATTTTTGCATTATTAAAAATTTGTATATAGGTTTAACATGTCATCTTCCCTGACTGATTAAGATCTAGTGTAAACTC
Organism: Cladorhizidae sp. MBARI D1340-BT2; assembly: GCA_028752905.1. Taxonomy (NCBI): domain Eukaryota; kingdom Metazoa; phylum Porifera; class Demospongiae; order Poecilosclerida; family Cladorhizidae; species Cladorhizidae sp. MBARI D1340-BT2. The sequence goes on along the minus strand of JAQNBH010000007.1, from coordinate 14,604,512 downwards.
ACATGCAGTTTCTTGCGACCAGGTCTCTATGTAATTAATTTTTTGGTCAAGTACCTTTGGCCACTTGTAGAAACATATCCAAAATCTTGTTTTAAACTTTGATCTAGATATTTTTTAAATAGCAAATTTGCAATGTAACTGTCATTTCTCCAGTTGTCTTCCATGGCACAACTCTCAAATGCTCATTCCCTTTGTCCAAGAAATCAAGGAGGTTGTCATTGGTCATAAATGGCATGACAATCAATGGGACTAAATGTCCATCCACACAGACTCCAATTGGAGCAAGAACACTGAAGTGCTTGAATTTGCAGAGTATACAAGACTCCTTCAGAAGTTCCTTTACCATGTCTTGGGTGATAAGATCCTGATGTAACATAAAATAGTGCGCATCATGCAATGTTTAATCACACTCATTCACCTTGAAGAGTTTTGATGGCAACTTCATAACTTCACTCTCTCTCTTGGTAAAGATTGTTTTGTTGAATAGTTATCCTCTGTAAACCAGTCCCACATGCTTACCTATGACAGTTAGAAAACAAACCAAAAATCTCCCCATCTTAGTGTGCTTAGAACCCTACTACTAAGGCTGGTATATAGTACATCATAATACGTACTGTCATAATCAAAACAACTACTGAAACACAGCTGTTAGAATTTAAAAAAATTCAATACTTGCAAAACATGAAATTAATTAAAAAAAATATATATGCTTCATCCATGGAATAAGTTTAGTGATTAACCCTTCCTAGACAATTGTTGCAAACACGTGAAAGTTTGCGCTGAGACAATGCTCATGATTTCATGACACTTATAAATTAGATGGCCACAGATTCATGACAGACTTCTTCTTTGTGACTTCCCCTTTATCATGACCCATAAATATTCATCAAAATATCCTCGGCCATTTGTAGTGGAGGTCATAGTCCCCATAATTTTTTACTAGTACTAGCAAGCAGCTGTTTCTAAACTATTTCAAGTAAACTTACAGCATAGATCAAATATTGTGGACAATGTCTTGAAATGGATATGATATGGTGAGTAAAACTTGGGCAAAACATTTATATATCTAGAGGGCAGCATATAGTATGAGTGGAGTTCACATGGTGTTGCAGAGGACTTATCATTGGAAGTTGAACTAAATTCGAAGACGGACCAAGCAGTTCAACTTCGAATGATAAGTCCTTTGTGACTTCCCCTGTATCATGACCCATAAATATTCATCAAAATATCCTCGACCATTTGTAGTGGAGGTCATAGTCCCCATAATTTTTTACTAGAGACTACATGTATGTTTAGTACAAAAGAAGAAATATAATGGAAATTATAGATATTATCTTTACAATGTACACATTATAGGGTGAACTTACCTGTCAGACAGGCTTAAATTTACTATAGAATTATAGTCATCAGTAGACAAAAATATAGCTAGAAAGCTGGTAGAGCCTTAGCTACTAGATAAACATCAAGGAATAGCTAGCTATGAAGGTAATAGCTATAAACAGTTAGCAGAACTGAATTGATAGACTCTCAGATCTAAGATCAGACATCCAATTTCCATGGCAGATGCATCACAATCTAAAAAAGGTAAGAAAACAATACAAAAGTTTAACATAAGAGCTACTAAATAAGAATACATAGTAATAAGCTAAAACATGATTAATTGATTTGCAATATTTCTGACATGCTCAATATTATTATTTATTGCTCCATCTACATTTGAAATAGTTCAACATTTCCTTTATCAAACTATTTTCAACTTACTCGACGATTAAGATATTTCATTATGTCTAAACTTAAACAATAATTTATGATAATGATATAAAATCGATATTTCATTGAAAATATTTGCTAAGGAGAGTCATGGTTATCTACAGAGGATTTGCGGAAGAGGAAGTTGTCAAAATTACTACTGTGAAACATGTATGGAGAATATATCGAGCAAGATAGTCGATATTTCATCATTTAGGGGAAAAACTTGATACATGGAAATGAGTGTGTGCTGTGTAGTATTTGATGCAGACAAAGAACTCTTTATGGCCTAGAGTGGATATATCTGTGCTTTCAAGTCTCATGTTGCCGAAGTTAATGGAACAGAAATTGCAACTTGGTTAGTATATTAAAAAGCTTCACTTAAGCTCACACATTTTTGATACAAATCAAGTTGTTGCCTAGCAAGGTAGCATTTAACATGACTCTTGTAGGATAACACTGCAATTGCTGTAATCGTTGGCCTTGGCAAGCATTGTGTTTCCAACAAAAAGCAACTGACTGAATAAAGTGTGTAGTTAGAGTATGGGTCGCTCTAGCTGAAGGAACCATAATATGGTACTGGATAGAAGACCGAGGTACTAGACAGAACTAAAATAACTGTAAGGTATTAGAGTTTAAATTAGTGTGCTAGAGAAATAAAACATTTTCAAAGCATTTTTATTGTCGATAAACTATCTAGCTCATCCATAGTGCTTACCAGATAGAGCCCTCAAGTCATAAACAAGGAAAGTTTGAGCCTTTTGATAGAAAATCACGTAACTATAACTCTTTAGAGATGATAGTGGATAAATCCATGCACGTACATTTCATAATACTGATAATATGCATAAATACTGCAAATTGGAAGCCATTACAAATAGCATAGAGCATTGAACTAAACATCATATTGTTGATTGTTAAGGAGATAAGTATTATAACTACATGGTTAGGTTAAAATGTCTCTTGGAGTATGATGCTCACTGGGTTGCTATCCTGGAGGAGGCAGCTTTGTATCTCAGGTCAATGTTCAACTGGGATCTGTTGTATTCATAATAATATTCATAGTTGTGTTCAGCATGTGGTCACATAATCTTGACCTGAGCATTATAGATCTAAAAAAATTGTAATCATTACATTTATGATCATTTATCATCATAAACAATGTTTTATGTTGATAAACGAGCATAATCATATTCATATGCTGTGGTCAGAATGTCATCACAAACAGTTGACCACGTTATTTCAAGTAATAGAAAAACATTTATGTAAAAAACGTTAGAAGCTTATAAATACACATAATCATATTCATTGGCTGTGGTCAGCATGTGGTCACAACATCCTGAACAAATTGTTTGAAATACAATATTTAGGACAAAAAATATTTATGCAAAAATTATATTCAGCATCATAATCAATGTTCTTATATTGATTTTAAATACCTTAATCATATTCATACATTGTGGTCAGCATGTGTTTTTCACATACCACATGTTTATCAACAATAATGCTATCCCATAATATATGGTTGCTAGGGACTTTATTGCATTCCTGATTTTATATAAATTTTTAACTGTAGCTGTGTCAATTTCCAACAATTCTCCTGGCAATCCGCCGGTGAGAGGGTTAAGTGTAGCCTTGACAGCAGACGTCGATTTAGATTTCATTGTGCTAGATCTGGCATAGGTATTTGTTACTGAGTAGCATTCTCTTTGTGTGCATATATTGGGAATAACAATCTCATACATTTAAATTTGCCTGCTGTCAGTCGTAAAAACCTAACAAACAGCATTGCAGCATATATCGTAACATAGACTTTACCTCTTAAATTTCAAGTTATGAGATTTTATGATACAACAGCACTTTGTCATGTCCGGTCCAAAAAGTGGCACACTGAAATCATTATCACTCATCGTTCCAGGATCATCTGTGTGTATAATATAATAGATGCATAGAACTATAGATTAATAATCACACTGTAGTAAGCTTTGTCCTTCCACATCCAAAGTGACCAGGGCCTAAAGGTGGTGTGGCATTGATATAATTATGTTTGAATAACATGTACTTACTTCAAAACTATCTAGTTTATGTTTAGTGCATATATACTGGATTCCCTTTAAAGCTGGGCTTTTACACCTCACATGGTTGCTTAGTTGAGTCCAGCTCTACACCACATAAAGCTGCTACTAAACACTGAGCAACATTATTCTCCATCAATCAGGCCCTGAATTCTTAGAAAAACTTCTACAATGGCTAGAGTGGTTCATGGCATTGGTCACAGAGCTAGCTTTCCAACATAATAGGTGGGATGGTACATTTTGTTGCAAAATTTTAAGGTTCTGAACTGGTCCCAGCACCTTTTGTGTCTGCACAAAATCCTACATGGTGTGTGATTTCTGTTATGAGTTGAATAATTCTCATTAATTATTATCTATCTTGGTGCATGGTGAAAATAACTTAAAAGATTCCTGGAAATCCGTGGCAATTAGATTTTGGTAGATATTTTTCTCTGCCACTCATTTCTACATAACCCATGGGGCAATATCCCTTTTGCCTTAATAGGTCTTTATCATGTGTAAATAGCTATTTCATACAGTGGGCCTATGGTGTGACTTTTGGGAGGTGTTGAGTTGTGGCAAGATTCCTTATGCTCGTGTAGCTAAAAATGAACTTCTTACTATCTTTTGCTCTGGATACAGGATGGTTAAGCCTTACAATGAAGCATGCTCCGATAAATTATGAGGCAGGAAGCATGAATTAGTGATGTCATAATTATTGGAAGATGATTATTTGGGTTGCTTAGTGTAAACGATATAAATGTGATTTGTTTCAGAGTGAGACCTAGTATATATGAAAAGTACTAATTAAGAGCAACACCAAAAAATTGTTGGCTTGTACACTCTGTATCCTTCCATTTCAGAGACCTTGGAGATAGGATCAGCTACTTTAGATGAAGTGGGAGTAGCAAGATGACCCTTTCTCACAGATAAACTATTTCAGGAATCCTCAGTTTTTTCTGACTTAGTCATGATATTGTTCTTTTGAATCAAAACTGTCCTGAATGAAATAGATGCTATGTAAATATCAAGTCTATCGATGCACAAACACACCCATGTGTAAAATCAAGATAATTGAGTGCGCGACATTGCCAGGATATTTGTTGAGGTTGGAAAGATGGCTGCCGATAATGGCGGAGACAGACGGCAATAGTAAGTAAAAAAAAAAAAAAGAGGACAATGGACAATTGCCATAAACTGTAGCACTGGATGTTTGTAACTTCATGTAACTAAGATATTGAAGCAGCTAATCTTTTTTGAGTCAAATCAGACATCAGAATACATAAGAGTTCATTTGATCAGTTAAACATGTAATATTCAAATAAGCCATTAACAGACTACTGAGGAGTTTCTTTGTCCTTCAAAGAATTCTTTGTCAACATTTCAACCAATAGCTTCATTTTTGACCAAATGAAAAATTACCACTTGGATCAGATTTTATATGGGGTCCTAGGTCACCTTCTGTTTCCCCATCATTAACCTTCAGCATAACTTCTTTACACAGGAACTGTTGCATAACTATTTGGGTTTGAGTTAAGTGATCATTAGAAGCTTCATATTTACAGTTTAATAATTGTCTTCAACTAGTCGTCACACCCAGAGTTGCGCAAGTGATTGAGTTGCTTCAAGCTTGTTTGTTTCTTGGCTTTAGGTTATTCTTGTTGGCTTTTAACACAGTGCCTCTAGATGGGTCCTTAAGTTGGAGTTGTTTAAACTGCTCTATGCCTCTATCAAGAAGCACCATTGAACAGTTACCTTCTTCACTGGTTGTTGAGGCAACATATTGCTCTTCACCAAAGTGATCGATCCTCCTATCATTATTGTGTGCAAGGTTTCTAGATATTCTAGCCTCACCAGGAATATTTAGAATTTTTGTGATCATGACATGGAATAGAATTGGATGCTGGCTTGGCAAGGTTCTTGTAGCTTACCCCATTAATCTTGCTTAACTTCATACCTATTTAATAGTTTTCACTCTTCTCCAAAGTGTCTAGCAATATTTGCGATGGAGAGAAGAAAAACAAATTAGCAATTGGCATTTGAGGTTTCTGCTGAAAATCTCTAGAGTGCGTGTACCATGCTGCCTGGCCCAACCATGTGTCTTTGTGTCCCCAAAACATATTTTAATGCAGGACTTATGTTTTATTAAATATTTTTCACATTTTTAAGTATGTTGTTAGTAATATAATATATGGCATTATGCTCTTTCATGACATCTTCACTCTGTCTTATCTGGTCTAGATCTATATTTAGCTCCTGAGGAGGGCTTTCGCAATCTCCCCTGACATGTTCTTTGAAATGGTTTAGATACGTTGTCTTTTAAGATTTTTGTGCTATCTTCTAACATGTTTACTGCCTAGATGACAAGATGCTGACCATGGCTAGCTCTCACCCTAGAATCCCGCTCATTAATCTGTTTCCCACATATCTCTGGGATACTTTGGTTGCTTTGTGCTGTCTTCTATTTGTCTGTTTCCTTCTGTCTTTAAATGTCAGCAAGTGCAGAGTGAATATTTAATCATAGTGTGTGTCTAAACACTGCAAAGAGTACAGTTATACATGATGGCAGCCTAATCCAACACCTCCTGCCAAAAGGTCAATACAATAGCGTAACACCAACAATAGGAGTGTAAACAACCAGATACTGTCCTAGCAGGTTGCAGAATAACTCCATCCCACAGGGTTCCACCTTATATTAGGCCTGGCCTGTCACTTTTATTATTGCTGTTTAATGAAGGAAGATTGGATGCAAATTGCTCATAGACAATTAGGCATATCTCTTATATGAGTGTTTCTTTCCCAAAATGTTAGCATGTCTAAATGAATATTTAACCATCTGAATGCTCCATTGTAAGAAAATAATACAGTTTGACAGTGGCCTGCTATCTATAGTGGCTGATGCTTACTAATACAACACCTCCAACCAGAATCGTCACTTAGTGACAATAGGCCTGTTACTTCCTAGAGAGTTTTTCTCCATCATAATGGCAAGAATGCAAACTAGTAGCTTATTATCATGCTACTCATAGGATAGCCATCCCACCCTCTGACCAATCTCCTCCCCCCTCACCTAAGAAGTGGAGGGAACACATACACATAAAAAGGGAGGCACTGAAAGGGAAAAGAAGAAATTATGAAGAAGTGAGGTATGTGAATGGTGAAGAATTTTTGGTTTTTCTATAAGAATAATGCAGCTGCAAAATATATGCATTTCACATGGTAATTTGATACATGAAAATAATTAGGAAATCTTGCAATGAGGCAATGAGGATGAGTTCAAATTCTGATCCACCAATCTTCAGAGTTTCTATGAATATACTCGCGAAGAAATATTACCACCTTAGCATGACTCATGCTAAACCTATATTTTATGCTGGTGAGGTGACATTTCCATTCCTTCTCATCTGCTAAAAATGTCAGCCTGTGGAAGATAAATCTTTTCCTTTGAACATGTACAGTATTCCAGACACAGCATGAGTCTGGACCAAATCTATTTTAGAGTTTACATATCATCATGTAATTTTACACTGAAGTGTAGCTTGACAAAGAGACTCGACATTTATCCAAAACTTCCAAATACAGCACGTATACATATATAGACTAGCTTAAAATAATTATAAGAAAACTAAGCAGATACTAGTTTATATAATTATGTATAAAATTAAGTGCTCTATTTGGAAGGTTTTAGATAAATGTCTAATCTTTTTGTCCAGCTAGAGTTCAATGTAATATAACATGATGAGGTCCATTAATATGTAAACTATAGAACAGAGTTGGTCCAGACTAATCCATATATGGAATACTGTACATTTTCGACTTATCTTCCAGAGGCTGATCACTTTTCAACATATTCAGTAGATGAGAATGACTGGAAGTGCCACCAAATTATCTCACCAGCGTAAATAACAAATCCAAGGTGGGGTATTCAATAATACCTTCTAAAACGAAAGTTTGGCATGAGACATGCTGAAGTGGGAATATTTCTTGGGAGAGTATTTTTGTAATGGGAGTGCTCTCTGCTGTACCATGGAGGACAATGTCCTACTTGAGGGGGAGAGGCACTTTCATCATCGAGTACAGGTATAACCACTATGTCATCTGCTCTTCGTACTGTGGATGCAGAATTCCTAGATCGGTCGCATATGAAGTGTTTGATTTTATGTACAATACTTGAAAAGTGAGGTCTTTTGGCTGGATCTTCTGTCCAGCATGTCATCTGAAGATCTTGATATCTAGGATACAATTAACATAAGACAAAATAATTATTAAACTGCCATATGTAAGTGTAGAGAATAAAAAGGGGATATGCTCACTACTGGTGGCAAACAAATTTTAAAAGTATACTCCAATGCAAATCAGGAAGCTTGTAAGGTTTTTGCTATAGTTTGTCATGCAGAATAACATTCAACAATCCTTGTTGAAATATTAGGGGTGGCTTTAATATCTGGATGGATGATGAGCAAACCGGGCGTGCCCCAGTTATGCAGCTGCATCCAGATGGGCTTTGAGACAAGATAAAGAACCAGCAGTGTAACACATAGTCTATTAGAAACCTCTACTATTCTATGTCGTTCTGTAACCAAATAAACATCTTCCAATAGTTATGACATCACATAGCCATGCTTCCTGCCTCACAATTTATTGGAGCATGCTTCGTTGTAGGGCTTAACCATCCTATACCCAGAGCGAAGCATTGGAAGAAGTTCCTTTTCAGCTACTTGGGAATAAGGAATCTTGCCGCAACTGAAGATCTCCCAGCAAGTTACTCCATAGGCCCACTGTATGAAATAGAGTAGAGCCATTTACGGATAAGATAGAAACTTATTAAGGCAAAAGGGAAAAACATAAATTAAAATAATAATCTCTCGATGAACTCTGTTATAACATTAAAATCACCTTCTCAATAAATCAACTTCAATTTTTATTCACTCGACATTTCGACTAGATGCTCTAGTCTTCAGTATGTGGACTACAAATCATAGCTACTTAATGCTTAAATATTATATTTGCCAAATATAAGCAAAAATATTTTCTTGGTGAAATAATTCATTCCAGCATTACTCCTTGCAGAACTATTAACCAAATCACAAGCATTCCAATACTGAGGTTTATGTGACAGCAGCCATCCAAATAATAACTAATAAAGGAATTCAAAATTACTGAAACTCAACCCATGTAGGGCATACTTAAAGGTTCAGAGATAGTAGAGCACTAACAAAACACTGAACAACACGGTTATTTCTTGTGATTCTGTAGTTTTCTCTCAATCTAGAATCTTAACGCCAGATATATAGATTAGTTTATTTCTGTGTGTTATAACATTGTGTTAGTCACTTTTCCTGGTGTGACAATTTTATAGGATTTCATTAATACTCAAATAGGACAGAAAATGAGGCAAGCACATGAGTAATCTATGAATAGGGAAACACTTATTTATCTGTCATAGAAAACCATCAAAATGTAACACTAAAAGTTTAATGGGAAAAAAAGTTCTTAAAGCAACTTCTTATTTGAAACAGTTGGGATGGTCATTTAGAATTTTTTTTAAATGTTTTATCCCAGAAAACTGGCTGCATTGACTCCACATATAAAGATAAGAAATCTTAAATATTTTACATGCAAAATGATAACAATGTAGTTGGTTACCTGATAACCAAACATATGCATAGAGGAGAACAACTTCTTTTATTTTAAACCACTCTATTAAATAGCGGATATAACATTCATAGCTGAAAAAATGGCTTCAATTTAACTCAACAATCTTTAACTCGAAGCAATAATTTGGAAGAATGATAAACTTCTACTATTTGATGCCATTTGTCTGGATCTGTACATACACTCAATAATGCAGAGACCATGCAGCAAGCTAGTGGAAATGTGAGTTGAGGAAATAAATCTCAGATGTATCAATTTAACTGCTACAGTTTAGCAGCCACAAATCTATCTCTGTGACAGTTAAAACTTCAGGGTTGTCTGGCCATATTTCATGCCATTCTTAATAGTTAAGACACTTCATTTGATAGTGGAGAGGAGAGCTAAACTTCAATACAGAGTGGCTGTTATACACCATGAAAATTCTGATTCTGCATTATAGATGGAAACTAAATGTGAGGTATAGCATTTCATATTATATAGTACTGTTTCCATAAGTTACAAACTAGACACTATAATCACAAACTCACCACGTCAGTTTTCTCCGAGAATAAGTTATCAACAAAAATTTCTGGAGCCATCCACTTCAGAGAAAACTTCACATCCTTTTCTGTATGTTTCAAGTAGTTCTTCGATGGTTCAAGTTTTTCACAAAATCCAAAATTGAACAGTTTAATCACAAGGTGTGAGTCAATCCTGTTAATAATTAATTATTGTCAGTAAGTTTACACTCCAAACACAAAGCCACGTATCAGTGTGGCTGGTCAAATATAGAGTGCACAAAAATGTGGTATGATCAAAATTATTTCATAATATCATATCTCATCTTTAACTGTTTCTCATTTGCAGATTAATGAAACGCTACCTGGGTTGAATTTTTTTCTAGAGGCTTGCATGCTGCTAGAACTTTTCTGCAATAAGGAAGTGAATCTTTTCATTTTCCATAGTAAAAACTCTGACATTAATTCAATACCATTATATAGAAACAGGTATGACATCTTTGCTAAGTCCACATCATCCTAGAACAGAAATACTACTCATTGATATATTCGTGAAAGAATATGTGTTCATGGATAGACTTCTATCAATCATTGGTTTCTCCTCTAATGGATGTTGCTCGGCTATTCAGCTCACAATACTTACAGACTGAATATGTAATCTTTGTGTGTAGTTCACATATTCAGCTACAGAATAGCAACTTCGAGAAGTGCTTAAACTGGTATTATAATTATAGATCATGATTTGTTTTAAATAGCCATTAAAATTATGTGATCCAAACAATGCTTTCCTTGTTTCAGCTCATTTTTGCATTACTAGAATTTTGTATAGTATTTTCCTACTAATACCCAATATCGCCATCTTCCCTGACTGATTATGATCTAGTATAAACTCACATGCAGTTTCTTGCTGCCAGGTTTCTATGTACCATTCGTTTGTTGGTCAAGTACTTCATACCTTTGGCCACTTGCAGACACATATCCAATAGCTTGTTTTCAACTTTCATCTAGAGATGTTAAAGTTGATAGAACTGACATATTTGTAATGTTATAAACTCACTGTCCTTTCTCCAGTTGTCTTGAATGGCACAACACTCAAATGCTCACTCTCTTTGTCCAGGAAATCAAGGAGGTTGCCATTGGTCATAAATGGCATGACAATAAAAGGGACTAAACCTCCGTCCACACAGACTCCAATTAGAGAAAGTAAATTGCGGTGCTTGAATTTTGACAGTATACAAGACTCCTTCAGAAGTTCTTTTACCAGACTTGGGTGATAAGATCCTGATGCAATAAGAAATAATGCATCATGTATGTACAAATGTTTAATCACCATCATTCACCTTGAAGAGTTTTGATGGCAACTTCATTCTCTCTTTTGGTGAAGACTGTTTTGCAGAACAATTGACCTCTGTAAACCAATCCTACATGCTTACCTAAGACAATTAGAAGACATATCAAATCTCCCCACCACAGAGTGCTTAGAACTAAACTACTACAGCTTGTAGAACATTAAAATACTGTCATAATCAAAGCACCTACTGAAACACAGCTGTTAAACTAAAATTATTTCAATACTTGCAAACATGAAAGTTAATCTTTCAATGGACTCTCAATTGACATAATAATAACTTTCTAAATAATCGACTTCAAATTGACATTTCGACTAGATGCTCTAGCCTTCATCTGGAATAAAGTTGATATTATGTAGCTATAGAATTCTTGATGAAGGCTAGAGCATCTAGTCGAAATGTCAAGAGAATACAATTTTTTTAAGTTGATTACTGAGAAGGTTATTAGTTAATAAAAAAGTGTTTGTGTAACATCAATGTTAAAAGTCTACTGATTTCCCTGCCTAGATAACTGTTGCAAATATGTAATATAATTAAATTTTATGCTGAGTTGATGCTCATGATTTCATGACACGCGTAAAAATTAGATGGTCACAGATTAGAATTCTTCTTTGTGGCATTCCCTTTATTAATTTAAATTATCCTCCTCCATTTGTAGTGGATGTCCTTGTCCCCATAATTTTCTCCAGCTCCTGGAGGCAGCTGTTTCTAAACTACTAAAGGTAACTATACAGCATAGATCAAATATTGTGCACAATGTCTTGAATGGATGCGATGTGGAGATTAAGAGAGTTAGTAAAGCTTGGGCTGAAACATTTATATATCTAGAGGGCAGCATATAGTAGAAGTGGAGTTCGCATGGTGTTGCAGAGGACTTGTTATTGGAAGTTGAACTAAATTCAAAGATAGACCAAGCAGAGAATGGAGGTGTAATTCTATATTAGCTTCAAGAGACTACCTGTATGTCTAGTATGAACAATAAATATAATAGACATTATAGAATACGCGTACAATAATTATAGGTCGAACTTACCTGCAGGACAAGCATATACTAACTTTAAAAAAGATTTATGGCCTTCAATGCTGTATTATAAAAATTATCGTCAAAAGTGTACTACTTCCAGTGCCCATGGAGTTTAAGGTCCTTCTTCTAGCTCCTTAATGGGCATGCACATCTTAGACTTGAAGAAGTGAGTAAATTCTTTGTAAATTTACTATAGAATTATAATCTTTCAGGAGATAAACAAGACAGATAGAAAGCTGGCAAAAGAGCCATAGCTACTAGATAAACATCAAGCAATAGCAAGTTAATAGCTAATTTTTTAGCTAAACATTTAGCAGAATCGAACTTATAGACTCTCAAATCTAAGATCAGACATATATAAATCCAATATATTCATCAACTTCCATGGCAGATGCATCTCAATCTGAAAAAGGTAAGAAAAGAATATAAAAGTTCTACATAAGAGCTACTATAGAAGCATCTTTAGCTATAAGCTAAAACTTGGTATATATGCAATTAGCTACAAACTAGGCAGATACTGAACAAAATTTGTACTCTTGGTTTTGGACTTAAATCCAGCCTTAAAATGACAGCCTGAAGTACAGCTAACTTCCTTCTTGAAAATTTCATGCAAGTAAAGATGGTGCCATCAGCTTAAATTTTTTAATTTTGCCACATATGAAAACAGATAAAAATTTAAATTCTATCTGTAATCATCTAAGGGTTCAGTTTTAGTAGAAGAATTTTTCTCCCTGAAGCACATACTCTAGAATAAGATATTTCAGGACAATTTTACATTTTACCCTGTAAATGTAATGTATAATTTACAGATAATATGCATATGGAAATATGTTTGCATTAGAATGACCACTTACTCTCCAATATTTATCACATGCTCAATAATGTACTATCAATTTATCGCTAAATCTACCTTTGAAATAGTTGGATGCCTACAATATCACTAAACTATTTTGTACTTACTCTAGGATGTCTACAATAATTATCACTCTTTATTAAACTATTTTCTACATACTGTAGGATCATTATGTCTAAACTTAACCAATAATTATTACCATATATTGTAATATGTATATAAAATTGATATTTCATTGAAAATATTTGCTGATGTGAGAGTCATGGCTATCTCCAGAGTATTCTAGGAAGAGGAAATTGTCTAAACTACTACTGTGAGACAAGTTTGGAGAATGCTTAGAACCAAGTAGTCAATATCGTATCATCATTGAAATACAAGCTTTATGCATGGAAATGAATGTGTTCTGCATAGTATTGGAGGCCATGGCTCTTTATGGACTCTAGTGGATATATCTGTACAAAGATTGAACTTGGTTACTGTATTAAAAAGCTTCACTAAAGCTCACACAGTTAAATCAAAATCGAGTCGTTGGCTAGCAGGACTGCATCTAACATGACTCTTCTAGAACAATACTGCAATTGCTGATATGGTGAGAGTTACAGTGGCAAACATTGTGTTTTCAACAAAAAGCAAATGACTAAAAAAGTATGTAGATCTAGCTGAAAGAAGCCAATGATACTTGAGCACAGAAGACCAAGGTACATGACAGCTGAAAGCTAAAATAACACGAAGGTATTAGATCTAAAATTAGAGTGCTAGAGAAACAAAGTGTTTTAACTGTCGATAGACTAGCTAGCATATCACCCCTCAAGTCATGAAGAAGGAATCTTTGAGCCTTTCTGATATGAAATCACATGGCTGTAATGCTTTAGTATGTACATTTCTGATGACTGATAATACTGCATAAATATCGTAAATTGGAAGCCATTACCAATAGCATGGGCATTAAACCCATAATTATTGTCAATTGTTATTGAGAAAGGTACCATGTTGTTAGGTTAGGTGCAGCCTTGACAGCAGAGAGTCCATTTAGATTTGACTGTTCTAGATCCAGCTGATGGTCTACTGAGTAGCATTCTTTGCATGCATATATTTCCTAATTTTTGGAATAACAATCTCACATATTTAAATTTTCCTGCTGTCAGTCGTAAAAACTTAACAAACAGCTTTTTACTGAATTGCAGCATATATTGCAGCATATATTGTAACATAGAGTTTACCTTGACCAACGCATTCTTTAAATTTCAAGTTATGAGATTTTATGATATGGCACTTTGACATGTCCAGTCCGAAAAGTGGCACACTGAAATCATTATCATTCGTCGTTCCAGGCTCATCTGTGTGCAAATAGGAAAGATTAACAATGCATAACAGTCACACTTACAATAAAATAGTTTGTAAACTTTGTCCTTCCACATCAAAAGTGACCAGGGCCAAACGGTTGTGTGGCATTGATGTTTGTGTTAGGGTGTGTCAGCCCGTCCTAGCTTGTTGAATTATTGTTAACATATATAGTCATGCAATGCACAGACAGTATATAAAACAGTTACCTAAGAGTTGTAGTCATCTGATTGGCTGTAATGTTATTCGCTATAGGGACATGTCAGAGCTGAGTAGATAACCTATAAAAGGAACAGTCTGCTCAGCTAGGAGAGTCCCCTCTGTATTGTATGATATTGTGAGTCAAGATACATTCGCTAATTACTTTATCCGCAGTTATAGAATTAGCACAGGGACTGAGTTCAGACCAGACATCAGACAGACAGGCAGAGGTTGTGGGTTAGCTATACAGTACAGGGCTAACCATAACAGTTGGTGGCAGCGTACCAGATTATAGGACTCAGCCAGAGAAGAGCTATTTTCAAAAGTTTTGAAATAGAAGCATCTAGTTAATGTTTGGAGTTTGTCGTTCGCTGACTTTGTACAAAGTTAACGCCACACTCGTATTGCTGGTGGCAGGGCATTTAGAGAGCATGCGCAGCAGTTTTGACTATTGTTCTGTATATTGTCTTATAGCTACGTTCTACTTGTTCATTTGATTGATTGCTTCAATTTGTCTGGTTCAGTGAAGCGAATCAGAACCTATTGATAGGGAGTGGACCCAGCAGCAGATAACGCGGATGCAAACAGCCCACGTTTACCAGATTCACCTCTTGACAGGAAGACAGGGAAACAATCCACGGACTACAGGCGAGGTTCCAAGTAGTATACCCTAAACGACAGGAGGACAGCACTGGTGGAGCAGTAGGCAGACACAGACATTCCCTGGTTATTGCGTTCAGCATGAGTAGAGCAGGTAAATTTGGAGATGTCTAAGTAGAAGACAGCTGGGAAGAAGGATGACCAGACCCATTCAGAGGAGTAGGAATTAAGACACTCATTTCAGTCAGGAGAACTAGAAGCAAGCAATGTGGGAACAGACCCAATGGCTGCAATGATGCTACTCCTTACTTAAGCATATGCAGTATCAGTAGGAGCGCCGTTACCAGCAGCACCGATTGCAGCGACAGGAAGAGAAAGAGAGAGAGGAAGAACACGAGCGACAAAGAGAAAGAGAGAAAGAAGAAACTGACCAGAGACACAGGGAGGATATCAAACGAGAAAGGGAATGCTGGAAGGAGCTGATACATCAGCAGGACATATCAAGTGTTTTGTCAACAGGGTCAGGAGCGACAGGACTGATTGCAGGTCATGTACCAAAATTCTGTAAGTCGGAAGGCGATGATGACTTGGCAAGTTTCTTCAATTCATTCCAAGAGCATATGGAAAATTATAGTGTGCCCGAGGAGCAGTGACCGACACACCTGGTCCCAGTCCTGAGTGCCAAAGTTAGGCAAGTCCATAGCTCACTGGAGAGACACATAAAGCGGGATTTTAACCAACTGAAGAAGGCACTGCTACTTTATTTCCACATAACAATCGATCACTACAGAAGGAAAATGACATCCATGTCATGATGAGGAAACGACCTCAAGAATCCTGGACAATGTATGTGCGAAGGTATCAAAAGTATAGTGCCCAGTGGAGAGCAGAGTGCACTACCATGGAAGAAGTAGCAGACTTGTATGATAAGGAGACAGCATTGGAGAAAATGCCTACACAGTTGGCATCATGGGTAAGAGACCAGAAGCCTAACTCAGCATCGGAAGCAGAAAGACTAGCAGACTCACATCTGCATAATCAAGGACAGTTTGAGGAACAATACAAGAAACTGTCCCAGAGAACAGAATTCAGAGATGGTAACAAGCGTCCCTATACTGAACAGCGGGCCCAAGGCATTAGTCTCTTCAGGAAGGACATCAACCAAGCCAACAATGCAGTCAAGGAAGATAAGTTCCCAGATGAGAACGTAAAGCAATGGGGAAAGCCTAACAAGGAAACAGACAAGAGAGTCAAACCCTGGCGACTCACAAAATTTGAGAGTGAAAAGGGACCATGCTGTTTTAGCTGCAATGCCCTATGGACACATAGCCAGTGCATGCCCACAAAATGACAGCTCTGTGAACTGGGCAGAGGAGGACGCAACAGATGAGGAAAATGAAAGCACTGATACACCACCAATCAGATACACCGGAAGGATCTCTGGACAGCAAGCAGATGACATTATGATTGATACCGGTGCGTCAAAGTCGGTCGTGCATAGTAGATTCGTCCCAGAAGATGCATACACAGGACAATCACAGAGGGTCGAATCATTCTCAAGAGAGTCTAAAATACTGAGATTGGCAAAGGTGAAGATAGAGATAGGTGGACGGAAAAAGAGGATAACAGCAGGCATGTTCAATGGACTGAAACATGATGCTCTACTTGGAAGAGACGTGAGCTTCTTGAAAGCACTAATAATCTAACACAAAGCAGATCTAGGGGAGGCATTGGCTGTTACGACCAGGAGCCAAGCAAGGCAAGAGAAACACGAGTTGGAAGACGATCAGAAGGCAGACGCTCAGAGTGGAACAGAGACAACTGCCTGGGCGGAGTCGGAGGGGAGGGTGAGGCGGAGAGACCAGAAGTCACCATGGACGACTTGCCCGTGTTTGAAGAAGACATCTTTTTACCTGAGAAGGAAAGCAAGAAAAGGCAAACCTGAAATGAAACACGGGCCGAACGACAGCAGCATGCATAGTCCTTGAATGCAGATCACCCTCCAGATGGAGGTGCAGATAAGCTGAGGAAGAGACAGGAAAATGACCCTACCCTGCAGATGGTACGACTGAAGGCAAATGCAGGAGATCAAGAATTTAGCTGGATGAATGGAGTTTTGATAAGGAGAGTGATGAAAAAAGACTCAGCAGAGGAAATAGAACAGCTGATGGGTACCGGTTGACAGTCTTGAAGATGGCCCATGCCCTACCCATAGTAGGACGGGGGGAAAATGGCTGCATGAGTGTCTCAGCGATTCCATTGGCCGGGACTACAAGATGATGTAGCACGATTTTGCAGGGAGTGCCCACAATGCCAGAGGGGGGCTCAACACAGAAGGAGTAAAGTGCCTTTGATGCCTCTACCCATTTTTGAAGAGCCATTCAAGCGGATTGCCATCAACCTGGTAGGGCCTCTACCAAGATCCAAGGCTAGGCATCATTACATCCTCACCATCATGGACTATGGCACACATTACCCAGAGGCTGTCCTCCTAAGGAAAACGGACAGTGAGACAATTGCGGAGGCACTGGTTACAGTCTTCAACCGCATGGGGGTGCCAGAGGAGATCTTGTCAGATTGTGGCGCAAACCTGACTGGAAAGCTGATGACCGAACTTTGCAGTCTTCTCAGAGTAAAGAGGTTGCGCACATCTCCATATCATCCACAAACCGATGGGATGCTGGAGCGATTTCATGCAACAATGAAGTCGATGTTACGAAAGACGCTCACCAAATTTGATCATCAATGGGACAAGGCACTCCCTTATGTGTTATTTGCATACAGGGATGTGCCGAATAAAACCACAGGATATTCCCCATTCGAACTTCTCTATGGCCAACAGGTGAGGGTCCCACTGGACCTGCTAAAAGAGCAATGGCAAATAAAGGCCTCGTGTCCTGAAAGTATTCTGAACTACATGCAGCGAATCCAGGAGCGCCTCGAGTTGGTACACAGACTAGCAGGAGATCATTCAGTGATGGCCAAGAAACAGATGAAGACCTGGTATGACAAGAATGCTAGAGTCAGAAACTTTAATGTCGGAGATCAAGTATTAGTACTATTACCGGAGGGACCCTCCAAGTTGCAGGCCGGCTGGCAGGGCCCCTATACTGTCACCAGAAAGATCACAGATGTAACATATGAGGTGGCTGTAATAGACAGAAGGAAGACGCGATGCATATTCCATGTTAGCATGGTGGGAAACTCCTAAAACAATCTGACTAGTACCAGAGGGAGAAACAGAAGACCAAGAGGACGTACACACCTGGGAGCAGACCAATGGTCAGCAAATACCAGACATCGACAACAGACTATCAGGGCAACAGAGAGAGGAGGTCGGGGAACTTGTGGAAGAATTCAGCGATGTATTTCAAACAAGGCCTGGGAAGACGAACTTGACAGAGATTCGAATTCGGACGGGTTATATACCACCAGTGCACTTGCCACCCTACCGTCTACCCAAAGCAAGATATGCAATGGTTGAAGCAGAGATCAAACAGCTTTGTGACGAAGGAATAATCACACCCTCGACCAGCCCATGGGCATCTCCAATTGTCCTTGTACCTAAGAAGGATGGCTCTCTGAGGCTCTGCATTGACTACAGGAAATTGAATAAATTGACGACAGCAGACCCATTCCCAATGCCATGCATAGAAGACCTGTTGGATGACCTTGGAAGAGCAATTTTCATAACCACACTAGACCTGTATAAAGGATACTGGCAGGTACTAGTGGAGGACAGCAGCCAAGAGAAGACAGCATTTATCACCCCTCTAGGCAAATACCAGTTTACAGTCATGCCATTCGGACTTGTGGGAGCGCCGGCAGTCTTCCAGAGGCTGATGAACTCCATACTTGCAGACATTCGAGGATTTGCAGCAGCCTACCTTGATGATCTGGTAATCTACAGCGTGACATGGGAAGAGCATTTACGACATGTGAGAGAAGTTCTGCAACGGCTCTGGGAAGCAGGACTGACGGCTAAGCCTAAAAAATGTCACATTGGAACAACTGAATGTCACTTCCTGGGACACGTAGTGGGTGAGGGAAGGATTCGACCAGAGCAGGCCAAGGTCAGGGCAGTGGCAGAGTTTCATGTACCACAAAAGAAGAGAATATGTGGGCATTCTTGGGCCTAGCAGGCTACCACCGCTGTTTCATCTGGAATTTTTCCGAGATAGCAGCTCCACTAATGGACCTGATGAAAAAGGATGCACCCGACAAGATAATCTGGAATCCAGAATTGGAGAAGGCATTTCAAACTTTAAAGGATGGACTGACTGGTGAAGTAATGTTGGCGGCACCAACAGCAGAGAGAACCATGATTTTACAAACAGATGCTTCCAACATTGGAATAGAGTGTTGATCCAAGGACAACGATGGCAATGAACGACCAGTAGCTTTCCATTCCAGAAAGCTATTACCCCGTGAAAGGAATTACTCGGCCATCGAGAAGGAATGCCTGGCAGTCATAGGAGGAATCAGACACTTCCGGGTTTATCTCACAGGAGTTGCTTTTGAAGTTCAAACAGACCACAGATGTCTTATGTATTTGCACAAGTTCAAAGATGAGAATTGCAGGCTCACACAGTGGTCTCTGGCATTGCCTTATGACTTCTCTGTGGTACACAAACCAGGACGACTAAACCTTAATGCAGATGGCTTGTCACGGCAAGCATGGATCGAAGGACTGGAGGATGACACTACCACGAGCAGCTCTGAACCAGAGGAGAAGGAGGAGGGAGTGTTAGGGAGTGTCAGCTCCCTAACTAACAGTTGAACTATTATTAACATATATAGTCATTCAATACACAGACAGTATATAAAACAGTTACCTAAGAAGTGTAGTCATTTGATTGGTTGTAGTTACCTAACAGGTGTAGTCATCTGATTGGCTGTAATGTTATTCGCTATAGGGACCTGTCAGAGCTGAGTAGATAACCTATAAAAGGAACAGTCTGCTCAGCTAGGAGAGTCCCCTCTGTATTGTATGATATTGTGAGTCAAGATACATTCTCTAATTACTTTATCGGCAGTTATAGAATTAGCACAGGGACTGAGTTCAGACCAGATATCAGACAGACAGGCAGAGGTTGTGGGTTAGCTATACAGTACAGGGCTAACCATAACAGTTTGAATAACATGTAATTACTTCAAAGCTATCTAGTTTATGTTTAGTACATATAATATACTGGATTCCCCTTAAAGCTGGACTTTTACACCACCTGGTTGCTTAGTTGAGTCCAGCTCTACACCACATAAAGCTGCTACTAAACTTTATTCCTCTTAACAGCAACCCTAAATTCCTAGCATCTTTATTCCTCGTCAATCAGCCCCCTAGATTCCTAGCAAAACTTATACCATCTATGGTGGTCACTGCGTTGGTGACAGAGCTACTAGCTTTCGAACAAAAATAGTTAGGTTGGTAAATTTTTGAGCAAAATTAGAAGGTTCTGAGCTGGTCCCAGACCATTTTTTGTGTCAACACAAAATCCTATATGGGGTGTTCCATAGGTGATTTCTGTTATGAGTTGAATAATTCTCATTAGCTGTAGAAATTATTCTCTATCTGGTATGGGGAAAACAACTTACAATTCCCAGAAAGTTCATTTGTCCAGGGTACTCCAATTTGGTTTTGGTAGATATCATTTCTATGTCCACTCATTTCTTCATAACTGCTGGTGGCAATGTGGTTTGTTCCCGAGTGAGACCTAGTATGAAAAGTACTAATTAACAGCAACATCACCAAAAAAAGTATTGGCTTGACTTACACTCTGTATCCTCCCATTTCAGATACCTTGGAGACAGACTCAACTACTTTTGATAAAGTGGGAGTAGCAAGATGACCCTTTCTTACAGGTGAACTATTTGAGGAGTCATCAGTTAGTTTTCTTTTCCCAATACAAAAGCAGCAGAAAAGTGATTTTAAGCCACGTAGAACACGTTTAGACCTGCTGAGAGTAACTGACTTAGTCATTTTAATCTTCTTTTGCAATGGATGCTACGTACGAAAATAACTGAAATGTCAAGTTAAAGCAGTGACTCTCGCTCAACGCTAGAACTCTAGCGTTGCCACACACCCACGCGGACGCTACGCCAATTTGGTGCGTGCGTATGTTCGCGTGCTAAGAGGTTGGAAAGATGGCCGACGATTGCAAGTTAAAAAAATTAAAAAGAGGCCAACAACAGACAATTGCCACAAACTGAGGCACTTAATGTTTTTAACTGCCAGTTAGGTCATGTATGAATTGGAAGCAGATATTCTTTCTCTTTTAAGGGGGGACGATTATAAATTGAAAATGGTACGAGTGGCTAGAGGAAGCTCTAGAGCACGCAATAACTCATTTGAATAGGCGTTAAAAATTTATTACTGGTCAGACACGTGGGTGCAAAATTGAGGGCTTCCTCTAGACACTCGTACCATTTTCAATTTTTTTGGCACTTTGGTGGTTTCTGTAGAGATTGCGGCGATTCAGATTTTTGAGGTCCCTCCGCTTTAGGTCTAGTAACTTTCCTATAGTTATACCTAATGAAGTATTTTTAGTATCAAAAGAGAGCACACAGAGAGACCTATCTTTTGAGCTATTATCAAGTCCATAGCATGAAGTTTGCAGAATCTACGGAGCTCTAAATTTGTAACCACGGGTAAATTTTTTTAATTTTTTTTTTTAGAATCGTCCCCCCCTTGTCAGACTACCTCAAAATTCATAAGAATTCCTTTGAGCGGTAATATTCAAATACCCCATTCCCAGTTCACTTAAAGCTTTATACTTTATTTGCCAACATTTCAAACAAGTGCTTCATTTTTCAAATTGAAAAAGTCACCACTTGGATCAGATTTTAAATGGGGTCTTCTCTACTCCAAAGTCACTTTCTGTTACCCCATCATTAACATTCAGCATAACTTCTTTCTCCATGACCTGTTACACAACTATTTGGATTTGACTTAAGTGAATATGTAAAGCTTCATTATCGTCTTCAACCCAGAGTTGCACATATCATTAGTTGCTTCTAGCTTGTTGGCTTGTTGACTTTTGTTTTTTCTCTTTTCTCTTTAGCTTTTAACACAATGACTATAGATGGGTTTTTTAATTGGAGTTGTTTAAACTGCTCTATGCCTCTCTCAAGAAGCACCATTGAAGAGTTACCTTCTTCAGTTGTAGAGGCAACATCTTGCTCCTCTCCAAAGTAATCCTCCTATCACATTGTGTACAAGGCTACTCCATACTTTAGCCTTCATCAGAAATATATATCCATTTAGTGTTTTTGTGAACATGACCAGAAATAGAGTTGGATGCTGGCTTGTTAAGGATCTTGTAGCTTAACCCATTATCCTTTGCTTAATTAATAATTAAGGAGGTTGGGAGTGTTCGCTGAGGATAGGATTTTGACGGAAGCACAAGGAGGATTTAGGAGACAGAGGAGATGTTCAGACCAGTGGGTGGTGTTAAGAGGAGTTTGTGAAGTGAGGAAGAGCGAGAAAAAAGCTTCTTATCTGGCTTTCCTGGATACAAGTAAGGCATATGACAGTGTGTGGAGGGAGGGACTGTGGCAGAAGTTGAGGCAGTATGGAGTAGAAGAGAAGCTTGTGAGGACATGTGTAGGATTGTATAGTGGGGTGGAGACGACGGTGGTATTGAATGGAAGGAGGTCAAGGTGGTTCACTGTGGAGAATGGACTTAGGCAGGGATGTCCTTTGTCTTCACTTCTTTTCAATATATATTTGATGGGAATGGCAGAGGAATTGGAGATAGGAATCAAAGTGGAAGGCTGCTGGTGTGGGGCACTCATGTATGCAGATGATGTTGTTCTTCTGGCTGACTCAGGGGTGGAACTGCAAGCTATGTTGGATGTGGTACAGGCGTATGTGTTAAGGTGGAAGATGAAATTTAATAGCAAGAAGAGCAAGGTCATGGTAGTAGGGAAGAAGGAATCAGAAGTGCATTGGAGGATTGGTGAGGAGATAATTGGAAGAGGTCAAAGAATTCAAGTACTTAGGAATATGGTTTGATAGGAAGCTAAGAGGTAATGTTCAGTTAGAGAAGATGGCAAAGAAGGCAGAAGAGTGGGTTAGAAAGGTAATATGGATGAGTAGAGTGAATGGGCAGGTGGAAGTAGACAGAGGAAGAATGGTGTGGGAGCTTCTAGCGAGACCCAGTATGGAGCATGCAGCCGAAGTGTGGTGGACAGGAGGATGTAATGCTCGCAAGAAGTTGGAGTCAGCACAGCTGAGAGTGGGTAGGAGACTATTGAGGGGAAGTGATACAGTAGCAGGAGTGGCAATACGGGGAGATATGGGGTGGAGGAAGCTAGAGGAGAGGAGGGAAGAGATGAAGATTTTGTTTGGCAAGAGATTAGAGGTGTTGGAACAGAGCAGATTGGTAAAAGTTGTTGTAAATAAACTACGAGAGGATGGAGGAATTGGATGGTGGGAAGAATATGAGATCTTGAGGAGAAAGTATGAGAAAACAACGAGGTTGGGTCAGTGCGCAAGTGGAATGGGAAAGTGAAGGTGAGAAATGAGAAGGACTGGGAGGAGGAAGTAGACGGAAAAAGTACGCTGAATTATTATAAATCAGCAAAGAATGGTGCAGGGGTGGAGAGGTATGTGAGGTCCATGCATGGTCAGGAAGGTGTGCGGCTGCAATTTAGACTGAGGACTGCATCAGCTGGGTTGTTTGAGGATAAGAAGAGATGTGGGATAGTTAGGGATGAGAGGTATATAATGTGTGATAGTGGAGCAGGGGAGGATGTGGAACATTTCTTGGTGACATGCGGGGAATTTGAGAGGGATCGGCTGGTTCTGATAGATGAGGTATGCAGAATTGTAGGGGCAAGACAGTGGCTGGATGAATTAAGAAGAGTGAGTAAGGATGGAAAGGTGGCATTGCTTTTGGGGAAAGATGTGGAGGGAGTAAGTGATGCAGTGATGGAGGAGGTGGGTGAGTGTGTTATGTATTGGGTAGGGAAGTGGTGGCAGAGGAGAAAGGAACTGTTATAATTATGGTGAGCTGAGGAATGATCTTTGGTCCACTCCTGTCCCCCCCTTCCTGAGCAGCGGGACACTCGTAACTTAATATTGTGGATAATTTTATTAATTAAGTACTGTTGACTTCTTTTTAAAATATAGATTGTTATTAGGTTGGTTACTAAATAGTTTCACACTGTGCTGTATTATATATGTGATGGCCTTAACAGGCTCAGCAATAGCAACATTAAATCATTAACTTCATACCTATTTAATTGTTCTTCAAAGTGTTTAGCAATATTTGTGGTGGAGAGAAATTATTTGAGGCTTCTTCCACTGAAAACTGGAAAATAAGCTAAAAATCTACTCCATGACACTACTCAGAATCATTATTATATTAAGTAAATATCAAGTAAAGTATGAGAGTGAAGAAACAAAATCCTGAGCATATTTTTATACCCAGCATGCAAGTGCAGTTTTCTATGAACATCATGGATAGCTGTAAAGAAGTCGTCCACAGAAATTATTCTTCTGAATTACCCCAGGACAGAAGATTTTCTACGATCTCTAACAATATTGTAGCAACTTGCATGCATTCCAGTCTGATTGTTGAGGAACAACAACAATAGCATGTTCTCCCAAACTAGAAGTCCAATCAATGGAAATTATTATTCTTTATTTAGAGGTGAGTGTTTTTATAACTGGATGAAGTATATCTCATTATTATCTTATAATTAGCCTCTGTAAACCAGTCCCACATGCTCACCTATGACAGTTAAAAGACATACCAAAAATCTCCCCATCATAGTGTGTTTAGAACCCTACTACTAAGGCTGGTACAAAGTACATCATAATACTGTCATAATCAAAGCAACTACTGAAACACAGCTGTTAAAATTTTAAAAAATTCAATACTTGCAAAACATGAAATTAATTTAAAATATATATATGCTTCATCCATGGAATAAGTCTAGTGATTAACCCTTCCTAGACAATTGTTGCAAACATGTGAAAGTTTGCGCTGAGACAATGCTCATGATTTCATGACACGTATAAATTAGATGGCCACAGATTCATGACAGACTTCTTCTTTGTGACTTCCTCTTTATCATGCCCCATAAATATTCATCAAAATATCCTCGGCCATTTGTAGTCGAGGTCATAGTCCCCATAATTTTTACTAGTTCCAGCAAGCAGCTGTTTCTAAACTATTACAAGTAAACTGACAGCATAGATCAAATATTGTGCAAATGTCTTGAATGGATGCGATGTGCAGATTAAGAGAGTGAGTAAAACTGGGGCAAAACATTTATATATCTAGAGGGCAGCATATAGTAGGAGTGGAGTTCACATGGTGTTGCAGAGGACTTATCATTGGAAGTTGAACTAAATTCGAAGACAGACCAAGTAGAGAATGGATGTATAACTCTGCATTAGCTTCAAGAGACTACTTGTTTGCCTAGTACAAAAGAAGAAATATAATGGAAATTATAGATATTATCTTTACAATGTACATATTATATGCGTCGAACTTACCTGTCAGACAGGCTTATATTTACTATAGAATTATAGTCATCTGTAGACAAAAATATAGCTAGAAAGCCTTAGCTACTAGATAAACATCAAGGAATAGCAAGATAATAGTTAGCAGAACTCAATTGATAGACTCTCAGATCTAAGATCAGACATCCAATTTCCATGGCAGATGCATCGCAATCTAAAAAAGGTAAGAAAACAATACAAAACATAAGAGCTACTAAATAAGCATCCTTGCTAAAACTTGATCTATTGATTTGCTGACATGCTCAATATTATTATTTATTGCTCCATCTACATTCAACATTTCCAATATCTCTCTTTATCAAACTATTTTCTACTTACTCTAGGATTAAGATATTTCATTATGTCTAAACTTAAACAATAATTTATGATAAAACCGGTATTTCATTGAAAAATATTTGCTGATGAGAGTCATGGCTATCTGCAGAGGATTTGCAGAAGAGGAAGTTGTCAAAATTACTACTGTGAAACATGTATGGAGAATATATCGAGCAAGATAGTCGATATTTCATCATTTAGGGAAAAAACTTGATACATGGAAATGAGTGTGTGCTGTGTAGTATTTGATGCAGACAAAGAACTCTTTATGGCCTAGAGTGGATATATCTGTACTTTCAAGTCTCATGTTGCCGAAGTTAATGGAACAGAAATTGCAACTTGGTTAGTATATTAAAAAGCTCACTTAAGCTCACACATTTTTGATACAAATCAAGTTGTTGCCTAGCAAGGTAGCATTTAACATGACTCTTGTAGGATAAACACTGCAATTGCTGTAATCGTTGGCCTTGGCAAGCATTGTGTTTCCAACAAAAAGCAACTGACTGAATAAAGTGTGTAGTTAGAGTATGGGTCGCTCTAGCTGAAGGAACCATAATATGGTACTGGATAGAAGACCGAAGTACTTGACAGAGCTAAAATAACTGTAAGGTATTAGAGTTTAAATTAGTGTGCTAGAGAAATAAAACATTTTCAAAGCATTTTTATTGTCGATAAACTATCTAACACATCCATAGTGCTTACCAGATAGAGCCCTCAAGTCATAAACAAGGAAAGTTTGAGCCTTTTGATAGAAAATCACGTGGCTATAACTCTTTAGAGATGATAGTGGATAAATCCATGCACGTACATTTCATAATACTGATAATATGCATAAATACTGCAAATTGGAAGCCATTACAAATAGCATGGAGCATTGAACTAAACATCATATTGTTGATTGTTAAGGAGATAACTACATGGTTAGGTTAACTGTAGCCTTGACAGCAGACGTCGATTTAGATTTCATTGTGCTAGATCTGGCATAGGTATTTGTTACTGAGTAGCATTCTCTTTGTGTGCATATATTGGGAATAACAATCTCATATATTTAAATTTGCCTGCTGTCAGTCGTAAAAACCTAACAAACAGCATTGCAGCATATATCGTAACATAGACTTTACCTCTTAAATTTCAAGTTATGAGATTTTATGATACAGCACTTTGTCATGTCCAGTCCAAAAAGTGACACACTGAAATCATTATCACTCGTCGTTCCAGGCTCATCTGTGTGCAAATAGGAAAGATTATCTATGCATAGAACTATAGATTAATAATCACACTGTAGTAAACTTTGTCCTTCCACATCGAAAGTGACCAGGGCCAAAAGGTTGTGTGGCATTGATGTATGTTTGAATAACATGTAATTACTTCAAAACTATCTAATTTATGTTTAGTACATATATACTGGATTCCCTTGAAAGCTGGGCTTTTACACCACACATGGTTGCTTAGTTGAGTCCAGCTCTACACCACATAAAGCTGCTACTAAACACTGAGCAACATTATTCTCCATCAATCAGGCCCTGAATTCTTAGAAAAACTTCTACAATGGCTAGAGTGGTCCCTGGCATTGGTCACAGAGCTAGCTTTCCAACATAATAGGTGGGATGGTACATTTTGTTCAAAATTTTAAGGTTCTGAACTGGTCCCAGCACCTTTTGTGTCTGCACAAAATCCTACATGG
Organism: Cladorhizidae sp. MBARI D1340-BT2; assembly: GCA_028752905.1. Lineage (NCBI taxonomy): Eukaryota > Metazoa > Porifera > Demospongiae > Poecilosclerida > Cladorhizidae > Cladorhizidae sp. MBARI D1340-BT2. Next base: position 14,576,659 of record JAQNBH010000007.1, on the reverse strand, counting down.
TGTGTTACATAGGTGATTTCTGTTATGAGTTGAATAATTCTCATTAATTATTCTCTATCTTGGTGCATGGTGAAAATAACTTAAAAGATTCCTGGAAATCCGTGGCAAGTAGATTTTGGTAGATATTTTTCTCTGCCACTCATTTCTACATAACTCATGGGACAATATCCCTTTTGCCTTAATAGGTCTTTATCATGTGTAAATAGCTATTTCATACAGTGGGCCTATGGTATGACTTTTGGGAGGTATTAAGTTGTGGCAAGATTCCTTATGCTCGTGTGTAGCTAAAAATGAACTTCATACTATCTTTTTCTCTGGATACAGGATGGTTAAGCCTTACAATGAAGCATGCTCCGATAAATTATGAGGCAGGAAGCATGAATTAGTGATGTCATAATTATTGGAAGATGTTTATTTGGGTTGCTTAGTGTAAACGACATAAATGTGATTTGTTTCAGAGTGAGACCTAGTATATATGAAAAGTACTAATTAAGAGCAACATCACCAAAAAATTGTTGGCTTGTATACTCTGTATCCTCCCATTTCAGAGACCTTGGAGGCAGGTTCAGCTACTTTAGATGAAGTGGGAGTAGCAAGATGACCCTTTCTCACAGATAAACTATTTCAGGAATCCTCAGTTTTTTCTGACTTAGTCATGATATTGTTCTTTTGAATCAAAACTGTCCTGAATGAAATAGATGCTATGTAAATATCAAGTCTATCGATGCACAAACACACCCATGTGTAAAATCAAGATAATTGAGCGTGCGACATTGCCAGGATATTTGTTGAGGTTGGAAAGATGGCTGCCGATAATGACGGAGACAGACGGCAATAGTAAGTAAAATATTTAAAAAAGAGGACAATGGACAATTGCCATAAACTGTAGCACTGGATGTTTGTAACTTCATGTAACTAAGATGTTGAAGCAGCTAATCTTTTTTGAGTCAAATCAGACATCAGAATACATAAGAGTTCATTTGATCAGTTAAACATGTAATATTCAAATAAGCCATTAACAGACTACTGAGGAGTTTCTTTGTCCTTCAAAGAATTCTTTGTCAACATTTCAACCAATAGCTTCATTTTTGACCAAATGAAAAATTACCACTTGGATCAGATTTTATATGGGGTCCTAGGTCACCTTCTGTTTCCCCATCATTAACCTTCAGCATAACTTCTTTACACAGGAACTGTTGCATAACTATTTGGGTTTGAGTTAAATGATCATTAGAAGCTTCATATTTACAGTTTAATAATTGTCTTCAACTAGTCGTCACACCCAGAGTTGCGCAAGTGATTGAGTTGCTTCGAGCTTGTTTGTTTCTTGGCTTTAGGTTATTCTTGTTGGCTTTTAACACAGTGCCTCTAGATGGGTCCTTAAGTTGGAGTTGTTTAAACTGCTCTATGCCTCTATCAAGAAGCACCATTGAACAGTTACCTTCTTCACTGGTTGTTGAGGCAACATATTGCTCTTCACCAAAGTGATCGATCCTCCTATCATCATTGTGTGCAAGGTTTCTAGATATTCTAGCCTTCACCAGGAATATTTAGAATTTTTGTGATCATGACATGGAATAGAATTGGATGCTGGCTTGGCAAGGTTCTTGTAGCTTACCCCATTAATCTTGCTTAACTTCATACCTATTTAATAGTTTTCACTCTTCTCCAAAGTGTCTAGCAATATTTGCGATGGAGAGAAGAAAAACAAATTAGCAATTGGCATTTGAGGTTTCTGCTGAAAATCTCTAGAATTCGTGTACCATGCTGCCTGGCCCAACCATGTGTCTTTGTGTCCCCAAAACATATTTTAATGCAGGACTTATGTTTTATTAAATATTTTTCACATTTTTAAGTATGTTGTTAGTAATATAATATATGGCATTATGCTCTTTCATGACATCTTCACTCTGTCTTATCTGGTCTAGATCTATATTTAGCTCCTGAGGAGGGCTTTCACGATCTCCCCTGACATGTTCTTTGAAATGGTTTAGATATGTTGTCTTTTTAAAATTTTGTGCTATCTTCTAACATGTTTACTGCCTAGATGACAAGATGCTGACCATGGCTAGCTCTCACCCTAGACTCCTGCTCATCAATCTGTTTCCCACATATCTCTGGGATACTTTGGTTGCTTTGTGCTGTCTTCTATTTGTCTGTTTCCTTCTGTCTTTAAATGTCAGCAAGTGCAGAGTGAATATTTAATCATAGTGTGTGTCTAAACACTGCAAAGAGTACAGTTATACATGATGGCAGCCTAATCCAACACCTCCTGCCAAAAGGTCAATACAATAGCGTAACACCAACAATAGGAGTGTAAACAACCAGATACTGTCCTAGCAGGTTGCAGAATAACTCCATCCCACAGGGTTCCACCTTATATTAGGCTTGGCCTGTCACTTTTATTATTGCTGTTCAATGAAGGAAGATTGGATGCAAATTGCTCATAGACAATTAGGCATATCTCTTATATGACTGTTTCTTTCCCAAAATGTTAGCATCTCTAAATGAATATTTAACCATCTGAATGCTCCATTGTAAGAAAATAATGCAGTTTGACAGTGGCCTGCTATGTATAGTGGCTGATGCTTACTAATACAACACCTCCAACCAGAATCGTCACTTAGTGACAATAGGCCTGTTACTTCCTAGAGAGTTTTTCTCCATCATAATGGCAAGAATGCAAACTAGTAGCTTATTATCATGCTACTCATAGGATAGCCCTCCCACCCTCTGACCAATCTCCTCCCCCCTCACCTAAGAAGTGGAGGGAACACATACACATAAAAAGGGAGGCACTGAAAGGGAAAAGAAGAAATTATGAAGAAGTGAGGTATGTGAATGGTGAATAATTTTGGGTTTCTCTATAAGAATAATGCAGCTGCAAAATATATTCATTTCACATGGTAATTTGATACATGAAAATAATTAGGAAATCTTGCAATGAGGTAATGAGGATGAGTTCAAATTCTGATCCACCAATCTTCAGAGTTTCTATGAATATACTCGCGAAGAAATATTACCACCTTAGCATGACACATGCTAAACCTATATTTTATGCTGGTGAGGTGACATTTCCATTCCTTCTCATCTGCTAAAAATGTCAGCCTGTGGAAGATAAATCTTTTCCTTTGAACATGTACAGTATTCCAGACACAGCATGAGTCTGGACCAAATCTATTTTAGAGTTTACATATCATCATGTAATTTTACACTGAAGTGTAGCTTGACAAAGAGATTCGACATTTATCCAAAAACTTCCAAATACAGCACGTATACATATATAGACTAGCTTAAAATAATTATAAGAAAACTAAGCAGATACTAGTTTATATAATTATGTATAAAATTAATTGCTCTATTTGGAAGGTTTTAGATAAATGTCTAATCTTTTTGTCCAGCTAGAGTTCAAAGTAATATAACATGATGAGGTCCATTAATATGTAAACTATAGAACAGAGTTGGTCCAGACTAATCCATATATGGAATACTGTACATTTTCGACTTATCTTCCAGAGGCTGATCACTTTTCAACATATTCAGTAGATGAGAATGACTGGAAGTGCCACCAAGTTATCTCACCAGCGTAAATAACAAATCCAAGGTGGGGTATTCAATAATACCTTCTAAAACGAAAGTTTGGCATGAGACATGCTGAAGTAGGAATATTTCTTGGGAGAGTATTTTTGTAATGGGAGTGCTCTCTGCTGTACCATGGAGGACCTACTAGAGGGGGAGAGACACTTTCATCATCGAGTACAGGTATAACCACTATGTCATCTGCTCTTCGTACTGTGGATGCAGAATTCCTAGATCGGTCGCATATGAAGTGTTTGATTTGATGTACAATACTTGAAAAGTGAGGTCTTTTGGCTGGATCTTCTGTCCAGCATGTCATCTGAAGATCTTGATATCTAGGATACAATTAACATAAGACAAAATAATTATTAAACTGCCATATGTAAGTGTAGAGAATAAAAAGGGGATATGCTCACTACTGGTGGCAAACAAATTTTAAAAGTATACTGAGTGAATGTTCCAATGCAAATCAGGAAGCTTGTAAGGTTTTTGCTATAGTTTGTCATGCAGAATAACATTCAACAATCCTTGTTGAAATATTAGGGGTGGCTTTAATATCTGGATGGATGATGAGCAAACCGGGCATACCCCAGTTATGCAGCTGCATCCAGATGGGCTTTGAGACAAGATAAAGAACCAGCAGTGTAACACATAGTCTATTAGAAAGCTCTACTATTCTATGTCGTTCTGTAACCAAATAAACATCTTCCAATAGTTATGACACATAGCCATGCTTTCTGCCTCACAATTTATCGGAGCATGCTTCGTTGTAGGGCTTAACCATCCTATACCCAGAGCGAAGCATTGGAAGAAGTTCCTTTTCAGCTACTTGGGAATAAGGAATCTTGCCGCAACTGAAGATCTCCCAGCAAGTTACTCCATAGGCCCACTGTATGAAATAGAGTAGAGCCATTTACGGATAAGATAGAAACTTATTAAGGCAAAAGGGAAAAACATAAATTAAAATAATAATCTCTCGATGAACTCGGTTATAACATTAAAATCACCTTCTCAATAAATCAACTTCAATTTTTATTCACTCGACATTTCGACTAGATGCTCTAGTCTTCAGTATGTGGACTACAAATCATAGCTACTTAATGCTCAAATATTATATTTGCCAAATATAAGCAAAAATATTTTCTTGGTGAAATAATTCATTCCAGCATTACTCCTTGCGGAACTAGTAACCAAATCACAAGCATTCCAATACTGAGGTTTATGTGACAGCAGCCATCCAAATAATAACTAATAAAGGAATTCAAAATTACTGAAACTCAACCCATGTAGGGCATACTTAAAGGTTCAGAGATAGTAGAGCACTAACAAAACACTGAACAACACGGTTATTTCTTGTGATTCTGTAGTTTTCTCTCAATCTAGAATCTTAACGCCAGATATATAGATTAGTTTATTTCTGTGTGTTATAACATTGTGTTAGTCACTTTTCCTGGTGTGACAATTTTATAGGATTTCATTAATACTCAAATAGGACAGAAAATGAGGCAAGCACATGAGTAATCTATGAATAGGGAAACACTTATTTATCTGTCATAGAAAACCATCAAAATGTAACACTAAAAGTTTAATGGGAAAAAAAGTTCTTAAAGCAACTTCTTATTTGAAACAGTTGGGATGGTCATTTAGAATTTTTTTTTAATGTTTTATCCCAGAAAACTGGCTGCATTGACTCCACATATAAAGATAAGAAATCTTAAATATTTTACATGCAAAATGATAACAATGTAGTTGGTTACCTGATAACCAAACATATGCATAAGGAGAACAACTTCTTTTATTTTAAACCACTCTATTAAATAGCGGATATAACATTCATAGCTGAAAAAATGGCTTCAATTTAACTCAACAATCTTTAACTCGAAGCAATAATTTGGAAGAATGATAAACTTCTACTATTTGATGCCATTTGTCTGGATCTGTACATACACTCAATAATGCAGAGACCATGCAGCAAGCTAGTGGAAATGTGAGTTGAGGAAATAAATCTCAGATGTATCAATTTAACTGCTACAGTTTAGCAGCCACAAATCTATCTCTGTGACAGTCAGGGTTGTCTGGCCTTATTTCATGCCATTCTAAATAGTTAAGACACTTCATTTGATAGTGGAGAGGAGAGCTAAACTTCAATACAGAGTGGCTGTTATACACCATGAAAATTCTGATTCTGCATTATAGATGGAAACTAAATGTGAGGTATAGCATTTCATATTATATAGTACTGTTTCCATAAGTTACAAACTAGACACTATAATCACAAACTCACCACGTCAGTTTTCTCCGAGAATAAGTTATCAACAAAAATTTCTGGAGCCATCCACTTCAGAGAAAACTTCACATCCTTTTCTGTATGTTTCAAGTAGTTCTTCGATGGTTCAAGTTTTTCACAAAATCCAAAATTGAACAGTTTAATCACAAGGTGTGAGTCAATCCTGTTAATAATTAATTATTGTCAGTAAGTTTACACTCCAAACACAAAGCCACGTATCAGTGTGGCTGGTCAAATATAGAGTGCACAAAAATGTGGTATGATCAAAATTATTTCATAATATCATATCTCATCTTTAACTGTTTCTCATTTGCAGATTAATGAAACGCTACCTGGGTTGAATTTTTTTCTAGAGGCTTGCATGCTGCTAGAACTTTTCTGCAATAAGGAAGTGAATCTTTTCATTTTCCATAGTAAAAACTCTGACATTAATTCAATACCATTATATAGAAACAGGTATGACATCTTTGCTAAGTCCACATCATCCTAGAACAGAAATACTACTCATTGATATATTCGTGAAAGAATATGTGTTCATGGATAGACTTCTATCAATCATTGGTTTCTCCTCTAATGGATGTTGCTCGGCTATTCAGCTCACAATACTTACAGACTGAATATGTAATCTTTGTGTGTAGTTCACATATTCAGCTACAGAATAGCAACTTCGAGAAGTGCATAAACTGGTATTATAATTATAGATCATGATTTGTTTTAAATAGCCATTGAAATTATGTGATCCAAACACTGCTTTCCTTGTTTCAGCTCATTTTTGCATTACTAGAATTTTGTATAGTATTTTCCTACTAATACCCATCTTCCCTGACTGATTATGATCTAGTATAAACTCACATGCAGTTTCTTGCTGCCAGGTTTCTATGTACCATTCGTTTGTTGGTCAAGTACTTCATACCTTTGGCCACTTGCAGACACATTTCCAATAGCTTGTTTTCAACTTTCATCTAGAGATGTTAAAGTTGATAGAACTGACATATTTGTAATGTTATAAACTCACTGTCAGTTCTCCAGTTGTCTTGAATGGCACAACACTCAAACGCTCACTCTCTTTGTCCAGGAAATCAAGGAGGTTGCCATTTGTCATAAATGGCATGACAATAAAAGGGACTAAACCTCCGTCCACACAGACTCCAATTAGAGAAAGTAAATTGCGGTGCTTGAATTTTGACAGTATACAAGACTCCTTCAGAAGTTCTTTTACCAGACTTGGGTGATAAGATCCTGATGCAATAAGAAATAATGCATCGTGTATGTACAAATGTTTAATCACCATCATTCACCTTGAAGAGTTTTGATGGCAACTTCATTCTCTCTTTTGGTGAAGACTGTTTTGCAGAACAATTGACCTCTGTAAACCAATCCTACATGCTTACCTAAGACAATTAGAAGACATATCAAATCTCCCCACCACAGAGTGCTTAGAACTAAACTACTACAGCTTGTAGAACATTAAAATACTGTCATAATCAAAGCACCTACTGAAACACAGCTGTTAAACTAAAATTATTTCAATACTTGCAAACATGAAAGTTAATCTTTCAATGAACTCTCAATTGACATAATAATAACTTTCTAAATAATCGACTTCAAATTGACATTTCGACTAGATGCTCTAGCCTTCATCTGGAATAAAGTTGATATTATGTAGCTATAGAATTCCTGATGAAGGCTAGAGCATCTAGTCGAAATGTCAAGAGAATACAATTTTTTTAAGTTGATTATTGAGAAGGTTATTAGTTAATAAAAAAGTGTTTGTGTAACATCAATGTTAAAAGTCTACTGATTTCCCTGCCTAGATAACTGTTGCAAATATGTAATATAATTAAATTTTATGCTGAGTTGATGCTCATGATTTCATGACACGCGTAAAAATTAGATGGTCACAGATTAGAATTCTTCTTTGTGGCATTCCCTTTATTAATTTAAATTATCCTCCTCCATTTGTAGTGGATGTCCTGGTCCCAATAATTTTCTCCAGCTCCTGGAGGCAGCTGTTTCTAAACTACTAAAGGTAACTATACAGCATAGATCAAATATTGTGCACAATGTCTTGAATGGATGCGATGTGGAGATTAAGAGAGTTAGTAAAACTTGGGCTGAAACATTTATATATCTAGAGGGCAGCATATAGTAGAAGTGGAGTTCGCATGGTGTTGCAGAGGACTTGCTATTGGAAGTTGAACTAAATTCAAAGATAGACCAAGCAGAGAATGGAGGTGTAATTCTATATTAGCTTCAAGAGACTACATGTATGTCTAGTATGAACAATAAATATAATAGACATTATAGAATACGCGTACAATAATTATAGGTCGAACTTACCTGCAGGACAAGCATATACTAACTTTAAAAAAGATTTATGGCCTTCAATGCTGTATTATAAAAATTATCGTCAAAAGTGTACTACCCATGGAGTTTAAGGTCCTTCTTCTAGCTCCTTAATGGGCATGCCCATCTTAGACTTGAAGAAGTGAGCAAATTCTTTGTAAATTTACTATAGAATTATAGTCTTTCAGGAGATAAACAAGACAGATAGAAAGCTGGCAAAAGAGCCATAGCTACTAGATAAACATCAATCAATAGCAAGTTAATAGCTAATTTTTTAGCTAAACATTTAGCAGAACCGAACTTATAGACGCTCAAATCTAAGATAAGACATATATAAATCCAATATATTCATCAACTTCCATGGCAGATGCATCTCAATCTGAAAAAGGTAAGAAAAGAATATAAAAGTTCTACATAAGAGCTACTATAGAAGCATCTTTAGCTATAAGCTAAAACTTGGTATATATGCAATTAGCTACAAACTAGGCAGATACTGAACAAAATTTGTACTCTTGGTTTTGGACTTAAATCCAGCCTTAAAATGACAGCCTGAAGTACAGCTAACTTCCTTCTTGAAAATTTCATGCAAGTAAAGATGGTGCCATCAGCTTAAATTTTTTAATTTTGCCACATATGAAAACAGATAAAAATTTAAATTCTATCTGTCATCATCTAAGGGTTCAGTTTTAGTAGAAGAATTTTTCTCCCTGAAGCACATACTCTAGAATAAGATATTTCAGGACAATTTTACATTTTACCCTGTAAATGTAATGTATCATTTACAGATAATATGCATATGGAAATATGTTTGCATTAGAATGACCACTTACTCTCCAATATTTATCACATGCTCAATAATGTACTATCAATTTATCGCTAAATCTACCTTTGAAATAGTTGGATGCCTACAATATCACTACTATTTTCTACTTACTCTAGGATGTCTACAATATCACTCTTTATTAAACTATTTTCTACATACTGTAGGATCATTATGTCTAAACTTAACCAATAATTATTACCATATATTGTAATATGTATATAAAATTGATATTTCATTGAAAATATTTGCTGATGAGAGTCATGGCTATCTCCAGAGTATTCTAGGAAGAGGAAATTGTCTAAACTACTACTGTGAGACAAGTTTGGAGAATGCTTAGAACCAAGTAGTCAATATCGTATCATTGAAATACAAGCTTTATGCATGGAAGTGAATGTGTTCTGCATAGTATTGGAGGCCATGGCTCTTTATGGACTCTAGTGGATATATCTGTACAAAGATTGAACTTGGTTACTGTATTAAAAAGCTTCACTAAAGCTCACACAGTTAAATCAAAATCGAGTCGTTGGCTAGCAAGACTGCATCTAACATGACTCTTCTAGAACAATACTGCAATTGCTAATATGGTGAGAGTTACAGTGGCAAACATTGTGTTTTCAACAAAAAGCAAATGACTAAAAAAGTATGTAGATCTAGCTGAAAGAAGCCAATGATACTTGAGCACAGAAGACCAAGGTACAAGGTACATGACAGCTGAAAGCTAAAATAACACGAAGGTATTAGATCTAAAATTAGAGTGCTAGAGAAACAAAGTGTTTTAACTGTCGATAGACTAGCTAGCATATCACCCCTCAAGTCATGAAGAAGGAATCTTTGAGCCTTTCTGATATGAAATCACATGGCTGTAATGCTTTAGTATGTACATTTCTGATGACTGATAATACTGCATAAATATCGTAAATTGGAAGCCATTACCAATAGCATGGGCATTAAACCCATAATTATTGTCAATTGTTATTGAGAAAGGTACCATGTTGTTAGGTTAGGTGCAGCCTTGACAGCAGAGAGTCCATTTAGATTTGACTGTTCTAGATCCAGCTGATGGTCTACTGAGTAGCATTCTTTGCATGCATATATTTCCTAATTTTTGGAATAACAATCTCACATATTTAAATTTTCCTGCTGTCAGTCGTAAAAACTTAACAAACAGCTTTTTACTGAATTGCAGCATATATTGCAGCATATATTGTAACATAGAATTTACCTTGACCAACGCATTCTTTAAATTTCAAGTTATGAGATTTTATGATACGGCACTTTGACATGTCCAGTCCGAAAAGTGGCACACTGAAATCATTATCATTCGTCGTTCCAGGCTCATCTGTGTGCAAATAGGAAAGATTAACAATGCATAACAGTCACACTTACAATAAAATAGTTTGTAAACTTTGTCCTTCCACATCAAAAGTGACCAGGGCCAAACGGTTGTGTGGCATTGATGTTTGTGTTAGGGTGTGTCAGCCCGTCCTAGCTTGTTGAACTATTGTTAACATATATAGTCATGCAATGCACAGACAGTATATAAAACAGTTACCTAAGATGTGTAGTCATTTGATTGGTTGTAGTTACCTAACAGGTGTAGTCATCTGATTGGCTGTAATGTTATTCGCTATAGGGACATGTCAGAGCTGAGTAGATAACCTATAAAAGGAACAGTCTGCTCAGCTAGGAGAGTCCCCTCTGTATTGTATGATATTGTGAGTCAAGATACATTCTCTAATTACTTTATCGGCAGTTATAGAATTAGCACAGGGACTGAGTTCAGACCAGATATCAGACAGACAGGCAGAGGTTGTGGGTTAGCTATACAGTACAGGGCTAACCATAACAGTTTGAATAACATGTAATTACTTCAAAGCTATCTAGTTTATGTTTAGTACATATAATATACTGGATTCCCCTTAAAGCTGGACTTTTACACCACCTGGTTGCTTAGTTGAGTCCAGCTCTACACCACATAAAGCTGCTACTAAACTTTATTCCTCTTAACAGCAACCCTAAATTCCTAGCATCTTTATTCCTCGTCAATCAGCCCCCTAGATTCCTAGCAAAACTTATACCATCTATGGTGGTCACTGCGTTGGTGACAGAGCTACTAGCTTTCGAACAAAAATAGTTAGGTTGGTAAATTTTGGAGCAAAATTAGAAGGTTCTGAGCTGGTCCCAGACCATTTTTTGTGTCAACACAAAATCCTATATGGGGTGTTCCATAGGTGATTTCTGTTATGAGTTGAATAATTCTCATTAGCTGTAGAAATTATTCTCTATCTGGTATGGGGAAAACAACTTACAATTCCCAGAAAGTTCATTTGTCCAGGGTACTCCAATTTGATTTTGGTAGATATCATTTCCATGTCCACTCATTTCTTCATGACTGCTGGTGGCAATGTGGTTTGTTCCCGAGTGAGACCTAGTATGAAAAGTACTAATTAACAGCAACATCACCAAAAAAAGTATTGGCTTGACTTACACTCTGTATCCTCCCATTTCAGATACCTTGGAGACAGACTCAACTACTTTTGATAAAGTGGGAGTAGCAAGATGACCCTTTCTTACAGGTGAACTATTTGAGGAGTCATCAGTTAGTTTTCTTTTCCCAATACAAAAGCAGCAGAAAAGTGATTTTAAGCCACGTAGAACACGTTTAGACCTGCTGAGAGTAACTGACTTAGTCATTTTAATCTTCTTTTGCAATGGATGCTACGTACGAAAATAACTGAAATGTCAAGTTAAAGCAGTGACTCTCGCTCAACGCTAGAACTCTAGCGTTGCCACACACCCACGCGGACGCTACGCCAATTTGGTGCGTGCGTATGTTCGCGTGCTAAGAGGTTGGAAAGATGGCCGACGATTGCAAGTTAAAAAAATTAAAAAGATGACAATTACCAACAACAGACAATTGCCACAAACTGAGGCACTTAATGTTTTTAACTGCCAGTTAGGTCATGTATGAATTGGAAGCAGATATTCTTTTTCTTTTAAGGGGGGACGATTCTAAATTGAAAATGGTACGAGTGGCTAGAGGAAGCTCTAGAGCACGCAATAACTCATTTGAATAGGCGTTAAAAATTTATTACTGGTCAGACACGTGGGTGCAAAATTGAGGGCTTCCTCTAGCCACTCGTACCATTTTCAATTTGTTTGGCAATTTGGTGGTTTCTGTGGAGGTTGCGGCGATTCAGATTTTTGAGGTCCCTCCGCGTTTTGGGGTCTAGTAACTTGCCTATAGTTATATCTAATGAAGCATTTTTAGTACCAAAAGAGAGCACACAGAGAGACCTATCTTTTGAGCTATATATCAAGTCCATAGCATGAAGTTTGCAGAATCTACGGAGCTCTAAATTTGTAACCACGGGTAAAAAAAATTTAAATTTTTTTTTTAGAATCGTCCCCCCCTTGTCAGACTACCTCAGAATTCATAAGAATTCCTTTGATCGGTAATATTCAAATACCCCATTCCCAGTTCACTTAAAGCTTTATACTTTATTTGCCAACATTTCAAACAAGTGCTTCATTTTTCAAATTGAAAAAGTCACCACTTGGATCAGATTTTAAATGGGGTCTTCTCTACTCCAAAGTCACTTTCTTTTACCCCATCATTAACATTCAGCATAACTTCTTTCTCCATGACCTGTTACACAACTATTTGGATTTGACTTAAGTGAATATGTAAAGCTTCATTATCGTCTTCAACCCAGAGTTGCACATATCATTAGTTGCTTCTAGCTTGTTGGCTTGTTGACTTTTGTTTTTTCTCTTTTCTCTTTAGCTTTTAACACAATGACTATAGATGGGTTTTTTAATTGGAGTTGTTTAAACTGCTCTATGCCTCTCTCAAGAAGCACCATTGAAGAGTTACCTTCTTCAGTTGTAGAGGCAACATCTTGCTCCTCTCCAAAGTAATCCTCCTATCACATTGTGTACAAGGCTACTCCATACTTTAGCCTTCATCAGAAATATATATCCATTTAGTGTTTTTGTGAACATGACCAGAAATAGAGTTGGATGCTGGCTTGTTAAGGATCTTGTAGCTTAACCCATTATCCTTTGCTTAATTAATAATTAAGGAGGTTGGGAGTGTTCGCTGAGGATAGGATTTTGACGGAAGCACAAGGAGGATTTAGGAGACAGAGGAGATGTTCAGACCAGTGGGTGGTGTTAAGAGGAGTTTGTGAAGTGAGGAAGAGCGAGAAAAAAGCTTCTTATCTGGCTTTCCTGGATATAGGCATATGACAGTGTGTGGAGGGAGGGACTGTGGCAGAAGTTGAGGCAGTATGGAGTAGAAGAGAAGCTTGTGAGGACATGTGTAGGATTGTATAGTGGGGTGGAGACGACGGTGGTATTGAATGGAAGGAGGTCAAGGTGGTTCACTGTGGAGAATGGACTTAGGCAGGGATGTCCTTTGTCTCCACTTCTTTTCAATATATATTTGATGGGAATGGCAGAGGAATTGGAGATAGGAGTCAAAGTGGAAGGCTGCTGGTGTGGGACACTCATGTATGCAGATGATGTTGTTCTTCTTGCTGACTCAGGGATGGAACTGCAAGCTATGTTGGATGTGGTACAGGCATATGTGTTAAGGTGGAAGATGAAATTTAATAGCAAGAAGAGCAAGGTCATGGTAGTAGGGAAGAAGGAATCAGAAGTGCATTGGAGGATTGGTGAGGAGATAATTGGAAGAGGTCAAAGAATTCAAGTACTTAGGAATATGGTTTGATAGGAAGCTAAGGGGTAATGTTCAGTTAGAGAAGATGGCAAAGAAGGCAGAAGAGTGGGTTGGAAAGGTAATATGGATGAGTAGAGTGAATGGGCAGGTGGAAGTAGACAGAGGAAGAATGGTGTGGGAGCTTCTAGCGAGACCCAGTATGGAGCATGCAGCCGAAGTGTGGTGGACAGGAGGATGTAATGCTCGCAAGAAGTTGGAGTCAGCACAGCTGAGAGTGGGTAGGAGACTATTGGGGGCAAGTGATACAGTAGCAGGAGTGGCAATACGGGTAGATATGGGGTGGAGGAAGCTAGAGGAGAGGAGGGAAGAGATGAAGATTTTGTTTGGCAAGAGATTAGAGGTGTTGGAACAGAGCAGATTGGTAAAAGTTGTTGTAAATAAACTACGAGAGGATGGAGGAATTGGATGGTGGGAAGAATATGAGATCTTGAGGAGAAAGTACGAGATAAACAACGAGGTTGGGTCAGTGCGCAAGTGGAATGGGAAAGTGAAGGTGAGAAATGAGAAGGACTGGGAGGAGGAAGTAGACGGAAAAAGTACGCTGAATTATTATAAATCAGCAAAGAATGGTGCAGGGGTGGAGAGGTATGTGAGGTCCATGCATGGTCAGGAAGGTGTGCGGCTGCAATTTAGACTGAGGACTGCATCAGCTGGGTTGTTAGAGGATAAGAAGAGATGTGGGATAGTTAGGGATGAGAGGTGTATAATGTGTGATAGTGGAGCAGGGGAGGATGTGGAACATTTCTTGGTGACATGCGGGGAATTTGAGAGGGATCAGCTGGTTCTGATAGATGAGGTACGCAGAATTGTAGGGGCAAGACAGTGGCTGGATGAATTAAGAAGAGTGAGTAAGGATGGAAAGGTGGCATTGCTTTTGGGGAAAGATGTGGAGGGAGTAAGTGATGCAGTGATGGAGGAGGTGGGTGAGTGTGTTATGTATTGGGTAGGGAAGTGGTGGCAGAGGAGAAAGGAACTGTTATAATTATGGTGAGCTGAGGAATGATCTTTGGTCCACTCCTGTCCCCCCCTTCCTGAGCAGCGGGACACTCGTAACTTAATATTGTGGATAATTTTATTAATTAAGTACTGTTGACTTCTTTTTAAAATATAGATTGTTATTAGGTTGGTTACTAAATAGTTTCACACTGTGCTGTATTATATATGTGATGGCCTTAACAGGCTCAGCAATAGCAACATTAAATCATTAACTTCATACCTATTTAATTGTTCTTCAAAGTGTTTAGCAATATTTGTGGTGGAGAGAAATTATTTGAGGCTTCTGCCACTGAAAACTGGAAAATAAGCTAAAAATCTACTCCATGACACTACTCAGAATCATTATTATATTAAGTAAATATCAAGTAAAGTATGAGAGTGAAGAAACAAAATCCTGAGCATATTTTTATACCCAGCATGCAAGTGCAGTTTTCTATGAACATCATGGATAGCTGTAAAGAAGTCGTCCACAGAAATTATTCTTCTGAATTACCCCAGGACAGAAGATTTTCTACGATCTCTAACAATATTGTAGCAACTTGCATGCATTCCAGTCTGATTGTTGAGGAACAACAACAATAGCATGTTCTCCCAAACTAGAAGTCCAATCAATGGAAATTATTATTCTTTATTTAGAGGTGAGTGTTTTTATAACTGGATGAAGTATATCTCATTATTATCATATTATCCACAGATTTTATAATTGGTGCCAACATTGTGCAGTGAACTTGTGAATTGAAGTCCATTTCACCCAGTTACAGTGATTGTGTTGTGTTCTTCATCATTTAGTTGGGGAAGTTCACTACTTAATTTAAACGGTGCATATCAGATAATCGCGGACATAATAATAAAACCATGATTTATTCACTTCACTTTACAGACACAAGGCTTCTGAATCATTAATTTTTGTGGCTTTATCTCATGATAGGCTTTACTAAATGATGATGTGTAATTCTGCCAATATGAGTCAAATATCTTGCATTGTTAAATATGGGTTATCACCACAATATTCCTGCATGCTCAGGTTTATTGGTGTATACCAAAAGTAAACTTTGACCTATTATATATGTACCGATCATTTATCATATTTATGTATATAGCAAGTGGCTGACATCATGAGGTCAAGCTATAAGAACTTCAAGAAAATATCTGAATAACTGTTACCTGAAGCTGAGAAGAAAACTATGGATGATTTATCTAGAAAACATGCTGAAAATACAATTGTCAGAATACCATGATTCTTGTTGGCAATATAAGTACGAGAGAAAAGTAACAAAATATAGGAGAAATACCATCTTGAACATCTTATACCCACCACAGAGTTGTCTTCCATAAACATCAGATAGCTGTATACAAGTCCTTCACACAAATTTGTAATTACTCCATCACAAAAGTATCTTCTACATATAGTGCAGGCCAGCATAAACATCCCCAAATCGTTTTGAAAATAACTTTTTTGTTATTGGAAATATCATGAAAATAATACTATTTTTGAAATCTACACCAAAAACTGCACAAGATACTAATTTTCCAGATCCCAACAACAAAATTTTAATTTGGACCAATCGGGTCAAGTTTCTGGCACCCGTTGCTACGGTTACCGATGACATCATCCGCAATAAATATGAGCTGAACGCGTGCGAGTTCATTGTTCCACGAGTTGCAGTACATAGAAGAACCTGTTTCACAGTAGTGTTTTAGAGAGCTCTGGAAATGTCTGCTACGAATCCATGGTCCAAAAAGGCACTAGGGAAAGCCAAAGGAAGAGCGCTAGTAAGTTCCAGATGGGGGAAAGTAGCGAACTCGGCTAGTGTAGCGATCGTGACTGAAGGCGCCGGTCCTCCTACTTCGACTCCAGAGCCTTCCAGTGCATCAGCTACTCCAGTTGCTGCTCTTCCAGGACCTGAAGTCGCTACTTTGGACCCTGCTGATGGGCTTGCCCTACCTAATCCTGGCATAGAGAGCGAGTCGGAGAACGAAAGCGATCATGAAGAAGGAGAGCTTGACGACGAGAAGGCACAGTCGATCTTTGATGACTTCATGGTTGCTCTCCCTCTGGAATATCGTAGGATGCTTGCAGTTGTAGTGATGGAGAGCTTCAGAAAAAGGCAGAAAATGAATATCAAGGAAGCTGCTCAGGAGACTGGTTCCATTGTTGGATGGAATGAAAAGACTGTAAGGAAGTACAGAAAGGATTTTTTTGACAATAATGGAGAACTTGAAGACACCAAGCAAGGGAAGTACAAGAGGATGACAGTCTTTGAGGATGAGGAGGTTAGTTTGTGGGATCGATTGTATATCCATAGACTAGATATATATATACATGCAACTTTGGACTACAGATAAACCAAATAGCCGCTGAGTGGGTGAGGGAGAATGCGTTTGTCCGTGGGAAGCCTAACATGACTGCTCAGAGTTATTGTACGTGGGTGAACGAGCATCTCCTTCCCACCAGCCACTTGCCACCACATTTCCCCAGGCACATCTCTCTGCGGACTGCTATGCGCTGGCTTCATCACCTGGGATTCAAGCCAGTCAGTCATAAGAAGGGCATCTATATAGATGGACACGAGAGGGAGGATGTCGTCAAATACCGAAAGGTTATATATACTATATTATATATAAGTAATTCATTGCTCTTGGTCATATTATATAATTATATATATATATATATAACATGCAGGAATATCTGAAAGAGATGGACTCGCTTTACAAGCAGCACAAGCCTCCTCCTTCCTGTAGTGACGAGCCACCCAGAGTTCGAGAAGAAGAGGACGACGGTAAAAAGACTCTTGTGGTGCTCTATCATGATGAGAGTATATATAACTCCAACGAAGGCCAAAAATGGATGTGGGGGACAGATGACAAGCCTGCCATACTGCCCAAGACAAAAGGGAGTGGGATAATGGTGTCAGATTTCATTGACGAGCATCATGGATATCTGAAGCTGACTCCCGAGCAGCATGCTCTAGCCGAGGCAAACCATCAGGTCATCAAGGAAACTGCAAGAGAACTCCTGGAATATGGTGCAGAGAGGGAGGGGTATTGGACCGGTGATCGTTTTATGAAGCAGATGGAGACTGCATGTGACATCGCTTCTTTCAAGTACCCCCCAACTACACACTCAGTCCTCTTCATTTTCGATCAGAGTAGCTGCCACAGGAAGTATGAAGAGCTTGCGCTGATTCCACGCAACATACTGGTGAAGGATGGAGGTCCAAGAAGAATAAGAGACACTATTTGGGGTGGACAGCAACAGGTCATGGTCCATCCAGATGGTTCAGCAAAAGGTCTCAGGACCATACTGAAAGAAAGAGGACTAACGAACATTGGCCATCTGAAGGCTGACCAGATGAGGCAGCTCATCTCCTTCCATGAAGACTTTGTTCGGGAGAAGACACAGGTGGAGCACTACTGTCATAGTAGGGGTCATTTGAGCATGTTCCTTCCAAAGTTCCATTGTGAGCTTAACCCCATTGAACGTGTCTGGGGTCAATCAAAGAGGTTCTGTCGGGCACACACTAACTTTACGTATACTAGACTGAAAGAGATTCTCCACCCAGCACTTGACTCTGTTTCAATAGATCTCATGAGAAAATACTTCAGGAGAGTGAGGGAGTATGAACTTGCCTATCTGGAAGGAAAGAAAGGAGGAAGGGAGGTGGAACAAGCTGTGAAATGCTACAAGTCGCACCGTCGTGTAGTTACATAATGAACACTAACATTGTCTGTACATAACTTCTTCATTATTAACTTAATCAAAAATCCATAAGACAGATCTCTAGCTATTGTGTTTGTGCATTTTTTTATTATTTTTTGGTAATTGTATCTGATGAGTTGATTGAGAAAATTTGAATTGAAGTCAACACTAAAGAATTCCAATTTTGGTGAATAACTAATAAAAAAATGACCTAATCAAAAATCCATAAGACAGACTTGTAGACACTTCAGAGTGTTGATAGAGTGTTAAAGATTGGAATGTTTCATCAAGTACTAGTCAAGAAATTTCAAAAATAGCCTTTTAGGGTTACATATAGCGAAGATTTTGTTACACGATTGTGGTTAACACCATGCACAAAAGTGGAGTGGCACTGGATGTGCCAAGGTTTACTCGATCCACTGTCCAAAGATAAGAACACAAAAACCTTCCTGTGTGGAGTTATGCAGCAATATATATAAATCCAATTTGGGGGCGTTGATGCTGGCCTGCACTATACTCTCAATAATAAATTGAAATAGTTGGATGCCTACAATATCACTCTTTATTAAACTATTTTCTACTTACTCTAGGATGTCGACAATATCACTCTTTATCAAAACCAAGTCTTTTTGTTGTAATCTGGTAAGCATCCCATTTAAATTCATTATACAAAAAAATATGGAATTTAAATGGTAAAGGGTCATCTAACTTGTTGTAATGTAGATGGGAATAGTCATTCCTTTTTCAACAGATCAATCCTTTGTTGTCAGCAAACTCTCATAGATACAATCATTTTCTTGATAATCAACTTAAATCTATACTCACTCAATGTTTCAGCTAGATGCCTTCATCTTCATCAGAGATCAAGACTAACACAGGTCGATATACTGGTAGGCGGTAGCTATATAGCTATCCACCACATAATGCAAATCATACCCTGGTAACATGGTCTGTACATCAATCAGATGTGGCAGCAACAAAAGGGGGGAGGTGGAGAGAGAGAGAAACACTAATAACTACATATAATTTAATTTTTTTTAATAAATAAAAAATATATGAGAGAATAAATAACTAATGAAACAATCAAACAACAACAACAAAATGATAAAAATAAGAAGAAGAACAATGAATCGATAAATTAAAAAAAAATTAAAATACCAAATATATTTTATAGCAGACAATTTTGAAGTACAGTGTATTGTTATATGTCCAGTACTGTTAGATGACCCTTTACCCTTTATCATAGGAAGAAGAGAACGTAAAGACACCTTGCGTGTCTTTCCTCCAATTATTTGAATGTGATGTTTTGGTCTTGCAACAATATTGTTTGTGTACTATTCTGATTTTGATTGCTATCTGTTCCCACTAAGGTGATCAAGTAAGATAAATGCTGAGCCCAAGCGGGGGGAAATATGGAAGCCTTCATTTTTCATGGTTCATATATATCATCTTTCTAAGGGCTAAATAGGAAAAGGGCTAGGTTGTTTTGGGGTTTTTTTTCACAATCTTTCCTAGCCCCAACCTCGTCCAAGCCCTTACCAATTTTTATTTTGTTTTAAATAGTTGACCAAATGCAAAACAAAATAGTTGCATATTTTTACTCAGGGTTCTTTAATCTACCCTGGGGGCTAAAGACCAGATTAAAATATGATACTTACCAAAAAAAAAGTATCATTCCATCATATATTGTGAACCAGCAAATGGTATTATATGATGTGACGATTAGGTGCTACAATGGAATAGGAACTACTTCTATTCCACTGTCGAATATGTGTCTGACCAATCAATATGCTAGAATTTAGCACGTAAAAAACTGCAGTGGCAGCTGATTGCCTTCAAGTATGATAAATGAACTTAATAGCTGAAGCTTATCATGAGCATGTCATTAATTTATTACGTTATGATCTAGGATCAATCATTTGAGGGAAGAGAGAGAGAAACGAGATCTAATGGAGAGTTCCCAAATGTGATGGCAGAGGGAATAGTTAAGGTGCAGGAGAAATGAATTAAAAGGTTAGATGGATGATAGTGGCAAGAGGGGATTAAGGAGTTGGAGCTGATTGAATGAAGTCTGGAGAAAAGTGGATATGATTTTCTTGTAGAGTAAAAGGGATTTTGAGTGAGTAGGAGGTTGAAGAGTGAAGAGAAGGGAGGCATGATCAGAAGTGCACTGGTGAGTGCAGTGTCTTTGTGCAAAGTGCTGGATATTTTCAAGAAATTTTGAATTGCAAAAAGGAGAAAGTACCCACATAGAGCAGCAGTTTAGCCTCCACCTAAAATGTGTGTCCCTCCACATGAACTTGAATCAGTGCTAATCAATGAGGGAAATGAAAAGTCTGAGAAGTCTACGAGAAGATAAATTATATTATTTTCCTGGTTTGGCTGCAAACTTTACGATTCCAGGGGAGGTGAGAGTAGCTCCTAAACATGTACATCAAGAGATGACTTTCAAGGAGAGTGGTATTGAGAACTAATATAGGGAAGAATGAGAGGCGAGGTGTTTACGGTTAGCAATCATGCATTTACTCTTATTTAGGTTGATTGTGAGGAAATGAGATGGTATACATGTAAATTTAATGTCAGATTACACCATGCTGATGGAGGAAGTGAAAGAGAATAGATGGGATAGGAGGGGAGGATATTACCTGCATAGAGAGCAAGTGTAAAAGAAGTGAGGAGGATCTTTGAAATATCATTTATATAGAGATTAAAGAGAATAGGTGTAGTCCTAAGGATGTATGAGCTGAGAAAACCCAGTTGGCCACACTTTGTGAGTGAGTTAGAAGGTAAGGTGGTATCTAGCAGAGTAAGGGTTGAGAGAGTACAAGGTGTTTAGGAATATATGTGGCAGAGAATTAATGGCTTTCTTGATATAATCAGAAGACTGTACTTACAGTTTTGTGGATATCTAAGCAAGCTAGCCAATGTTGGGAACATATACAAGGATAGCAGCTTATGTTGAAAACATGACTCCAAATGATAAAATACCATGTGACAAAATATGCTAGTGTAAATAGCTGAATATGTGAATATTTGATGCTCTCTTATAATAAACAAAAGGAAGATTTGGCAATAATTGTTAGAGGAAGATGAGAGAGGAGATGTCTAGGACAGGAACAATCAGGGAATAGTTTTAATCTGTGAGAAAAACACATGCAGAGAGGGAGGAATTAAAGATTAAGGAATGGCGAGTAGATATATAGTGTGCAGTAGATTGAAGCATTTTAGCAGAGATTGTATCTGGGTCAGTAAATTTGTCAAAGGGAATGCTAAAGAGAAGGTCAGTAATGTCATCCGGGGAGCAGAAGAAGAGCTCAGGTCGGCAAGAAAAAAGAGGAAGAAAGGATGGATGATTAAAGAGAGGTGTTGAAACAGGTGCAAAGGGATTGATTTAGTGCTTCAGCTTTGGACTGAGAGGAAATACAGACCTGACATTGGTATGTGATAGTAGGGTTGCATGGTAATTTATTACCCATTTTATGATAGATCTCCTAATTGAACTAGAGATAGGGGAAGATGGGAGTTAAGAAGCGGCACTTTGCAGAATGGGAGAAAGTAAGTGAGCATTTTCAATATCATGATAGGCTGAACAGCTATTAGAAGATTAGGAGATAAGCCATCTGACAAGTAAATTTCTAACTTTAATTCATTTAGGGAGATTCTGGGAGGGTTAGTATGGAGTGACAGGTAGATTAGCTTAGAGGGAATAGTTTTTGTATGATACAAATAAAATCTTTAAAGATGAGCCAGGAGGCTTCAATCTAATGGGAAAATTATAACAACTTCTCAATAATCAATGTACTCTCTGAAAAGTTGATATCCCAGGGAAAGAGATGAAGTCATGTGCTTGAGCAAAGTCAGCTCTATTGCATAACTACATTCTGTGAGGTATATAGTTAGGGAGATGTGGAGAATCAGCTGAAGAGGTAGAGAAAAAAGCTGTGGTCACTGGAGGACAGACTAATAGCGGGTGGGAGTGAGGATGGAGGGTAAATATACAAGATCAATGATGGGATGCCATGGATGAGTTGGGTGGACAATTTGGTTGAGAGAAAGAGGGTCTGATATTTTATACAGTGAGTGGTAAAGTTTTCCACTAGCAAAATGGTTCCATCGTGGAAAGGTGGGAATGAATATGAGGTTGCAAGGGATTCAAATAAGTAATAAAGTTATCAGATCATGAAGGTGGACAGTAAAATGTAGGTAAATTATTGTGAACTTGGGAACTTTGAGAGACAATACATTCAGATAGGAGGGAGATGATGGAGCAAGTAGAGATGACCTGAATACATTATGATGTATGTCGATTATGATTGAGTCTAACTGAGAGGGCAATTTCAGAGACTGAAACATCTGTGGAGTAGCTGGTTCCTACTACAGGGGGTCTGTTGATAAACTATGTGAGTTCATCAAGTTTAGCAAGAAGACTGCAGGCATTGAAGCAATTTAGGTCATTATCTTTTGATTTGGCTAGTATTGATAGTTGGAGGGAAATGGCAGGTGTGGCACTAGGAGAGATGAAAGTAGCTCAAGATGTGAGAAGGCAAGATAAGGAGGAGAGTAAGGGCGCAGAGGACTAGTGGAGGGAGATTATTGTGACATTGGTGAAGATGAACATGGGAAGTATTTTGGGAAAGGCCAGGGAACCAATACCCTTGGCAAAGATCTCCTACTCCAGGGAGCTGATGGACCAGCCCCTTGAGGAAGTAGGTTTGGTAAGGGGAGAAAGCATGTACATTGCTGTGTTAGGAGTTAAGTGGGTGTCAGCTGGTTCAGTGAGCAAAATTAGGTGACTTCGGAAATGGGTAATGGTTGGATATTTAGATGCAGAGTGAGTGCTAGTAGTGAAACAGTTTGATCTAGTGACAGGACTTAAAGGTGTTTGTGAGAAGTTGGAAAACAGGAGAGACAAAACTTTGCACCTGGGTAGGTGAATCTGGTGGCAGTGATTTGGAAGGCAGTGATTTGGAAGGTGGGATGGCTGATAAGAGGGAGGAAACCATTTCCTGCATGGTGTCTACATGAACTGCAGGAGTGAGTAATGAATTTGAGGCATTCCAAAATGAGATCATGGGGTTCTTGAAATTGGTTTCTGGATTTCGCACTAGGGTAATGGTGGAGAATAAAATTCTGAGGCTTTAAAACAATGTTGGATGGACAAAGTGATTTGTTACAGCATGAGTTAAACAGTGGCAGTGGGACGAGCAGGAGCAAGACTCATCATACTGAATCATATCTCCCTCTTCTGTATTGGGTATTACAGACTCATTTGACACTGTCAGCAGCACTGAGGGACTGGATCAATTTCCACATCTCCAGAGAGCATTAGAAGTAAGTAATCAACAATAGCTCTATGTGAGAGAATGAGAAGAGAAGCAATGACGACAACAATGGGTACGACGAGACCATTGGAGAAGAAGAGAGAATAATGGACAGTTTCCTGAAGCAAAATTGACATACAAATGATATAGAAGTTCTGGAGGATGTGAAGTGGAGGGTTGGCTCTGAAAAGGGCCAGTAGGAGATTGTTAGGCATAAAATCTGATGTAATTGCCTCTAGCAGATGGTGTCATTAAAATGTGTTTTTTTGTACAGTTGCGGAACTAGCTTGTAGCGATGGAGCTTAGCTAAGCAGTTTACCTTGTTTAATGGCGCTAGCTGCCAGTTAATAGCGATATTACATAGCTATAGCACTATAAGTTCCCGTTCACAACTGGAATCTGCTGTCTCTGCTGTCTCTGCTGTCTTTTGATAGATCGGGTATGATCCATGCACAATACGAAGAGATATGATAAACACCATAATTATTATAAACCAGTATTCCGCACCCGAGTAGCATAATTATAGCGTGCCAATCTTGGAAACTCGCCTGCTTTCACGCGTTGATAATTAATTCGTGCATGGTGGGTTTTCATCTTCAGTAATGAAAATCTTCACTTACCTCCTGATACTGTCAGCACAATTTTCACCGTTTCTTTGCTGTGCAGGTGGATCTCAGAAGAACATTTCTGGATCATATTTCATTTGTCCTCAGCTCTCTAAGACCTATGATTATTACACCAGTGTTCATTCACTTAAACCTTCAGATATTAAAGTCATTGGTGCAATGGGGGACTTTGTTACACCTGGACTTGGAGCATTTACAAGGAGTAATAACTTCAGTTATGGCGAGTACAGAGGATTTTCTTGGAGTGGAGGTAAGTACCAATTTCACATAGATTATATTGTTATTAGAAGAAAAATGGCCATTCACATTTCAACTCCTGGGCAACATATTGTATGGTTTATCCAATTTAGTTTTGCAAGCCATATGCATTGTATTTTTGTAAAGGAGACAGGAGGAGGAATAATAGTGAATATAGTCCAGCTTTCATGATCGAAATTGAACAGCCTCAGCAGTGACCTGACTGCTAGCTAATTATGTCAATCTTACCAACATCATCATTAGTAAAGGATCTGGCTAATTAAGGATAACACCCCACAAATCTTACTCCTTACCCTCCTACTTTTGCATATTTCA
Source organism: Cladorhizidae sp. MBARI D1340-BT2 (assembly GCA_028752905.1). NCBI lineage: Eukaryota > Metazoa > Porifera > Demospongiae > Poecilosclerida > Cladorhizidae > Cladorhizidae sp. MBARI D1340-BT2. The sequence continues at coordinate 14,551,664 of JAQNBH010000007.1, read as the reverse complement.
TGGTGGCTACACTAGATGAGCAACCATAGCTCTTCTTTAGCATTTTATGCAGTTAGATATATGGCAACTATGATATTGGTTTGTGCTACAATATTTTAATCATGTGCATTAATGTATGTCTTGTTGCAGCCATAAAAGTGTTTAGTATAATTGTCAATGCATTGGGTGTATGTCCTACCTGATAGCTATAGCTTATCAACACTTTACCAAAAAATGCAGCTATGTATCATATCTGTGCAAAGTTAGTGCTTTACATAGGATTTTCAGGAGATGGGGGGGGGGGGGTTAAGAAGGGAGCAATACATTAGGATCTGGGGTTTGCAGACCCTTACCAAGAGGAATTCGGGAGCTTCTATTCAACCCCACCCCCTTCCCCCTTTTTAAAACCCACAAAACTTGTCCTCCATATAAGCAACCATGTGTGGTGTAAAAGTCCAGCCTTAAAGGGAATCCAGTATATATGCACTAAACATAAACTAGATAGTTTTGAAGTAGTACATGTTAATCAAACATACATCAATGCCACACCACCTTTAGGCCCTGGTCACTTTCGATGTGGAAGGACAAAGTATACTACAGTGTGATTATTAATCTATAGTTCTATGCATATATTAATTATACACACAGATGAGCCTGGAACGACGAGTGATAATGATTTCAGTATGCCACTTTTTGGACTGAACATGACAAAGTGCTGTATCATAAAATCTCATAACTTGAAATTTAAGAGATAAAGTCTATGTTACGATATATGCTGCAATGCTGTTTGTTATGTTTTTACGACTGACAGCAGGCAATTTTAAATATATGAGATTGTTATTCCCAATAATTATATGCACACAAAGAGAATGCTACTCAGTAACAAATACCTATGCCAGATGTAGCACAATGAAATCTAAATCGACGTCTGCTGTCAAGGCTACACTTAACCTAACCATGTAGTTATAATACTTATCTCCTTAACAATCAACAATATGATGTTTAGTTCAATGCTCCATGCTATTTGTAATGGCTTCCAATTTATCAGTGTATTATGAAATGTACGTGCATGGATTTATCCACTATCATCTCTAAAGAGTTATAGCCACATAATTTTCTATCACAAGGCTCAAACTTTCCTGTTTATGACTTGAGGGCTCTATCTGGTAAGTGCTGGATAGTTTATCGACAATAAAAATGCTTTGAAAATGTTTTATTTGTCTAGCACACTAATTTAAACTCTAATACCTTACAGTTATTTTAGTTCTGTCTAGTACCTCGGTCTTCTATCCAGTACCATATTACGGTTCCTTCAGCTAGAGCGACCCATACTCTAACTACATACTTTATTCAGTCAGTTGCTTTTTGTTGGAAACACAATGCTTGCCAAGGCCAACGATTACAGCAATTGCAGTGTTATCCTACAAGAGTCATGTTAAATGCTACCTTGCTAGGCAACAACTTGATTTGTATCAAAAATGTGTGAGCTTAAGTGAAGCTTTTTAATATACTAACCAAGTTGCAATTTCTGTTCCATTAACTTCAGCAACATGAGACTTGAAAGCACAGATATATCCACTCTAGGCCATAAAGAGTTCTTTGTCTGCATCAAATACTACACAGCACACACTCATTTCCATGTATCAAGTTTGTTTCCTAAATGATAAAATATCGACTATCTTGCTCGATGTATTCTCCATACATGTTTCACAGTAGTAATTTTGACAACTTCCTCTTCCGCAAATCCTCTGCAGATAGCCATGACTCTCATCAGCAAATATTTTTCAATGAAATACTGGTTTTATCATAAATTATTGTTTAAGTTTAGACATAATGAAATATCTTAATCCTAGAGTAAGTAGAAAATAGTTTGATAAAGAGAGATATTGGAAATGTTGAATGTAGATGGAGCAATAAATAATAATATTGAGCATGTCAGCAAATCAATAGATCAAGTTTTAGCTTATTACTAAGGATGCTTATTTAGTAGCTCTTATGTTAAACTTTTGTATTGTTTTCTTACCTTTTTTAGATTGCAATGCATCTGCCATGGAAATTGATCATTTATAGATGTCTGATCTTAGATCTTAGAGTCTATCAATTCAGTTCTGCTAACTGTTTAGCTAAAAAATTAGCTATTATCTTCATAGCTAGCTATTCCTTGATGTTTATCTAGTAGCTAAGGCTCTACCAGCTTTCTAGCTATATTTTTGTCTACTGATGACTATAATTCTATAGTAAATATAAGCCTGTCTGGCAGGTAAGTTCGACGCATATAATGTGTACATTGTAAAGATAATATCTATAATTTCCATTATATTTCTTCTTTTGTACTAGGCAAACAAGTAGTCTCTTGAAGCTAATGCAGAGTTATACATCCATTCTCTGCTTGGTCTATCTTCGAATTTAGTTCAACTTCCAATGATAAGTCCTCTGCAACACCATGTGAACTCCACTCCTACTATATGCTGCCCTCCAGATATATAAATGTTTTAGCCCAAGTTTTACTCACTCTCTTAATCTGCACATCGCATCCATTCAAGACATTTGCACAATATTTGATCTATGCTGTAAGTTTACTTGTAATAGTTTAGAAACAGCTGCTTGCTGGAACTAGTAAAAATTATGGGGACTATGACCTCCACTACAAATTGCCGAGGATATTTTGATGAATATTTATGGGGCATGATAAAGGGGAAGTCACAAAGAAGAAGTCTGTCATGAATCTGTGGCCATCTAATTTATACGTGTCATGAAATCATGAGCATTGTCTCAGCGCAAACTTTCATGTGTTTGCAACAATTGTCTAGGAAGGGTTAATCACTAGACTTATTCCATGGATGAAGCATATATATTTTTTAAATTAATTTCATGTTTTGCAAGTATTGAATTTTAAATTTTTTTAACAGCTGTGTTTCAGTAGTTGCTTTGATTATGACAGTATTATGATGTACTTTATACCAGCCTTAGTAGTAGGGTTCTAAACACACTATGATGGGGAGATTTTTGGTATGTCTTCTAACTGTCATAGGTGAGCATGTGGGACTGGTTTACAGAGGCTAATTATTCAACAAAACAATCTTTGCCAAAAGAGAGAGTGAAGTTATGAAGTTGCCATCAAAACTCTTCAAGGTGAATGAGTGTGATTAAACATCAGGATCTTATCACCCAAGACATGGTAAATGAACTTCTGAAGGAGTCTTGTATTCTTTGCAAATTCAAGCACTTCAGTGTTCTTGCTCCAATTGGAGTCTGTGTGGATGGCCCATTGATTGTCATGCCATTTATGACCAATGGCAACCTCCTTGATTCCTTGGACAAAGGGAATGAGCATTTGAGAGTTGTGCCATGGAAGACAACTGGAGAAATGACAGTTATCTACATTGCAAATTTATCAATTCTAGCTATTTCTAGATCAAAGTTGAAAACAAGCTTTTGGATATGTCTCTGCAAGTGGCCAAAGGTATGAAGTACTTGACCAACACATTAATGGTACATAGAGACCTGGCAGCAAGAAACTGCATGTGAGTTTACACTAGATCATAATCAGTCATGTTAAATATTAGTAGTAAAAAATACTTATATACAAATCTTTAATAGCACAAAAATGAGCAGAAACAATGTAAGCAGTGTTTTGATCACATAACTTCAATGGAACAAATCATGATCTAGATTATGCACTTTTCATAGTTGATATTATGTAGCTGAATGTGTGAACTATACATACTCAGTATTGTGTGGGCTGAATGGCATCCATCAGAGGCTTCTGATACAAGTCAAAGTAATATCCATAATGAGCGGCCATTCTCACAGTGGCAAACATTAGGTTGCATGCTGTGGGGCATTCTTCAGCATACAACTGTGCTTGATACATAAAGGTGTCATCGAAGAGTATGAAAGATTGCATTCATTGTACTTGATCAAGTCCCCCAGCACTCTTCCATTGAAAGAGTTCATTGCAGCGGCCTTATAGGTTTGCAGTCTACTCCATCGTAAGGATCTGAGGTTGAATATGCAATAATATTGTAATGCTTGTGATTTTGACATGCAAGGGGAAATGCTGGAATGAATTAACTCAGATGTATCACCAAGAAAATATTTTGTTGCTTATATTTGGCAAAATATAATATTTAAGCATTAAGTACCTATTATTTGTAGCCTACATGCAATTTATGATTTTAACTGATGTTTTTCCCTTTTGCCTTAATAGGTTTCTATATCATGTGTAAATGGCTCTATTCTATTTACTACAGTGGACTTATGGTGTGACTTGTTGGGAGATTTTTAGTTGTGGCAAGATTCCCTATGCTGAAGTAGACAAATATGATCTTCTTGCTATGCTTCGCGCTGGATATAGGATGGTTAAGCCTTACAATGAAGCATGCTCTGATAAATTGTGAGGCAGGAAGCATGACTTTGTGATGTCATAATTATTGGAAGATGTTTATTTTTAACAAATAAGTTGCTTAGCATAAATGACATAAATGTGATGTATTCATTTGTAATGGTTACATTGCTGCTTCTTCACTTTGTCTCATAAGCCCATCTTAATGCAGCTGCATAGCTGGGGCATGTCCTGTTTGCTAATCATTCATCCAGGCACCCTAATATTTCAACTGGATCGTTGAGTTATACACTTCATGATGAACTATAGCAAATGCCTTAAAAGCTTCCTAATTTGCATGGAAACATGCACTCAGTTAAAATTTGTTAGCTTCCAGTGAGCATATACCTTTTGTATCTCTAATTGAGGTTAGCACTTACATATGGCAGTTTAATAATTAGTTATCTTACTAATTTCCACCTAGATATGAAGATCTTCAGATGAAGTGCTGCACAGATGATCCCGCCAACAGACCTCACTTTTCAAGTATTGTACACAAATCAAACACTTCATTCAGGACTGATTTAGGAATTCTGCATCCATAGTCCGAAGAGCAGATGACACAATTGTTAAACCAGCACCCAATCAGGAAAGTGCCTCTACTCCTCAAGTAGGACGGTGTCCTCCATGGCACAGCAGAGAGCACTTTCATTATGAATATACTCTCCCAAGAAATATTTCCACTTCAGCATGGCTTTTGCTAAACTTTCAGTTCAGAAGGTATTGTGGAATACCCCACCTTGGATTTGTTATGCTGGTGAGATAACTTGGTGGCACTTCCAGTCATTCTCATCTGATCTGATGTACAGTATTCCATATACGGAATGAGTCTGGACCAACTGCATTTTATAGTTAATGACCCTCATCAGGTTATGTTACATTGAATTGTAACTGGAAAAAAATATTCGACATTTATTCAAAACCATCCAAATACAGCATTTAATTTTACAAACTAGTATCTTCTCTTGTTTTTGTTATATTTTAAGTTTAGTCTATATAATATTATGTATAAATTGAAGTGCTCTATTTGGATGGTTTTGAATAAATGTCAAGTCTCTTTGTCCAGCTACACTTCAATGTAAAATTACATGATGAGTCATATTATTATGGTTCCAGAATCATGCTGTATCTGGAAAACTATACATGTTCAAGATGTATCTTCCAGTGGCTGCCTAATTTCCAACATATTTAGTAGATGAGAAGGACTGGATGTGCACCTAGTCACCTCACCAGAAATTGTTCAAAGAATAGTGGAACAGAATTTGAACTCTATAATTGTTTTCATGAATTATATTCAAATTACCATGTGAAATGCATATAGCATTATTATTATAGAAAAACCAAAAATTCTTCACCACTCACATACTTCAGTTCTTCATAACTTCTTCTTTTCCCTTTAAGGCCTCCGTTTTTATGTGTTTGTGTTCCCTCCACTTCTTAGGTGAGGGGGGAGGAGATTGGTCAGAGGGTGTTGTTATGTCCATCTTGGTGGACAAGGTAGTGTGAAAATGTGACTTTGGGATGCACATAGTTGATCCATCTTTGCTGTACACAAACACGTCATCTGGGCCAACAAAACTCTTGTCCTGCTCCATGCGAGCGTGATTTTCATAATTACCTCACGGTTCACCCGCAAACCTGTTCCCTTGATGTAGGTTTTGACATTATTCTGCACCCTCGCAGAGTAGTAGCGCAGAACCTTCTCCTTCACCATTCTGTGCATCTCATGCAGTTTTGTGCAAATGGCAGATATGTTTGAAAAAAGCATTTCCAAGTGTAAGTCTATGCCTAAGCAGACCATATGCATGGATAGTATCTGCTGCCTCTGATACACACTGGAATAGGCTGGATTGCAAGCACGAATCCACACCAGGAACTCTGGAAGGTCGCAAGGTTACACTACCTTTGGGATGGCATCCAGCAGAGGCTTCTGATAACAAGTCAAAGTAATATCCATAATGAGTGGCCATTCTCACAGCGGCAAACATTAGGTTGCATGCTGTGGGGCATTCTTCAGCATACAACCGTGCTTGATACATAATGATGTCATCAAAGAGTACAAAAGATTGCATTCATTGTACTGTTCAAGTCCCCCAGCACTCTTCCATTGAAAGAGTTCATTGCAGTGCTTTGCAGTCTACCTCCATCGTAAGGATCTGAGGTTGAATATGCAAGAGGAATGATGAGGTTAGATGAGTGGCTGTGCAGAATTGCCATCCTCAGTCATAAATTATTGGGGTGTGACAAGGCAGTTGCATCTTGCAACATCAGCTTGTTGAGATACATTTTGGACACTTGTACACAGTCTACTGGCTCGATTGCAGTTTGTCTCCAGTCCTCCTTGTGCCTTGCAACCTTGCCAATGACATCTAGCAGAAGTAGGCCTTTCTCTGAAGGTCCTGCAGACACTCAGGCATTCACACGTGCTTCAATCATGGTACGTAGCAGGTTGACCTTCGATTTGCAGCTTGTGCAAGCCTTAACAAAATTCCTAAAAAGAATCAGAGCAACAACTGTGAGGGAGATTCCCTCATCCATATCTATCTCGAGCTTGGTTACATCAGCTCAGTTTCTCATACAAGCAGCAAACACAACCAACTTCACCAGGTTTGATTTCACTGTCCTGAAAACATGAAGCATGATCGAGTTCATTGTGCCCAAAAAATGAGCTCTGTTGCTGTGCATGCCTGCATGATGCACAGTGTTCGACTAGCAGAACTAACTCCAAACTCATGACCCTTTCCTGTTTGGATTGCCCTTAGCCCATTCCACCACTTTCAATGCTCGGACTTTAGCAGTGACTCTCACTCAACGCTAAAATTGAGGTTACACAGTCTAAAACATCAAAATGGTTGTTGATAATGGAACTAACTATCTCCCTTAGAGTGTCATCAAAATCCTGTAGCTTGCTTGACAGAAAACATGGTGCAGTACGAAGTAGGTCAAGCAACTTAGGAATGGAGAAGGAATGACGCAGCAAAAGCAGAGCATCCTGAGCGCATAAGGTATTCCAACCTTTCCCCCGTAATCTTCAAAAGTTTCATCTTCTCCAAGTTTGCACTGCCCTCCTTTAAAGAAGAACCAAGCAAGGTGACATCATATACATGTACTGTAACCCAGCAGCAGAAGACAGCATTTTGTCTCGAGTGGAAGGGCTACTACATATCAGCTCTGATTTTGCAATATTCAACTGCAAGCCTAGCTCACTTGCCAATTCCTCAACATACTTAATATCATTCTGCACATCCTCAGAGGAGCCCCCAATAGTTCCATCATCCAGGTAGAAAACACAAAGTTCTGATTACAGGCTCTGACATACATGGTTGATGGATAGACAGAACAATAGCGGACCAAGTGGATCTCCCTGCTATATTCCTTCTTCTGATTTGAGTGTGGTATTCCCCCAGAACAAACTGGATGGCTGAATATACTGAATGAATAAATGGAGAGAGAACATGAACTAGCTCACCAACAATCTCAAGCATCTTATCTCTCCGAACAGCATTCTTAAAATCTAACTTGACCATGGCCATATCATGTCAAACTCTGAACATAAATTCTAGCAGCATACACAACTGTTTTGCACCACCTGCTATCCTATAACCTAGCTGCCTAGGTGCAAGCAATTTCCCCATCTCCTCTCTCACAAATCTTCCAGCAAACTTGGCAACTAGACGGTGCAACGTACCTACAGAAATAGGCCTCACACCTCCTCCTTTCTTCTCTAGTGCAACTAGTGTAGCCACAAAGAAGAAGGATGCACCAAGGCAGGTGCCCTGCCTTTCAGAATCATGTTCACAAAATGAGACAGGACACATAGAAACTGTTCACTTCCCTCTCCTGAAAATGCACCAACCATATCCTTCAGGTGCTGGGGACACAAACCATCAGGGCCACCAGCAGAACCACCTGGAAAGGACAGGATTGCCTGAGCCTCTTCTTCCCCAGACACCCTTATACACTTCACAGGTATATCTGGTAAGGGAGTTATCACACAATCTGAGTGTTTGTTGGGATAATTCTGCTGGAGGGACAAAATTTTTGCTTCATATCTCTCAGCCAGACAGTCATCCGAGCTAGCCAGCCATATAGCTACCTTAAAATCACCTCCCCTAACTTAAGATGATATTCTACAAGTTAATGATTCCATAGGATGTTTGGGTGACTTGCCTCGACCCGCACTGCCCAGGCAGTCCAGGTTGAAAGTGGTGGTGGAATATTCACACTAAGCTGCTCATTCACAAGACTTGCCAGGTTCTTGTGGTCAGTTCCTCTCTTTGGAACCCAAAGACATCTTGATACAAAGTGGAGGAGCTTGGACCAAGAGCCTATGTCATTAAATTTCAACAGTCTGGATCAGTTGCATCAACTTCCTGGCTCAAGCTCTCTACTTGCCCTGGGAATTTGCTTGAGGTTTCTAACATCCTTTCTGAATGGAGGAAACTCTGCTTCAGTCACATCATATGTGGCATGAGGTTGACCACCATTACTAGGATCTTCAACTCATGGATTTCCATAAGAAACTACTCACATGATGGATACGAAGAGCCCCAACACTAGTTAGGCAAATATAACGGCAGTTCTGGCGCTGTGACATAGAGAAATACCCCCATCCTCCGTCTCCCTCACTCGAAGGCAGTGCTTAGTTGGAAGATTTTTTAATGTAGTTATTTAACAAAAACAATTAAGTTTTTTCATCATAATTTAAAGAAGTCATTAGCATATACCAAAATGTAAGAATAATAGTGTTAATCTAAGCAGTATACTGGTGGGCTAGCAATTTTTAGCAAACTAATTTAGATTTGTTATCACCTTATTAATTATTGTTATGTTCACATTGTTTATGGTAGTAAGTGATTGAATAAAAATATAGGCATGTTATCACCCTATTAATCAATTTTTGTCAACCATTTGTGGTGGTTTGTATGACTCACATTTTAGGTGTTGTATCAGGACAAACTGGCACACCACAGTTAGTGAGTCCTACACAGAACTGGGCAAGTTAGAGTAGAGTATTATATAGCGATGCTAGATTCACACAGTCAAGTTGCATAGAATAAGATATCTTTGCATACCAACTTCACGTAACATTAGCAATGGAAGATCTGGTAAGAAGCACTAGTGTATCCAAAGTTAACACAAATTTTATTATACCCAAATAACATGAGACATGAAGTAGATCCACACATCTTTGAAGAATGATAAACGAGGAAGCTATTCTATATCAACTGAGGTTCATTGAGAGTATTTTTATAGTGCCTTGAAAGATTCACATTTCTAAACTTGCCTTCTCTGGGAAATTAAATTTTTTCAAAATTGGAATTTATCAAGAAAACTAAGCTTGTTTAGTTAATAACTGTTGTAGACTTGTAGTAGTTTAAAGGATTGTGTTGCCTTGAGAATAAGTACAACACCAACAGAGAAATAAATTATGACGGCATTCTTTTGTAAGATTTGTATTTTAAAATTATTGATATTCGTATGCAAACAAGACAAAATATATGTGACATTCTGTGAAAATAGTCAGCTTGAGTGTTGGCATGAGCTAATGAATCGCTTCTTAAATCCATCCCGAAAAATAGATAATTAAAATGCGAAGGAAAGTCCATATAAGCATTAGCAGATATCAAAGAGCATGAATATAAATCTCAGTTACTAATCATATGATATAGACAAGACAGAGTGTCATTGTCATAGTACCATTAGCTCATAATTTACAAGTGCATATATCACGAACAATATTATTTTCAAGACCTATTCAAATAATTCTAGTAAACACTCAATGTTATAATAAACAGACACCTCACACTATGAGATTAAATTTGCATGCCATCTGGATTCCCCATGGCTCAGTTGTACACAAACTCTGTATTAATTCCTCTCCCTAAGCAGCAACTCACTGACATCAACTCTCTCTCATATATAACCAGTTTTTCAAGGAACAAATATCCATTTTCTTTGTAATAGAAAGGGCAGATTATTGTTCTGGATAGTAAGTGAAAAAGGAATGCACTTTAAATTGTTTGACTACGACCCTGGCAGCATGAGTGAAACGAATGGAGTCATTTATATATGAATAAAATAAAGTAATAATGAGATATACTTATCCAGTTGTAAAAACACTCACCTTTAAGTAAAGAATAATAATTTCCATGATGTTCATAGAAAATTGCACTTGCATGCTGGGTATAAAAATATGCTCAGGATTTTGTTTCTTCACTCTCATACTTTACTTGATATTTACTTAATATAATAATGATTCTGAGTAGTGTCATGGATTAGATTTTTAGCTTGTTTTCCAGTTTTCAGCAGAAGAAGCCTCAAATGACAATTGCTAATTTCTCTCCACCACAAATATTGCTAAACATATTGAAGAACAATTAAATAGGTATGAAGTTAAGCAAAGGATAATGGGGTAAGCTACAAGATCCTTAACAAGCCAGCATCCAACTCTATTTCTGGTCATGTTCACAAAAACACTAAATGGCTGATGAAGGCAAAGTATGTAGTAGCCTTGTTCACAATGATGATAGGAGGATCATTTTGGAGAGGAGCAAGATGTTGCCTCTACAACTGAAGAAGGTAACTCTTCAATGGTGCTTCTTGAGAGAGGCATAGAGCAGTTTAAACAACTCCAAACCCATCAATAATTATTGTGTTAAAAGCTAAAGAGAAAAAAAAAAAGTCAACAAGCCAACAAGCTAGAGCAACTAATGATATGTGCAACTCTGGGTTGAAGACGATTCACATAATCACTTAAGTCAAATCCAAATAGTTGTGTAACAGGTCATGGAGAAAGAAGTTATAATGACGGGGTAAAAGAAAGTGACCTTGGAGTAGAGAAGACCCCATTTAAAATCTGATCAAAGTAGTGACTTTTCAATTTGAAAAATGAAGCACTTGTTTGAAATGTTGGCAAAAAAAGTATAAAGCTTTTCAATATGTGGAAACACCTCAGTGAACTGGGAATGGCGTATTTGAATATTACTGATCAAAGGAATTCTTATGAATTCTGAGGTAGCTAGGCTCTTTAAAAGAAAAAGAGTATCTGCTTCCAATTCATACACGACCTAACTGGCAGTTAAAAACATTAAGTGCCACAGTTTGTGGCAATGTCTGTTGTTGGTAATTGTCCTCTTTTTTTCCTTGCTATTGTAATACAAAGCGGTCTGTATCGCCCAATCGTCGGACACTCAACAATATCTTAGCAACGCTATGCTCAAACATACGGCACGCACCAAATTTGCGTGGCATCCGCGTGGATATGTACGCTAGAGTTTTAGCGTTAAGCGAGAGTCACTGCTGACATTTCAGTTATTTTCGTACGTAGCATCCATTGCATTTAGTTCCAAAAGAAGATTAAAATGACTAAGTCAGTTACTCTCAGCAGGTCTAAACGTGATCTACGTGGCTTAAAATCACTTTTCTGCTGCTTTTGTATTGGGAAAATAAAAATAACTGATGACTCCTCAAATAGTTCACCTGTAAGAAAGGGTAATCTTGCTACTCCCACTTTATCAAAAGTAGTTGAGCCTGTCTCCAAGGTATCTGAAATGGGAGGATACAGAGTGTAAGTCAAGCCAATACTTTTTTTTGGTGATGTTGCTGTTAATTAGTACTTTTCATAACTAGGTCTCACTCGGGAACAAACCACATTGCCACCAGCAGTTATGAAGAAATGAGTGGACATGGAAATGATACCTACTAAAATCTAATTGGAGTACCCTGGACAAATGAAATTTCTGGGAATTGTAAGTTGTTTTCGCCATACAAGATAGAGAATAATTTCTATAGCTAATGAGAATTATTCAACTCATAACAGAAATCTCCTATGGTACACCCCATATAGGATTTTGTGCTGACACCAAAAATGGTCTGGTACCAGCTCAGAACCTTCTAATTTTGCTCCAAAATTTACCAACCTAACTATTTTTGTTCGAAAGCTAGCTCTGTCACCAACGCAGTGACCACCATAGCCATGGTATAAGTTTTGCTAGGAATCTAGGGGGCTGATTGACGAGGAATAAAGATGCTAGGAATCTAGGGTGCTGTTAAGAGGAATAAAGATGCTCAGAGTTTAGTAGCAGCTTTATGTGGTGTAGAGCTGGACTCAACTAAGCAAGCGTGTGTGGTGTAAAAGTCCAGCTTTAAAGGGAATCCAGTGTATATGTACTAAACATAAACGATGTAGTTTTGAAGTAATTACATGTTATTCAAACTGTTATGGTTAGCCCTGTACTGTATAGCTAACCCACAACCTCTGCCTGTCTGTCTGATATCTGGTCTGAATACAGTCCCTGTGCTAATTCTATAACTGCTGATAAAGTTATTAGAGAATGTATCTTGACTCACAATATCATACAATACAGAGGGGACTCTCCTAGCTGAGCAGACTGTTCCTTATCTACTCAGCTCTGACAGGTCCCTATAGCAAATAACATTACAGCCAATCATATGACTACACCTGTTAGGTAACTACAACCAATCAAATGACTACACCTCTTAGGTAACTGTTTTATATACAGTCTGTGCATTGCATGACTATATTTGTTCAACTGTTAGTTAGGGAGCTAAGACAGGCTGACACTCCCTAACACAAACATACATCAATGCCACACAACCTTTTGGCCCTGGTCACTTTTGATGTGGAAGGACAAAGTTTACAAACTATTTTATTGTAAGTGTGACTGTTATGCATTGTTAATCTTTCCTATTTGCACACAGATGAGCCTGGAACGACGAGTGATAATGATTTCAGTGTGCCACTTTTCGGACTGGACATGTCAAAGTGCCGTATCATAAAATCTCATAACTTAAAATTTAAAGAATGCATTGGTAAAGGTAAAGCCAATGTTACAATAGCAATATATGCTGCAATATATGCTGCAATATAGTAAAGAGCTGTTTGTTAAGTTTTTACAACTGACAGCAGGCAAATTAAAATATGTGAGATTGTTATTCCAAAAGTTAGGAAATATATGCATGCAAATAATGCTACTCAGTAGACCATCAAATACCTATGCTGGATCTAGCACAGTCAAATCGAAATCGACTGTCTGCTGTCAAGGCTGCACCTAACCTAACAATATAGTACCTTTCTCAATAACAATAGACAATGGGTCTAATGCCCATGCTATTGGTAATGGCTTCCAATTTACGATATTTATGCAGTATTATCAGCCATCAGAAATCTACATACTAAAGTATTACAGCCATGTGATTTCATATCAGAAAGGCTCAAAGATTCCTTCTTCATGACTTGAAGGGTGATATGCTAGCTAGTCTATCGACAGTGAAAACACTTTGAAGTTTCTCTAAGACCTTCGTGTTATTTTAGCTTTCAGCTGTTATGTGCCTTTGTCTTCTATGCTCAAGTATCATTTGCTTCTTTCAGCTAGATCTACATACTTTTTTAGTCATTTGCTTTTTGTTGAAAACACAATGTTTGCCACTGTATAACTCTCACCATATCAGCAATTGCAGTATTGTTCTAGAAGAGTCATGTTAGATGCAGTCTTGCTAGCCAACGACTCGATTTTGATTTAACTGTGTGAGCTTTAGTGAAGCTTTTTTATACAGTAACCAAGTTCAATCTTTGTACAGATATATCCACTAGAGTCCATAAAGAGTTCTTTACCATGGCCTCCAATACTATGCAGAACACATTCACTTCCATGCATAAAGCTTGTTGTACGATATTGACTACTTTGTTCTAAGCATTCTCCAAACTTGTCTCACAGTAGTACTTTAGACAACTTCCTCTTCCTAGAATACCATGGAGATAGCCATGACTCTCATCAGCAATGAAATATCAATTTTGTAATAATTATTGGTTATTACGTAATAATTATTGCTTAAGTTTAGACATAATGAAATATTTTAATCCTACAGTATGTAGAAAATAGTTTAATAAAGAGTAATATTGTAGACATCCAACTATTTCAAACGTAGATTGAGCGATCAATTGTAGTATTGAGCATGTAATAAAATATTGGAGAGTAAGTGGTCATACAAATGCAAACAAAAACTTACATATTTCTATATGAATATGTTGCATATTATCTGTAAATGATACATTACATTTACAGGGTAAAATGTATGAAATATCTTATGCTTACTATTCGAGAATATGTGCTTCAGGGAGAAAAATTCTTCTAAAAACTGAGCCCTTAGAGGATGACAGATAGAATTTAAATTTTTATCTGTTTTCATATGTGGCAAAATTATTAATAAAAAAAAAATTAAGCTGATGGAACCATCTTTACTTGCATGAAATTTTCAAGAAGGAAGTTAGCTGTACTTCAGGCTGTCATTTTAAGGCTGGATTTAAGTCCAAAACCAAGAGTACAAGTTTTGTTCAGTATCTGCCTAGTTTGTAGCTAATTGCATATACAGCAGATGCTTCTCTAATGTTGAAATTTTATATGCTTTTCTTACCTTTTTCAGATCAAGATGCATCTTCCATGGAAGTTGAGGATTTATATATGTCTGATCTTAGATTTGAGAGTCTATAAGTTCGGTTCTGCTAAAAAATTAGCTATTACCTTAGAAGCTAGCTATTGCTTGATGTTTATCTAGTAGCTAAGGCTCTTTTGCCAGCTTTCTATCTGTCTTGTTTATCTCCTGAAAGACTATAATTCTATAGTAAATTTACAAAGAATTTGCTCACTTCTTCAAGTCTAAGATGTGCATGCCCATTAAAGAGCTAGAAGAAGGACCTTAAACTCCATGGGCACTGGAAGTAGTCGTATAAGTTACACTTTTGACGATAATTTTTATAATACAGCATTGAAGGCCATAAATCTTTTTTAAGGTTAGTATAATCTTGTCCTGCAGGTTAGTTCAACCTATATTGTATGCGTATTATAAAGTGATGTTCATTATATTTATTGTTCATACTAGACATACATGTAGTCTCTTGAAGCCATTCTCTGCTTGGTCTATCTTCGAATTTAGTTCAACTTCCAATAACAAGTCCTCTGCAACACCATGTGAACTCCACTTCTACCATAATGCTGCCCTCTAGATATATAAATATTTTAGCCCAAGTTTTACTCACTCTCTTAATCTGCACATCGCATCCGTTCAAGACATTGTGCACAATATTTGATCTATGCTGTATAGTTACCTTTAGTAGTTTAGAAAATGCTGCCTCCTGGGATCAATATTTATGGTGTGCAATAAAGGGAATGCCACAAAGAAGAATTCTAATCTGTGACCATCTAATTTTTATGTATGTCATGAAATCATGAGCATCGACTAAGCATAAAATTTAATTATATCACATATTTGCAACAGTTATCTAGGCAGGGAAATCAGTAGACTTTTAATACACAAACACTCTTATAACCTTCTCAATAATCAACTTTAAAAAATTGTATTCTATCGACATTTCGACTAGATGCTCCAGCCTTCATTAGGAATACTATAGCTACATAATATCAACTTTGACAAGACTTATTCCTGATGAAGGCTGTCGAAATGTCGAGAGAATACAATTTGAAGTCGATTATTTACAAAGTTATTATTATGTCAATTGAGAGTTCATTGAAAGATTAACTTTCATGTTTGCAAGTATTTCGTTTAACAGCTGTGTTTCAGTAGGTGCTTTGATCATGACAGTATTTTAACGTTCTACAAGCTGTAGTAGTTTAGTTCTAAGCACTCTGTGGTGGGGAGATTTGATATGTCTTCTAATTGTCTTAGGTAAGCATGTAGGATTGGTTTACAGAGGTCAATTGTTCTGCAAAACAGTCTTCACCAAAAGAGAGAATGAAGTTGCCATCAAAACTCTTCAAGGTGAATGATGGTGATTAAACATTTGTACATACATGATGCATTATTTCTTATTGCATCAGGATCTTATCACCCAAGTCTGGTAAAAGAACTTCTGAAGGAGTCTTGTATACTGTCAAAATTCAAGCACCGCAATTTACTTTCTCTAATTGGAGTCTGTGTGGACGGAGGTTTAGTCCCTTTTATTGTCATGCCATTTATGACCAATGGCAACCTCCTTGATTTCCTGGACAAAGAGAGTGAGCATTTGAGTGTTGTGCCATTCAAGACAACTGGAGAACTGACAGTGAGTTTATAACATTACAAATATGTCAGTTCTATCAACTTTAACATCTCTAGATGAAAGTTGAAAACAAGCTATTGGAAATGTGTCTGCAAGTGGCCAAAGGTATGAAGTACTTGACCAACAAACGAATGGTACATAGAAACCTGGCAGCAAGAAACTGCATGTGAGTTTATACTAGATCATAATCAGTCAGGGAAGATGGCAATATTGGGTATTAGTAGGAAAAATACTTTACAAAATTCTAGTAATGCAAAAATGAGCTGAAACAAGGAAAGCAGTGTTTGGATCACATAATTTCAATGGCTATTTAAAACAAATCATGATCTACCATTTTATGCACTTCTCAAAGTTGCTATATATTTTGTAGCTGAATATGTGAACTACACACAAAGATTACATATTCAGTCTTGTAAGTATTGTGAGCTGAATAGCTGAGCAACATCCATCAGAGGAGAAACCAATGATTGATAGAAGTCTATCCATGAACACATATTCTTTCACGAATATATCAATGAGTAGTATTTCTGTTATAGGATGATGTGGACCTAGCAAAGATGTCACCTACTTGTTTCTATATAATGGTCTTCAATTAATGTCAATATATTTACCAGTTTTTACTATGGAAAATGAAAAGATTCACTTCCTTATTGCAGAAAAGTTCTAGCAACATGCAGGCCTCTACCAAAAAATTCAACCCGGGTAGCGTTTCATTAATCTGCAAATGAGAAACAGTTATAGCTGAGATATGATATTAGGAAATAATTTTGATCGTACCACATTTTTGTGCACTCTATATTTGACCAGCCACACTGATATGTTGATTTGTGTTTGAAGTGTAAACTTAGACAATAATTAATTATTAACAGGATTGACTCACACCTTGTGATTAAACTGTTCAATTTTGGACTTTGTGAAAAACTTGAACCATCGAAGAACTACTTGAAACACACAGAAAAGGATGTGAAGTTTTCTCTGAAGTGGATGGCTCCAGAAATTTTTGTTGATAATTTATTCTCTGAGAAAACTGATGTGGTGAGTTCATGTTTATAGAGTCTAGTTTAAAACTTATGGCAACAGAAAATTATATATATATAATGGTGTGCATGTCAAATACAACTAAACTGTATAGTTATGAAAGATGTATGCATTAAACCTCACATTTAGTTTAACAGCAGAGTCAGAATTTTCATGATGTATAACAGACACTCTGTATTAAAGTTAAGTTTTGTTTTCTCCTCTCCACTATCAAATGAAGTAGCTTAAATTATTGAGACGGGCATGAAATATGGCCAAACATCCCTCAAATTTTAACTGTGACAGAGGTAGATGTGTGGCTGCTATACTGTAGCAGTTAAATTGACTTTATTTCCTCAACTCAAGTTTCCACTAGCTTGCTGCATGGTATCTGCATTATTGAGTGTATGTACAGATCCAGCATCAAATAGTAGAAGTTTACCATTCTACAAAATCATTGCTCTGAGTTAAAGATTGTTGAGTTAAATTGAAGTTATTTTTGACTACGAGTGTTATATTCACTGTTTAATTGAGTGGTTTAAAATAAAAGAAGTGGTTCAACTCTATGCATATGTTTGGCTATTAGGTAACCAACTACATTGATAATCATCATTTTGCATGTAAACTAATTGGAAATATTTAAGATTTCTTATCTTTATATGTGGAGTAAATGCAGCCGGTTTCCTGGGTTAAAACATACTAAATAACCATCCCAACTGTTTCAAATATGTTGCTTTAAGACATTTTTTGCCCATTAAAATTTTAGTGTTCCATTTTGATGGTTTTCTATGACATAAATACCATATCCTATTCATTACTCGTGTGCTTGCCTCATTTTCTGTCCTATTTGAGTACAGTATTAATGAAATCTTATAAAATATCACACGAGGATAAATGACCAACACAATGTTGTAACACACAGAATAAACTAATCTATATATCTTGCATTAAGATTCTACAATGAGAGCAAACTACTAGAATCACAAGAAATACACCATGTTGTCAGTGTTTTGTTCTCAACCTTTAAGTATGCCCTACATGGGTTGGGTTTCAGCAATTTGAATGCATCCACAACATTTTTCTATAGTTTTATTTGTTATTTTAGTTATTGTTTGGATGGCAGCTGTCACATAAACCTCAGTATTGGAATGCTTGTGATTTGGTTACTAGTTCTGCAAGGAGTAATGCTGGAATGAATTATTTCACCAAGAAAATATTTTTGCTTATATTTGGCAAATATAATATTTAAGTATTAAGTGGCTATGATTTGTAGTCCACATACTGAAGACTAGAGCATCTAGTCGAAATGTCGAGTGAATAAAAATTGAAGTTGATTTATTGAGATGGTGATTTTAATGTTATTATGTCAACAGAGTTCATTGAGAGATTATTATTTTAATTTATGTTTTTCCCTTTTGCCTTAATAAGTTTCTATCTCATCTGTAAATTGCTCTACTCTATTTCATACAGTGGGCCTATGGAGTAACTTGCTGGGAGATCTTCAGTTGCGGCAAGATTCCCTATTCCCAAGTAGCTGAAAAGGAACTTCTTCCAATGCTTCGCTCTGGGTATAGGATGGTTAAGCCCTACAACGAAGCATGCTCCGATAAATTGTGAGGCAGGAAACATGGCTATGTGATGTCGTAACTATTGGAAGATGTTTATTTGGTTACAGAACGACATAGAATAGTAGAGCTTTCTAATAGACTATGTGTTACACTGCTGGTTCTTTATCTTGTCTTAAAGCCCATCTGGATGCAGCTGCATAACTGGGGCACGCCCTGTTTGCTCATCGTCCATCCAGGTATTAGAGCCACCCCTAATATTTCAACAAGGATTGTTGAATGCTATTCTGCATGACAAACTCTAGCAAAAACCTTACAAGCTTCCTGATTTGCATTGGAACATTCACTCAGTATACTTTTAAAATTTGTTTGCCACCAGTAGTGAGCATATCCCCTTTTTATTCTCTACACTTACATATGGCAGTTTAATAATTATTTTGTCTTATGTTAATTGTGTCCTAGATATCAAGATCTTCAGATGACATGCTGGACCAAAGATCCAGCCCAAAGACCTCACTTTTCAAGTATTGTACATCAAATCAAACACTTCATACACGACCGATCTAGGAATTCTGCATCCACAGTACGAAGAGCAGTGGTTATACCTGCACTCGATGATGAAAGTGTCTCTCCCCCTCAAGTAGGACATTGTCCTCCATGGTACAGCAGAGAGCACTCCCATTACAAAAATATTCTTCCAAGAAATATTCCCACTTCAGCATGTCTCATGCCAAACTTTCGTTTTAGAAGGTATTATTGAATACCCCACCTTGGATTTGTTATTTACGCTGGTGAGATAACTTGGTGGCACTTCCAGTCATTCTCATCTACTGAATATGTTGAAAAGTGATCAGCCTCTGGAAGATAAGTCTTTTACCTTTGAAAATGTACAGTATTCCATATATGGATTAGTCTGGACCAACTCTGTTCTATAGTTGTCATATTAATGGACCTCATCATGTTATATTACATTGAACTGTAGCTGGACAAAAATATTAGACATTTATCTAAAACCTTCCAAATAGAGCACTACATAATTATATAAACTAGTATATCTGCTTAGTTTTCTTATAATTATTTTAAGCTAGTCTATATATGTATACGGGAAGTTTTTGGATAAATGTCGAGTCTCTTTGTCAAGCTACACTTCAGTGTAAAATTACATGATGAGTTATATTAATATGTAAACTCTAAAATAGATTTGGTCCAGACCCATGCTGATTCTGGAATACTGTACATGTTCAAAGGAAAAGATTTATCTTCCACAGGCTGACATTTTTAGCAGATGAGAACGAATGGAAATGTCACCTCACCAGCATAAAATATAGGTTTAGCATGAGTCATGCTAAGGTGGTAATATTTCTTCTCGAGTATATTCATAGAAACTCTGAAGATTGGTGGATCAGAATTTGAACTCATCTTCATTGCCTCATTGCAAGATTTCCTAATTATTTTCATGTATTATATTCAAATTACCATGTGAAATGTATATATTTTGCAGCTGCATTATTCTTATAGAAAAACCAAAAATTCTTCACCATTCACATACCTCACTTCTTCATAATTTCTTCTTTTCCCTTTCAGTGCCTCCCTTTTTATGTGTATGTGTTCCCTCCACTTCTTAGATTGGTCAGAGGGTGGGAGGGCTATCCTATGAGTAGCATGATAATAAGCTATTAGTTTGCATTCTTGCCATTATGATGGAGAAAACTCTCTAGGAAGTATCGGGCCTATTGTCACTAAGTGACGATTCTAGTTGGAGGTGTTGCATTAGTAAGCATCAGCCACTATACATAGCAGGCCACTGTCCATATATGTCAAACTGTATTATTTTCTTACAATTGAGTATTCAGATGGTTAAATATTCATTTAGACATGCTAATATTTTGGGGAAAGAAACAGTCATATTAGAGATATGCCTAATTGTTTATGAGCAATTTGCGTCCAATCTTCCTTCATTAAACAGCAATAATAAAAGTGACAGGCCAGGCCTAAAATAAAGTGGAACCCTGTTGGATGGAGTAATTCCCGAAACTGCTAGGACAGTATCTGGTTGTTTTCACAGGTATTGTTGTTTTGCCATTGGATTGACCTTTTGGCAGGAGGTGTTGGATTAGGCTGCCATTGACACATGTATAACTGTACACTTTGCAGTGTTTAGACACACACTATGATTAAATATTCACTCTGCACTTGCTGACATTTAAAGACAGAAGGAAACAGACAAATAGAAGACAGCACAAGGCAACCAAAGTATCCCAGAGATATGTGGGAAACAGATTGATGAGCAGGAGTCTAGGGTGAGAGCTAGCCATGGTCAGCGTCTCGTCATCTAGGCAGTAAACATGTTGCACAAAAATCTTAAAAGACAACATATCTAAACCATTTCAGAGAACATGTCAGGGGAGATCACGAAAGCCCTAAGCAGCTAACTATAGATCTAGACCAGATAAGCAGAGCATAATGCCATATATTATATTACTAACAACATACTTAAAAATGTGAAAAATATTTAATAAAACATAAGTCCTGCATTAAAAAAGTTTTGGGGACACAAAGACACATGGTTGGGCCAGGCAGCATGGTACACGCACTCTAGAGATTTTCAGCAGAAACCTCAAATGCCAATTGCTAATTTTTTCTTCTTCTCTCCATCGCAAATATTTCTAGACACTTTGGAGAAGAGTGAAAACTATTAAATAGGTATGAAGTTAAGCAAGATTAATGGGGTAAGCTACAAGAACCTTGCCAAGCCAGCATCCAATTCTATTCCATGTCATGATTACAAAAACTCTAAATGCTCCAGTTTATTTGTGGTGAAGGCTAGAATATCTAGAAACCTTGCACACAATAATGATAGGAGGATCACTTTGGTGAAGAGCCTCAACAACCAGTGAAGAAGGTAACTGTTCAATGGTGCTTCTTGATAGAGTCATAGAGCAGTTTAACTTAACACGGTTCCTCTCGTATACTGAGTTGAATTACTATTGCAATGACATTTCATCAGTAGGGTAAAACTAACCTGTCTCACGACGGTCTAAACCCAGCTCACGTTCCCTGTTAGCGGGTGAACAATCCGATACATGGTGATTAAGGACCCATCTAGAGGCACTGTGTTAAAAGCCAACAGGAATAACCTAAAGCCAAGAAATGAAAAAGCTCGAAGCAACTCAATCACTTGCGCAACTCTGGGTGTGACGACTAGTTGAAGACAATTATTAAACTGGAAATATGAAGCTTCTAATGATCACTTAATTCAAACCCAAATAGTTATGCAACAGTTCCTGTGTAAAGAAGTTATGCTGAAGGTTAATGATTGGGAAACAGAAGGTGACCTAGGAGTAGAAAAGACACCATATCAAATCTGATCCAAGTGGTGATTTTTCATTTGGTCCGATGAAAAATGAACCAAAAAATTCTTTGAAGGACAAAGAAACTCCTCAGTAGTCTGTTAATGGCTTATTTGAATATTACATGTTTAACTGATCAAATGAACTCTGATGTTGTCTGATTTGACTCAAAAAAGATTACCTGCTTCAACATCATAGTTACATGACCTAACTAGCAGTCACAAACATCCAGTGCTAAAGTTTATGGCAATTGTCTGTTGGTTACCATTGTCCTCTTTTTTTAAATTTACTTACTATTGCCGTCTGTCTCAGCCATTATTGATAGCCATCTTTCCAACCTCAACAAATATCCTGGCAATGGCGCGTGATCAATTATCTTGCTTTTACGCATCCGATGGGTGTGTTTGTGCATTGATAGAATTGATATTTACGCATCTATTTGATTCAGGACAGTTTCGATTCAGAAGAACAATATCATGACTAATTCGGAAAAAACTGAGGATTCCTGAAATAGTTCATCTGTGAGAAAGGGTCATCTTGCTACTCCCACTTCATCTAAAGTAGCTGAACCTGTCTCCAAGTTATATATTTGAAATGGAAGGATACAGAGTGTAAGTTAAACCAACAATTTTTTTATTATGTTGCAGTACTTTTCATATAATTATACTAGGTCTCACTCTGAAACAAATCACATTTATGTCGTTTACACTAAGCAACCCAAATAAACATCTTCCAATAATTTCGAAAAATCATTTTCCACCTGCGCGCTTGACCACGTACTTACATTTTAACGCCTAATGAAAAAGGTCTTTGAATAGCCTAGGGCTTCCTCTAGCCACTGGTACCAATTTTAAATCTTTAGCACTTAGCAATCTGGAGTTATTTATGCAGAGTTTGCAAGGATTCAGGTTTTTGAGGTCCCTCCACTTTAGTAACTTGTCTATAGTTATACCTATGAAATATATTTTAGTATCAAAAGAGAGCACACAGAGAGACTTATCTTTTGAGCTATATATCAAGTCTATACCATGAAGTTTGCAGAATCTATGGAGCTCTAAAGTTGTAACCATAAGTAAAAATAAAAATAAATTAAAAATGCAACTGTCTCCCCAAAAAATTCTTTGTCTTTTTGGTCTGCAATTATCCCTCATGTCAAAGTGAAGGAGCTTAAGCTTTTTTGTTGCTTGTTTTGTTATTCTGCATTCCAAATATTGGAAATTAAATATCAGATCAATAGGCCAATTCATGATTGTTTTTAATCTTTTTAATTGGTCTTGCCTCAAGTCTATCCCATGGTTAAATACTGGAGACTATATGTCAGAGCCTCAGGGTTTCCAAGGCTTTTGAACACCTTTTTAACCTTTTAAATCAATTTTGAAGCCCACTTTTCAACCGAAATACTTTGTTCTTCATCAGAGCAAATAAATTATAACAAAATGTCTGTAGTAATACATATATAGTATTTTGCATAAATAATTAGCCTGATGAAAGTTTGAAGTATTTGATGTCAGCTGAAATTAATCTTGTTGTCGTATAGAACACGTATCACAACTTGTTATGTCTTGTTGCTATTTGACTGTATCAATAAAACTACATTGTCCACTGGTCAAAAACCAGTGCATGCCTTAACTTGTTGCTTTTTTTATTTACTGTATTAAATATTTTCATGGCTATTTTTAAGGCGAGAGTTAAGGCCACAGGCTCTGACTAGAGTATTGGGTGCTTTTAAGGCTGTTTTAAGACTAGGGTTAGGGCCAGGCTCTGATTAGGTTATAGAGTTTCCTGTGATTACAGGTAATCTAAGAATGGGTCTGTTGTCCTAGTTGGTGCCATGTGTGGTTTTCTGCTTGCAGATACTGTTTGGTTTGCTATGGTCCTTCACTTTGTGAAATATATGATTGGTGTTTCCTCTAGTGTTCATCAGTGTAATTTTTTGTTGCTAGTTTTATACTGTTTCTTGGGATGTGTGGTTGAAAGGGCAGTATGAAGGGGATGTTGTTTTCACCTAACATCTATCGTTGGTTATCCTGTAAGTACATTGATGTCAGTGTGTATGGTTTGTGTGGTTTTTAGAGTTTTCCTCCCCAACTCCTAGCACAAAATTCTACATCAAATCACTTGTCTAGCTAGGTGTGCTTATGACTTATAATATGAAAAATTCACTATTACCAATATTTTAAGGTATAACAGTCCATAGCCTAGACCAACTACTTTCCATTTCAGCACTAACAACAAAATGGACGTAAATAACAGAGCTTATCAGTCATGTGAAGGCGTATAGTAACTTAGCTGTCCTTCTTGATAAACAGATTAAAAACAGTCCAATCATAATACACAGATTACAAAATGATACACTTTTATACCAAATACACCTTCACTCACCAACTTACAGGAAAGTAAACTCATAATACTAGTTCAAGTGAACCAAAACACGTATAAGAATGAAGATGGCATGTTGCTGCCAATAAATTTTCAATGTATAATTTCCATGATGAACTCCCATTTCTAATCTGTCCTTTTATAGCCAGAATGTTAACACCTTTATAGCCATTATCATAGCTACAGTTTATGCACTTTTGATATGCAAATTATTTAAAAAGAAACATTTAATAGCGTGTAGTAGTTTATCAAATCTATAATTCCAAAATTTTAATAGAAATTAAACAACACTGTCAATATACAATTTTTATGCAAGGAGCATACTCGGAATGAGTAGAAGAGACATGGCCACTTCATTGGGAACTATGATAGCCAAAGTTGGCCAGGCAGAACTGCTTAGAGTGTTGATACTGGAAACACAAACTTCGGGGGGTTCATAAGACTTGTCCACTTTGAGTCTGGCTCTAAAAACACATGTATAAGATTGTCATATAATACAAAATTCATAATAAAATATTTTGTATATATACATGTAGCTACATGCTATATAATTATGATTATTATATAGATCATGATTTAGAGATGTTTTACACTTCTATTTGCTGAATGACAGTGATGACCTTTGTAATGGAGTAAACACCGATTCTAGCTCAATTTGGACCTACTCTCTTGTGAATGTATAGTCACAAATGTGGCATTAAATGTATTGAGAGAATATTAATTTAATTGTGAAGTGTATATCGGTTTGACACACTATTTAAAAATGGAACATTATATCTCAGCTAAAACTGACTTTGGCAGCTCCATAGTATCCTAAACAGTGGATTCTAGCCCCCAAAATACATTATACCTTCCTGGAATTCTTTGACATCCAAAAAACACTGTAAAGCATGAAAATAATCTTCAAGATCTTGCATCTGTCTATATATATATATTTATATATTCCCACATATAACTTGCATGCAATAGATCCATCTGTTATACTTTTATTACCAGAAGACTCAAAATTGTCCCCACTGTATTGCAATGACTAATACTTTTCTTGGTTTTAGTAAAACCCCTGAAGTATATTATAGGTAAAAGATTGTTAATGCACTAAACAAGCTTGTGTATGTGCAATATCGAGTGTAGCTGAGCCGAGTCAGCGAGCAACTTCACATTTTTACTACAAAGAAGATATTTCGCTGTAGATTGTTTCCTCAGAAGCTTACTCTTGATGTTATAGGCAACAGCACAAACCTGCAAAAAAATCTTATAATATGCACGTTCTATGTGTAGCATTTAGCATGGAAAATAATAACATCTATGATTGGTTAACTCCGGTGTTACACTAAGTAACTTCTTGCAGGTGGCTGCTTGACTATACAAGAACTTGATTTATAAAATGTAACTAGTCAAAAAAGAAATGAAACAAGAATTACAAATGTAGACCCCAAATATTTGTAGGACCCTTTACCGTAATGTAAAACATAATTATTTGTTTTTTAAAAATCTGTATTATATTTGGTATCCAGGTTAAGAGCACTATAAATATTTCTGGTCTTCATTGGTAAATTCTTGTTTAATTTTTTTAAGTTTTTTTTTTACTACTCTATGTTGGGGATACTTAAAAACATTCTTGTCTTGTTGATTGTAGTTCTGTCTCCCCACCCCACCCCTTCTTTATCACTCTCTCTCTCACACACACTTGTATAGTTACTTACTTTTACATAACTTTTTGTTTTGAAGAAGGCTATTTGTCTTTAAATCAACTGACAGCTCAGTTCAGATTCAGTTGCACAGATCGAGTCTTGTGAATGTTTTTTTTACACTAATCATAAAACCGCATGTGACTAGCTTGCTTCTATCATCAACAAGTACCACTACCTATACTTATCACCGTGTTGTACTAGTATCAACAAGCATCATTAAACACCCCATTCAATATTTTTCTAAGAAAATGCCTGTGGCATTGGATGTGGAGAAGTAGCCATGAATTGTGCTCCTTACATATTCTGAACAGGTGCCAAGTTGAGTGACCTTGTGCTCTGAAACATAGGGAGTTGTTTCATCTTGTTGTGTATATCAGCTATCCAATCTCTTAATGATGCTTGTTGATACTAGTACAACACGGCGTGGAATAGTTCTCGGGACTATTCCATGATATTGAGCCAGGAGCTATTGCATGTGTGCCGGAAGGTTTGTAATGAGACTCATGAAGCAATAATCAAAAATACTCTAGACTCAATTCAAAGTTTGTAAGTTCCCTGTTGTTGTTTAGACCGGCCACCAGACGGAGCATGATGACCGGCCACCACGGAGCATGATGACCGGTGTCCCAGTTTATTTTGTCGCTAGGATATTCTGTCGCGGCGACAAAATATCCTGGGAGATTCTGCCGCCGCCGGAAAAGAGCATATTTTGTCGCAACCGGTCGCTGGGACGATAAAAATGGAGGAGCAGCTATACCACAGAATTGTTACCTATCTTAGGAGCAAGACACTTCCAATTGGTCTTGCCAAGAACCAGAAAGATTCACTGAGGAGGAAGTGCAAGACTTTTGTGCTTAATGAGAGACTCCTCTACTACAGGGATACCAAGATCTGAGTTTGTTCAAGTTCTTAACTCAGCTAACAATCACTGGTTAACCATGTCAACCATAGGCTGTCCATACTCTCACGTTGAGGTATATGATAGCTTCTACTCAGACATGCCCAAGTCAACAAAGGAGCAAATCTGTGCTCTGCTTTCATCAACAGAACTAAGTATTCAGTTGGACTATGCTAACGTTCAACGTCAAACCAACAACTTCGATTGTGGCCTCTACGCACTTGCATTTTGTACATCTCTCTGTGCTGGTTAGATTTATTGAAATTAATATCAATAAAACTTTTTTAACTTTGAATTTCCTTTATAAACAGGTCAAGATCCGCGATGGCTTCATTTTGACAATGCAAAAATGCGCCATCACTTACTGGAGAGCTTAGAGAAGGAATGGATTGAACCATTTCCTAGCAAGACAAGAGCTACAAAGAAGAGAAGTACAAGGAAGGATAAAATTGCAATATATTGCACATGCCGTACACAAGAAGAAGGAAAGATGCTCGAGTGTTTCAAATGTACTGAGTGGTTTCATGAAGATTGTCTGAAGGTATTTTTAACAGTACCATATGAACTTAAATAGTAAATGTGTGCATTGCCAATTGCACATGCATGTGATTTAATTTCCTACTGCAGAATGTACCACAAAAAGCTTGGACTGACCCACAATTTGAATGGTGTTGTGACAAGTGTATTACTAGAGAAGGACAGGTAAAAGCAATGCATGGCACAATAATATACCTCCTGTCACTTACAATTTCACTAACACAATATCGAAATCTGACCATCTTGAGCTATGACAAGTAACCACACAATTCTGAAATCAAGTTTGTTTGTTTTTTATTTTCATCTGTGATTGAAGCTGTATTTGCATTATTTAGACTATTTCCCACCACAAAGTACAAAGGATCATCAAGAATAAATTGAAGCACAAGTTAGAGGCATACGACAATGAGAATGGGCTGCAAGAAGAAGAGAATGCATCACTGGATGAAAAGAATGGTCTGGATGAAGAGTGTGGCTCATGGGAAGAGCAAGAGCAAGTAAAGCAGCCTAAATATCAATCCATCCCGGTATATATGTACATGACACAATCTGTACTCGATGTATGATATGAATGAACTTGCCATGCACTAGCACTATCATAGTTTACACATGCAATCATAAATGTAATTAATGACACACTTTAATTAGCTATCATTCATTATACTTAAGTTATACATTAAATTATGTCTATATTTGGTCACAGAATGATAGATGTGAGGAGGGAAAGGAAGAAGACAGACTACATAAAACACACTTCCCACCATTCAGGAAAGAAATGAGAGAAACCCTTATGAATGGAACGGAACTGTTGTGTAACCACATCAACCTTGCTCAGAGAATGCTAGCAGTCCAGTTTCCAACAATGCATGGCTTGCAATGTCCTCTTAATCTCTCGCCAATCAACGAGTTAAGTCAAAAGTGTCTCCAGATACATCTTGTGGATGGTGATCACTGGATCACGTCAAGCTCTCTTGGACAGGAGATAACTGTGTATGACAGCTATATCCATGGCCCTATGCGTGCAATGCTTGAACAGCAGCAACTTGCCCTCATCTACAAGTCACAAATAATGATAGAAGAGGATGGTGATGAAATCACTCCTGAACTGGTAGTGAACTTACCAACTTTGCAGAAACAGCACAGCATTGAAAACAGTGGCATATTTGCAATTGCTTTTTTGGTTCATTTTGCTTTAGGGGATGACTTAGCACCTCATTTTCGACCATTTACAGATGCGAACCACCTGAGGAAGTGTTTCCATTGGAAAAAATTCAAGCCATTTCCACATAAGAAGGTTATGTCCATTCCACGAAATGAGGCATCAAATCGTCTACCTTTTCATCAAATCTTGCTATGTGTGTGTTTAAAACCAATTTCCTGTGGTGAAGTGAGAGAATGTAATGAGTGTGGAGAAGTTTATCATGCCAAATGTGTAATATTTACGAACAAACAAGATACAGATGAATGGGTTTGCATCAATTGCAACAGTTAGCTATTAATAATTCATTATGACTATATAACAGATTACAATATTTCTACCATACTCACAGTTAGCTAGCTATATCAATTTTTCCCTAACTAATAATTCATGTATTTTATTATGACTAACATATAATATTTCTACCATACTCAGTTTATGGCAGTTTTTGCTTTAGAAACAATTAGTATACCATGTCCTTATCTATGAGACTTGCTGCAGGTTGGTTGAAGTCACCCAAGAATACCATATGTAATGATGTGCTTGTGTTTATACAGGACACCCAATATTGTATGATGTGCTTGTGTTTATACAGGACACCCAAGAATACCATACTGTATGATGTGCTTGTGTTTATACAGGACACCCAAGAATACCATACTGTATGATGTGCTTGTGTGTTGTTTATACAGAAGCCACCCTTCCTGTACACAAGACTTAATGATGGCTCTATCTTCCCACCTGTAATAATAATAATAATAATAATAATAAACAATGGTTTTACAGTACAGACTTTTGTGATGCTTATAATGATTGTAGAAAAGATGAAAGTCTGTACTGAAGGAATGCAAGTAAGTTCTACAGGCACCCAAGATTAATTTATTAGTAAAGTATTAGAAGTTGGGAGTTGCTGCATGAACATGAGAAATGGAAAGTACATGTACTTTTTGCATCAAAGTTTGAGATGAAGTGTTCCCATAAAAATTCTTTGAGGTCTTTCTTGATACTGCACAAGGAATGATTGATGTTTATAGGTGGAAGGGCATTCCAGAGACGGGGAAGTCTGTTGAAGTACCAATGTCTGGACTGGTCCGTGAGTGATCTTGCATGGCATAGCTTTGATGAGCTATATAGAAGATCTGGCAGGAAACATAGTTTTTCATATTAAAGTTTAGTGTGGTATTCTTGATTGATTTGATAAAAAACAGGATGTCCTGCAGCATCTTACACTAACAGCGACACTATATCCTAGCTGCGACAAAATATCCTAGGTTATTATGTCGCTTTAACTGACGAGCGACAGAATCTCCCAGGATATTTAGTCGCCTCGACAGAATCTCCTAGCGACAAAATATCCTGTGACACCGGCCACCACACGGAGCATGATGACCGGCCACCACATGGAGCATGATGACCGGCCACCAACGAAGCATGATGACCGGCCACCACGGAGCATGATGACCTGCCACCATGGACAGAGGAGGCGGAAGCGGGGGGGCGGGGGGCATGGCTCACAATAATCTCTATGTGCCCACAAAATTTGCGCAAGTGATACGCGATGAAAAAGGACTAGGGATTTTCTTTGCGTTGAGAACTTGAGTCCTGATGAAGCGGCAACGCGACATAATGAGTTACTTCGTCCCAGAAAAAAGACATTCACCATCTTTAGATTTTGGCAGTGACCTTAGCGAGGCAGATGCTGATAAAGCAGATGCTGATGAAGCTGACATCGAGACATCATCTCAGTCAACTGAGTAAGTTTTATTTGTCTGATATTGATTCGATAGCTAAACTACAGCTAGCTGAGTATCACTGTAAACCATTTTTGTCTTTAAATAGGGTCAGGAAAGGCTTACCCTGCACAAGTGTGTGTTGTAGTGTGGTGGAAGAGTCAACTCCATATCAACCTTGTGATAAGGCAACAATAGCTTCTACCAGACAGAAAGTTGGACAGAAGTTCCAGTTTTTAAATCCCAGAGGGTACAAAGACTTCAAATGGATTCATTTTTGTGCAACGAAAAGAAAAGTTTTCTGCCTGTATTGTCTTCAAGGTCTTCAAGGCAACAACAAAGGCCTACTGACTAGGACTAAAAAGTTTGAAGATGCATTTATAATTGATGGATTCAGCAACTGGAAGAAAGCACGGGAAAGAGCACGGGAAAGATTCGAGCGTCATCAAGTTAGTCAGTGCCATAGAGAGGTTGTACTTAGACTCAAATGTTTCCAGGCTCATAGTGTGATCGATCAACTGGAACCGCAAGCTGTGAAGACACAATCAGAGAATAGAATTCTATTGTAAACAGCTATCTAGTCTACAATTCTTGCTGCGACAAGGCCTGGCTATTTGTGGACATAAGGAGGCAGATCCACCATGACCGAAGAGCATAACATTTTATTGTTGCATGCACACAAAGAGGAAACAGATGTCCTGGATCTAACAGAAATTGCTCGTTTGTTTACGTCTGCTAACACAAGGCGGATGAAACATTTGTGTAATATATACAATAATAATACTGACTATTTTGAATCTTGGAATACAATTTGCTGCTCGATAGATTTGTATGTCTTTTTTGTAGCATACTCTGGACTGAGGTTGGACATATAATATTTTACAAATGGCAGTGCATGTGGGAAACTTGGCTTTGGTAGGCAACAATAGCCTCACTGATGTTTTCACATGTTTAAGATTTGTTTTATTTGTTTATTTCAGCATTTTGTTATTAATATAATCATCTCATTAATGTAAAATGACCTTGCAGCATAAAACAATAGCTACATAAATACAAAAATTAACGTCCATCTTCAGTCCATACAATATTATAGTCCAATCCATGGTCCAGTCCGGAGTAGGTTTGTAGATTTCACAGTTAACCTGAATATAACAAATAGTAAATAGCTATATATAGTATAATTTTTTCATGTGACAAACGTAACCATAACACTGGGGAGGAGCAGGGGTGTAGCCAGGAGCCCCCCCCCCCCCCCCCTCCCTCCCCAAAACTTGATTATTACAATAGTAATTTGCTGAAAAATGCATCTTGGGGCTCCCCTCTCAAACTTGGTCTTGCACTTGCAGTAGTTTACAGTATGTTAATTTTGTATTGGCCCCTATGCTCCTGAGGAGGAGGAGGGGGGGGGGTGATTTAATATGATTTAATACTGTGCCCCCCCTACTTTCAATAGCTTCCTCCGCCTCTGAGTCCATGGAGCATGATGGCCGGCCACCAACACGGAGCATGATGACCTGCCACCACATGGAGCATGATGACCGGCCACCTCAGAGCATGATTACCGGCCACCACGGAGCATGAAGACCGGCCACCACGGAGCATGATGACTGGCCACCACGGAGCATGATGACCGGCCACCACGGAGCATGATGACCGGCCACCACACAGCATGATGGCAGGAGTGGAGTGCAGCTTTATAATACAAATCTAGAAAGAGCCAAACATGAAACCTTGCAACCGTCAACACACAATTAGGAGAGAAGAAACTCAATATTTAGCAGCTAATTCCAGTTTAAACTAAGTATATGGCGAGTGTGTGATAGTGTAAGAGAGTGTGACATCCTTTAAGAAATACATATATACAACAATAAAAAATTAAAAAGAAACTAATGCACAACAACCAAAACAGAATTCCAATTATGTCAAACTTACTGCTTGTGATCCACAACCTATTTATGATGCAGTGCTGATTACAGAATCCTGCAGCTTCCTTGCCAGGCTAGTGTTGTCCTGATTATTCAGAATTCGAATTGGCTCAGCTTTAAAGTCTCTGTAAGTAATGCTTAATGCTGTATGGGTGGAATAAAGGAACATGTTATAACATAACACAGCCTTTTTTCAATTACTGTTCTTCAGAGTTAAAATATATCCTCACACACAACACTGGTAGAACAGGAATTTACACAGAGCAAGTCCATGAGAGAACTATTTATTGTAAACTATTCAATTCAGAGAGCTTGCCAAGTCCTAAAAGCCATGTGCCTCATACATCATAGTGCCAGTCAACTGAACCATGCTGATAGTGTGTGGGAAATATGCCAATTCAGTTTGGCATCTCTATGCTCATTGTGTTCAATCATCTCCTTATATCCACTCTTTTCCACTATTACTACTATAAACATAGTGATGTGATGTTTATATATCCGTGTTGAATCATAGAAAATGGCATGTATATTATATTAAGAGGCCAGGAGATTTCAGGTGGATGGCTTGAGATGTTAAGTAAAATCTGTAGGAAGTTTTCTCTCATTATTGCTATTTTGAACCAATATAAGACAGAGATGCAGCATGTGTGTGTTATATATGCACTATTATAAGACAGAGATGCAGCATGTGTGTATTATATATGCACTATTATAAGACAGAGATGCAGCATGTGTGTGTTATATATGCACTATTATAACATAAGATGCAGCATGTGTGTGTTAAATATGCACTATTATAAGACAAGATGCAGCATGTGTGTGTTATATATGTACTATTATAAGACAAAGATGCAGCATGTGTGTGTTATATATGCAATGTTATGTTATAAGACAGAGATGTGTGTTATATATGCACTATTATAAGACAGAGATGCAGCATGTGTGTGTTATATATGCACTATTATAAGACAGAGATGCAGCATGTGTGTGTTATATATGCACTATTATAAGACAAAGATGCAGCATGTGTGTGTTATATATGCACTGTTATAAGACAGAGATGTGTGTTATATATGCACTATTATAAGACAGAGATGCAGCATGCCTGTGTTATATATGCACTATTATAAGACAAAGATGCAGCATGTGTGTGTTATATATGCACTGTTATAAGACAGAGATGTGTGTTATATATGCACTATCATAAGACAGCATGTGTGTGTTATATATGCACTATTATAAGACAGAGATGCAGCATGTGTGTGTTATATATGCACTATTATAAGAGAAGATGCAGCATGTGTGTGTTATATATACACTATTATAAGACAGAGATGCAGCATGTGTGTGTTATATATGCACTATTATAAGACAAGATGCAGCATGTGTGTGTTATATATGCACTATTATAAGACTGAGATGCAGCATGTGTGTGTTATATATGCACTATTATATGACAGAGATGCAGCATGTGTGTGTTATATATATACTATTATAAGACAGAGATGCAGCATGTGTGTGTTATATATGCACTATTATAAGACTGAGATGCAGCATGTGTGTGTTATATATACACTATTTTAAGACAAGATGCAGCATGTGTGTGTTATATATGCACTATTATAAGACAAGATGCAGCATGTGTGTGTTATATGTGCACTATTATAAGACAGAGATTCAGCATGTGTGTGTTTTATATGCACTATTATAAGATATGATGCAGCATGTGTGTGTTATATATGCACTATTATAAGACTGAGATGCAGCATGTGTGTGTTATATATGCACTATTATAAGACAGAGATGCAGCATGTGTGTGTTATATATGCACTATTATAAGACAGAGATGCAGCATGTGTGTGTTATATATGCACTATTATAAGACAGAGATGCAGCATGTGTGTGTTATATATGCACTATTATAAGACAAGATGCAGCATGTGTGTGTTATCTATGCACTATTATAAGACAGAGATGCAGCATGTGTGTGTTATATATGCACTATTATAAGACAAGATGTAGCATGTGTGTTATATACATAGGCATTGGAGCTGGTCAGACCTGCGCCTGACCAATATTTAAAGAAAAAGTGAGGTCATAGGTCAAATACCTTCGATAAAACTGGGCATGCCCAGTAAGCACATGTGCTCTAGTCTTAAGCAGCTGCTTCTTTTTAGATCTTCTGAAATGGCTGCTTCTACAAGTGTAGAAGTGGAGTGTGTTAGTGTCTATGATATAGCTGAGCCTCATTACCCATCTCTCTCATTTGCCTTTCCAAAGTGCAGAAAGCAGAACAAAGATAGGTCTTGCCAAGCTTCTCGGTTTAGGACATGTGACTGGTTACATTATGATGTGGAAAGAGATTTAGTCTTAACAATTAAGAAGGAAAAATTAGAACAGGAAAAGCAGAACCATCTTTCGTAAGTTTATTTAACTTGTACTCTGTCTTAGTTTTATTACTGTTAATCTGAAAGATTTCAAGAGGCTTCAGCAATTGGAAGGATGCAACAAAATCCTTTCGAACGCATGAAAGTTGCTTGTTTCACACAAGGATGCTGTTCAAGTGCTGTTAACTATACCAACAACAACCAGTGATGTTGGCGTATTACTGTCTTCAGAACATGCTCGTGGGAAAGCTTAAAATAGACTGTTTGTTGAAGATAATATCTAACTTACGATTTCTTGCTCATCAGAGATCTGCTATACGAGGACATGGTGATTGAAACTGATGGCAATTTTCACCAACTACTAGTGCTTCGTGGAGAAGATGACCCAAAGTTATAGCTAAGTAAAAACAAGTTGAGATGTAAGATTACTTTTGGTTGATATTTCAGATTCTTGAGTGGCTTAAGAGAAAGAGAGAGAAATAAACATCTAATGTCATCCAAAATGAGATATTGAAGGTTATGTCTTTGATGAATCTCCGAATAGTCATTTCTCAACTGCAAGATTCCGAGTTCTTCACTATTATGGTAGACGAAACCACTGATGTATCTAATAGCGAACAGGTTAGTTCTATAATTAAACACAGTTCTACTAACACTCATTGTTTCTTCCTTTCAGATGGTGATGGTCTTCGGGTGGGTGGATAGTGAATTATATGCACATGAAGTTTCTACTGGACTCTACATTCTACCCACTATTCAGTCTGCTACTATTGTATCAGCAATTGAAGATGCACTTTCTCGATTTAATCTGCCTTTATATAAGGCACATGGTCAATGCTATGATGGGGCGAGTAACATGGCTGGAATCAAGAATGGTGTTGCAAAACAAATCCAAGAAAAGGAACCGTGAACTATATTTACTCATTGTTATGGTCATGCATTAAACCTAGCTGCTAGTGACACTGTGCAAAAGTGTAAACTTACGAAGATGGCCTTAGAAACAACCCATGAAATAACAAAGCTAGTGAAATACTCCTCTAGAAGGGAGAATTTATTTCTTCAAATAAAAATAAAAGATGAGCTAGCACCTGCCACACACCTGGGGTCAGAGTTCTCTGCCCTACAAGGTGGACAGTGAGAGCTGAATCTATGCTAAGTATTATTAAGTTTTGTTTGAGCTGTTGGATGAGGCTTGCTCTATCTTGACAGACACTGAAACTATAGCACATATTAGAGGTGTGGCAACACAAATGGCTACATTTGATTTCTTTTTTGGACTGGTTCTTGGTGAATGACTTCTTCGTCATACAGACAATCTCAGCAGAATCCTCCAGAATCCTAAAACATCAGCAGCAGAAAGAAAAGCAGTGGCATCTATGACATTAAAAACTCTTGCTTCTCTTAGAAATCAAGCTATTCTGGACCAGAATTGATATGATGGCTGAAGAGAAAGGAATTGATGAGCCCCCACTTCCTCGAAGACGTAAAGCTCCTAGGAGGTATATATGAATCAGGAAATGCCCCAGCTGAGTTTCACACCACTCCAGTTGATCGCTTTCGCCAAATCTACTTTGAAGCACTGGATCTATCTATTACTGATCAACCAGGGTATAGTGTATATCAGATTTTAGAAGCTTTACTGATCAAAGCAGCCTATAAGGAAGATATTTCAGAAGAATTTAATCATGTTGTCAAAACCTATGGTTCAGATATCAATGAGAACAACCTGATTACACAACTCAAGATTCTTGGCCAAAACTTTGAATCAGATTAAAAAAAGATCAGCAAAATCTCCGAAGTGATGGGTTACCTTAGGAAGCTTTCAGCTGCTGAAAAGACACTATTGAATGAAGTAGTACTTATAATGAAGCTTCTTTTAGTAATGCCAGCAACTAATGCCATGAGTGAACAATCATTTAGTGCTTTACGTCGACTCAAGTCCTATCTGAGATCTACAATGTCTCAAGAAAGACTCAACCATTTAATGATTTTACATGTTCATAAAGAACTTACCGATTCTCTTAATTTATCTGAAGTTGCTAATGAATTCACCAGTAACAATGAACACCATAGTAACATTTTTAGACAGTTCAAGTAAATTTTATCATG
The DNA here is from genome assembly GCA_028752905.1 of Cladorhizidae sp. MBARI D1340-BT2. Taxonomy (NCBI): domain Eukaryota; kingdom Metazoa; phylum Porifera; class Demospongiae; order Poecilosclerida; family Cladorhizidae; species Cladorhizidae sp. MBARI D1340-BT2. The sequence continues at coordinate 14,514,436 of JAQNBH010000007.1, read as the reverse complement.
TAACCTCACATGCTTATTGTCACCTCTCATACTATTCCTTAGCTGTTTTGGTAACCTAAAAGCTTGGAACTGTAGATGAGTGATAATGCATCTTTCAGGATTTAATACATGTGATTATAGCACAGTTTGGCTTCAGTGGGGACAGTTCCAATCCCACAACTTTGAGCCTGACCAGTCAAAATATGCTTCCCCCGACGCCCTTGATATATGCACTATTATAAGACAGATGCAGCATGTGTGTGTTATATATGCACTATTATAAGACAGAGATGCAGCATGTGTGTGTTATATATGCACTATTATAAGACAGAGATGCAGCATGTGTGTGTTATGTATGTACTATTATAAGACAGAGATGCAGCATGTGTGTGTTATATATGTACTATTACAGGGGTGAGCTAGGAATTTTAGAGTGGTCGGGTTGAACTTTGAGCAAGTGAGTGTGTATGTGCAAGTATGGTGGCGGGGAATCAAAAAAGTTGCAACTCATACAATAATAGCAAATACAGTATTATGCTGCTCCTTTGCACATATAAATTCATTTGCAACTTCTTTCATGTTTAGTTCATCAGTTAAATCTTGGTGATAATACAGCAACATCAGGTGATTGAGGCGACTTTGACTCATAGTGCTGCGCAAGTAGTTTTTTATTCTCCTGAGAGCACTAAATGAACGCTCTGATGATGCATTTGTTGCTGGTAATATGTACTAATATTATCTGAAAAGCTCGGACAACGAAATTTATCATGGCTCTTTGAGCAACACTTAGAGTGAGAAGAATTTTTTTCATTGAATTCATAGATGCTTGCTCACCTACCTCTCTACATATGGTCTGAAATATTACCAGCTGTGTCTCAAACTCATTTACATCGAAATATTCCTTATAAAAGTCACACACAATAGAAAATTTGCTTTCAAATGCTTCTCCAGATGCTGCTTTAATGAAAAGTTGTTCGATATTAGAGTAGATATGAAACCCTTTCTGATCAAATCGACTATTGATACTGGCTACAGCCAAATCTATTACTTCAAAGTAGCTTTGTCTATAAAAATCTTCAGTTGTTGTATGAAAACTTCCTTCACTGGTCCCTTCTTCAAATCTCCTTGGAATTTTATGCCTTCGAGGTAGCTGAGGCTCTTCGACATCAAATTCAGATTTCATCTTTTCCACTTTCTTCCAAAAAAGATTGAAATTTGTATCAGAACGTAGAGTTTGTAGTGTTTTTACTGTGAGCATTGCAATTTCATGGCCTTCTATGCTAGAAAGATCAGGAGATTGCTTAGTTTGGCAGTGTGTCGCAAAATAATTTCCGAGAGCAATAAACCAAACAGGAATCTAAAGTTGTCCATCTGACTAGCTATGCCACGAATCCTAGCTTTCATTGCAGTATCTGATGTGCTCAGCAATGCTCAGTCCCACAGACTCTGCAATTCACTATAGTTAGCAATGATGTAGCAAGTGAGTGGGACACATGGTACGAATTGATGGAGTATCACTCCCTATTTCTTCTTTAATCAAGTTTAACATTACTTCTCGTTTGGGAGAAAATTTTACAAGCTTCATCAATTCAAAGCTAGTGTCCTAGCAATCATTCATGATGGGTGATTGTTTAATAGTATCACTGACATTTAAGTTAAGTGCATGCCTATAGCAGTGTGTGAAAAGTGCTCTTGGCTCAAGTTCCTGGATTTTGGCTGCTACTCTACCTCTTTGTCATAGAATCAGCCTTCTTCCAGAGTGGACACTCTAACCCTCCAGACAGATCACTGACTCTTATGCGACGCCTACCCTTTACTTCCCAGTCCAACCCACTGGACAGTCTCAGAGTAAGCCAAACTCAGCAATCTCTCCTAGATTGCTGGATCCCCAAATAACAATGAATTGTTATATTACATAAAAGAGATAACTCTGCACAATGGCAATCACAATACAGTCTCAGCCACAAATTAATGTCTAGCTTAGCTCTTAACTTACAGACTCTTAGTTATCTAACATTATCTTGTCTAACAGTTCCTTTTATATTATTCTAGCTACTGGGGTTCCATATCATCAGGTCGCCATGGCACCATCCCCTGGCGACCAATCAGAGTGCTCCATGTCACCTTCTGATAGATCAGGTGAATTTGTCTTGATTAGTTCTGGGCTCTGAATGGAGGTGGTGGTTGGTAAGTTCTCAGGGCTCTGAATAGAGGTGATCTCGGTTGGTAAGTTTCCAGGGCTCTGAATGGAGGTGGGCTCGGTTGGTAAGTTCTCAGGGCTCTCCACCACGACTTGTTCTGACTGGCTGTCAACAACAGCTGTTTCTGTGGCATCAGTCAGGGAGGAGGAATTCCCTGACATTCTTGCACCTGACATTGTGCTACAACCATCATAGCACTGCACTCTTAATTTAGTCCATGAAAGCTGAAAATGCAGAAGAACATCGGTTATAGCTGAGACAATACTACTAGCGGTAGTAGTTGCTAAGTTGTACATGCCAAGATAGTCTTCTGAAACATTAAACTCTTCATCAACGGACCTGATTACAAATGTTAACTGTTCCTTATTGGAACCATTGGTGGTTTCATCCACCATAATAGTAATAAACGGAGACTTATGAACTTTATTCAGAATCTTATTCTGAACAAATCTAGCCATAATGGTTAACATTTCGTTTTGATTCTCATGAGATGTATATTTTCTTCTACCTTTGGCTAACCAGTTAGTAATCTGAGAGTTATCTTCTGCTCTCAGCTGCAGTAATTGAATGAGATTCGATTCCGAATCATCAGCTTTTCGTAACGCCAAGCCTTGTCTGGCTAAATATTGCACACTAGATAAAATAATTGCGAGCATATCTCGTGCATGTACCATCTCATTCCTGTATGCTTTGCTCAATAGCTTACTGATATCAGGGACTGTATTTGGTATTGTAACCATTGCATCCATGGCTTCAATATGAAACTTAGACTGTTGATGCTTCTTAATGGCTATTGTAGCATCCTTACAATTACAATAGCCTTTTAAAACCTAGGATTAAAGTATGAATAGTTAATTATATGTTTAAAGTATTCTATACTAGCACCAGTATTAAATAGGCTTACAAATGCTGATTCTGCAGTTTGACTTGTCTTTATTCTTTTGAGTTTGCATGCCATTACACATGTGTGGCAGAAAACAACATCATCACCTTCACTGTAGTGAAGAAATGGCCACTTGGAAAACCAACGGCTCAGGAAAGAACACTTCACTATCTTCTTCTTTCCATATTCTCTCTTGGGGAACTCAATGGTTGTTGGTTGATAAGGTACTTCTGGTAAATCAGGAAAAGATTCACTGCTACTACCTGGTTGTACAGACACTGCCATTTTAGCTGCAATGTGCTCAGTCACTGGGCATTATTTTAGATCAAGCCTATCAGTAACTATTGTCAATGTCAGTGTAAAGTAGTTGTGGTCTATTAGCTGTTGAGCTAGTTGCATAATAATAATTTTTAGTGGCCTCACAAGCATTAGTGCACATTCATAGACTATTAGTGCATGCAAGCTGCTGTTTAAAAAAAATAGGGGTGTGGCAGGGCTGAAAAAGTGGTCAGGTTAAAACCTTAGAACCTGACCCCTAACTCCACCCCTGTATTATAAGACAGCGATGCAGCATGTGTGTGTCTATTATAAGACAGAGATGCAGCATGTGTGTGTTATATATGCACTATTATAAGACAAGATGCAGCATGTGTGTTATATATGCACTATTATAAGACAAGATGCACTATTATAAGACAGAGATGCAGCATGTATGTGTTATTATGCACTATTATAAGACAAGATGCAGCATGTGTGTGTTATATATGCACTATTATAAGACCGAGATGCAGCATGTGTGTGTTATATAAGTGTCTTATGCAAAGATTTTTTTTTAAGGTTGCATAGAAGTATAAATCTTTTTGGTTCATTTGTAGTAGTTGGAAGAGCCGCTCGTCAATTTTTTGTGATGTTATTTTGAGTTCAAATTAATTTTAAATCATACAAAATAATTACATTGCCGTAGAGATGAGATCTACAGATGTGTACTTCTAATTTCAATAAAGAATCTGATCTGCAAATATTTTTCTCTTCACTTCTCTATATACTATTGTACCTTTACAAGTTTTAGTGGCGGCTATTTCTGCAGTGTTCCACACAGCCACTTAACCACTTTTGTAAAGTAGCTACATTTGAAAAGACACACTCTATGCTTGTGCAACAGAGACAGTATGTAACTCCAATTGGTCTAGCTATTGCTGCTAGTGATGCATTTATCTGCTGATATCCATGCCATTGCTATATTGTAGCAGAGAGTAGACTGATGGATACCAGTGACTAACTGTCTTACAATTGGTACTGTACACCTTACAGAGACTCTAACTCATGTTGTCAGGATCTACCTTGTCTTTAGTCTATCTGCAATGACAATGACACCTGAAGATAACAATGTGATGGGAACCTGCTTACAAATACATAACATAAAGACCAGCCCTTAAAACTTGAGATGACTCATTTAAAAAGTAGTGATTCCTACACCTAATGTCAGTAACACCTTATTAGTGGCTCAAAGATTGCAGATCGATGTATATAGCCATATCTGAACCACGATTAATCATTAATAAAGACTTCTGGCATCATGTTTGTAGTGTACACGTTTAAAACATGTTATAGATAGGTTTCCAAATAACAGCATATAATCAGGTTACATGATAGCATGATATCCATGTACCTACCCATACAACACTGATAGAGCAATATAACAGATATATAGTTATGTAAGTTTTTATCCAGCGTGGAGGATCTAGATATAAAAAATAAAAAACAGTTAAGAAAATGCTTAGCTATTGATGGGCTATTTTGGAGATGAAGAGGGATAATTTGGAATGGAGGAGAAATAGAGTGAAAATCATGGCAGGTGATGTTTTTGTGTAAACACTAATTTTTGAAATTGAGTTTAAACATTATTAACCAGTGCTGCATAACTGTAGGGGTGAGGGCCACACAAAATTTTCATGCACCTTCAGAGAGCATATAAATCAACAATTCACACATGAACCATATATATCAGAGCTCTTCATGAAGACTATGTATTTTTTTCCTTATCTTGTAAACAAACTTTCAATCCAACAATGGGATAGCTGGACTCGATCAAACTGGAGAGTCTATCTTCATTTTAATGAAGTCAATATTCATGATAGAAGTCTCGTGCAATGTTAGCACTAAATAATGAATGCTGGAATGATATTTTAACTGTGTTTTGTAGTTGAAAATAATTCCTCCACTTTTCTTCCTTTTTTAACGTGGAAAGTGCAACAGCTTAGACAAGAGCTGCACTAGAATGCATGCAAATTGTGTGCAAACTATAGCCAGCCTTGCTTGTGGCTACTATTGTAAAGTTTAGCCCCAAAAATACATTTCTGTGTTGATAAAATATAGTCCATTCATTCCACTAATAGCTATAAGCAACAACCTGATGGCATTTAACAAAACCTTGAAAAGAGAAGGCAGCTGCAGCTGGAACTGTCATATTAAAAACCTTCCAAACATTAAATCTACCAACTGTTTCTGAAGATCAGTGATTGAATATGGGGGGAAAAATTCAGCATTGATGTAAATATTTGTGACTAAAATAATTTTTTATGATAGCTTGGTCAAAGACAGTGCATATCTCAAAAGCTATTTGAAGAGTTTATATTAATTGTATGTGACTCAGGTAAGATACAATTAAAGTTTTGGGATTAACAATTTGGTCAAAAAGCTTTTCACAAATAGAAATAAATAGTAGTTTGATTTCTGGCTCACTGCACATTTAAAGTATGCACATTCTACAGTGAGAAGTTATTTATATTACATTGCCCTCCAGGTAGTACATGCTATATATATTACCATCTTCAAAAGTTTTCACCGTGTAAAATTCGCTTGGTCCACTTAATTCAAATGAAACTGTGAATCCTTGGACCTACACTGTATAGGATGTAAATATCATCAAGTTGGTTATTTCTACTCTTCTATTAAATTCAATTACAGCGCTTTTCGATAAGCTTTCAAAATTAGCGTAATAATATGTAACTGCATAAAATCTGACTCTTATATCACACCTTGGCCTGACCCTTATGGATGTGGATGAAGTTGCTCTAGCATTCACATTAACAGAGGTTCAGGATCTGTAAAAAAGAAAGGATAGGATACAATACAAGCAATTTATAGGATTTGTATTGCACACCAGAGGATAACACTATGACCCTTTCAATAAGAGATCCTATAATAAATATTATAACAAAGCAAATGGTAACTATAATCCTCTCAGTGAGAGAGCCTAAACAAATAAATTATTATTGCATACCAGAGGATAACTGCGACTCTCCCAATGAGAGAGCCCTATAAAAATAGATATTATTTACATGCATAAAGAACTTATGAGATCAAAAAGCCACTTTATTCCCATACCTTTCCCAATCATATATAGCTACATGGAATATATAATATTTGAACATACCATATTCGCGAGTAGTCTGCAAGATCGAGTTGCTTGGTTCACTAAATACGATAGTGAATGCTCGAACAAATATCGTATACTGGGTACCCGGCATCAAATTACTAAGTGTAATGAATGTTGCACCAGTAGCAATCTTAGTCATACTTCCAGCTGTTCCAATATCAGTGGGATAAAATGTACCCTCATAGTACTTGATGTTTCCATTGGGGGTGAATGGCCTAGAGGCCCTAGACCAAGTGACAATTACAACTGTGGATGAAATCGTTCTGGCTCCCACATTAAAAGGAGGTGAAGGAGCTTTAAGATATGAACATAACAAGTTTAAAATCGAACAAAATCCAAAATTTGCGGCAGTGCTAACTGCTGAATATTATTTGCTAACACTAAAGGAAAAAAGAGTAAAAGCCAAACGCTAAAATAGTTGATTTTGGACCGCTACGACTGTGCTTTTTGATTCTAATGCTCAATAAAATTGAGTTATAACAGCACCAAGATTACACTGAGAAAGTCTTATTGGCTTGTGGGAGAGATAGTTTCTGTTAGTTAATTAATAAGTTACTGAGATATTAACCCGTGTTTGAAATGTATTGTAATTAATAGAGATTTCCCAGATTTCAGAATTATATGTACTACACTCTGTGATAATAACTTGGCAGTTAGTAGTCGCTATAGAAACCTAAAGGGAATTTGTTTTCGTTGAAGGCATCTCTGATAAGAAATGCTATTTACAGTCATTTAGATTGTCCTAAAAAGAAAAGAAACAGAATCTCTCCATGTTGACCACAACCATTTAGATGACCCCACTATTTAACTATGTACATGAGATAAAGAGTCATCTAAATAACAGGTCAGTCAAAAACATGATATAAATTGGCTCCTCAAAATTCTGCTAGACTCCAGCCTTAATTATTACTGTTGAACACTAGGGCATACAATTGAAATGTCAAGGAACAAATTTATTGAGAAAGTCATTATATAGGAACAGATGTGTTTATTTGGCAGGATAGAGAACAAACATCATTAATGCCGACATAAATGGTGACAATCTTCCAGTCATTCCTAAAGTCTATGTTTTCCAACCTGCGTGCCCGTCGCACAAGTTCTTTTGCCTGTCCTAACATATCAGCACTGAATGCACTGATTGTTGCCACATCTAACTGAGTAACACTCTCCATTTGGCCATCATTATAGCCTTTAAGTTTAGGATTGTAATAACGAAGAATGTTAGGAAGAGTTGTAACACATGATAGCTCACTTTCACCACCTATGAAAGAAATGACCATGCTAATCTTTTACACTAAAATTCAAACAATAAGTTATAAAAGCTCCAAATACTGAATAAAATTTCTACATACATAAAAAAAAGCCATCAGGCAGCAATTATTTATTGAAACAAAATGCATGCCAATTTATGTTAATAATACATCAAATTCACATGAACTAAATTATTATAAATTGCTTTTGATTAAAAGTAGATTTATCCAGAAAATGGATGTGAATATATTTGACACCTGATATATAGAGCAGTGAGAAAGCGTTTGCTGTTATAATTAAATCTGTATGATATAGCCACAGCCAGAAGCAGATTGAAGGTGTGGGGGAAAGAGGACAAGGATATATTGTCCTCCTTCTCCCTTTCATCAGGAATAGGTGTGACACTCATATCAGAACCTTCTGGTGGAAACTTACCATATAAAGTTACTTTCCTAACTAGTTTGATAAGTCTGCAGAAGTGAATCGCGATATCCTCAGATTTTTGTCAAAATTCTTTTTAATAGCACTTGGGGTAGTATCCTGATATATAACATCAACAATATCACATCCTAGACTTGACTTGTGAGCAAAATTCTAGCAGTCTTCTAATAAATCTTTCTTCTTCAATATTTTCCTCCAAAGCTAAACCTTATCTTGTGGGAAGCAGGCTTCAAAGGTTAAGTGTAAAGCAAGGGCTAGTGAAGCTAAGGCATGACTGGGATCATATCATGGCAGAGTTTTTCATGCCATAACTCATCCCCCAGATAAGTTATGGCTCCATATCAGATGTATGGAGTATTAGTTCCACTGAGCTATATAGAGACAACTCCATATATTATTCTTTCATGGCCACAACTGCTGATCTTGGTCCATTCCTGCCAAGCATTGAAATAGTTATAGGACACAACTCTAAATAGCTGAACAGAGTGGGAATTAGAATTTGGAGTGAGGACACATTTTAAACTTGTAACTTTGTCTTGATGAGAACCTGTGGCTCCAGTATGCCACTCACTATATTTAAAAATGAATGAATAATCTATAAAGATATCGGTGCATGAACTTCTGCCATGGCAGAGTGGATGCCCCGCTGTTGTAGGCTGTGAAATAAATATAGGCCTAGGTATTTGAAACGAGGACTTCTCAGATTCTTACTGGGATAAGTTTGTACCTGTATGGCACAATGAACAACCCAGCTTTCTATCGCTAGGCTATATCATGGAATATTTACACAAGGTTCTTTTTTTGTGTCCTCCAGTGTATGTCCTCGTCTACTTACTTCTGCTCCTTGATTGCATATAATTCTTCACAGATTTATTGCAGTGTTTAATTTATAATTGTGTAATATTTTCAATAATGTGTTTGTTTGTTTTGTTTTTCTCGTCTAACTGCTGATTTATGATATCAAACAATGCCATGCAGCAATATTTTACTAGCATCAGTGTGAACCCATCTTATTGCTGAGGTTGTAATATTTTGGTATTAGTATCTAAAACTTCAGATGGCAGGACAACCAATGGATCAACATTGCAGTGTCCTAGTAAATTCATGGATACAATCATCTGTCAACACATTATGAATGTGTTGACAGAAAATCTACTGTTCCTACTCGATCACAACCCTCTCCTCTTTCTTTGGTGTCAAATTTTTTCATTGCTAAAGTTGTTGGGTTTCCCTTTCCAGGTGGTATATAACTTTGAACTGGTAGGGTGGCAACTCATCCCTTGGCAGGCAGTCTCTTCTCCTGGTTAGGTAATCTCTTTTCCTTGACAGTTAGTTTTTCCTTCTAGCCAGGAAGTCTCTTCTCCATAACAGGCATTCATAGTACTCAGTGACACCAGAAGATCCATACTACAACTAGCATGATCATAGTCTGATCTACAACTGCACATCAGCTAGAGCTGACAACTGCATCACCACTGGCAGCTGATGTCATGGGTTGCAAACACTCACAGTTGAAGTGGCCACTATTCTGAAGTACTTCAGCAGGCAATCTTGGACGCTGCTGAAAGGCTTCTACTTTTTCCCAGCAATCTTTGAATCTATTTCAGCACAAAAGCTGTAGCTCAGTCACACGTTACGAGACTCTCTTGATCTGAAGACCAAACTATTCTGCACAGTATTAACTCTCAAGATCATCATCATGCATGTTTCATGTCTACCCTATGTGTACTGATATGGAGGACAAGTTTTGTGGGTTTTAAAAAGCGGTAAGGGTGGGTTGAATAGAAGCTCTCGAATTCCCCTTGGTAAGGGTCTGCAAAGCCCAGATCCTAATGTATTGCCCCTTCTTAACCCCCCCCCCCCCCCCCCCCCCCCCCCCCTCCCCCCATCTCCTGAAAATCCTAGGTAAAGCAATGACTTTGCACAAATACGATACATGGCTGCATTTTTTGGTAAAGTGCTAGTGCTATCAGGTAGGACATACACCCGATGCATTGATTATACTAAACACGCAACATGACATTCATTAATAGACATGATTAAAATATTGTAGCACAAACCAATATCATAGTTGCCATATATCTAACTGCATAAAATGCTAAAGAAGAGCTATGGTTCCTCATCTTGTGTAGCCACCATGAAATATGCAAAAGTAGGAGGGTAAGGAGTAAGATATGTGGGGTGTTATCCTTGATTAGCCAGAACCTTTACTAATGATGATGTTGGTAAGAGTCTGGTATACTGCTAGCATTTTGGTCCCTGATCATGAAAGCTGGACTATATTCACTATTATTCCTCCTCCTGTCTCCTTTACAAAAATACAATGCATATGGCTTGCAAAACTAAATTGGATAAACCGTACAGTTGCAGTATAAATGACAGGATCTGAGAAAAGGGACCTTTCGTAGAAATTTTGTAAATTGAGTTATTGATGTTAGGACAAAGAACACACAATTGCCTACAGAATGGAACAAAAATCAGCTCTTAACTCCATTCCAAACCAAAGATATGAACCACAGAATGCAAGAGGATTGGAGCGAGAAAACGCGCTTGAAAAAGTTTGGCACTAACCTCCGCGCACGCTTAGTTTGATTATTGCTGGAGGTGTGAACTCGTGCAAATTCTGCGGTAAGAAGAAAGCTTTTTTTTTGGTTTTGACTACGGAGCAAGAACTACGCTGTTGAGATACTATGCTCCAGAAGAAGAAAAATACTCCTCTCCTGACAGGGCTACACAAAAAAGTAACTTTTAAGACTATAGTGTGCGTTAAAAAAAATTATAATACAGAGTCAGAAAACACACACGATGTTTATCTCTCAGCTAGTAGCTAGCTAATGCATCAGCCATAGCAAGCTAATGCCCAAACAGTACCTAGAGAATGCTCAGCTAGTAGCTAGCTAATGCTCAGCCAGTACCTAGTGAATGCTGGCCAGTAACTAGCGAATGCTCGGCCATTAACTAGCGAATGCTCTGCCAGTAGCCGAGCTAGCCAGTAGCTAGCTAGTGCTAGGCCAGTAGCTATAGTGCTTAGCCAGTAGCTATGGCTAATGCTCAGCTAGTTGCCAGATAATGTTAAGCTAGCTAGCTAATGATAACTGCAGCATGAAAAGGGGAAGAAAACACAAGGACTAGCTAGAGTGTTGCTTTAATCACAATATAAAATGAATGACAGGCTAAAGTGTAGTTTTTTACCCGAGTTCAGTATAAAATAGTATGAAGCATAAACTGAGCAATATGAAGTGTGAGGAATTAGCTATGTTTCTGTGTTTGGACATGATCTGCTGTTGTGACCAGCATGTCTGCAAGTACGACACTCCCTCATGCGCTTTGCTGGTGGAGGATATGCTGGTGGAGGACTGTTAGCAGCTGTGACAGCATCACAGAGGTTCCTTGTCAGCTTATTGCTTTTGCCACTGTTGGCATTGGGCATGTGATGTTCTGATTCTTCTCCGGGCAGAAAAGACGGATTTGATCAAACACAAATACCACTGGCATTCGTGAATGGCAGTGCTATTTTTCTGGCATTGCCAGCACAAGCCCTACATTGGATTCATGACAATGATATGGTAGTAACTCTCTCCATAGTCTACAAAAAGTACTGTAAGCTACAGCCTGATTATGTGATGTTTCATCACTTCTGTAAGATTTCCAAATCCCCCTTTTAGATGTACTGGATGGTAGGAGCTTGATGTCACTCCTACTTTAACCTGGAACCCTGCCTGGAAGGAGATGTCCATGTTGCTCCACATAGCTCAGGAGGAACCTGACTACAAGCTCTATGTCTTTAGTGGTAAGAGAATGCTTTGGGCATCTGTGTGTGTTGCCATGTATGCGTGGGGTTATTCCACTTTCTTTGAAATGTTTGCTTAAATTTTTCATCCTTTTCATACCCATAGCATTCACAAACGTAAAGAACTTGTAACAGACTCTCTGAATGTAGTTGAAGATTTGATACTTCTTTTTTGTCCCTGGTCCAACAGTGAACATCATCATCACCAATGCAAAATGCCTGCAACTGCCCGAGAATGACCATATCAAGTTCATTATTTGAAAACTCAAGACAGGAATCTCGTGTTTGTGACACATAGTCATTGGCGAATTGTGTGGAGCACTTCTTGCCATTGAAGTGGGAGCTGCCACAGCACTGGTTATGAACTATATAGTATACCAGCTCTTTTTCTTGAGTGTCCACATACCGAACCTCAAGGTTGACAGATTCTCTAACTGCCAGCAAGTTGACATTGCTTCCTGTATCTGTTCATCATTGGTCAACTCTGGATCATCATGCTGTTGCTCATCACTACAATCTTCACTCCCTCCAGTGTAACCATGGATCCATCATTACTACTTTACTATTATACTACTTTTACTTATTTTACTACTTTTTCTTATTATTGCTATTGCTTGGTTATTTGTACCTTTCATACCTTTCATTGTGTATTAGTACTACAGTTTGCATGTATACCTGCTTCTTCATTTATTAATTTTAACCGCGCACGCACAGTATTGCCCTCGCGTTACAAACAAATGTAAGTCCGTCTCACGTAGCTACTAGCCATCTTCTAACTCCACGCTTGCATATAAGGAAGCAAGCAGAAGGCTCAAAACTTCACACAGAGGTAGAGGAAGGATAGTAGATAACTGTAATACAATTTAAAAAAAATTGTCGAAGTATTGACTGTTAGACTATTTTTGGTTATATCTCACATATGTTACCTAGGAGTTGAAATGTGAATGGCCATTTTTCTTCTAATAACAATATAATCTATGTGAAATTGGCACTTACCTCCACTCCAAGAAAATCCTCTGTACTCGCCATAACTGAAGTTATTACTCCTTGTATATGCTCCAAGTTCAGGTGCTACAAAGTCCCCCATTGCACCAATGACTTTAATATCTGAAGGTTTAAGTGAATGAACACTGGTGTAATAATCATAGTTCTTAGAGAGCTGAGGACAAATGAAATATGATCCAGAAATGTTCTTCTGAGATCCACCTGTACAGCAAAGAAACGGTGAAAATTGTGCTGACAGTATCAGGAGGCAAGTGAAGATTTTCATAACTGAAGATGAAAACCCACCATGCACGAATTAATTAATCAACGCGTGAATGCAGGCGAGGTTTCCAAGATTGGCATGCTATATGCCTACTCGGGTGTGGAATACTGTAATTATGGTGTTCGCTTAGCGTACATAATTATCGTCTTCGTATATGGATCATACCTGGCCTATCAAAAGACAGCAGGTACAGCAGATTCTGCTGAAGTATAGTTGTGAACGGGAACTTATAATGCTACAGGTATGTAATCGCTATTAACTGGCAGCTAGCGCCACTAAACAAGGTAAACTGTTTAGCTAAGCTCCATCGCTACAAGCTAGTTCCGCAACTGTAACCGCTAGATCTTGTTGCAAACTACTAGTTGACTAGATCTGCTAGAAAACTGTCAATTAGCTATGCAACACGGTCAATCTGATTTACCACCTGTTTCCAGGCATTGTCTTCTCTCAGTATGCTTTAGCACATACCAATCACAATGAGCTTGTTCTCATCCCACAAAAAACATTTTAATGACAGCATCTGCTGGAGGCAATCACATCAGATTCTCTTCTTCTTTCATATTTTATGCCTAACAATCTCCTACTGGCCCTTTTCAGAGCCAAAGCTCCACTTCACATCCTCCAGAACTTCTATATCATGCAGAGTGTTGGATTTTATCCAAACTGTTTTTTTTACCCTTAATTTTTCTGTTTGGATTTTATCAATGTTTGACATTTCATCCATATCAGGCCATGTATAGCCTATTTGAAAACCACTCTCCAGGAATTTCTATATTAATTCTCTTTTAACAGTGCAATTCAATGTTCCTAAAAAAATGCTCAATTTTGCTTCAAGAAACTGTGTACCCATTGTTGTCATCATTGCTTCCCTTCTCATTCTCTCACATAGAGCTAATGTTGATTACTTACTTCTAATGCTCTCTGGAGATGTGGAAATTGATCCAGGCCCTCAGTGCTGCTAACAGTGTCAAATGTTTCTGTAAATACAGAAGAGGGAGATATGATTCAGTATGATGAGTCTTGCTCCTGCTCGTCCCACTACTGTTTAATTAACTCATGCTGTAACAAATCACTTTGTCCACCCAACATTGTTTTAAAGCCTCAGAATTTTATTCTCCTCCATTGTTACCCGAGTGCGAAATCCAGAAACCAATTTTAAGAACCCCATGCTCCCATTTTGGAATGTCTCAAATTCATTACTCACCCCTGCAGTTCATGTAGAACTGGACACCATCCAGGAAATGGTTTCCTCTCTCTTATCAGCCATCCCACCTTCCAAATCACTGCCACCATATTCACCTACCCAGGTGCAAAGTTTTGTCTCTCCTGTTTTCTCTCTTCTCACAAACAACTTTGAGTCCCATTTCACTAGATCAAACTGTTTCACTACTAGCACTCACTCTGCATCAAAACATTTTATTATCCACCATTACCCATTTTCGAAGTCACCTAATTTTGCTCACTGTGAACCAGCTAACACACACTTAACTCCTACCACAGCAATATACAGGCTCTCTACCCTTACCCAACCTACTTCCTCAAGGGACTGGTCCATCAGCTCCCTGGAATAGGAGCTCTTTGCCAAGGGTATTGGTTCCCTAGCCTTCCCCAAAAGACTTCCCATGTTCACCTTCACCAATGTCCTCCCTCCCACAAGTCCTCTTTACTTTCATCCTTATCTTGCCTTCTCACATCTGGAGCTACTTTTATCTCTCCTAGTGCCACACCTGCCATTTCCCTCCAACTATCAATACTAGCCAAATCAAAAGATAATGACCTAAATTACTTCAATGCCCGTAGTCTTCTTGCTAAACTTGATGAACTCACATAGTTTATCAACAGACCCCAAAATTATTGCTGTAGTAGAAACCTGCTTCTCCAGATGTTTCAGTCTCTGAAATTGTCCTCTCAGTTAGACTCAATCATAATCGACATACATCATAATGTATTCAGGTCATCTCTACTTGCTCCATCATCTCCCTCCTATCTGAATGTATTGTCTCTCAAAATTCCCAAGTTCACAATAATTTCAGGGGGGAGGAACAGGGGGGGCGGAGGGGGCGGCCGCCTGACCAATATTTTGGACCAACTGTATCTTGTGTTAATAATTATGGAACTAGTGCATTGTTTACTTAAAATAGTACTATTTTACCTTACATGTGGCCAGTCACTAGCTGTATTTAAAATTAACATCCACTTAACAAGTCATTGATTATTACATGAGATGATGATGTCACTGAGTGACTTGTTTAATGATGCATGCAATACATGTGCACTGCCAGAGCAGGTGAGCACTGAGCACATGGCAATCATTAGCTTTGATTTCTAGGATTGCTTGACAGTCTTTCTCTGTGTGTAATCAGTCACCATGGCTTCAAATTCTGCCTCACTGTCAGCGCAGTTCCAACCAAGAAGTAGTTTTAAGTTCCCAAAGAAGAGATATGGAAAATATGAAAGATCATTCAGAGCTGAGTGGTGTCAACAGTATTCCTGGCTTCATTATGATGTACCACTTGATTCTGCTTTTTGTTACCTATGTATGAGGGCTGAACATGAAGGGAAGTTCTTGGTAAGCACTAAGAGAGAGCCATCCTTTCTTAGCAAAGGTTACACAAATTGGAAAGAAGCAACATCCTCGTTCAAGAAACACCAGACCAGTGCCTGTCATCTGGAGGCACTTGAAGCTGTAGTCACACTCCCCAAACAGATCATTGGTGATATTGGTGAAGTATTGAGCAAAGAAAACAAGGAAGTGAAGGCAGTCAATAGAAAAATGCTTTTAACTGTTTTCGAGAATATCAAGTTCCTCGCTCGCCAGGGATTGCCACTAAGGGGTAGTCATGGCCAGGAGACTGAAAGCAATTTTATTCAACTGTTACTCCTGCGAAGTTTAGATTGTCCCGAAATTCTTGCATGGATTGATAAGAAAACCAACAAGTATATATTCAGAACGAATGTCTGCAGATTATGGCAAACAAGATTATCCGGGAGGCGAGTCAAAACATTCGTGAGAGTAACTGCTTCACTATCATGGCTGATGAATGTACTGATATAGCAAACAAAGAGCAATTCACTATTTGCATTAGGTGGGTTGATGATGATCTTCAAGATCATGAAGATTTCCTTGGTCTCTATGAAGTAAACAGCATAGATTTCGACACTCTCTTCCATGCCATCAAAGATACTATACTTCGGATGCCAGGTCTCAGTATCTCTCAGTGCCGAGGCCAATGTTATGATGGTGCATCTAATATGAGTGGCATCAGGAATGGTGTATCAGCAAAGATACTTTCGGAGGAAAAGCGTGCAGTCTACACACACTGCTATGGGCATGCTCTAAATTTGGCTGTCAGCAGTACCATAAAGCAAGCCAAGGTGTGCAATGATGCCCTAGAAACAGCTTTTGAGATTTGTAAGCTGATAAAGTATTCTCCAAAGCGAAATGCTGCGTTTGATAGAATAAAGCTTGAAAATCGTGATGACCCATGGGCATACGAAAAAATTTCCCTACCCGGTGGACCATTCGAGGTGAATCGATCAGCAGTATAATTGAGAATTACACCATTTTAAATCAGTTGTGGGATGAATGTTTAGAGAAAGGATTAGACCCAGATGTAAAAGGAAGAATATTTGGAGTGAAAACACAAATGGCAAAGTTTAACTTGCTGTTTGGTCTGCATCTCAGTGAACGCATCTTAATGATTACAGATAATTTGAGCAAGACATTGCAAACAGAGTCTCTGTCTGCATCAGAAATGCAATTTATTGCGAATCATACAGTCAAAACCTTAAAAGAAATGAGGAGTGATGAGATGTCTGAGCTATTTTATAAGCATGTTCAATGTGTATGTGTTCGTACACACGTTGAAGAGCCCTCATTGCCAAGGAAAAGAAGAGCACCAAAGGTTCGAAGTGGGTGAAGGAGATGGTTACCACAGTCCAACAGTTGAAGATCACTATCGCAAGCTCTATTTTGAAGTACTGGATTTTGCTATTTCAAGCATTCAAGATCGTTTTGATCAGCCAGGGTATGCTGTCTACCAGAACCTTGAGGAAGTGTTAATGAAAGCTCAACTAACTTGCAAGCTGTCATTGACTTTTATGGTGATGACTTCAATGAGAGTGAGCTTTCAACACAATTGCAAGTCTTCAGTTCAAGCTTTCCCAGGAATGAACAAAGCAAGATTATCACTCTACATGAAATTCTACATTTTCTGCAAGGTCTCTATAAAGGTCAAAGGGTTTTTTACAAGCAAGTTTGCTGGATAGCCCGTCTGATCCTTGTTTTACCTTCTACAAATGTGGCCAGTGAAAGAAGCTTTTACTGCTATGAAGTGAGTGAAGACCTACTTACGTAGTACAATGAGTCAACCAAGGTTGAACCATATTATGACTCTAAATATCTACAAGGATATGTTGGATAAAGTAGACCTTACCGATATTGCCAGTGAATTTGTTTGTGGTAGTGAACACAGACTTCGAATCTTTGGTAGCTTTAAATAAACTCAAGACTCACTGTAATTTATTAGTATTCCTTTGTCATTGAAAGTAGTTATGTTTTCATGTTCTACCTAAATTTTTGCCTGACCAATACAAAATAGCTTCCTCCACCACTGAATTTCCCTACATTTTACTGTCCACCTTCATGATGTGATCACTTTATTACTTATTTGAATCCCTTGCAACCTCATATTCATTCCCACCTTTCCACGATGGAACCATTTTGCTAGTGGAAAACTTTACCACTCACTGTATAAAATATCAGACCCTCTTTCTCTCAACCAAATTGTCCACCCAACTCACTACTTCCACAATGGCATCCCATCATTGATCTTGTATATTTACCCTCCATCCTCACTCCCACCCACTATTAGTCTGTCCTCCAGTGACTACAGCTTTTTTTCTTTTTTTCTCTACATCTTCAGCTGATTCTCCATCTCCCTAACTATATATACACCTCACAGAATGTGGTTATGCAATAGAGCTGACTTTGCTCAAGCACATGACTTCATCTCTTTCACAGTGACATCAACTTTTCAGAGAGTACATTGATTATTGAGATGGTTGTTATAATTTTCCCATTGGATTGAAGCCTCCTGGCTCATCTTTAAAGATTTTATTTGTATCATACAAATCCCTCTAAGCTAATCTACCTGTCACCCCATACTAACCCTCCCTGAATCTCCCTAAATGAATTAAAGTTAGAAATTCACTTGTCAGATGGCTTATCTCCTAATCTCCTAATATCTGTTCAGCCTATCATGATATTGAAAATGCTCACTTACTTTCTCCCATTCTGCAAAGTGCCGCTTCTTCCAACAACTCCCATCTTCCCCTATCTCTAGTTCAATTTGGACATCTATCATAAAATGGGTAATAAATTATCATGCAACCCTACTATCACATACCAATGTCTGGTCTGTATTTCCTCTCAGTCCAAAGCTGAAGCACTAAATCAATCCCTTTGCACCTGTTTCAACAAATATTTCCCCCTCTCTTCAATCATCCATCCTTTCTTCCTCTTTTTTCTTGCCAACCTGAGCTCTTCTTTCTGCTCCCCAGATGGCATTACTGACCTTCTCTTTAGCATTCCCTTTGACAAATTTTCTGGCCCAGATACTATCTCTGCTAAAATGCTTCAATCTACTGCACACTATATATCTACTCCCCATTCCTTAATCTTTAATTTCTCCCTCTCTGCATGTGTTTTTCTCACAGGTTAAAACCATTCCCTGATTGTTTCTATCCTAGACATCTCCTCTCTCATCTTCCTCTAACAATTATTGCCAAATCTCCCTATTGTTTATTATAAGAGAGCCCACATATTCAGCTATTTACATTGGCATATTTTGTCACATCAATTGGATTTCATCCATGTTTTCAACATAAGCTGCCTTCCTTGTATATGTTCCCAACATTGGCTAGCTTGCTTAGATATCCACAAAACTGTATGTACAGTCTTCTGATACAGCCTTTAATTCTCTGCCACATATATTCCTAAACACCTTGTACTCTCTCAACCTTTATTCTGCTGATTCAACCTTACCTTATAACTCACCCACAAAGTGTGGCCAACTGGGAATCTTTTTTTCCTCAGCTCATACCTCCCTAGGACTACACCATATTCTCTTTAATCTCTATATAAATGATATTTCAAAGAGGATTTTACACTTACTCTCCTATCCCATCTATTCTCTTTCACTTCCTCCATCAGCACTGAGTAATCTGACATTAAATTTACATGTATACCATCTTGGATATTTTCTCATTTCCTCACAATCAACCCAAATAAGAGTAAATGCATGATTGCTAACCGTAAACATCTCGCCTCTCATTCTTCCATATATTAGTTCTCAAAATCACTCTCCTTGAAAGTCATCTCTTGCTGTACATGTTTAGGAGTTACTCTCACCTCTCCTGGAATCGTAAAGTTTGCACCCAAACCAGGAAAATATCTTCTCGTAGACTTCTCAGACTTTTCATTTCTCTCATCCATTAGCACTGATTCAAGTTCATGTGGAGGGACACACATTTTAGGTGGAGGCTAAACTGCTCCTCTATGTGGGTACTTTCTCCTTTTTGCAATTCTAAATTTCTTGAAAATATCCAGCACTTTGCACAACGACACTGTACTCACCAGTGCACTTCTGATCATGCCTCCCTTCTCTTCACTCTTCAATCTCCTACTCACTCAAAATCCACAAGAAAATCATATCCACTTTTCTCCAGACTTCATTCAATCAGCTCCAACTCCTTAATCCCCTCTTGCCACTACCATCCATCTAACCTTTTAATTCATTTCTCCTGCACCTTAGCTATTCCCTCTGCCATCACATTTGGGAACTCATTCTAACCCTCCATTAGATCTCGTTTCTCTCTCTCTCTTCCCTCAGATGATTGCTAGATCATAACTTAATAAATTAATGACATGCTCATGATAAGCTTCAGCTATTAAGTTCATTTATCATAATTGAAGGCAATCAGCTACCACTGCAGTTTGTTACGTGCTAAATTCTAGCATATTGATTGGCCAGACACTCAATGCTCGACAATGGAATAGAAGTAGTTCTTATTCCAACATAATCTATTGCACTACCAAATCATCGCATCATATAATACCATTGCTGGTTCACAATATATGATGGAATGATACATTACATACATTTTTTTTGGTAAGTATCATATTTTAATCTGGTCTTTAGCCCTCAGGGTAGATTAAAGACTTCTACCCTGAGTAAAAATATGCAACTATTTTGTTTTGCATTTGGTCAACTATTTAAAACAAAATAAAAAATTGGTAAGGGCTTGGGCGAGGTTGGGGCTTGTGAAAAAACCAAAAACAACAACCTAGTCCTCTTCCTATTTAGCCCTTAGAAAGATGATATGAACCATGAAAAATGAAGGCTTCCATATTTTTCCCCGCTTGGGCTCAGCATTTATCACCTTAGTGGGAACAGATAGCAATTATAATTATGTCAAAATCAGAACAGTACACAAACAATATTGCCAAAACATCACATTCAAATAATTGGAGGAAAGACACGCATATATGGCAAGGTGTCTTTACGTTCTCTTCTTCCTATGATAAAGGGTAAAGGGTCATCTAACAGTACTGGACCTATAACAATACACTGTACTTCAAAATTGTCTTGCTATAAAATATTTATTATTGCATATTTGGTATTTTAATTTTTTTTAAATTTATCTGTTCTTCTTATTTTTATCATTAATTTTTGTTGTTGTTGTTTGATTGTTTCATTAGTTATTTATTCTCTTATATATTTTTTATTTATTAAAAAAAATTAAATTATATGTAGTTATTAGTGTTTCTCTCTCTCTCTACCTCCCCCCTTTTGTTGCTGCCACATCTGATTGATGTACAGACCATGTTACCAGGGTATGATTTGCATGATAGCTATATAGCTACCGCCTACCAGTATATCGACCTGTGTTAGTCTTGATCTCTGATGAAGATGAGGGCATCTAGCTGAAACATTGAGTGAGTATAGATTGAAGTTGATTATCAAGAAAATGATTGTATCTATGAGTGTTTGCTGACAACAAAGGATTGATCTGTTGAAAAAGGAATGTCTATTCCCTACATTACAACAAGTTAGATGACCCTTTACCATTTAAATTCCAGGTTTTTTTTTGTATAATGAATTTAAATGGGATGCCTACCAGATTACAATAAAAAGACTTGGTTTTAATAAAGAGTGATATTGTCGACATCCTAGAGTAAGTAGAAAATAGTTTAATAAAGAGTGATATTGTAGGCATCCAACTATTTCAATTTATTATTGAGAGTATATATGTAGAAGATACTTTTGTGATGGAGTAATTACAAATTTGTGTGAAGGACTTGTATACAGCTATCTGATTTTTATGGAAGACAATTCTGTGGTGGGTATAAGATGTTCAAGATGGCTATATTTTGTTACTTTTCTCTCATACTTCTATTGTCAACAAGCATCATGGGTCTGACAATTGTATTTTCAGCTTGTTTTTCAGATAAATCATCATAGTTTTCTTCTCGGCTTCAGGTAACAGTTATTATTATATCTAACTCAGATATTTTCTTGAAGTTCCTATAGCTTGACCTCGTGATGTCAGCAACTTGCTATATACATAAATATGATAAATGATTGGTACATATTATAATAGGTCCAAGTTTACTTTTGGTATACACCAATAAACCTGAGCATGCAGGAATATTGTGGTGATAACCCATACTTAGCAATGCAAGATATTTGACTCATATTGGCAGAATTACACATCATAATTTAGTAAAGCCTATCACGAGATAAAGTCACAAAATGATTCAGAAGCCTTGTGTCTGTAAAGTGAAGTGAATAAATCATGTTTTTATTATTATGTCCGCCATTTTCTGATATGCACCGTTTAAATTAAGTAGTGAACTTCCCCACCTAAATGATGAAGAATACTACACAATCACTGTGACTAGGTGAAATGGACTTCAATTCACAAGTTCACTGCACAATGTTGTGATGTTTAATGCATATTTTATAATGTTCACTGCATGACATTACATGTAGTTAAATGAACTTGATTACACGTCGTCTTCACAAAACATGCATGTTTGAAATTGACTCTGTCAAACAATGGCTTCTCGACAATGTGTAATGATGAGAACTCATTTCAAAATCTACCATGCCAGTAGCACCAATTATAAAATCTGTAGATAATAATGAGATATACTTCATCCGGTTATAAAAACATTCACCTCTAAATAAAGAATAATAATTTCCATTGATTGGACTTCTAGTTTGGGAGAACATGCTATTGTTGTTATTCCTCAATAATCAGACTGGAATGCATGCAAGTTACTACAATATTGTTAGAGATTGTAGAAAATATTCTGTCCTGGGGTAATTCAGAATAATAATTTCTGTGGACGAATTCTTTACAGCTATCCATGATGTTCATATTGCATGCTGGGTATAAAAATATGCTCAGGATTTTGTTTCTTTACTTGATATTTACTTAATATAATAATGATACTGAGTAGTGTCATGGAGTAGATTTTTAGCTTATTTTCCAGTTTTCAGTGGAAATAATTTCTCTCCACCACAAATATTGCTAAACACTTTGAAAAACAATTAAATAGGTATGAAGTTAAGCAAAGGATAATGGGGTAAGCGACAAGATCCTTAACAAGCCAGCATCCAACTCTATTTCTGGTCATGTTCACAAAAACACTAAATGGATATATATTTCTGATGAAGGCAAAAGTATGTAGTAGCCTTGTACACAATGATGATAGGAGGATTACTTTGGAGAGGAGCAAGATGTTGCCTCTACAACTGAAGAAGGTAACTCTTCAATGGTGCTTCTTGAGAGAGGCATAGAGCAGTTTAAACAACTCCAATTAAAAACCCCATCTATAGTCATTGTGTTAAAAGCTAAAGAGAAAAGAGAAAAAACAAAAGTCAACAAGCCAACAAGCTAGAAGCAACTAATGATATGTGCAACTCTGGGTTGAAGATGATAATGAAGCCACTTAAGTCAAATCCAAATAGTTGTGTAACAGGTCATGGAGAAAGAAGTTATGCTGAAGGTTAATGATGGGGTAACAGAACCTTGGAATAGAGAAGACCCCATTTTAAATCTGATCCAAGTGGTGACTTTTTCAATTTGAAAACTGAAGCACTTGTTTGAAATGTTGGCAAATAAAGTATAAAGCTTTTCAATATGTGGAAACATCTCAGTGAACTGGGAATGGGGTATTTGAATATTACCGATCAAAGGAATTCTTATGAATTTCTGAGGTAGTCTGACAAGGCTCTTTAAAAGAAAAAGAATATCTGCTTCCAATTCATGCATGACCTAACTGGCAGTTAAAAACATTAAGTGCCTCAGTTTGTGGCAATTGTCTGTTGTTGGTAATTGTCCTCTTTTTAAAAATTTTTACTTGCCAATCGTCGGCCATCTTTCCAACCTCAACAAATATCTTAGCAACGCTATGCTCAAACATATACACGCACCAAATTGGCGTGGCGTCCGCGTGGGTGTGTGGCAACGCTAGAGTTCTAGCGTTGAGCGGCTTAACTTGACATTTCAGTTATTTTCGTACGTAGCATCCATTGCATTTAAAGATTAAAATGACTAAGTCAGTTACTCTCAGCAGGTCTAAACGTGTTCTACGTGGCTTAAAATCACTTTTCTGCTGCTTTTGTATTGGGAAAAGAAAACTAACTGATGACTCCTCAAATAGTTCACCTGTAAGAAAGGGTCATCTTGCTACTCCCACTTTATCAAAAGTAGTTGAGCCTGTCTCCAAGGTATCTGAAATGGGAGGATACAGAGTGTAAGTCAAGCCAATACTTTTTTTGGTGATGTTGCTGTTAATTAGTACTTTTCATACTAGGTCTCACTCGGGAACAAACCACATTGCCACCAGCAGTTATGAAGAAATGAGTGGATATGGAAATGATATCTACCAAAATCAAATTGGACTACCCTGGACAAATGAACTTTCTGGGAATTGTAAGTTGTTTTCCCCATACCAGATAGAGAATAATTTCTACAGCTAATCAGAAATCACCTATGGAACACCCCATATAGGATTTTGTGTTGACACCAAAAATGGTCTGGGACCAGCTCAGAACCTTCTAATTTTGCTCCAAAATTTACCAACCTAACTATTTTTGTTCGAAAGCTAGCTCTGTCACCAACGCAGTGACCACCATAGATGGTATAAGTTTTGCTAGGAATCTAGGGGGCTGATTGATGAGGAATCAAGATGCTAGGAATCTAGGGTGCTGTTAAGAGGAATAAAGATGCTCGGAGTTTAATAGCAGCTTTATGTGGTGTAGAGCTGGATTCAACTAAGCAACCAGATGGTGTAAAAGTCCAGCTTTAAAGGGAATCCAGTATATTATATGTACAAAACATAAACTAGATAGTTTTGAAGTACTTACATGTTATTCAAACTGTTATGGTTAGCCCTGTACTGTATAACTAACCCACAACCTCTGCCTGTCTGTCTGATATCTGGTCTGAACTCAGTCCCTGTGCTAATTCTATAACTGCCGAAAAGTAATTAGAGAATGTATCTTGACTCACAATATCATACAATACAGAGGGGACTCTCCTAGCTGAGCAGACTGTTCCTTTTATAGGTTATCTACTCATCTCTGACAGGTCCCTATAGCGAATAACATTACAGCCAATCAGATGACTACACCTGTTAGGTATCTACAACCAATCAAATGACTACACCTCTTAGGTAACTCTTTTATATACTGTCTGTGCATTGCATGACTATATATGTTAACAATAGTTCAACTAGCTAGCGGGCTGACACTCCCTAACACAAACATCAATGCCACGCAACCTTTTGGCCCTGGTCACTTTTGATGTGGAAGGACAAAGTTTACAAACTATTTTATTGTAAGTGTGCATTGTTAATCTTTCCTATTTGCACACAGATGAGCCTGGAACGACGAGTGATAATGATTTCAGTGTGCCACTTTTCGGACTGGACATGTCAAAGTGCCGTATCATAAAATCTTATAACTTGAAATTTAAAGAATGCGTTAGTAAAGGTAAAGCCTATGTTACAATATATGCTGCAATATATGCTGCAATACTGTAAAAAGCTGTTTGTTAAGTTTTTACGATTGACAGCAGGAAAATTTAAATATGTGAGATTGTTATTCCAAAAATTAGGAAATATATGCATGCAAAGAATGCTACTCAGTAGACCATCAAATACCTAAGCTGGATCTAGAACAGTCAAATCTAAATGGACTCTCTGCTGTCAAGGCTGCACCTAACCTAACAACATGGTACCTTTCTCAATAACAATTGACAATAATTATGGGTTTAATGCCCATGCTATTGGTAATGGCTTCCAATTTACGATATTTATGCAGTATTATCAGTCATCAGAAATGTACATACTAAAGCTTTACAGCCATGTGATTTCATATCAGAAAGGTTCAAAGATTCCTTCTTCATGACTTGAGGGGTGATATGCTAGCTAGTCTATCGACAGTGAAAACACTTTGTTTCTCTAGCACTATAATTTTAGATCTAAGACCTTCGTGTTATTTTAGCTTTCAGCTGTCATGTACCTTGGTCTTCTGTGCTCAAGTATCATTTGCTTGTTTCAGCATACTTTTTTAGTCATTTGCTTTTTGTTGAAAACACAATGTTTGCCAATGTAACTCTCACCATATCAGCAATTACAGTATTGTTCTAGAAGAGTCATGTTAGATGCAGTCTTGCTAGCCAACGACTCGATTTTGATTTAACTGTGTGAGCTTTAGTGAAGCTTTTTAATACAGTAACCAAGTTCAATCTTTGTACAGATATATCCACTAGAGTCCATAAAGAGTTCTTTACCATGGCCTCCAATACTATGCAGAACACATTTATTTCCATGCATAAAGCTTGTATTTCAATGATACGATATTGACTACTTTGTTCTAAGCATTCTCCAAACTTGTCTCACAGTAGTAGTTAAGACAACTTCCTCTTCCTAGAATACTCTGGAGATAGCCATGACTCTCATCAGCAAATATTTTCAATGAAATATCAATTTTATATACATATTACAATATATGGTAATAATTATTGGTTAAGTTTAGACATAATGATCCTACAGTATGTAGAAAATAGTTTAATAAAGAGTGATATCGTAGACATCCTAGAGTAAGTAGAAAATAGTTGAGTGATATTGTAGGCATCCAACTATTTCAAATGTAGATTTAGCGATAAATTGATAGTACATTATTGAGCATGTGATAAATATTGGAGAGTAAGTGGTCATTCAAATGCAAACATATTTCCATATGCATATTATCTGTAAATGATACATTACATTTACAGGGTAAAATGTAAAATTATGTCTAATAGTCCTGAAATATCTTATGCTTACTATTCTAGAGTATGCACTTCAGGGAGAAAAATTCTTCTACTAAAACTGAACCCTTAGATGATGACAGATAGAATATAAAAAAATTATCTGTTTTCATATGTGGCAAAATTAAAAAATTTAAGCTGATGGCACCATCTTTACTTGCATGAAATTTTCAAGAAGGAAGTTAGCTGTACTTCAGGCTGTTATTTTAAGGCTGGATTTAAGTCCAAAACCAAGAGTACAAATTTTGTTCAGTATCTGCCTAGTTTGTAGCTAATTATATGCCAAGTTTTAGCTTATAACTAAAGATGCTTCTATAGTAGCTTAACTTTTATATTCTTTTCTTACCTTTTTCAGATCAAGATGCATCTGCCATGGAAGTTGATGAATATATTGGATTTATATATGTCTGATCTTAGATTTGAGAGTCTATAAGTTCGGTTCTGCTAAATGTTTAGCTAAAAAAATTTATGTTTATCTAGTGGCTATGGCTCTTTTGCCAGCTTTCTATCTGTCTTGTTTATCTCCTGAAAGACTATAATTCTATAGTAAATTTAATTTACAAAGAATTTGCTAACTTCTTCAAGTCTAAGATGTGCATGCCCAATAAGGAGCTAGAAGAAGGACCTTAAACTCCATGGGCACTGGAAGTAGTCGTACAAGTTACACATTTGACGATAATTATTATAATACAGCATGGGGCCATAAATCTTTTTTAAGGTTAGTATATGCTTGTCCTGCAGGTAAGTTCGACCTATAATTATTGTACGCGTGTATTCTATAATGTTATTATATTTATTGTTCATAACTAGACATACATTAGTCTCTTGAAGCTAATATATGCTTGGTCTATCTTCGAATTTAGTTCAACTTACAATAACAAGTCCTCTGCAACACCATGCGAACTCCACTTCTACTATATGCTGCCCTCTAGATATATAAATGTTTCAGCCCAAGTTTTACGCACTCTCTTAATCTCCACATCGCATCCATTCAAGACATTGTGCACAATATTTGATCTATGCTGTATAGTTACCTTTAGTAGTTTAGAAACAGCTGCCTCCTGGAGCTGGAGAAAATTATGGGGACCAGGACATCCACTACAAATGGAGGAGGATAATTTGATCAATATTTATGGTGTGCAATAAAGGGAATGCCACAAAGAAGAATTCTAATCTGTGACCATCTAATTTTTACGCGTGTCATGAAATCATGAGCATCGACTCAGCATAAAATTTAATTATATTACATATTTGCAACAGTTATCTAGGCAGGGAAATCAGTAGACTTTTAACATTGATGTTACACAAACACTTTTTTATTAACTAATAACCTTCTCAATAATCAACTTAAAAAAATTGTATTCTCTCGACATTTCGACTATATGCTCTAGCCTTCATCAGAAATTCTATAGCTACATAATATCAACTTTATTCCTGATGAAGGCTAGAGCATCTAGTCGAAATGTCAATTTGAAGTCGATTATTTAGAAAGTTATTATTATGTCAATTGAGAGTTCATTGAAAGATTAACTTTCATGTTTGCAAGTATTGAAATAATTTTAGTTTAACAGCTGTGTTTCAGTAGGTGATTTGATTATGAATGTTCTACAAGCTGTAGTAGTTTAGTTCTAAGCACTCTGTGGTGGGGAGATTTGATATGTCTTCTAATTGTCTTAGGTAAGCATGTAGGATTGGTTTACAGAGGTCAATTGTTCCGCAAAACAGTCTTCACCAAAAGAGAGAATGAAGTTGCCATCAAAACTCTTCAAGGTAAATGATGGTGATTAAACATTTGTACGTACATGATGCATTATTTCTTATTGCATCAGGATCTTATCACCCAAGTCTGGTAAAAGAACTTCTGAAGGAGTCTTGTATACTGTCAAAATTCAAGCACCGCAATTTACTTTCTCTAATTGGAGTCTGTGTGGATGGAGGTTTAGTCCCTTTTATTGTCATGCCATTTATGACCAATGGCAACCTCCTTGATTTCCTGGACAAAGAGAGTGAGCATTTGAGTGTTGTGCCATTCAAGACAACTGGAGAACTGACAGTGAGTTTATAACATTACAAATATGTCAGTTCTATCAACTTTAACATCTCTAGATGAAAGTTGAAAACAAGCTATTGGAAATGTGTCTGCAAGTGGCCAAAGGTATGAAGTACTTGACCAACAAACGAATGGTACATAGAAACCTGGCAGCAAGAAACTGCATGTGAGTTTATACTAGATCATAATCAGTCAGGGAAGATGGCGATATTGGGTATTAGTAGGAAAATACTATACAAAATTCTAGTAATGCAAAAATGAGCTGAAACAAGGAAAGCAGTGTTTGGATCACATAATTTCAATGGCTATTTAAAACAAATCATGATCTATAATTATAATACCAGTTTATGCACTTCTCGAAGTTGCTATTCTGTAGCTGAATATATGAACTACACACAAAGATTACATATTCAGTCTTGTAAGTATTGTGAGCTGAATAGCTGAGCAACATCCATCAGAGGAGAAACCAATGATTGATAGAAGTCTATCCATGAACACATAATATTCTTTCACGAATATATCAATGAGTAGTATTTCTGTTCTAGGATGATGTGGACTTAGCAAAGATGTCATACCTGTTTATATATAATGGTCTTGAATTAATGTCAGTATATTTACCAGTTTTTACTATGGAAAATGAAAAGATTCACTTCCTTATTGCAGAAAAGTTCTAGCAGCATGCAAGCCTCTAGAAAAAAATTCAACCCCGGTAGCGTTTCATTAATCTGCAAATGAGAAACTGAGATATGATATTATGAAATAATTTTGATCATACCACATTTTTGTGCACTCTATATTTGACCAGCCACACTGATACATGGCTTTGTGTTTGGAGTGTAAACTTACTGACAATAATTAATTATTAACAGGATTGACTCACACCTTGTGATTAAACTGTTCAATTTTGGATTTTGTGAAAAACTTGAACCATCGAAGAACTACTTGAAACATACAGAAAAGGATGTGAAGTTTTCTCTGAAGTGGATGGCTCCAGAAATTTTTGTTGATAACTTATTCTCGGAGAAAACTGACTTGGTGAGTTTGTGATTATAGTGTCTAGTTTGTAACTTATGGAAACAGTACAATATAATATGAAATATGTATGCTATACCTCACATTTAGTTTCCAGCTATAATGCAGAGTCAGAATTTTCATGGTGTATAACAGCCACTCTGTATTGAAGTTTAGATCTCCTCTCCACTATCAAATGAAGTGTCTTAAATATTAAGAATGGCATGAAATATGGCCAGACAACCCTGAAGTTTTAACTGTCACAGAGATAGATTTGTGGCTGCTAAACTGTAGCAGTTAAATTGATACATCTGAGATTTATTTCCTCAACTCACATTTCCACTAGCTTGCTGCATGGTCTCTGCATTATTGAGTGTATGTACAGATCCAGACAAATGGCATCAAATAGTAGAAGTTTATCATTCTTCCAAATTATTGCTTCAAGTTAAAGATTGTTGAGTTAAATTGAAGCCATTTTTTCAGCTATGAATGTTATATCCGCTATTTAATAGAGTGGTTTAAAATAAAATAAGTTGTTCTCCTCTATGCATATGTTTGGTTATCAGGTAACCAACTACATTGTTATCATTTTGCATGTAAAATATTTAAGATTTCTTATCTATATAATATGTGGAGTCAATGCAGCCAGTTTTCTGGGTTAAAACATTAAAAAAATCTAAATGACCATCATTAAACTTTTAGTGTTAAATTTTGATGGTTTTCAATGACAGATAAATAAGTGTTTCCCTATTCATAGATTACTCATGTGCTTGCCTCATTTTATGTCCTATTTGAGTATTAATGAAATCCTATAAAATTGTCACACAAGGAAAAGTGACTAACACAATGTTGTAACACACAGAAATAAACTAATCTATATATCTGGCATTAAGATTCTAGATTGAGAGCAAACTACAGAATCACAAGAAATACACCATGTTGTTCAGTGTTTTGTTAGTGCTCTACTATCTCTGAACCTTTAAGTATGCCCTACATGGGTTGAGTTTCAGTAATTTGGATGCATCCACAACATTTTCCTATAGCTATTATTTGGATGGCAGCTGTCACATAAACCTCAGTATTGGAATGCTTGTGATTTGGTTACTAGTTCTGCAAGGAGTAATGCTGGAATGAATTATTTCACCAAGAAAATATTTTTGTTTATATTTGGCAAATATAATATTTAAGCATTAAGTATATAGCTATGATTTGTAGTCCACATACTGAAGACTAGAGCATCTAGTCGAAATTCGAGTGAATAAAAATTGAAGTTGATTTATTGAGAAGGTGATTTTAATGTTATAACAGAGTTCATTGAGTGATTATTATTTTAATTTATGTTTTTCCCTTTTGCCTTAATAAGTGTCTATCTTATCTGTAAATGGCTCTACTCTATTTCATACAGTGGGCCTATGGAGTAACTTGCTGGGAGATCTTCAGTTGCGGCAAGATTCCCTATTCCCAAGTAGCTGAAAAGGAACTTCTTCCAATGCTTCGCTCTGGGTATAGGATGGTTAAGCCCTACAACGAAGCATGCTCCGATAAATTGTGAGGCAGGAAGCATGGCTATTTGATGTCATAACTATTGGAAGATGTTTATTTGGGTTACAGAACGACATAGAATAGTAGAGCTTTCTAATAGACTATGTGTTACACTGCTGGTTCTTTATCTTGTCTTAAAGCCCATCTGGATGCAGCTGCATAACTGGGGCACGCCCTGTTTGCTCATCATCCATCCAGATATTAAAGCCACCCCTAATATTTCAACAAGGATTGTTGAATGTTATTCAGCATGACAAACTATAGCAAAAACCTTACAAGCTTCCTGATTTGCATTGGAACATTCAATCAGTATACTTTTAAAATTTGTTTGCCACCAGTAGTGAGCATATCCCCTTTTTATTCTCTACACTTACATATGGCAAGTTTAATAATTATTTTGTCTTATGTTAATTGTATCCTAGATATCAAGATCTTCAGATGACATGCTGGGCAGAAGATCCAGCCAAAAGACCTCACTTTTCAAGTATTGTACATCAAATAAAACACTTCATACGCGACCGATCTAGGAATTCTGCATCCACAGTACGAAGAGCAGATGACATAGTGGTTATACCTGTACTCGATGATGAAAGTGTCTCTCCCCCTCTAGTAGGTCCTCCATGGTACAGCAGAGAGCACTCCCATTACAAAAATACTCTCCCAAGAAATATTCCTACTTCAGCATGTCTCATGCCAAACTTTCGTTTTAGAAGGTATTATTGAATACCCCACCTTGGATTTGTTATTTACGCTGGTGAGATAACTTGGTGGCACTTCCAGTCATTCTCATCTACTGAATATGTTGAAAAGTGATCAGCCTCTGGAAGATAAGTAAAAAATGTACAGTATTCCATATATGGATTAGTCTGGACCAACTCTGTTCTATAGTTTACATATTAATGGACCTCATCATGTTATATTACTTTGAACTCTAGCTGGACAAAAAGATTAGACATTTATCTAAAACCTTCCAAATAGAGCAATTAATTTTATACATAATTATATAAACTAGTATCTGCTTAGTTTTCTTATAATTATTTTAAGCTAGTCTATATATGTATACGTGCTGTATTTGGAAGTTTTTGGATAAATGTCGAATCTCTTTGTCAAGCTACACTTCAGTGTAAAATTACATGATGATATGTAAACTCTAAAATAGATTTGGTCCAGACTCATGCTGTGTCTGGAATACTGTACATGTTCAAAGGAAAAGATTTATCTTCCACAGGCTGACATTTTTAGCAGATGAGAAGGAATGGAAATGTCACCTCACCAGCATAAAATATAGGTTTAGCATGTGTCATGCTAAGGTGGTAATATTTCTTCGCGAGTATATTCATAGAAACTCTGAAGATTGGTGGATCAGAATTTGAACTCATCCTCATTACCTCATTGCAAGATTTCCTAATTATTTTCATGTATCAAATTACCATGTGAAATGCATATATTTTGCAGCTGCATTATTCTTATAGAAAAACCAAAAATTCTTCACCATTCACATACCTCACTTCTTCATAATTTCTTCTTTTCCCTTTCAGTGCCTCCCTTTTTATGTGTATGTGTTCCCTCCACTTCTTAGGTGAGGGGGAGAGGAGATTGGTCAGAGGGTGGGAGGGCTACCTATGAGTAGCATGATAATAAGCTACTAGTTTGCATTCTTGCCATTATGATGGAGAAAAACTCTCTAGGAAGTAACAGGACTAAGTGACGATTCTGGTTGGAGGTGTTGTATTAGTAAGCATCAGCCACTATACATAGCAGGCCACTGTCAAACTGTATTATTTTCTTACAATGGAGCATTCAGATGGTTAAATATTCATTTAGAAATGCTAACATTTTGGGGAAAGAAACAGTCATATAAGAGATATGCCTAATTGTCTATGAGCAATTTGCATCCAATCTTCCTTCATTAAACAGCAATAATAAAAGTGACAGGCCAAGCCTAATATAAGGTGGAACCCTGTGGGAGGGAGTTATTCTGCAACCTGCTAGGACAGTACTGGTTGTTTACACTCCTATTGTTGGTGTTACGCTATTGTATTGACCTTTTGGCAGGAGGTGTTGGATTAAGCTGCCATCATGTATAACTGTACTCTTTGCAGTGTTTAGACACACACTATGATTAAATATTCACTCTGCACTTGCTGACATTTAAAGACAGAAGGAAACAGACAAATAGAAGACAGCACAAAGCAACCAAAGTATCCCAGAGATATGTGGGAAACAGATTGATGAGCGGGAGTCTAGGGTGAGAGCTAGCCATGGTCAGCATCTTGTCATCTAGGCAGTAAACATGTTAGAAGATAGCACAAAAATCTTAAAAGACAACATATCTAAACCATTTCAAAGAACATGTCAGGGGAGATCGTGAAAGCCCTCCTCAGGAGCTAAATATAGATCTAGACCAGATAAGACAGAGTGAAGATGTCATGAAAGAGCATAATGCCATATATTATATTACTAACAACATACTTAAAAATGTGAAAAATATTTAATAAAACATAAGTCCTGCATTAAAATATGTTTTGGGGGACACAAAGACACATGGTTGGGCCAGGCAGCATGGTACACGAACTCTAGAGATTTTCAGCAGAAACCTCAAATGCCAATTGCTAATTTGTTTTTCTTCTCTCCATCGCAAATATTGCTAGACACTTTGGAGAAGAGTGAAAACTATTAAATAGGTATGAAGTTAAGCAAGATTAATGGGGTAAGCTACAAGAACCTTGCCAAGCCAGCATCCAATTATATTCCAAAAAATTCTAAATATTCCTGGTGAAGGCTAGAATATCTAGAAACATTGTACACAATGATGATAGGAGGATCGATCACTTTGGTGAAGAGCAATATGTTGCCTCAACAACCAGTGAAGAAGGTAACTGTTCAATGGTGCTTCTTGATAGAGGCATAGAGCAGTTTAAACAACTCCAACTTAACCCTTTCATGGTCGGGTTTTTAAAATAAATATTGCTACCATTACTAAAATTAACTGTATTGTCTCAAATATTTATTAAAGTCCATAGCAACCATATATTTTTGGAATCACACATAGTTACTTCATATGTAGGTGTGGTTTATGTTGCCTAGCTACAAAGTATGTGGTTGTAATTGTGGTTTTAGTAATTAATTTTTGAATTTCAAGTCAATTATTGTTCTATTTTCAAGTATATTTTATGATAACATGTTTTATACATTTGCAGGTACACAAATTTCAACCATAATGACCAGACTGCAGCATGGAATTATGAAAAACAGAAGAAAGCTTACATCACAGAGCTCAAATACCCATCAGTCACGATGAGACACCGTGACTGATGGGTATTTGAGCTCTGTGAGAGGTGGGACTGCTATTACTTTGTGTAGATCCAAAAACTGTGGACATAGAAACAGATATTTTTATATTCTATACCATTTTGAACAGTAATACTTACCTAAAGGCTGAGTAAGACTCTTATCACTAGAGCTGGAGCTGTCAACAGAAACTATATCTATTGGATCTTCATCTTCCTTCGTTACTTCTGAGTGACTAAGCTCAGGGTTTGCTCTGGGAAGGTAGCTCTCAACACCTTCGCCTTCAAAATCACTGTCATCCGCTCCAGAAAGGCCGAAATCGTCGTCTTCCAGTAAAAGCAGCACATCGCTAACGTTCAAGCACTTAGCCATGATTTCCGTGTGAGCTTTCCGGGTTCAAAGTCCTTAGCAACCGTTATGCTGTCATTGTTTTGTGAATACCACATGATAGAGCAACGTTTTAGGCGTCGTTTAATAAGATTTTTATGGGGGTAAGTTCGAACGATCTATTTTTTATGAATTTTTTAACTGCGAGACTTCTTAGGGCGCTTTAAAGCGCCCGTGACCGTTAAAGGGTTAAAGTGTAGAAACAGTTCTATAATGTTCAAATGGAATCTAATTGCCTATCTATCTATCTATCTATCTATCTATCCATCTATCTATCTATCTATCTATATATATATATATCTCTCTCTATCTACCGCCCATTTTGACAAGAATGATGATTTCAGACAGTTCATTCTCAAAACGCTCAAATAAGTCCCAAATGGGAGTTTCTCATTAAAAAGGGGAGATTTGTCATCAAAAGATTTTTTCTGTCGTTTAAAGAATAGAAACAGTTCCATAATGTTGAAAGGAATTTAATGTGCCCCTTTATACACTTATGACCGTTTTTCATCAAAACGCTCAAAACGTCCCTATTGGAGCAAAATAGAGCGTCTTTCGTCCAGATTTCTCAATAAAAGACATTTTCTATCATTTAAAAGAGTAGAAACAGTTCAATAAATGTTGAAAAGGAAGCTAATGTTCCCATTTTGACAAGAATGAGCAATTTCAGACAGTTTTTACTAAAAACGCTCAAAAACGTCCCAATTAGAAGCGTTTCGGTTAAAATGGAAGATTTCTCACCAAAAGACGTTTTCGGTCCTTTAAGGACCATCTAGAGGCACTGTGTTAAAAGCAAGAATAACCTAAAGCCAAGAAACAAATAAGCTCGAAGCAGCTCAATCACTTGCGCAATTCTGGGTGTGACGACTAGTTGAAGAAAATTATTAAACTGTAAATATAAGCTTCTAATGATCACTTAACTCAAATCCAAATAGTTGTGTAACAGGTCATGGGGAAAGAAGTTATGCTGAATGTTAAAGATGGGAAAACAGAAGGTGACCTAAGAGTAGAGTAGACCCCATATAAATCCGATCCAAGTGGTGATTTTTTCATTTGGTCTGATGAAAAATGAAGCTATTGGTTGAAATGTTGGCCAAAAAACTCTTTGAAGGACAAAGAAACACCCCAGCAGTCTGTTAATGGATTATTTGAATATTACATGTTTAACTGGTCAAATGAACTCTTATGTATTTTGATGTCTGATTTGACTGATGAGACATATTATTATGGTTCCAGAATCATGCTGTATCTGGAAAACTATACATGTTCAAAGGTAAAGAGGTATCTTCCAGTGGCTGCTTAATTTCCAACATATTTAGTAGATGAGAAGGACTAGATGTGCATCTAGTCACCTCACCAGCATAAATAAAAAATGTTCAAAGAAACTCTGAAGAATAGTGGATCAGAATTTGATTATTTTCATGTATTATATTCAAATTACCATGTGAAATGCATATATTGTGCAGCTGCATTATTCTTATAGAAAAACCAAAAATTCTTATCCACTCACATACCTCACTTCTTCACAACTTCTTCTTTTCCCTTTCAGTGCCTCCCTTTTTATGTGTATGTGTTCCCTCCACTTCTTAGGTGAGGAAGGAGGAGATTGGTCAGAGGGTGTTGTTATATCCATCTTGGTGGACAAGGTATTGTGAAAATGTGACTTTGGAATGCACATAGTTGATCCATCTTTGCTGTACACAAACATGTCATCTGGGCCAACAAAACTCTTGTCCTGCTCCATGTGAGCGTGATTTTCACAATTACCTCACGGCTCACCCGTAAACCTGGTCCCTTGACGTATGTTTTGACATTATTCTGCACCCTTGCAGAGTAGTAGCGCAGAACCTTCACCTCCTCCATTCTGTGCATCTCCTGAAGTTTTGTGCAAATGGCAGATATGTTTGAAAAAAGCATTTCCAAGTGTAAGTCTATGCCCTAGGCAGACCATATGCATGGATAGTATCTGCTGCCTCTGACACACACTTGGAATCGGCTGGATTGCAAGCACGAATCCACACCAGGGACTCTGGAGGGTTGCAAGGTTGCACTGCCTTTGGGATGGCATCCAGCAGAGGCTTCTGATACAAGTCAAAGTAATATCCATAATGAGCGGCCATTCTCACGGCAGCAAACATTAGGTTGCATGCAGTGGGGCATTCTTCAGCTTACAACTGTGCTTGATACATAATGGTGTCATCAAAGAGTATGAAAGATTGCATTCATTGTACTTGATCAAGTCCCCCAGCACTCTTCCATTGAAAGAGTTGATTGCAGTGGCCTTATAGCTTTGCAGTCTACCTCCATCGTAAGGATCTGAGGTTGAATATGCAAGAGGAATGAGGTTAGATGAGTGGCTGTGCAGAATTGTCATAAATTATCGGAGTGTCACAAGGCAGTAGCATCTTGCAACATCAGCTTGTTGAGATACATTTTGGACACTTGTACACAGTCTACTAGCTCGATTGCAGGTTGTACCCAGCCCTACTTGTGCCTTGCAACCTTGCCAATGACATCTAGCAGAAGTAAGCCTTACTCTGAAGGTCCTGCAGACACTCAGGCATTCACACGTGTTTCAATCATGGTACTAGCAGGTTGACCTTCGATTTGCAGCGTGTGCAAGCCTTAACAAAAGAATCAGAGCAATGGCTGTGAGGGAGATTCCCTCATCCATATCTGTCTCGAGCTTGGTTGCATCGGCTCAGTTTCTCATACAATCAGCAACACAACCAACTTCACCAGGTTTGATTTCACTGTCCTGAAAACATGAAGCATGATCGAGTTCGTTGTGCCCAAAAAGTGAGCTCTGTTGCTGTGCATGCTTGGTGGGATGCACAATGCTCGACTAGCAGAACTAACTCCGAACCAATGGCCATTGCCTGTTTGATATTGCCCTTAGCCCATTCCACCACTTTCAATGCTCGGACTTTAAGCAGTGACTCTCACTCAGCGTTAAAATTGAGGCTACACAGTCTAAAACATCAAAATGGTTGTTGATAATGGAACTAACTATCTCCCTTAGAGTGTCATCAAAATCCTGTAGCTTGTTTGACAGAAAACATGGTGCAGTACGAAGTAGGTCAAGCAACTTAGGAATGGAGAAGGAATGACGCAGCAAAAGCAGAGCATCCTGAATGTCAGAAACTCTCCCTGTGACCTCTTATAAGTCACTAGCAGTTTCTGATGATGCCAAACCCTTGCCTGAGAATCTAGATGTACCACACCTCTTGCCCTCAAGACCTTGGTAAGACCAATATACTAACATCACTCCCTCACTAGAGCTTGTTAGGAATTAAAGAACAATAAAACAATGGCTCAAATGCACATTAAAAACATATATCAATAAGTACAATATCACTAGTTATCTATCTCGTTGGATGATAGACTTACTCAGTCTTAATTGTCTTTCTTAATCGTTCGCTTTCTGTTCTTCTTTTCTCTTTGCTGTTCTTTTTTTTTTATAGACTCTTTCACAGTTCACGTAGTGGTTTTGTGGGTAGTCTGTCTTCTCTGATCTCTGTGGTTTTACACCTTCTGAGTAATCAGGTGAATGATTCCCACAGGTTGTTCCTCCTTTTCCAGAGGTGGTTGTCAGGATGCTCCCTGACACCCCCCCCCATCATTGAAGTGAGAGCCATGCTCTCGTGATAGGCCATCAGCATTGGCATTGCATGTGCCAGGCTTATGTACAACCTAACCTTGTAGTTGTATGGTTTCATCAGCAGAGCCCATCGTGCTTGTCTTCCATGGCTATCTTTCAGTCGTGACAGGTATGTCAACGGATTGTGGTCAGTCTGGGTCGTAAATTTGGTACCCTCCAGATAAACGCGAAAGTGTCTGGTTCCTTCGATAACCGCCAGGGCTTCTTTCTCAATGGTCGAATATGTCCTCTCTGGTGGATGAAGTTTCCTGGATGCATAGGCGATTGGGTGTTCATCTCCCAACTCATCAATCTGGTCAAGAACAAAACCTATGCCACTATCAGAGGCATCAGTTTGTAAGATAAATGATCTATGCCAATTAGGTGTGGATAGAACTGGGTTATTGGTAACTGTTTTCAATTTCTGGAAAGCCTGTTGGATATGCTCATTCCACTCAATTAAGTTGGGTTTATCCTTTTTAGTAAGGTCTGAAAGGGGGGTGGCTATAGTCGAGAAATTGGGTATGAATTTTCTATAGTACCCACACAATCCCCAAAAAGCTCCACACCCTTTTTAGTTGTTGGTTGTCGGGGATATTTACCCTCTCCTCACTAGGTCTTACTGCCTCTGCCTAGATATAATAATACTGAATAGATGATCCCAGTCTACTCGGGTAAATTCTCCGTGTCGCCTAAATACAATGGTCGGCTATTGATTCGCCAGTCATCTATTTAGACCAGTCGTCTTTCCAGTCTGTCCTATCTCTGAGGAGCTGGTCCAGACCCTGTAGTTCTCAGATATAATTATAGATGGTCAATATATATTATATACTGCAGCATAGTTCAGTAACACAAGTCTCTTACTCTACTTGAGTTTCTATTCTTCTCAGTTTTCTCTCTCTTCTCTAGGGCATTGCCCAGTCCTTTTATATCTAGCACATGACATACATAACCAATCAGCACATCATAGAACCTTCTATTCAGTACACTACTCATAGTGTAATAATAGATTGTCTCCGTTCAATCTAACAAAAGACTTGTCCTTCTTCCTTCCTTCAGGTCTGTTCTGTTGTGGCTTCCTCTGTGGTTTCTCTTTGTGGTGTACGGTTGTGGTGTGTGGTTGTGGCTAGGGAGTGGTGGTGGGTCCATGTCAGGTAATAAGGATGACTGTTCTTTCCCTGACATCTACCCCTCCTCTAGCCATGAGTCGAACTCTCGGCTTAGTCCGTCGGCATTGCCATTCTTCGCTCCAGAACGGTAAGTAATCTCATAGTTGTATTGTTGCATTAGCATGTGCCAGCGGGCAATCCTTCCATGTCTTTCATTCTGTCCATATACGTCAAGGGGTTGTGGTCAGTCTGGATCTCGAACTTTACTCCTTCCAAATAGGTTCTGAAATGTTTGATTCCCTCTATGATAGCCAAGGCGTCTCTCTCTATGGCCGAGTATCTTGTCTCGCGTGCTAGTAGTTTCCTAAATCCATGCGTGAGTGGGTGGTCTTCCCCGTCCTCGTCCAGCTGTGACAGTACATACCCAATCCCACAATTGGAGGCGTCCGTCTGTAAGTAGAACTTCTTCCCCCATTGTGGTGTTCTGTGGATTGGGTAGTTGGTTAATCGATCCTTCAATGTGGTGAAGGCTGTTTGTTTATCTTGCGACCATTCGATGTGGTTTGTTTCATCCTTCCTGGTTGAGTTAGAGAGGGGGGTGGCGATTGTGGAGAAGTCTGGGATTAATTTGCGGTAAAACCCGCAAATTCCTAGAGAGGCCCTTATGTCTTTCTTGGTCTTTGGTTGCACACATTTTGTTATTGCATTCACCTTCGCCTGTACTGGCCGAATCTTGCCGAACCCCACCTGATGTCCCAGGTAAATACATTCGTTTCGAGCAAACTGGCACTTCTTCTTGTTTACTTTCAGACCAGCCTGCTCTAGTCTCTGAAACACGGCTGTGAGGTGGCGTACATGCTACTCCCAGGTTGCACTGAAGATGATTATGTCGTCTAAATAAGGGGCTGCATAGGACGTGGTGTCCGTTAGTACGTCATCCATCAATCGTTGGAAGGTAGAGAGGGCAGAGGCTAGACCAAAGGGCATGGCAGTAAATTGGTACTTTCCCCATGGAGTGACGAAGGCGGTCTTGGGTTGACTTGCCTTCCCAATGGGTACTTGCCAATACCCCTTTGTCAGGTCCATGGTGGATATCCATCTCGACCCTCCCACCTTGTCAATGAGTTCTTCTATCCTCGGGATACGGGTCTGCTTGCGTCACTAGATTTAACTTGCGATAGTCTATGCACAACCGTTTTGTGCCATCTGATTTGGGCACTATTACCACAGGAGCCGCCCAGGGGCTCTTGGATGGTACAATCAATCCTTGTTGTAGCAAATCACCTATTTCCTCTCTCAGGAATTCATGCGATGTATGAGGTAGTCTGTATGCTGGTAAACATAATATGGGTGAGGCGTCTCCCATGGTGATGATGTGCTCGACCACTTCCGTCCGGCCTGGTTTGTCACTAAACAGACCGGCAAACTCATTGGTAAGTTGCTCCAACTCCTTGGTCTGTGACGCGTTGAGATGAGTTGTTGTGATGACTTGTCCTGGTCCAGGGTTCTCGGTCGGAGTGCACTCCGCGGCCGCCAATGCGGTTAAAACGGGTGAGTGCCAAGCCTTCATCCCGTTCACGTGGTAGACCCGGAGGCTCTGTGAACCCTGACCTGCAGTGACTTGGAAAGTTACACTGGTAAGTTTCTTAGTGATTGTCATTGGTCCCTGCCACTCGTTAAGGAGTTTGTTTAATCTCCTGGGGCGAAAT
The DNA here is from genome assembly GCA_028752905.1 of Cladorhizidae sp. MBARI D1340-BT2. Taxonomy (NCBI): domain Eukaryota; kingdom Metazoa; phylum Porifera; class Demospongiae; order Poecilosclerida; family Cladorhizidae; species Cladorhizidae sp. MBARI D1340-BT2. Next base: position 14,473,057 of record JAQNBH010000007.1, on the reverse strand, counting down.
ACCAATACCTCATCTCCCACCTCAAATTTCCTTTCTCTGGCCTTTTTGTCATATTGTATCTTGTGACCAATTTTTGCCTTTTAGTCTCTGTACTAAAAGCCATCTCTCAGACTACTGCTAGCTTATTCCTCAGATTTCGAAGATATCCAACTATCTCGATTTCTGACTCTGGGTCTTCTCCTTTCCAGAGCCTAGCTACCTCAATTATTGGGGTGTTCATGGGTTTCCCGTAGACCAGCTCATGGGCGGAAAACCCAGTGCTTCTGTGTTTGGTGGCTCTATATGACCACAAAATGAAGGGCAAGTAATCATCCCACTCTCTCTCATCTACCCTCTTCTGTATCAGTTTTCTCAGCAATTGTTTCAGCGTGGCATTGAATCTCTCCACCATACCATCTGTTTGGGGGTTGTATGGGGAGGTGACCGGAGGTCCTAATCTGCTTAATACCCGTGAGGTTGCAAAATTGACTCATAGTCCTAGAAATGAAATTAGACCCATTGTCTGACAGAATCTCTTCGGGCATGCCTATTTTGGCTGTTACGTCCAAGAGGCGCCCAATAATTGTTTCTGTGGTGGTGTTGGGGATGGGGGAAGCTTCTGGCCACTTTGTGGCACAGTCTATTACCACAAGCACGTACTTATTCCCCTTCTTAGTCCTACTCAAAGGCCCAAAGATATCCATTGCCAGGCGTTTAAAAGGCTGGCCTATTACTGGTAGAGAATGCAAGGGTGCATATTGGGGAGTGGCTGGTTTAACCCTCTGATACTTAGGACAAACTTTACAAAACTCACGAACATCTTCGTGCAGACCAGGCCAATCCATTGACCTGTGTATTGTACTCATCATGCGTTCTTGGCCATATTGTTCCTCAATTGGCGAGCTATGGGCAAGTCGTAGAATCTCAATTCGGTTGAGTTGTGGCACCATGATGAGGGGTTGTCCTGTCTGTTCGATTGGCCTTCGTACCAATAATCCCTCCTCCCATCTGTACTTTTGTCCGTTGGAGTTGGCATCCTCTCGCGCTTTTTGGAGAGTGGGTTCTGTCTTCTGCAAGTCCTTGAGTTCATCTGGAATCACATTCTCTGGCCACCAGGGTTTGGTAATTTTTTCCTTTGGCTCCTTCGGCTGTGGTTTCAGAAACAAATCCTCTTCGTACTGGAAAGGAAACCCTGCTCCTCCCTGGGTCTCTGCCTGAAGTGGTGAGTCCTCAAAAAGAGGGGTTGTGCTTGAGTTGTCCTCTCCATTCGGTGGTTATTCAGGACTCGAGAGTTGAACTCCGTTCGCCGCTTGCTGCTCTCTGTCCTTATCTGCATCCAGAACCAGTTTCGTGGTCTGGGCTCTTGTCGATACAAATGCTTTCTCTGGACTCATGTCTCCAGGGTTTTTCGGGTTCCCTGAGACCATCTTGCCTCGTAACAATTCCGCCAGCTCAGGCATGTCTTGGCCCACGAGCATGTCTGTCTGTAGGTGTGCTGAGACACCCACAATGAGAGTAGTCTTTCTCTACTATCTTCACGGCTGGAAACCAAGTGATCTTGGCGCTTGCCATTGAGTATGGAATTCTCCATCCGAGTCTCCGCTTTCCGTGAAGGCACCTGGGGTGGACCAGAGACCGGGTGCAGCCTGTGTCCAGCCACACCACAGCATCCCTGCTGTCTATCTTGGCTTGTCTCAGCCACTCATTTGTCGGGGTCGGCCCCGGCTTTCCTGTGCATAGCTGGGCTCGCTCGGGCTTCACTCGGCAGTCCTTTCGGTAGTGTCCCAGCCGATTGCACGAGAAGCACCTTATATCACTCAATGGTATCGGGTTGGGATTTCTTTCGCTTCCCGTTAGATACCCCCCCTTGGGGTTGGTATCCTCTTGAGAACCATCGGGGCTCTCTGTCCTCAGGGTTGTGTGCTTTCGGCTGTTCGGGTCAGAGAGATCGCGAGGGTTGTGGTGTTCTTGCCATCGGCTTGTGGTCGGCTCCTTCCTTTGGTAGGTTGGAGAGATGTCTAACCACTGCTTCTGCGAGTTCGTCGTACATGGCTAGGTTGATATTCCTCATGTTGGCCTCAAGCCATCTCGGCAACCTTGTCATGGTAGTCTCCATCAGCACTGTATCGGCGGTGTTGTTTGGAGAAGATGATAGCCATCGGTGAAAATAATGACGATGATTTGTGAACCAAGCCTCAGGGCTGGTTGAGTTGAAGGGGATTTCGAAGGTCTTTTTCTGGTAGGTTTCCGTCGTCACCTGGTACTCTCTTAGCAGCTCGGTTTTCACTGTCTCGTAGTCATTCTGGTCTCCGGCGGCCATTGCTGCCATCACGGTCAGTCCGGCTCCTGCTAGAGAACCTCTCAGAATGATGGCCCACTGATGGTTTGGCCAACTTCCTGCCCTAGCTGTCACCTCAAACGTATCCAGAAAGGCAACTCATATCATCGTGACCCTCCTGGAACTTCTGAACGGTCAACTTGGGGGGTGCAGGTGGTGGAGATGCTCTAGCTTCTGCCCGTCTATCTCTTTGGGCCTCGGCCAGCAGTTCCATTATTTGAGCCTGCTGTTCGTGCTGTCTTTGCTGACGGACCCGATCCTCCTCCCTTCGTGCATCCCCCTTCGTGTCTCGATCTTCTTCGATGGCAGCCCATCGGTCCATGAACCAGTCAAATCGGCTTGCGTGAGGGGTTTCCTCATCCTCATCCATTCGGTTGCTCTGTCGGTATGATGCTCGGGGAGTTTGCTCTCCTGACTTGAGCGAATAGGTCATTAAAAAAAACAAGAAAATTATAATTGAAAAATGTTTACCCCTCTTCCCTGACTAATGGAAGTGGGTTTCCAAGCTTCTAGGCCATGCCCAAGCTGTTTCTTCCAGCTAGCTAATCTATTCCTCCACTAGCTACGGCTGGTCCGGGATCTCCTTCTTTGAGATCCCACCGCTGCCACCAATGTCGGGGATATTTATCCTCTCCTCACTAGGTCTTACTGCCTCTGCCTAAATATAATAATACTGAGTAGATGATCCCAGTCTACTCGGGTAAATTCTCCGTGTCGCCTAAATACTAATGGTCGGCTATTGATTCGCCAGTCATCTATTTAGACCAGTCGTCTTTCCAGTCTGTCCTATCTCTGAGGAGCTGGTCCAGACCCTGTAGTTCCCAGATATAATTATAGATGGTCAATATATATTATATACCACAGCATAGTTCAGTAACACAAGTCTCTTACTCTACTTGAGTTTCTATTCTTCTCAGTTTTCTCTCTCTTCCCTAGGGCATTGCCCAGTCCTTTTATATCTATCCTAGCTAGCACATGACATACATAACCAATCAGCACATCATAGAACCTTCTATTCAGTATACTACTCATAGTGTAATAATAGATTGTCTCCGTTCAATCTAACAAAAGACTTGTCCTTCTTCCTTCCTTCAGGTCTGTTCTGTTGTGGCTTCCTCTGTGGTTTCTCTTTGTGGTGTACGGTTGTGGTGTGTGGTTGTGGCTAGGGAGTGGTGGTGGGTCCATGTCAGGGAATAAGGATGACTGTTCTTTCCCTGACATCTACCCCTCCTCTAGCCATGAGTCGAACTCTCGGCTTAGTCCGTCGGCATTGCCATTCTTCGCTCCAGAACGGTAAGTAATCTCATAGTTGTATTGTTGCATTAGCATGTGCCAACGGGCAATCCTTCCGTGTCTTTCATTCTGTCCATATACGTCAAGGGGTTGTGGTCAGTCTGGATCTCGAACTTTACTCCTTCCAAATAGGTTCTGAAATGTTTGATTCCCTCTATGATAGCCAAGGCGTCTCTCTCTATGGCCGAGTATCTTGTCTCTGAAGAACCACCGAATGGAGAGGACAACTCAAGCACAACCCCTCTTATTGAGGACTCACCACTTCAGGCAGAGACCCAGGGAGGAGCAGGGTTTCCATTCCAGTACGAAGAGGATTTGTTTCTGAAACCACAGCCGAAGGAGCCAAAGGAAAAAATTACCAAACCCTGGTGGCCAGAGAATGTGATTCCAGATGAACTCAAGGACTTGCAGAAGACAGACCCCACTCTCCAATAAGCGCGAGAGGATGCCAACTCCAACGGACAAAAGTACAGATGGGAGGAGGGATTATTGGTACGAAGGCCAATCGAACAGACAGGATAACCCCTCATCATGGTGCCACAACTCAACCGAATTGAGATTCTACGACTTGCCCATAGCTCGCCAATTGCGGAACAATATGGCCAAGAACGCATGATTAGTACAATACACAGGTCAATGGATTGGCCGGGTCTGCACGAAGATGTTCGTGAGTTTTGTAAAGTTTGTCCTAAGTGTCAGAGGGCTAAACCAGCCACCCCAATATGCACCCTTGCATTCTCTACCAGTAATAGGCCAGCCTTTTAAACGCCTGGCAATGGATATCTTTGGGCCTTTGAGTAGGACTAAGAAGGGGAATAAGTACGTGCTTGTGGTAATAGACTGTGCCACAAAGTGGCCAGAAGCTTACCCCAACCCCAACACCACCACAGAAACAATTATTAGGCGCCTCTTGGACCTAACAGCCAAAATAGGCATGCCCGAAGAGATTCTGTCAGACAATGGGTCTAATTTCATTTCTAGGACTATGAGTCAATTTTGCAACCTCACGGGTATTAAGCAGATTAGGACCTCCCCTCCCCATACCATCCCCAAACAGATGGTATGGTGGAGAGATTCAATGCCACGCTGAAACAATTGCTGAGAAAACTGATACAGAAGATGGTAGATGAGAGAGAGTGGGATGATTACTTGCCCTTCATTTTGTGGTCATATAGAGCCACCAAACACAGAAGCACTGGGTTTTCCCCCCATGAGCTGGTCTACGGGAAACCCATGAACACCCCAATAATTGAGATAGCTAGGCTCTGGAAAGGAGAAGACCCAGAGTCAGAAATCGAGATAGTTGGATATCTTCGAAATCTGAGGAATAAGCTAGCAGTAGTCGGAGAGAGTACAGAGACTAAGGCAAAAATTGGTCACAAGATACAATAATTTTATCAAAAAGGCCAGAGAAAGGAAGTTTGAGGTGGTAGATGAGGTATTGGTATTTCGCCCCAGGAGATTAAACAAACTCCTTAACGAGTGGCAGGGACCAATGACAATCACTAAGAAACTTACCGATGTAACTTTCCAAGTCACTGCAGGTCAGGGTTCACGGAGCCTCCGGGTCTACCACGTGAACGGGATGAAGGCTTGGCACTCCCCCGTTTTAACCGCGTTGGCGGCCACGGAGTGCACTCCGACCGAGAACCCTGGACCAGGACAAGTCATCACAACAACTCATCTCAACGCGTCACAGACCAAGGAGTTGGAGCAACTTACCAATGAGTTTGCCGGTCTGTTTAGTGACAAACCAGGCCGGACGGAAGTGGTCGAGCACATCATCACCATGGGAGACGCCTCACCCATATGTTTACCAGCCTACAGACTACCTCATACATCGTACGAATTCCTGAGAGAGGAAATAGGTGATTTGCTACAACAAGGATTGATTGTACCATCCAAGAGCCCCTGGGCGGCTCCTGTGGTAATAGCGCCCAAATCAGATGGCACAAAACGGTTGTGCATAGACTATCGCAAGTTAAATCTAGTGACGCAAGCAGACCCATACCCGATTCCGAGGATAGAAGAACTCATTGACAAGGTGGGAGAGTCGAGATGGATATCCACCATGGACCTGACAAAGGGGTATTGGCAAGTACCCATTGGGAAGGCAAGTCAACCCAAGACCGCCTTCGTCATTTCCATGGGGTTTACTACCATGCCCTTTGGTCTAGCCTCTGCCCTCTCTACCTTCCAATGGTTGATGGATGACGTACTAACGGACACCACGTCCTATGCAGCCCCTTATTTAGACGACATAATCATCTTCAGTGCAACCTGGGAGTAGCATGTACGCCACCTCACAGCCGTGTTTCAGAGACTAGAGCAGGCTGGTCTGAAAGTAAACAAGAAGAAGTGCCAGTTTGCTCGAAACGAATGTATTTACCTTGGACATCAGGTGGGGTTCGGCAAGATTCGGCCAGTACAGGCGAAGGTGAATGCAATAACAAACTGTGTGCAACCAAAGATCAAGAAAGACATAAGGGCCTTTCTAGGAATTTGTGGGTTTTACCGCAAATTAATCCCAGACTTCTCCACAATCGCCACCCCCCTCTCTAACTCAACCAGGAAGGATGAAACAAACCACATCGAATGGTCGCAAGATAAACAAACAGCCTTCACCACATTGAAGGATCGATTGACCAACTACCCAATCCACAGAACACCACAATGGGGGAAGAAGTTCTACTTACAGACGGACGCCTCCAGTTCTGAGATTGGGTATGTACTGTCACAGCTGGACGAGGACGGGGAAGACCACCCACTCACGTATGGATCTAGGAAACTACTAGCACGCGACTCGAGAGTTGAACTCCATTCACCGCTTGCTGCTCTCTGTCCAGAACCAGTTTCGCAGTCTGGGCTCTTGTCGATACAAATGCTTTCTCTGGGCTCATGTCTCCAGGATTTTTCGGGTTCCCTGAGACCATCTTGCCTCGTAACAATTCCGCCAGCTCAGGCACATCTTGGCCCACGAGTATGTTGGTCTGTAGGTATGCTGAATGAGAGTAGTCTTTCTCTCGCCAATCTCCAGTACTATCTTCGCGGCTGGAAACCAAGTGATCTAGGCGCTTGCCATTGAGTATGGAATTCTCCATCCGAGTCTCCGCTTTCCGTGAAGGCACCTGGGGTGGACCAGAGACCGGGTGCAGCCTGTGTCCAGCCACACCACAGCATCCCTGCCGTCTATCTTGGCTTGTCTCAGCCACTCATTTGTCGGGGTTGGCCCCGGCTTTCCTGTGCATAGCTGGGCTCGCTCGGGCTTCACTCGGCAGTCCTTTCGGTAGTGTTCCAGCCGATTGCACGAGAAGCACCTTATCTCACTCAATGGTATCGGGTTGGGATTTCTTTCCCTTCCCGTTGGATACCCCCCTTGGGGTTGGTATCCTCTTGAGAACCATCGGGGCTCTCTGTCCTCGGGGTTGTGTGCTTTCGTCTGTTCAGGTCGGAGAGATCGCGAGGGTTGTGGTGTTCTTGCCATCGGCTTGTGGTCGGCTCCTTCCTTTGGTAGGTTGGAGAGATGTCTAACCACTGCTTCTGCGAGTTCGTCGTACATGGCTAGGTTGATATTCCTCATTTTGGCCTCAAGCCATCTCGGCACGTTGTCATGGTAGTCTCCATCAGCACTGTATCGGCGGTGTTGTTTGGAGAAGATGATAGCCATTGTGAACCAAGCTTCAGGGCTGGTTGAGTTGAAGGGGATTTCGAAGGTCTTTTTCTGGTAGGTTTCCGTTGTCACCTGGTACTCTCTTAGCAGCTCGGTTTTCACTGTCTCGTAGTCATTCTGGTCTCCGGCGGCCATTGCTGCAACCGCGGTCAGTCCGGCTCCTGCTAGAGAACCTCTCAGAATGATGGCCCACTGATGGTTTGGCCAACTTCCTGCCCTAGCTGTCACCTCAAACGTATCCAGAAAGGTAACTCATATCATCGTGACCCTCCTGGAACTTCTGAACGGTCAACTTGGGGGGTGCAGGTGGTGGAGATGCTCTAGCTTCTGCCCGTCTATCTCTTTGGGCCTCGGCCAGCAGTTCCATCATTTGAGCCTGCTGTTCGTGCTGTCTTTGCTGATGGACCCGATTCTCCTCCCTTCGTGCATCCTCCTTCGTGTCTCGATCTTCTTCGATTGCGGCCCATCGGTCCATGAACCAGTCAAATCGGCTTGCTCGAGGGGTTTCCTCATCCTCATCCATTCGGTTGCTCTGTCAGTATGATGCTCGGGGAGTTTGCTCTCCTGACCTGAGCGAATAGGTCATTAAAAAAAACAAGAAAATTATAATTGAAAAATGTTTACCCCTCTTCCCTGACTAATGGAAGTGGGTTTCCAAGCTTCTAGGCCATGCCCAAGCTGTTTCTTCCAGCTAGCTAATCTATTCCTCCACTAGCTACGGCTGGTCCGGGATCTCCTTCTTTGAGATCCCACTGCTGCCACCAATGTCGGGGATATTTATCCTCTCCTCACTAGGTCTTACTGCCTCTGCCTAAATATAATAATACTGAGTAGATGATCCCAGTCTACTCGGGTAAATTCTCCGTGTCGCCTAAATACTAATGGTCGGCTATTGATTCGCCAGTCATCTATTTAGACCAGTCGTCTTTCCAGTCTGTCCTATCTCTGAGGAGCTGGTCCAGACCCTGTAGTTCCCAGATATAATTTTAGATGGTCAATATATATTATATACTACAGCATAGTTCAGTAACACAAGTCTCTTACTCTACTTGAGTTTCTATTCTTCTCAGTTTTCTCTCTCTTCTCTAGGGCGTTGCCCAGTCCTTTTATATCTATCCTAGCTAGCACATGACATACATAACCAATCAGCACATCATAGAACCTTCTATTCAGTATACTACTCATAGTGTAATAATAGATTGTCTCCGTTCAATGTAATAAAAGACTTGTCCTTCTTCGGTCTGTTCTGTTGTGGCTTCCTCTGTGGTTTCTCTTTGTGGTGTGCGGTTGTGGTGTGTGGTTGTGGCTAGGGAGTGGTGGTGGGTCCATGTCAGGGAATAAGGATGACTGTTCTTTCCCTGACATTGGTTGCCTAAAGTTTGTACGGCTTGTACCTTAGCTAGTAAAGGCTGTACTGTTCCTTGCCCCACAATATGCCCTAAGTAAACACATGTGTTACACGCAAACTTGCACTTTCGATTTTTGATTGTTAATCCTGCTTTTCGAAGTCTCTCGAAGATGTCCTTGAGATGTGTGAGATGTTTATCCCAAGTATGGCTGTGGATAATAATATCATCGAGGTATGCCGCGGCGAAGGACTGAGTTCCTTCCAGCACCTGAACCATTAGTCTCTGTAACGTAGAGGGTGCAGCCATCAGTCCAAAGGGCATGGTACGGAACTGAAACTTTCACACGGCATCACAAATGCTGTGTTTTCTTGGCTAGATTTAGCCACTGGTACCTGCCAGTACCCTTTCATCAGATCAAAAGCTGTTATGAACTTAGCCTCCCCCACATCATCAATTAGATCATCTATATGTGGTATAGGATACGGATCTACCTTGGTGGTTACTAAGTTAAGCTTCCGGTAGTCAATGCAGAGACGCTTGTCTCTGTCCTTCTTCGGTATTAGAATAGCTGGGGCTGCCCAAGGACTTTTAGATGGAACGATAATACCCATCTCCAACAACTTTATTTCTCTATTCGTGCGATGCATGTGGTAGTCTGTAGGGGGGTAGTCGAATCGGACTTGCATCACCCGTGTCAATTACGTGTTCCACCGATGTCGTAAGGCCTGGCTCATCATGAATAACATCGGTCAACTTCATATGTCACATCGGTCACCTTGCGTGTGATTTGCATCGGAACCCCTCCATTCGTTTTCCAGCTTGTTTTGCTTCCTGGGTTGGAAAACCAAGACAAAATCACCAATATCATATGACCTACCTTTTTGTCATAATAATATTTGTATTTTTCTTTCGCATCGGTTTCATTTGCAGCAGCTAACTCCCGCACTGTCTCCATCTTCTCTCGAAGGAGTTGAAGGTACTCGATTACGGCTCGACCTTCTTCTTCTGTCTCATTCGTCCACAGCACTACCAACTCATCCTGTGGTGTCCTCATCTTTCATCTTTCTGCCAAATAAAAGCTCAAACGGTCAGTAACCCGTTGATTTGTGGGTTGTCCCACGGTAGGCCCACAATACATAGGATAGACACTGATCCCATTCTAACCCATGTTTTTGAGTTAACTTACGAAGCAGACGCTTCAGGGTGGAGTTCCATCTTTCCACCATCCCATCAGTTTGTGGATGATAAGGGGATGTCTTGATCTGCTTTATTCCAGACCTCTCACAAAACCCTCTCATGGTTTTAGAAATAAAATTGGACCCATTATCGGTGAGTATTTCTCTTGGCACCCCCAATCTAGCAGTGAGCTCCACTAGACAGTCAATTACTGATTCTGTGGTCACGTTTCGTAGAGGAAACGCCTCTGGCCATTTTGTTGCATAATCTTGTACTACAAGTACATATTTGTTACCTGCTTCTGTTCTTTTTAGAGGCCCAAAGATATCTATCGCTATGCGGTCAAATGGATTCTTGATGATTGGCAGCGGATGAAGTGAAGCTCTCTTTAAGGTTGCTGGGGCAGCTCGCTGGCACTCTTGAAAGGATTTACATGCTTCTCTTACGTCTACGGTCATACCTGGCCAGCTAACCCTCTGTTGGAGAGTATCCAGAGTTCTTGTCTCTCCAAAATGTCCTGTGGTTGGGGAACAATGTGCAAGCTTCAGCACCTCTGTCCTACAGGATTGAGGAACAACTAACAAATTAGTATCCCTTTTTTGTACGGTCTTAGCCTTAGTAGCCCCTTCTCCCAAAACACATCCCCATCCTTAGCCTCCTCAGCCTCCTGTCTCCATTTCTCCAGTGTAGGGTCTGTTGCTTGGAGAGAGCGTAGCTGGCTAGGGGTGACTTGTTCCGGCCATAGAGGATCTTCTGTAGACTTATCTGGGAAACAACGTTGGGTTGGGACAACAATTAATTCATCATCAAATTTGTACATGTTACCCAAACTTGACTCTTCCTCTTCCAAAGTTTCTAGAGTCTGAATGATTGCTTCATCCTGCTTCTGTTGCGACTCTGCGGCTTGGTTCCCTCCATGCTGTCGGTTGTGTCCAGCTCTTGTGGTCACCATGGCCACATCAGGAGGTTTCACTTCTTCCGTTGGTTGAGTCTCCTTCTTGACATCATCCTGAAGCATCTCTCTGAGTAGCTTCCTGAGATGTGGTACATCTTTTCCCAAAACCATGTCCACATTGATGTGAGGTAATACACCCACTGCAAGCTTGTGTGTCTTCCCGTCTATCTGTATCTCGATTCTCGCGGCAGGGAACCAAGTCTTTCGAGAACTAGCAGTGGTGTAGGGTATTTTCCATCCTTTGCTGTCGATGCACCTCGGATGTACTATGGATTTCAAGCAGCCTGTGTCCAGCAACGCCACTACATACTTGCCGTTGACCTTGGCCATTCTTGTCCAAGTCGGTAAATTCGTCCGGATGTATGTGCTGTGTCCAAAATTGACACTTTCCATTTTTACTCGACAATCTTTTCGAAAATGTCCTTTTTTTCCGCATCTGAAACATTCAATCTGTTTCAAGTCCCTACCGGGTGGAGAATAGACACCTTTATTTCCCTCTGCCTCTGGATGCTTCTGCTCAAGTGGTCTTGGGTGATTCCGAGTATCCCTAGGTTTCGGTCGAAAACTCTCTCTCTGGTCGGATTTCTTTGGTATTCCTCCTCCTTGTCGCTGACTGGACAAATAGCGTACAACATCCTCACCCAGTTCCTCATAAATGTCGGGGTGAAACCATCGCATCTGCCCCTCCAACCAACCTGGAAGACGCTTTAGTGCTAACTCATAGAGCATAGTATCTCGTTCTGTCTTGTTGGAGGAGTCCAACCACTGGTGGAAGGACTGTTTGTACGACCTGAACCATCCATCGGGATTAGTCTGTCGAATGTCTGGTCAAATACCTTGGCTCGGTATGTTTCAGAGGTCACCTTGTAGATATTCAAGAGGGCTTCTTTGACCTGCTCGTAATTGGTCTAACTCAGTGCTAGCAGAGCTGCCACTGCCTTGACCAGACAACGAACCCCTTAAGTAATTCGCCCAATGTCGGGCTGGCCAACCATTCGTGCTAGCTGTCACCTCGAACATTTTCAGGTATGCGCCCATATCGTCGGTGCCTTCACTAAACTTCTGCAAGTTTATCTGGGGAGGTCTTACTGCTCCTGTGGGTGGAGGAAATCGTGAGGATAGGAGCTGAGTCCAACGTTCTTCTTGACGTTCTTGATGTGCCTGCTCACGCTCCTTCGTTCTTCCTCTCACTGTCTTTCTTCCTCCCTCTGTGCCTGTCTTTCTTCCTCTCGCTGAAGTCTATCTTCCTCCCTCTGTGCCTGTAGTTCTTCCTCTCGCTGAAGTCTTTCTTCCTCCTTCTGTGCCTGTCTTTCTTCTGCTTGAACGAATCGCGTCATCAGCAGCGTTCCAGATATAATAGATTCTTCAGCAATCGTTGCTTCTTCTGCCATACCATCCCTAGGAATTTGCAAAATACTCCCACTCCATAACTGACAGTCTTCTCCTGGCCGCGCTCGTTCGTGAGACATGGTCATGGGTTGCATATTATACAGAACACAATTAAGATAATGTCGCTCTAATAAACGACAAAGGATACAACCGAAATATACACTGTCCTTAGGGACTAACACTGTATGATATCCTAGGGTAGGGTTTTGTGTTTCACAGGCTCCTAGATACGAATACCCGAGCCGTTTTCCTGCTAACGTAGCAATAGAGAAAAGAAAATAGCGCAACGCGATGCTCCGCCCAACTAGGAACTCCTGTCCAAGTTGTCTTCCACTAGGATCCTCCACTGTTTCGCTGATCCCACAGCTACCAAATGTCAGAAACTCTCTTCCTGTGACCTCTTATAAGTCACTAGCAGTTTCTGATGATGCCAAACCCTTGCCTGAGAACCTAGATGCACCACACCTCTTGCCCTCAAGACCTTAAGACCAATACACTAACCTCACTCCCTCACTAGAGCTTGTTAGGAATTAAAGAACAATAAAACAATGGCTCAAATGCACATTAAAAACATATATCAATAAGCACAATATCACTAGTAATCTATCTCGTTCGATGATAGACTTACTCAGTCTTAATTGTCTTTCTTAATCGTTCGCTTTCTTTCTTTCTTTGTTCTTCTTTTCTCTTTGCTGTTCTCCTCTTTTATAGATTCTGTCACAGTTCACGTAGTGGTTTTGTGGGTAGTCTGTTTTCTCTGATCTCTGTGGTTTTACACCTTCTGATGTAGGTGAGTAATCAGGTGAATGATTCACACAGGTTGTTCCTCCTTTCCCAGAGGTGTCAGAGGCAGTCACAACGTGATTCCCACAGGTAGTTCCTCCTTTTCCAGAGGTGTCAGAGGCAGTTGTCAGGATGCTCCCTGACACTGAGCGCATAAGGTATTTCAACCTTCCCCCCATAATCTTCAAAAGTTTCACCTTCTCCAAGCTTGCACTGTCAACTGAGCCCTCCTTTCCCAAAGAAGAACCAAGCAAGGTGACATCACATACATGTACTGTAACCCAGCAGCAGTAGACAGCATTTTGTCTCGAGTTGAAGGGCTACTACATATCAGCTCTGATTTTGCAATATTCAACTGCAAGCCTAGCTCACTTGCCAATTCCTCAACAGACTTAATATCATTCTGCACATCCTCAGAGGAGCCCCTAATATTTCCATAATCCAAGTAGAAAACACAAAGTTCTGATTACAGGCACTGACGTACATGGTTTATGGATAGACAGAACAATAGCGGACCCAGTGGATCTCCCTGGTATTCCCCCAGAACAAACTGGATGGCTGAATGACCAAATGGAGAGAGAACATGAACTAGCTCACCAACAATCTCAAGCATCTTATCTTTCCGGACAGAACTAAATGCATTCTTAAAATCTAACTTGACCATGGCCATATCATCTGTCAAACTCTGAACATAAATTCTAGCAGCATACGCAACTGTTTTGCACCACCTGCTATCCTATAACCTAGCTGCCTAGGCGCAAGCAATTTCCCCATCTCCTCTCTCACAAATCTACCAGCACACTTGGCAACTAGACGGTGCAACGTACCTAGGGAAATAGGCCTCACACCCACTCCTTTCTTCTCTAGTGCAACTAGTGTAGCCACAAATGAGAAGGATGCACCAAGACAGGTGTCCTGCCTTCCTGAATCATGTTCACAAAATGAGACAGGACACAGAGAAACTGTTCACTTCCCTCTCCTGAAAATGCACCAACCATATCCTTCAGGTGCTGGGGGCACAAACCATCAGGGCCACCAGCAGAACCACCTGGAAAGGACAGGATTGCCTGAGCCTCTTTTTCCCCAGACACCCTCACACACTGCACAGATATATCTGGTAAGTGAGGTATCACACAATCTGAGTGTTTGTTGGGATTCTTCTGCTGGAGGGACATAAGTTTTTCTTCATATCTCTCAGCCAGACATTCATCCGAGCTAGGTAGCCATATAGCTACCTTAAAATCACCTCCCCCTAACTTAGATGATATTCTACAAGTTAATGATTCCATAGGATCTTTAGGTGACTTGCCTCGACCCGCACTGCGCCCAGGCAGTCCAGGTTGAAAGTGGTGGTGGAATATTCACACTAAGCTGCTCATTCACAGGTTGTTGTGGTCAGTTCTTCTCTTTGGAACCCGAAGACATCTTGATGCAAAGTGGAGGAGCTTGGACCAAGAGCCTATGTCATTAAATTTCAACAGTCTGCATCAACTTCCTGGCTGCAAGCTCTCTACTTGCCCTGGGAATTTGCTTGAGGATTCTAACATCCTTTCTGAATGGAGGAAACTCTGCTTCAGTCACATCATATGTGGCATGAGGTTGACCACCATTACTAGGATCTTCAACTCATGGATTCCCATAAGAAACTACTCACATGATGAATACGAAGCGCCCCAACACTAGTTAGGCAAATATAACGGCAGTTCTGGCGCTGTGACATAGAGAAATACCCCCCATCCTCCGTCTCCCTCACTCGAAGGCAGTGCTTAGTTGGAAGATTTTTTAATGTAGTTATTTAACAAAAACAATCAAGTTTTTTCATCATAATTTAAAGAAGTCATTAGCATATACCAAAATGTAAGAATAATAGTGTTAATCTAAGCAGTACTGGTGGGCTAGCAATTGTTAGAAAACTAATTTAGATTTGTTATCACCTTATTAATTATTGTTCTGTTCACATTGTTTATGGTAAGTGATTGAATAAAAATATAGGCATGTTATCACCCTATTAATCAATTTTTGTCAACGATTTGTGGTGGTTTGTATGACTCACATTTTATGTGTTGTATCAGGACAAGCTGGCACACCACAGTTAGTGAGTCCTACACCGAACTGGGCAAGTTAGAGTAGAGTATTATATAGCGATGCTAGATTCACACAGTCAAGTTGCATAGAATAAGATATCTTTGCATACCAACTTCACGCAATGGAAGATCTGGTAAGAAGCACTAAGTTAACACAAATTTTATTATACCCAAATAACATGAGACATGAAGTAGATCCACACAGAATGATAAACGAGGAAGCTATTCTATATCAACTGAGGGTTCATTGAGAGTATTTTTATAGTGCCTTGAAAGATTCACATTTCTAAACTTGCCTTCTCTGGGAAATACTTTTTTTTTTAATGGGAATGATATGTGTAACTCTGGGTTGAAGACGATTCACATAATCACTTAAGTCAAATCCAAATAGTTGTGTAACAGGTCATGGAGAAAGAAGTTATAATGATGGGGTAACAGAAAGTGACCTTGGAGTAGAGAAGACCCCATTTAAAATCTGATCAAAGTAGTGACTTTTCAATTTGAAAAATGAAGCACTTGTTTGAAATGTTGGCAAAAAAAGTATAAAGCTTTTTAATATGTGGAAACACCTCAGTGAACTGGGAATGGGGTATTTGAATATTACTGATCAAAGGAATTCTTATGAATTCTGAGATAGTCTGACTAGGCTCTTTAAAAGAAAAAGAGTATCTGCTTCCAATTCATACACGACCTAACTGGCAGTTAAAAACATTAAGTGCCTCAGTTTGTGGCAATTGTCTGTTGTTGGTAATTGTCCTCTTTTTTTCCTTGCTATTGCAATACAAAGCGGTCTGTATCGCCCAATCGTCGGACACTCAACAAATATCGCACATACGCACGCAACAAATTGGCATGGCGTCCGCGTGGGTGTGTACGCTAGAGTTTTAGAGAGTCTCACTGTTATTTTCGTACGTAGCATCCATTGCATTTAGTTCCAAAAGAAGATTAAAATGACTAAGTCAGTTACTCTCAGCAGGTCTAAACGTATTCTACGTGGCTTAAAATCACTTTTCTGCTTCTTTTGTATTGGGAAAATAAAAATAACTGATAACTCCTCAAATAGTTCACCTGTAAGAAAGGGTAATCTTGCTACTCCCACTTTATCAAAAGCCTGTCTCCAAGGTATCTGAAATGGGAGGATACAGAGTGTAAGTCAAGCCAATACTTTTTTGGGGTGATGTTGCTGTTAATTAGTACTTTTCATAACTAGGTCTCACTCGGGAACAAACCACATTGCCACCAGCAGTTATGAAGAAATGAGTGGACATGGAAATGATATCAACCAAAATCTAATTGGAGTACCCTGGACAAATGAACTTTCTGGGAATTGTAAGTTGTTTTCGCCATACCAGATAGAGAATAATTTCTATTGCTAATGAGAATTATTCAACTCATAATAGAAATCGCCTATGGAACACCCCATATAGGATTTTGTGCTGACACCAAAAATGGTCTGGTACCAGCTCAGAACATTCTAATTTTGGAGCAAAATTTACCAACCTAACTATTTTTGTTCGAAAGCTAGCTCTGTCACCAACGCAGTGACCACCATAGCCATGGTATAAGTTTTGCTAGGAATCTAGGGGGCTGATTGACGAGGAATAAAGATGCTAGGAATCTAGGGTGCTGTTAAGAGGAATAAAGATGCTCGGAGTTTAGTAGCAGCTTTATGTGGTGTAGAGCTGGACTCAACTAAGCAAGCGTGTGTGGTGTAAAAGTCCAGCTTTAAAGGGAATCCAGTGTATATGTACTAAATATAAACTATGTAGTTTTGAAGTAATTACATGTTATTCAAACTGTTATGGTTAGCCCTGTACTGTATAGCTAACCCAAAACCTCTGCCTGTCTGTCTGATATCTGGTCTGAACTCAGTCCCTGTGCTAATTCTATAACTGCTGATAAAGTAATTAGAGAATGTATCTTGACTCACAATATC
The DNA here is from genome assembly GCA_028752905.1 of Cladorhizidae sp. MBARI D1340-BT2. NCBI lineage: Eukaryota > Metazoa > Porifera > Demospongiae > Poecilosclerida > Cladorhizidae > Cladorhizidae sp. MBARI D1340-BT2. The sequence continues at coordinate 14,456,105 of JAQNBH010000007.1, read as the reverse complement.
ATACAATACAGAGGGGACTCTCCTAGCTGAGCAGACTGTTCCTTTTATAGGTTATCTACTCAGCTCTGACAGGTCCCTGTAGCGAATAACATTACAGCCAATCAGATGACTACACCTGTTAGGTAACTACAACCAATCAAATGACTACAGCTCTTAGGTAACTGTTTTGTATACTGTCTGTGCATTGCATGACTATATTTGTTCAACTGTTAGTTAGGGAGCTAAGACAGGCTGACACTCCCTAACACATACATACATCAATGCACACAACCTTTTGGCCCTGGTCACTTTTGATGTGGAAGGACAAAGTTTACAAACTATTTTATTGTAAGTGTGACTGTGCTAATCTTTCCTATTTGCACACAGATGAGCCTGGAACGACGAGTGATAATGATTTCAGTGTGCCACTTTTCGGACAGGACATGTCAAAGTGCTGTATCATAAAATCTCATAACTTGAAATTTAAAGAATGCGTTGGTAAAGGTAAAGCCTATGTTACAATAATTATATGCTGCAATATATGCTGCAATATATGCTGCAATACAGTAAAAAGCTGTTTGTTAAGTTTTTACGACTGACAGCAGGCAAATTTAAATATGTGAGATTGTTATTCCAAAAGTTAGGAAATATATGCATGCAAATAATGCTACTCAGTAGACCATCAAATACCTAAGCTGGATCTAGCACAGTCAAATCGAAATCGACTGTCTGCTGTCAAGGCTGCACCTTTCCTAACAATATAGTACCTTTCTCAATAACAATCGACAATATGGGTTTAATGCCCATGCTATTGGTAATGGCTTCCAATTTATGATATTTATGCAGTATTATCAGCCATCAGAAATCTACATAGTAAAGCATTACAGCCATGTGATTTCATATCAGAAAGGCCCTTCTTCTTGACTTGAGGGGTGATATGCTAGCTAGTCTATCGACAGTGAAAATACTTTGAAAATGTTTTGTTTCTCTAGCACTCTAATTTTAGATCTAAGACCTTCGTGTTATTTTAGCTTTCAGCTGTCATGTGCCTTGGTCTTCTATGCTCAAGTAACATTTGCTTCTTTCAGCTAGATCTACATACTTTTTTAGTCATTTGCATTTTGTTGAAAACACAATGCTTGCCACTGTAAGTCTCACCATATCAGCAATTGCAGTATTGTTCTAGAAGAGTCATGTTAGATGCAGTCTTGCTAGCCAACGACTCGATTTTGATTTAACCGTGTGAGCTTTAGTGAAGCTTTTTAATACAGTAACCAAGTTCAATCTTTGTACAGATATATCCACTAGAGTATAAAGAGTTCTTTACTATGACTTCCAATACTATGCAGAACACATTCACTTCCATGCATAAAGCTTGTATTTCAATGATACGATATTGACTACTTTGTTCTAAGCATTCTCCAAACTTGTCTGACAGTAGTACTTTAGACAACTTCCTCTTCCTAGAATACTCTGGAGATAGCCATGGCTCACATCAGCAATGAAATAGCAATTTTGTAATAATTATTGGTTATTACGTAATAATTATTGCTTAAGTTTAGACATAATGAAATATTTTAATCCTACAGTATGTAGAAAGTAGTTTAATAAAGAGTGATATTGTAGACATCCTAGAGTAAGTAGAAAATAGTTTAATAAAGAATAATATTGTAGGCATCCAACTATTTCAAATGTAGATTGAGCAATAAATTGATAGTATTGAGCATGTGATAAATATTGGAGAGTAAGTGGTCATTCAAATGCAAAAACTTACATATTTCCATATGAATATGTTGCATATTATCTGTAAATGATACATTACATTTATAGGGTAAAATGTAAAATTAGGTCTAATAGTCCTGAAATATCTTATGCTTACTATTCTAGAATATGCTTCAGGGAGAAAAAAAATTCTACTAAAACTGAACCCTTAGAGGATGACAGATAGAATTTAAAATTATATCTGTTTTCATATGTGGCAAAATTATTAATTAAACAAAACTTACGCTGATGGCACCATCTTTACTTGCGTGATATTTTCAAGAAGGAAGTTAGCTGTACTTCAGGCTGTCATTTTAAGGCTGGATTTAAGTCCAAAACCAAGAGTACAAATTTTGTTCAGTATCAGCCTAGTTTGTAGCTAATTGCATATAGTTTTAGCTTATAACTAAAGATGCTTCTATAGTAGCTCTTATGTTGAACTTTTATATTGTTTTCTTACCTTTTTCAGATCAAGATGCATCTGCCATGGAAGTTGATTAATATATTGGATGTCTGATCTTAGATTTTAGAGTCTATAAGTTTGGTTCTGCTAAATGTTTAGCTAAAAAATTAGCTGTTTATCTAGTAGCTAAGGCTCTTTTGCCAGCTTTCTATCTGTCTTGTTTATCTCCTGAAAGACTATAATTCTATAGTAAATTTACAAAGAATTTGCTCACTTCTTCGGAGCTAGAAGAAGGATCTTATATTCCATGGGCACTGGAAGTAGTCGTAAAAGTTACACTTTTGAAGATAATTTTTATAATACAGCATTGAAGGCCATAAATCTTTTTTAAGGTTAGTATAAGCTAGTCTTGCAGGTAAGTTCGACCTATATTGTATGCGTATTATAAAGAAATTTCCATTACATTTCTTCTTTTGTAATAGGCAAACAAGTAGTGTCTTGAAGATAATGCAGAGTTAACACATCCATTCTCTGCTAGGTCTGTCTTCGAATTTAGTCCAACTTCCAATAACAAGACACCAAGTAAACTCCACTCCTATTATATGCTGCCTTCTAGATATTTAAATGTTTTAGCCTAAGTTTAACTCACTCTTTTAATCTCCACATCGCATCCATTCAAGACATTGTGCACAATATTTGATCTATGCTGTATAGTTACCTTTAGTAGTTTAGAAACAGCTGCCTCCTGGAGCTGGAGAAAATTATGGGGACCAGGACATCCACTACAAATGGAGGAGGATAATTTGATCAATATTTATGGTGTGCAATAAAGTGAATGCCACAAAGAAGAATTCTAATCTGTGACCATCTAATTTTTACGCATGTCATGAAATCATGAGCATCGACACAGCATAAAATTTAATTATATTACATATTTGCAACAGTTATCTAGGCAGGGAAATCAGTAGACTTTTAACATTGATGTTACACAAACACTTTTTTATTAACTAATAACCTTCTCAATAATCAACTTAAAAAAATTGTATTCTCTCGACATTTCAACTAGATGCTCTAGCCTTCATCAGGAATTCTTTAGTTATATAATATCAACTTTATTCCTGATGAAGGCTAGAGCATCTAGTCAAAATGTCAATTTGAAGTCGATTATTTATAAAGTTATTATTATGTCAATTGAGAGTTCATTGAAAGATTAACTTTCATGTTTGCAAGTATTGAAATAATTTTAGTTTAACAGCTGTGTTTCAGTAGGTGATTTGATTATGAATGTTCTACAAGCTGTAGTAGTTTAGTTCTAAGCACTCTGTGGTGGGGAGATTTGATATGTCTTCTAATTGTCTTAGGTAAGCATGTAGGATTGGTTTACAGAGGTCAATTGTTCTGCAAAACAGTCTTCACCAAAAGAGAGAATGAAGTTGCCATCAAAACTCTTCAAGGTGAATGATGGTGATTAAACATTTGTACATACATGATGCATTATTTCTTATTGCATCAGGATCTTATCACCCAAGTCTGGTAAAAGAACTTCTGAAGGAGTCTTGTATACTGTCAAAATTCAAGCACCGCAATTTCCTTTCTCTAATTGGATTCTATGTGGATGGAAGTTTAGTCCCTTTTATTGTCATGCCATTTATGACCAATGGCAACCTCCTTGATTTCCTGGACAAAAAGAGTGAGCATTTGAGTGTTGTGCCCCATTCAAGACAACTGGAGAACTGACAGTGAGTTTATAACATTACAAATATGTCAGTTCTATCAACTTTAACATCTCTAGATGAAAGTTGAAAACAAGCTATTGGATATGTGTCTGCAAGTGGCTAAAGGTATGAAGTACTTGACCAACAAACGAATGGTACATAGAAACCTGGCAGCAAGAAACTGCATGTGAGTTTATACCAGATCATAATCAGTCAGGGAAGATGGCAATATTGGGAAAGTGCTATACAAAATTCTACTAATGCAAAAATGAGCAAAAATGAGCTGAAACAAGGAAAGCAGTGTTTGGATAATTTCAATGGCTATTCATGATCTACCAGTTTATGCACTTCTCAAAGTTGCTATTCTGTAGCTGAATATGTGAACTACACACAAAGATTACATATTCAGTCTTGTAGGTATTGTGAGTTGAATAGCTGAGCAACATCCATCAGAGGAGAAACCAATGATTAATAGAAGTCTATCCATGAACACATATTCTTTCACGAATATATCAATGAGTAGTATTTCTGTTCTAGGATGATGTGGACTTAGCAAAGATGTCACCTACTTGTTTCTATATAATGGTCTTGAATTAATGTCAATATATTTAGTAGTTTTTACTATGGAAAATGAAAAGATTCACTTCCTTATTGCAGAAAAGTTCTAGCAGCATGCAAGCCTCTAGAAAAAAATTCAACCCAGGTAGCGTTTCATTAATCTGCAAATGAGAAACAGTTATAGCTGAGATATGATATTATGAAATAATTTTGATCATACCACATTTTTGTGCACTCTATATTTGACCAGCCACACTGATACATGGCTTTGTGTTTGGAGTGTAAACTTACTGACAATAATTAATTATTAACAGGATTGACTCACATCTTGTGATTCAACTGTTCAATTTTGGATTTTGTGAAAAACTTGAACCATCGAAGAAGTTTTCTGTGAAGTGGATGGCTCCTGAAATTTTTGTTGATAACTTATTCTCAGATAAAACTGATGTGGTGAGTTTGTGATTATAGTGTCTAGTTTGTAACTTATGGAAACAGTAAATTATATTATATAATGGTCTGCATGCAAATACAACTAAACTATATAATATGAAATAGGTACGCTATGCCTCACATTTAGTTCCCAGCTATAATGCAGAGTCAGACAGTCACTCTGTATTGAAGTTCAGCTCTCCTCTCCACTATCAAATGAAGTGTCTTAAATATTAAGAAGGGCATGAAATATGGCCAGACAACCCTGAAGTTTTAACTGTCACACAGATAGATTTGTGGCTGCTAAACTGTAGCAGTTAAATTGATACATCTGAGATTTATTTCCTCAACTCACATTTACACTAGCTTGCTGCATGGTCTCTGCATTATTGAGTGTATGTACAGATCCAGACAAATGGTAGAAGTTTACTATTCTTCCAAATTATTTCTTCGAGTTAAAGATTGTTGAGTTAAATTGAAGGCATTTTTTCAGCTATGAATGTGTCGCAGGGCGACTCACTCAACCCTACGAATAACTGAATACAACTGGTAAACTGCCACCAGGTAACTACAAAGCTACCCCTGCGCTGATCGCTATAGTAGAAGATCAGACTTGGTATTAGTATAGTCAAAAACTGTTTCTCAAAAACCGATGCAACAGAAACAATGCTCGCAACAAACTCCGCTCTATGAATAGTCCAGGGGTTGGTTTATATAACCAGCACCTGTCCCTTACAATGGGTGGGTTAGATATGAATATCATTAACATCACAAGTACTATATTGTTTTGTTCTGTGTTCCATGTCAACACTGTGACAGTCAGTTACTATGTCTCAGATGGCCCTGTGACAGAATGTTATATCCGCTATTTAATAGAGTGGTTTAAAATAAAAGACGTTGTTCTTCTCTATGCATATGTTTGGCTATCAGGTAAACAACTACATTGTTATCATTTTGCATGTAAAATACTTAAGATTTCTTATCTTTTATATGTAGAGTAAATACAGCCAGTTTTCTGGTTTAAAACATATAAAAAATTCTAAATGACCATACCAACTGTTTCAAATAAGTTGCTTTAAGAACTTTTTTGCCATTAAACTTTTAGTGTTACATTTTGATGGTTTTCTATGACAGATAAATAAGTGTTTCCCTATTCATAGATTACTCATGTGCTTGCCTCATTTTCTGTCCTATTTGAATATTAATGAAATCCTATAAAATTGTCACACAAGGAAAAGTGACTAACACAATGTTGTAACACACAGAAATAAACTAATCTATATATCTGGCGTTAAGATTCTAGATTGAGAGCAAACTACAGAATCACAAGAAATACACAATGTTGTTCAGTGTTTTGTTAGTGCTCTACTATCTCTGAACCTTTAAGTATGCCCTATATGGGTTGAGTTTCAGTAATTTGGATGCATCCTCTATAGTTATGAATTCCTTTATTTGTTATTTTAGTTATTATTTGGATGGCAGCTGTCACATAAACCTCAGTATTGGAATGCTTGTGATTTGGTTACTAGTTCTGCAAGGAGTAATGCTGGAATGAATTATTTCACCAAGAAAATATTTTTGCTTATATTTGGCAAATATGTAGCTATGATTTGTAGTCCACATACTAAAGACTAGAGCATCTAGTCGAAATGTCGAGTGAATAAAAATTGAAGTTGATTTATTGAGAAGGTGTTATTATGTCAACATAGAGATTATTATTTTAATTTATGTTTTTCCCTTTTGCCTTAATAAGTTTCTATCTCATCTGTAAATGGCTCTACTCTATTTCATACAGTGGGCCTATGGAGTAACTTGCTGGGAGATCTTCAGTTGTGGCAAGATTCCCTATTCCCAGGTAGCTGAAAAGGAACTTCTTCCAATGCTTCGCTCTGGGTATAGGATGGTTAAGCCCTACAACGAAGCATGCTCCGATAAATGGTGAGGCAGAAAGCATGGCTATGTGATGTCATAACTATTGGAAGATGTTTATTTGGTTACAGAATGACGTAGAATAGTAGAGCTTTCCAATAGACTATGTGTTACACTGCTGATTCTTTATCTTGTCTTAAAGCCCATCTGGATGCAGCTGCATAACTGGGACATGCCCTGTTTACTCATCATCTATTAAAGCCACCCCGGGATTGTTGAATGTTACTCGTCATGACAAACTATAGCAAAAACCTTACAAGCTTCCTGATTTGCATTGGAACATTCCCTCAGTATACTTTTAAAATTTGTTTGCCACCATTAGTGAGCATATACCCTTTTTATTCTCTACACTTACATATGGCAGTTTAATAATTATTTTGTCTTATGTTAATTGTGTCCTAGATATCAAGATCTTCAGATGACATGCTGGACTGAAGATCCAGCCAACAGACCTCACTTTTCTATATTGTACATCAAACCAAACACTTCATACACGACCGATCTAGGAATTCTGCATCCACAGTACGAAGAGCAGATGACATAATGGTTAAACTTGCACTCGATGATGAAAGTGCCTCTCCCCCTCAAGTAGGACATTGTCCCCCATTGTACAGCAGAGAGCACGGCACAACACTCAAATGCTCACTCTCTTTGTCCAGGAAATCAAGGAGGTTGCCATTGGTCATAAATGGCATGACAATAAAAGGGACTAAACCTCCATCCACACAGACTCCAATTAGAGAAAGGAAATTGTGGTGCTTGAATTTTGACAGTATACAAGACTCCTTCAGAAGTTATTTTACCAGACTTGGGTGATAAGATCCTGATGCAATAAGAAATAATGCATCAAGTACGTACAAATGTTTAATCACCATCATTCACCTTGAAGAGTTTTGATGGCAACTTCATTCTCTCTTTTGGTGAAGACTGTTTTGCAGAACAACAGACCTCTGTAAACCAATCCTACATGCTTACCTAAGACAATTAGAAGACATATCAAATCTCCCCACCACAGAGTGCTTAGAACTAAACTACTACAGCTTGTAGAACATTAAAATACTGTCATAATCAAAGCAACACAGCTGTTAAACTAAAATTATTTCAAGACTTGCAAACATGAAGTTAATCTTTCAATGAACTCTCAATTGACATAATAACATTATAATAACTTTCTAAATATTCGACTTCAAATTGTATTCTCTCGACATTTCGACTAGATGCTCTAGCCTTCATCAGGAATAAGTCTTGTCAAAGTTGGTATTATGTAACTAGAGGTCGAAATGTCGAGAGAATACAATTCTTTGAAGTTGATTATTGAGAAGGTTATTAGTTAATAATTTTTTTTTGTGTAACATCAATGTTAAAAGTCTACTGATTTCCCTGCCTAGATAACTGTTGCAAATATATGATATAATTAAATTTTATGCTGAGTCGATGCTCATGATTTCATGACACGCATGAAAATTAGATGGTCACAGATTCATGACAGAATTCTTCATTGTGGCATTCCCTTTATTGCAAACCATAAATATTGATCAAAATATCGTCCTCCATTTGTAGTGGATGTCCTGGTCCTCATAATTTTCTCCAGCTCCAGGAGGAAGCTGTTTCTAAATGCATAGATCAAATAAATTATTGTGCACAATGTCTTGAATGGATGCGATGTGGAGATTAAAAGAGTGAGTAAAACTTGGGCTAAAACATTTATATATCTAGAGGGCAGCATATAGTAGGAGTGGAGTTCACATGGTGTTGCAAAGGACTTGTTATTGGAAGTTGGACTAAATCGGGATACAGACCAAGCAGAGAATGGACTTTATTAGCTTCAAGAGACTACATGTATGTCTAGTAGTATGAACAATAAATATAATGGATATTATAGATATTATCTTTATAATATGCATACAATAATTATAGGTCGAACTTACCTGCAGGACAAGCTTATACATACCTTAAAAAGATTTATGGTCTATAATGCTGTATTATAAAAATTCTCGTCAAAAGTGTAACTTGTACGAGTGCCCATGGAGTTTAAGGTCCTTCTTCTAGCTCCTTATTGGGCATGCACATCTTAGACTTGAAGAAGTTAGAAAATTCTTTGTAAATTTACTATAGAATTATAGTCTTCAGGAGATAAACAAGACAGATAGAAAGCTGGCAAAAGAGCCTTAGCTACTAGATAAACATCAAGCAATAGCTAGCTACGCTAATTTTTTAGCTAAACATTTAGCAGAACCGAACTTATAGACTCTCAAATCTAAGATCAAACATTATATAAATCATCAACTTCCATGGCAGATGCATCTTGATCTGAAAAAGTTAAGAAAACAATATAAAAGTTCAACATAAGAACTACTATAGAAGCATCTTTAGTTATAAGCAATTAGCTATAAACTAGGCAGATACTAAACAAAATTTGTACTCTTGGTTTTGGACTTAAATCCAGCCTTAAAATGACAGCCTGAAGTACAGCTAACTTCCTTCTTGAAAATTTCATGCAAGTAAAGATGGTGCCATCAGCTTAATTTTTTTTAATTAATAATTTTACCACATATGAAAACAGATAAAAATTTAAATTCCATCTTTCGTCCTCTAAGGGTTCAGTTTTAGTAGAATAATTTTTCTCCGTGAAGCGCATATTCTAGAATAGTAAGCATAAGATATTTCAGGACTATTAGACCAAATTTTACATTTTACCCTGTAAATGTAATGTATCATTTATAGATAATATGCAACATATTCATATGGAAATATGTAAGTTTTTGTTTGCATTTGAATGACCACTTACTCTCCAATATTTATCACATGCTCAATAATGTTCTATCAATTTATCGCTAAATCTACATTTGAAATAGTTGGATGCCTACAATATCTCGGATGCCTACAATATCTCTACTTACTCTAGGATGTCTACAATATCACTCTTTATTAAACTATTTTCTACATACTGTAGGATCATTATGTCCAATAATTATTACCATATATTGTAATATGTATATAAAATTGATATTTCATTGAAAATATTTGCTGATGAGAGTCAAGGCTATCTCCAGAGTATTCTAGGAAGAGTAAGTTCTCTAGACTACTATTGTGAGACAAGTTTAGAGAATGCTTAGAACAAAGTAGTCAATATCGTGTCATTGAAATACAAGCTTTATGCATGGAAGTGAATGTGTTCTGTATAGTATTGGAGGCCATGGTAAAGAACTCTTTATGGACTCTAGTGGATATATCTGTATAAAGATTGAACTTGGTTACTGTATTAAAAAGCTTCACTAAAGCTCACACAGTTAAATCAAAATCAAGTTGTTGGCTAGCAAGACTGCATCTAACATGACTCTTCTAGAACAATACTGCAATTGCTGATATGGTGACTGTTGATAGACTAGCTAGCATATACCCCTCAAGTCATGAAGAAGGAATCTTTGAGCCTTTCTGATATGAAATCACATGGCTGTAATGCTTTACTATGTACATTTCTGATGGTTGATAATACGGCATAAATATCGTAAATTGGAAGCCATTACCAATAGCATGGGCATTAAACTCATATTGTCAATTGTTATTGAGAAAGGTACTATATTGTTAGGTTAGGTGCAGCCTTGACAGCAGACAGTTGATTTCGATTTGACTGTGCTAGATCCAGCTTAGGTATTTGATGGTCTACTGAGTAGCATTATTTGCATGCATATATTTCCTAACTTTTGGAATAACAATCTCACATATTTAAATTTGCCTGCTGTCAGTCGTAAAAACTTAACAAACAGCTTTTTACTGTATTGCAGCATATATTGCAGCATATATTGCAGCATATAATTATTGTAACATAGGCTTTACCTTTACCAACGCATTCTTTAAATTTCAAGTTATGAGATTTTATGATACAGCACTTTGACATGTCCTGTCCGAAAAGTGGCACACTGAAATCATTATCACTCGTCGTTCCAGGCTCATCTGTGTGCAAATAGGAAAGATTAGCACAGTCACACTTACAATAAAATAGTTTGTAAACTTTGTCCTTCCACATCAAAAGTGACCAGGGCTAAAAAGTTGTGTGGCATTGATGTATGTTTGTGTTAGGGAGTGTCAGCCTGTCTTAGCTCCCTAACTAACAGTTGAACAAATATAGTCATGCAATGCACAGACTGTATATAAAACAGTTACCTAAGAGATGTAGTCATTTGATTGGTTGTGGTTACCTAACAGGAGTCATCTGATTGGCTGTAATGTTATTCGCTATAGGGACCTGTCAGAGATAAGTAGATATCCTATAAAAGGAACAGTCTGCTCAGCTAGGAGAGTCCCCTCTGTATTGTATGATATTGTGAGTCAAGATACATTCTCTAATTACTTTATCAGCAGTTATAGAATTAGCACAGGGACTGAGTTCAGACCAGATATCAGACAGACAGGCAGAGGTTGTGGATTAGCTATACAGTACAGGGCTAACCATAACAGTTGGTGGCAGCATACCAGATAGGACTCAGCCAGAGAAGAGCTATTTTCAACAGTTTTGAAATAGAAGCATCTAGTTAATGTTTGGAGTTGGTCCATTCGCTGACTTTGTACAGAGTTAATACCACACTTGTATTGCTGGTGGCAGGGCATTTAGAGAGCAAGTGCAGCAGTTTTGACTATTGTTCTGTATTTGTCTTATAGCTATGTTCTACTTGTTTTTGTTTGATTGATTGCTTCAATTTGTCTGGTTCAGCAAAGCGAATCAGAACCTATTGATAGGGAGCGTATCCAGCAGCAGATAACGTGGACACAAACAGCCTATTGTTACCAGATTCACCTCTTGACAGGAAGACAGGGAAACAGTCCATGGACTACAGGCAAAGTTCCAAGTAGTATACCCTAAACGACAGGAGGACAGCACTGGCGGAGCAGCAGACAGACACAGACTCTCCCTGGTTATTGCGTTCAGCACGAGTAGAGCAGGTAAATTTGGAGATGTCTAAGTGGAAGACAGCTGGGAAGAAGGATGACCAGACCCATTCAGAGGAGGAGGAATTAAGACACTCATTTCAGTCAGGAGAACCAGAAGCAAGCAATGTGGGAACAGACCAAATGGCACAATTATGCTACTCCTTAAGCATATGTAGGATCAGGAGGTGCGCCGTTGGCAGCAGTACCGATTGAAGAGAAAGAGAGAGAGGAAGAACGCGAGCGATGTAGAGAAAGAGAGAATGAAGAAGCTGACCACAGGGGGGATATCAAACGAGAAAGGGAATGCTGGGAGGAGCTGATACATCGGCAGGACCTAGCAAGTGTTTTGTCAACAGGGTCAGGAGCGACAGGACTGATTGCAGGTCATGTACCAAAATTCTGTAAGTCAGAAGGCGATGATGACTTGGCAAGTTTATTCAATCATTCTAAGAGCATATGGAAAATTATAGTGGGCCCGAGGAGCAGTGGCCAACACACCTGGTCCCAGTCCTGAGTGCTGAAGTTAGGCAAGTCCATAGCTCACTGGAGAGACACATGAAGCGGGATTTTAACCAACTGAAGAAGGCACTGCTACTTCATTTCCACATAACAATCGATCACTACAGAAGGAAAATGACATCCATGAGGAAACAACCTCAAGAATCCTGGACAATGTATGTGTGAAGGTATCAACAGTATAGTGCCCAGTGGAGAGCAGTGTGTACTACCATGGAAAAAGTAGCAGACTTGTACGATAAGGAGACAGCATTGGAGAAAATGCCTACACAGTTGGCATCATGGGTAAGAGACCAGAAGCCTAACTCAGCATCGGAAGCACATCTGCATAATCAAGGACAGTTTGAGGAACAATACAAGAAATTGTCCCAGAGAACAGAATTCAGAGATGGTAACAAGTGTCCCTATACTGAACAGTGGGCCCAAGGCATTACACTCTTCAGGAAGGACAGCAACCAAGCCAACAATGCAGTCAAGGAAGATAAGTTCCCAGATGAGAACGTAAAGCAATGGGGAGAGCCCAACAAGGAAACAGACATGACAGTCAAACTTTGGCTACTCCCAAAATTTGACAATGAAAAAGGACCACGCTGTTTTAGCTGCAATGCCATATCCAGTGCATGCTCACAAAATTACAGCTCTGTGAACTGGGCAGAGGAGGATGCAACAGATGAGAAAAATTTATAGCACTGACACACCACCAATCAGATACATGGGAAGGATCTCTGGACAGCAAGCAGATGACATTATGATTGATACCTGTGCATTAAAGTCGGTCGTGCTTAGTAGACTTGTCCCAGAAGATGCATACACAGGACAATCACAGAGGGTCGAATCATTCTCAAGAGAGTCTAAAGTACTGAGATTGGCAAAGGTGAAGATAGAGATAGGTGGACGGAAAATGAGGATAACAGCAGGCATGTTCAATGGACTGAAACATGATGCTCTACTTGGAAGAGACATAAGCTTCTTGAAAGCACTAATAATCGAACACAAAGCAGATCTAGGGGAGGCATTGGCTGTTACGACCAGGAGCTGAGCAAAGCAAGAGAAACAGGAGTTGGAAAACAATCTGAAGGCAGACGCTCAGAGTGGAACAGAGACAACTACCTGGGAAAATAGTGCGGAGTTGGTGGGTGAGGCAAAGAGACTAGAAGTCACCATGGATGACTTGCCTGTGTTTGAAGAAGACATCTTTTTACTTAAGAAGGAAAGGCAAACCCAAAATGAAAGACGGACCGAACGACAGCAGCATGCATCGTCCTTGAATGCAGATCACCCTCTAGATGGAGGTGCAGATAAGCTGAGGAAGAGACAGGAAAATGATCCTACCCTGCAGATGGCATGACTGAAGGCGAATGCAGAAGATCAAGAATTTAGCTGGATGAACGGAGTTTTGATAAGGAGAGTGATGAAAAAAGACTCAGCAGAGGAGACAGAGCAGCTAGTACTGCCTGATGTGTAGCGGTTGACAGTCTTGAAGATGGCCCATGCCCTATCCAAAGCAGGGCATCTAGGACGGTAAAATACTGCCGCATGAGTGTCCCAGTGATTCCATTGGCCGCAACTACAAGATGATGTAGCACGAATTTGCAGGGAGTGCACACAATGCCAGAGGAGGGCTCAACACAGAAGGAGTAAAGTGCCTTGGATGCCTCTACCCATCATTGAAGAGCCGTTCAAGCGGATTGCCATCGACCAGGTAGGGCCTCTACCAAGATCCAAGGCTGGGCATCGTGACATCCTCACCATCATGCACATGTTACCCATAGGCTGTCCACTAAGGAAAATGGACAGTGAGACAATTGCGGAGGCACTGGTTACAGTCTTCATGCATGAGGGTGCCAGAGGAGATCTTGTCAGATTGTGGCACAAACCTGACTGGGAAGCTGATGACCGAACTTTGCAGTCTTCTTGGAGTAAAGAGATTGCGCACATCTCCATATCATCCACAAACCGATGGGATGCTGGAGCGATTTCATGCAACAACGAAGTCGATGTTACAAAAGACGCTCACCAAATTTGATCAGCAATGGGACAAGGCACTCCCTTATGTGTTATTTGCATACAGGAAAGTGCCGAATGAAACCACAGGATATTCCCCATTCAAACTTCTCTATGGCCGACAGGTGAGGGGCCCACTGGACCTGCTAAAAGAGCAATGGCAAGCAAAGGCTTTGTGTCCTGAAAGTGTACTGAACTACATGCAGCGAATCCAGGAGTGCCTCGAGTTGGTACACAGACTAGCAGGAGATCATGCAGTGACGGCCAAGAAACAGATGAAGACCTGGTATGACAAGAATGCCAGTGTCAGAAACTTCAATGTCGGAGATCAAGTATTACAGAGGGAGAAACAGAAGACCAAGAGGAAATACACACCTGGGAGCAGACCAATGGTCAGCAAATACTAGACATCGACAAAAGACTATCAGGGCAGAAGAAAGAGGAGGTCGGTGAACTTGTGGAAGAATTCAGGGACGTATTTCAAACAAGGCCTGGGAAGATGAACTTGACAGAGATTCGAATTCAGACGGGTGATCCACCACCAGTGCACTTGCCACCCTACCGTCTACCCAAAGCAAGATATGCAATGGTTGAAGCAGAGATCAAACAGCTTTGTAACGAAGGAATAATCACACCCTCGACCACCCATGGGCATCTCCAATTGTCCTTGTACCTAAGAAGGACGGCTCTCTGAGGCTCTGTATTGACTACAGGAAATTGAATAAATTGACGACAGCAGACCCATTTCCAATGCCATGCATAGAAGACCTGTTGGATGACCTTGGAAGAGCAATTTTCATAACCACACTGGACCTGTGTAAAGGATACTGGCAGGTACCAGTGGAGGAGAGCAGCCAAGAGAAGACAGCATTTATCACCCCTATAGGCAAATTTCATTACAGTCATGACATTCGGACTTGTGGGAGCGCCGGCAGTCTTCCAGAGGCTGATGAACTCCATACTTGCAGACATTCGAGGATTTGCAGCGGCCTACCTTGATGATCTGGTAATCTACAGCGTGACATGGGTAGAGCACTTACGACATGTGAGAGAAGTTCTGCAATGGCTCAAGGAAGCAGAATTGACGGCTAAGTCTGAAAAATGTCACATTGGAACAACTGAATGTCACTTCCTGGGACACGTAGTGGGTGAGGGAAGGATTCGACCAGAGCAGGCCAAGGTCAGGGCAGTGGCAGAGTTTCATGTACCACAAGAGATGTGTGGGCATTCTTGGGCCTAACAGGCTACTACCGCCGTTTCATCCGGAATTTCTCCGAGATAGCTGACATATACTTCATATTATTGTTATTAGAAGAAAAATGGCCATTCACATTTCAACTCCTAGGTAACATATACTGCTTTAGCCAATTTAGGCATATGCATTGTATTTTTGTAAAGGAGATGGGAGGAGGAATATAGTCCAGCTTTCATGACCTAAATTGAACAGCCTCAGCAGTGACCTGACTGCTAGCTAATTATGTCAGTGTCCCAGACTCTTACCAACACCATTAGTAAAGGTTCTGGCTAATCAAGGATAACACCCCACATATCTTACTCCTTACCCTCCTACTTTTGCATATTTTATGGTGGCTACACCAAATGAGCAACCATATTAGCATTTTATGTAGTTAGATATTGATATTTTAATCATGTTCATTAGTGTATATCTTGTTGCAGCCATAAAAGAAAGTGTTTAGTATAATTGTCGCATTGGGCATACCTGATAGCTATAGCTTATCAGAACTCAGCCATGTATTGTATTTGTGCAAAGTCACTGCTTTACCTAGGATTTTGAGGAGATGGGGGGGGGGGGGGGGTTAAGAAGGGGGTGATACATTAGGATTTGGGGGATGCAGACCCTTACCAAGGGGAATTCGGGAGCTTCTATTCAACCCCACCCCTTCCCCCTTTTTAAAACCCACAAAACTTGTCCTCCGTATCAGTACACATAGGGTAGACATGATACATGCATGATGATGATCTTGAGAGTCAATACTGTGCAGAATAGTTTGGTCTTCAGATCAAGAGAGTCTCGTAACGTGTTACTCTACAGCTTTTGTGCTGAAATAGATTCAAAGCTTGCTGGGAAAAAGGAGAAGCCTTTCAGCAGTGTCCAAGATTGCCTGCTGAAGTACTTCAGAATAGTAGCCACTTCAACTCATAGTGTTTGCAACCCATGACATCAGCTGCCAGTGGTGATGCAGTTGTCGGCTCTAGCTGATGTGATGAAACAGCTGTTGTAGATCAGACCATAATCATGCTAGTTGTAGTTTGGATCTTCTGGTGTCACTGAGCACTATGAATGCCTGTTATGGAGAAGAGATGTCCTGTCTAGGAGGAAAAACTAACTGTCAAGGAAAAGAGATTACCTAACCAGGAGAAGAGACTGCCTGCCAAGGGACGAGACTTGATTTGCCACCCTACCAGTTCAAAGTTATATACCACATGGAAAGGAAACCCAACAACTTTAGCAATGAATAAAGTTGACACCAAAGAAAGAGGAAAGGGTTGTGATCGAGTAGAAACAGTAGATTTTCTCATAATGTGTTGACAGATGATTGTATCCATGAATTTACTAAGACACTGCAATGTTGATCCATTGGTTGTCCTGCCATCTGAAGTTTGAGATACTTCTGCTCCTTGATTGCATTTAATTCTTCACAGATTTATTGCAGTGTTTAATGTATAATTGTGTAACATGCAATAATGTGTTTGTTTGAATAATGTGTTTGTTTGTTTTGTTTTTCTCGTCTAACTGGATTGCATTGCTGGTTCATGATATGAAACAATGCCATGCAGTGATGCAATGCAATATTTTCCTAGCATCAGTGTGAACCCATCTTATTGCTGAGGTTGTAGTATTAGTAAGTAGACAAGGATATACACTGGAGGACACATTGTGTAAAATATTCTATGTTATAGCCTAGCGATAGAAAGCTGGGTTGTTCATTGTGCCATACAGGTACAAACTTATCCCAGTAAGAATCTGAGAAGTCCTCATTTCAAATACCTAGGCCTATATTTATTGCACAGCCATGGGGCATCCACCTTGCCATGGCAGAAGTTCATGCACCGATATCTTTATAAATTATTCATTCATTTTTAAATAATTATAGTGAGTGGCAGGTTCTCATCAAGACAGAGCTAGGTTAAAATGTGTCCTCACTCCAAATTCTAATTCCCACACTGTTCAGCTATTTAGAGTTGTGTCCTATAACTAATTCAATGCTTGGCAGGAATGGACCAAGATCAGCAGTTGTGGCCATGAAAGAATAATATATGGATTTGTCTCTATATAGCTCAGTGGAACTGATACTCCATGCATCTGACCTGGAGCCATAAATTATCTGGGGATGAGTTATGGCATGAAAAACTCTGCCATGATGTGATCCCAGTCATGCCTAGCCCTTGCTTTACACTTAAACTTTGAAGCCTGCTACCCACTAGATAAGGTTTAGCTACAAGAAGCTTTGGAGGAAAATATTGAAGAAGAAAGATTTATTAGAAGAAATGCTGAACTAAAATATGCTAGAATTTTGCTCGCAAGTCAAGTCTAGGATGCGTATGTGACACATGTTGTTATGTTATATATCAGGATACCCCAAATGCTATTAAAAAGAATTTTGACAAAAATCTGAGGATATGGCAATTCATTTCTGTAGACTTATCAAACTAGTTAGGAAAGTAACTTTATATGGTAAGTTTACCCCAGAAGGTTCTGATATGAGTGTCACACCTATTCGTGGTGAAAGGGAGAAGGAGGACAATATATCCTTGTCCTCTTTCCCCCCCACCTTCAATCTGCTTCTGGTGGTGGCTATATCATACAGATTTAATTATAACAGCAAACTCTTTCTAGCTGCTTTATCAGGTGTCAAATATATATACATCCATTTTCTGGATAAATCTACTTTTAATCAAAACCAGTTAGAGCCATATATACTAATTTAGTTCATGTGAATTTGACGTAAATTGGCATCCATTTTGTTTCAATAAATAATTGATGCCTGGTGGGTTTTTAGGCTTTTTTAGAAATTTTATTCCAAAAAAATTTGTATTTGGAGCATTTATAACTTATTGTTTGAATTTTAGTGTAAAAGCATTACCATGGTCATTTCTTTCATAGGTGGTGAAAGTGAGCTATCATGTGTTACAACTCTTCCTAACATTCTTCGTTATTACAATGCTAAACTCAAAGGCTATAATGATGGCCAAATGGAGAGTGTTACTCAGTTAGATGTGGCAACAATCAGTGCGTTCAGTGCTGATATGTTAGGACAGGCAAAAGAACTTGTGCGACGGGCACGCAGGTTGGAAAACATAGACTTTAGGAATGACTGGAAGATGTTGGCATTAATGATGTTTGTTCTCTATCCCGCCAAATAAACACATCTGTTCTCTTCGTTGCTAATATCATGCATGCACTAGATTACCTGAGGGATAATCTTCCAAGGACTTTTGTTAATTTGGTACAACTCATGAATATCGGAAATTTTATTAAAAATTCATTTGTTTATGGACATCAGTGTTCTACAGTTGTTCTGCAACCATTTCTTAGTAATGTTGTACCTAGCGGAATAGAAAATGGTTCTCAACTTCTGGCTTATTGCAGCCATCTTAGTCCTGCTAACCATCGTGATTTATCTTTGGGATTATGGAACAACATGTTTGAAAAACTAGGAAACAAGAGTAGGAAACTTCACCCTCCCGTGGCAGAAATTAGGTGCCCCACAGACCAATGGCCTTACTTATTCACAGCCAAGAATAGTAATGGACTTTCCAGGAAGTGCATATCTCTTGTCATTGTAATACATAATCTAAAGGGCAGACCTAAGTCTTGCAGAGTGAGCTACGTAAATACAAGCCGATACTTATTTGGCCGTTTTAATCCATCCTTATAAAACTATGTCCTTGAGTACATTTCCTATAATCATTCTTTGAGGAGTGCCTTTACATGCTATAGTACAGAAGGCTATAGCATCTAGTGAAAAAATGTCAAAGAGCACAATTTAAGTTGATTACTGAGAGAAAGTCATTGTAGCTACACTACACATTTCAACAGAGAGTTAGTTGGTATGATATATAGTATTAACTTGTATTCCTATTATTTTCTTTAGTTACAGATTTTAAGCTTGCACCTGTGCAGGAGAACTCAACATTACTGTCAGCTTACTGGACTAAGGCTGATAAGGACGTTGGCATATAAAACTAGTATACTATGCAATAACTCGATAATCTTTGAAATCCTACCATCAAAAAAGAATGAGACCTATATGTCCCATACTCTCTCAGGCTTGATTCCATTCACTATCTATGAATGCTCACTTTTGGAGAAAAAAATTCAGTTTTCTAATCTACAAAGGGCAAGGACAGGAGAAGATGGTATGACATAATGATGTGATTTTAATGGAGAAATGGGGAAGGGGTTGGTGGGGAGGGAGGGGGGGGGGGAGGGGGAGGCGGGGGGTGTGTGTGTCAGAATGAAACATTTTTGAAGTATTTCAATTCAAGATTATAGTGTGTCCTTATGGTAGCATACTAAGGCTGCATGCAAGAAAACAAAGTCAGTTAACTCCAGAATCTTAGGTAGGTGACTAAACCACAAGCGATCATTTCAGAAGTACTAAACCATCAGTGAGTAGAGTAGCACTCCCTAGATCAGTTGGATCCCTATTTCAAAATGGAGGACACAAAAAAACACAGAAAAAAAGTAAAAGCTTATATCTTTCCTAAAATTCACTTTGCAACTTTTTATTTGTCTGAATGGTAATTTAGGACGATAGTAACTCCTAAACAATGAGAGGCAAGGCATTGTGCCATAATATAAATTTCACCTTCAAGATGCATCGTCCTTCCACACCCATAACATGAATACCTTGGGTCTATTCATAACAATAACCAGATGACTCCAATAACTTTGAGACCAATACGATTATATTAGCAGCCTGATTTAAGCAGATGCTGCAGTAATTAGTGGTGCAGCTTTTAATATAATCCAGTGAACTACTTGTGATTCATGTGTAATTAACTATTCACGTTTTAAACTTTGACAAATATCATTTAGGCCAGTATAAGGAGTGTTTTTTAAAAACTTTTCTCAAGAAGTAACTGTTTCATGGCAGCAACTTTTGCTACTTCTCGTGGAGGCTCTGTGATCTTGACTTGATGGAGAGGTCAACCTACTCAGGCCAAGAACAAGAAGCTGAAGGGTAATGATGAGGAAACCATCCAGGAGGTAAACCTCGAGCTAAAATTGGGGAAATGGCCAGGTGAGCTCGAGATGTCCCAACTGAGGTTCAAAGAAAGTGAGTAGCATACTCTCAAGACAGAGCAGAAGGCTTTGAGCATAATTATTAGAAATAGAGCAAGGAGTGCAGGAGGCAAAGGACAACTAGTCAACTCTGGGACTGACAAGCAGGAAACATTAAAGGAGAAGCTAGCACAAGCTGAAGGTCAGGTGCAGAGCTGTGCAATCTGGAAGAAAGTAGAAGGCTACTATATAGGAGGTGCTAAAGAGAAACCAAGTAAAAGTCAGGAATTTGGAAGAGAACTGGATGGTATGAAATAGGATTTGACAAATCTTGAGGCAGAAGTGAACAAGGTGATCTTGGAGGTGGAAGAAAAGAATATGATATTACAGCAATCAGAAACATTGAACTGTAATAGACAATCCTTCGAAGCTATATATATAGTGCAAGATGTTGCATTCTCTACTTGCTGTAGACCGACACACACTTTATATTTGTCAGTTACATGCCTCAAACAAATTTCTATGCTGGTTGGAGTTGTCTCTGTGATCTCAACAGCAGGCAATGCGAACCATGGTTTGGATATTAATATCAATCTTTATTTTAAGTCATTATTTCAACCAATACCTTGGGAGATCAATTAATTAGGTATCGCAGAGCACATATTTGTTTTATCAAACCTACTCTACTTACAATTTGTTTTGTTTTTAAATATGCCATAAGATGTTGACTTACTAGTGTCAGGTTTTTTCAATGCAAGCTATTGTAGCACCTTTATGAGCCTGAGACTGCTCATGTTCTCTAAATTTGCTGATAGCATTTTTCCACTTATGATAGGAAAAAACTAGTTCAGCCCTGGCACTCGTGACATTCACTTTGACAATGAACATGCTTACAATGGTGACAATATGCTCTAAAGGAAAGTAGAGCAAAAATGAAGCCATGAAAGTTCTTGTGCTCTGAAGTACTGTTTTCAGGCATACTAAATATCTTTCCTGTTCTGGTCATAGGGTTGATAAATTTCAGAAGTATCACAACATTTATTAGTGCTTGGCATTACTACTGGCTCATAAGTCTAAGTAGTGTTGTTTGAGTAACTCACGACAGGTATAGAGTGTGGTGTCAGTGCTGCTGACTCTTGTCCAGTCAAGTTCATAATGGCACACCACATTGGTGGCAAATAATCAGTAAATAAATGTGGTCTGTGCGCAGGCAACTGAGCTCTTCATTGATGTGTTTTTGCATCATTTCATTTCATTTGGTGTAGATTCAGTATTAGTTTTTTGATTTCGAGGAGGCATCATCCTCACAGCATAACAGAACATTGTTCTCCCATCTCTGACTTTATGACATCAGTTAAATGGAATGGGTCATCCCAATTTGACATCAGTTCCTTCTGCTGATGGCAACTCCAGAAAACGAGAACAGGTGGCAATTTCATTCCACTAGAGCAAATTTAATATGCTTGTATTCCTGGATCTTTCTCTAGATGGGTCAGCAATGCCAAACTAGGGGTCAAATCTTCATCAAGCTGTCATGGCAAAATCACAATACTTCCATCTACTTCTACTGATGGCTATTGCTCTTTCAGACTGCCACCAGTACAAAAGAAAACAGGATAAATAGTTCGTATATAAAAGACAATGCACTGCATTAGTCAATATAGGAGAGCGATAAGAACATATTGAATGAATATATTGTCAACTATTATGTCTATATACTGTCAGCCTCAAGTACTACCTGGTGACCTGCCACAGTGTTAGTCGGTAGTTTTTGTTAGCTTTATCATGGTCTTTCCTTCAGTACTCTGATAGTTCCATCATCCAGAAAAAATTGCCTGATAGCCACACTCTTTAATGTACTTCCAATTTTCAGAGGAAGCTGCTTCCAAACAAACCCTCCTCTTCAGCCATATTTTTTTCAAATACATTTCTGTTTCACAACCAACCAGTCCATTGCATTGCTGCTTTGGAAACTGTATACCAACTCCAGAGGAGACTGTAGCTGATTCCAAATCATCTTGGTGGAGATATCCTGTACTGTTACAAAGTCTAAGAAGACTGTAGTTGACCTTACATGAGTACAGTCAACAATAGCAACAAGATATGGTATGTGCAGATTGCTGATACTTGTAAAGTTAACAACAGTGTGTACATGGTTATAGTCAACAATAGAAGTAAGCATGGCATGTGCTGATAAGTTTAGTGTTAACAACAATAAAGCTCTGAGTTGGTCATTGTAGAACTATGTGTATATAGCTCAATTGTAATATGCAGAAAAAGGAGGAGAACAGGGGGAAGGAGAATTGAAACAAGGACAAGAGTTTTTTTTAACAAACAAAACTTGTGTTTCTATATAATGACTTTCTCTATAAATTTGTTCCTTAACATTTCAATTGTATTCATCAGTAATAATGAAGGCTGGAGTCTAGCAGAATTTTGAAGAGCACATTTTTATTCGACTACAGAATGTTTTTGACTCACCTGTTATTTAGATGACCCGTTACCTCATGTACATAGTTAAATAGTGAGGGGTCATCAAAATGGTTGTGGTCAACATGGACAGATTCTGTTTCTTTTATTTTTAGGGTGATCTAAATGAAGTTGTTGTGTAAATAGCATTTTTTATCTTATTGAACAATTATATGAGACCTCATGCTTGGCCTTCAACGAAAACAAATTCCCTTGAGGTTTCTGTAGCGACTACTAACTGCCAAGTAGAGTGTAGTACATATAATTCTGAAATCTGAGAAATCTCTATTAATATTTCAAACACAGGTTGTAATTTATTAATTAACTAATACTAGCAGTGATAAGAACTAACAAAAACTATCTTTCCCACAAGCCAATAAGAAGTACCTGACTTTCTCAGTGTTACCTTGGTCCTATTATAACTCCTACGAATGAAATTTTATTGAGTATTAGAATCAAAAAGTACAAGTATATAGAGTCATAGTGGTCCAAAATCAGCGTTTGACATTTACTCTTTTGTTCTTTAGTGCTAAGAAATAATATTCAGCAGTTAGCACTGCCGCAATTTTTGGATTTTGTTAGAGCATAAATTCACTTTAAACTTGTTATGATCATATCTCACAGCTCCTTCACCTCATTTTAATGTGGGAGCCAGAACGATTTCATCCACAGTTGTAATTGTCTAGGCCATTTACCCCCAATGGAAACATCAAGTACTATGAGGTTACATTTTATCCCACTGATATTGGAACAGCTGGAAGTATGACTAAGATTGCTACTGGTGCAACATTCATTACACTCAGTAATTTGATGTCGGGTATATACCCAGTATACGATATTTGTTCAAGCATTTACTATCGTATTTAGTGAACCAAGCAACTCGATCTTGCAGACTACTCGCAAATATGGTATGTTCAAATATTATATATTCCATGTAGCTATATATGATTGGGAAAGGTATGGGAATAAAGTGGCTTTTTGATCTCATAAGTTCTTTATGCATGTAAATAATATCTATTTTTATAGTGCTCTCTCATTGGGAGAGTCACAGTTATTATTTTTTGGTATGCAATAATTAATCTATTTCTTCAGACTCTCTCACTGAGAGGATCATAATTACCCTTTGCTTTGTAATATTATTGAGAGGGTCATAGTTATCCTCTGGTGTGCAATGCAAATCCTTGTACTGTACCCTATCTTCTTTTTTTTACAGATCCTGAACCTCCTGTTAATGTGAATGCTATAGCAACTTCATCCACATCCATAAGGGTCAGCTGGTCCAGGCCAAGGAGTGATATAAGAGTCAGATTTTATGCAGTTACATATTATTACGCTAATTTTGAAAGCTTATCGAAAAGCGCTGTAATTGAATTTAATAGAAGAGTAGAAATAACCAACTTGATGACATTTACATCCTATACAGTGTATGTCCAAGCATTCACAGTTTGAATTAAGTGGACCAAGCAAATTTGTCACGGTGAAAACACTTGAAGATGATAATATATATAGCATGGAGGACAATATAATATAAATAACTTCTCACTGCTGTTTTCTTAAAGGTGCAGTGAGCCAGAAATCAAACTACTATTTTTTCCCATTTGTGAAAAGCTTTTTGACCAAATTGTTATTCCCAAAACTTTAATTGTATCTTACCTGAGTCACATGCAATCAATATAAACTCTTTGAATAACTTTTGAGATATGACCAATCTCTCACAAAAAATTATTTTGGTCACGAATATTTATTAATTTTCCATCAATGCTGAATTCCCCCCCCTCCCATATTTAATCACTGATCTTTAGTAACAGTTGGTAGATTAAATGTCTGGAAGGTTTTTTAAATGAAAGTTCCAGTTGCAGCCTCCTTCTCTTTTCAAGGTTTTGTTAAATGCCATCACGTTGGCTATAGTGGAATAAATGAACTATATTTTAGCAACACAGCAATGTATTTTTGGGGCTAAACTTTACAATAATAGCCACAAGCAAGGCTGGCTATAGTTTTCACACAACTTGCATGCATTCTAGTGCAGCTCTTGTCTAAGCTGTTGCACTTTCCACTTTAAAAAAGGAAGAAAAGTGGAGGAATTTATTTTCAACTACAAAACACAGTTAAAATATCATTCCAGCATTCATTATTTAGTGCTAACATTGCACGAGACTTCTATCGTGAATATTGAATTAATTAAAATAAAGATAGACTCTCCAGTTTGATCGGGTCCAGCCATCCCATTGTTGGATTCAAAGTTTGTTTACAAGATAAGTGAACAAATACAAAGTCTTCATGAAGAACTCTGATATATATGGTTCATGTGTGAATGTTGATTTATATGCTCTCTGAAGGTGCATGAAAATTTTGTGTGGCCCTCATACCTATAGTTATGCAGCACTGGTTAATAATGTTTAAAATCAATTTCAAAAATTAGTGTTTACACAAAAACATCACCTGCCATGATTTTCACCAAAGTCTGCTTCTCCTCCATTCCAAATTATCCCTCTTCATCTCCAAAATAGCCCAACAATAGCAATGCATTTTCTTAACTTTTTAAATTTATATATCTAGATCCTCCATGCTGGATAAAAACTCACATAACTATACGATACTGTTATATTGCTCTACCAGTGTTGTATGGGTAGGTACAGGGATATCATGCTATCATGTAACCTGATTATATGATATTTATGGTGTATAATTAATATGTGTACGCTACAAACACAATGCCAGAAGTCTTTATTAATGATTAATCGTGGTTCAGATATGGCTACATCGATCTGCAATCTTTGAGCCACTAATAAGGGGTTACTAACATTAGGTGTAGGAATCACTATTTTTGAAATGAGTCATCTCAAGTTTTAAGTGCTGGTCATTATGTTATGTATTTGTAAGCAGGTGCCCATTAGTTAAATGCAATGCACCTTCTCATTCATGGATCAAACTGGATAATAAATCGATATGATGTTCAGAGATGCGTGCTCTAACTAAAGTGTATGACAAGGGTCATGCGCATGGTAAGGGGTCGCTAACATGGTAAGGGATCGCTATAACAGGGAGGTACATGATACAAGGTGTGTGCATGGAATGAATAGTTTAGATGATTATTGTCTATCTCCCCCCAAGTCCTTCGTCAGGGGGACTGAAAGAGTTAGGGAGCCTGTCCGTATCTTTGCGGGGGCTTTATGGTCCTCGTACTTCTCCGTAGGGTCTGGTCTGGGTTGGTGGGTTTGGGTGGTGGTGGTGGGATCTTGGCCAACGTTTTGGGGGCCAGTGGTGGTAGGTTGTCTCGGTGGTTCTGGGTGCCGGCGACAGCTGCGTATGTTCGGGTGGTGGCCGGCGTGGTAGTTGGCTGCCTCTGGGTTGTTGGTTCCAGAGAGCCAGGTAATGGTTGGCTGGTTGATGTAGCCGGGGTGATTGGTAGAGGTTGGCTGGGTGGTGGTGCCTGGGTGCCTGGTGATGAGTGGCTAGGTGGCGGTGCCGGGGTGCCTGGTGATGGGTGGCTAGGTGGCGGTGCCGGGGTGCCTGGTGATGGTAGGGGGTGGTCCGGTGGTGGGATGGGGAAGGTGTTCCTCCTGAGGTATTGGCGGTTGCGAGTGGTAAGTCTGCCGTTGCTGTCCATCCGGACTTGATACTGATGATACTGCATGACCTCTACCACCACGCCTGTGCTGTCCCATTTGGTTGGGTGGTGGCCGGTCTGGTTTTGCACCAGTACTCTGTCTCCGCGTATGAGGGGGGAGAGGTTTTTGGTGTGCTCCGTCCAGCGTTTCTTGCCCAGGGGTTGGCGCTTCTCTAGTGCTGTTAGCCTTATCTGTTGGGTAGCACCTTCCTGGGTCGGCTGTTGAAGTCGTGTTGGGAGGGTAGGTAGCAGGTCTCTGGTTGGGCGGCCAAAGAGGCACATGGCCGGTGACGTCCTCGTGTCAAGGCAGGGGCAGTTCCTGTAGGTCAGGAGTGCCTTGAAGAAGGCTGACTTCAGGGCACCCCCTGGGTCTGTGTTCCCGGTGATGAGTCGCTTGACGGTTTTGACCCCTGTTTCGGCGCGGTTGTTTGCGTGGGGGTGGTATGCCGAGGATGTCCTGTGGTGGACCCCCCAGCTAGCCAGCAGATCTTTTGTTGCGTGGGCGGTGAATTCGGGTCCTCCATCTGTTGTGAGCGTGGCTGGGATGCCAAAGGTTGCAAAGGTCTCCCTGAGTACCTGTATGAGGCCTGTGGCTCCGCTGCTCGCCTGCGATACGATGGGCCATCCTGAGAAGCGATCCACCAGTACGAGGTAGACGGATCCTTCGTGGTGGAAGAAGTCTGCATGTAGGTGCTCGAACGGGTGGTCCGCCTCCTCAGGGGTTATTGGTGGCATGTGGGGTTGAGAGGGGGCATTCCCGTTGCAGATGTGGCATCTGCTCCTTGTGGCGGCGATATCTGCTGTCAGGCCTGGCCAGTATATGGATGCTTTCGCCCTGGCTGTCATCCCGCTTGTCCCTTGGTGTGCAGTGTGCAGGGTGGCAAGGCATGCTTGCCGTAGGGAGGAGGGGATGATGAGACGGTCGCCCAGACATACCACGTCGTCGACTATTGTGAGGTCGGTTATCACAGGAAAATACGCTTGTATCCCCACTGGGAGCAAGTCACGTTTGTTGGGGGGTCCTGCTTCTATGACCAGCATAAGGTCCTGGAGGGACTGGTCTGCCGTGGTGGCTGTCTGAAGCTGTTCCCAGTTGATGGGGGTGGCTGAGATCGCTGCGCACATTGCTGAGGAGAGGCCGTCGTCGTCTGCGAGGGCAAGGGTGGAGCAGTTCGGGCCGGGGGCTGGCAGGTCATCTGGCAGGTGGAGTCTGGCGGGTGTCCTTGTCCCAGATGGGTGACGTGACAGGGCGTCACTGGTCAGGTTTCTGGCACCCGGGATGTATACCATCCTGAAGCGGTACCTGGGGGTCTTCTCTTTGAGATTCCTCAGGCGGGGATTCGGGATGTCCTCCAGGCACCTGTCCCCGAATAGCTTTAGCAGTGGTTTGTGGTCCACCGCTACTGTCAGGTCCCGGCACCCGAGTACAAAGTGCCTGGCTTTGTCAAGCGCGTCGGCTACGGCTAGGGCCTCCCCTTCCACAGGGGTGTATCGAGACTCTGCTGCATGAGTGAATCTCGACCCCACCAAGGTGACGCGCCAGCCGTCCCGGCAACAGAAAGGATGCTCTCGCATATGTGTTGTTTGGACGCGGCGAGGGCTTCGGTCAGCTGATCTGACCATTGGAAGGTGGTGGAGGGCTTCAGGTGATCCCTGAAGGGGAGCATGGTTGCCGTCATGGCGAAGGTGTAGGAAATTTGGTTTACGAGGCCAAACCATGCTCTGATGTCAGTGATGTTTGTTGGGGTGGGGAATTCCTTGATGGCCGCTGTGAATTTGTCAGCGGGGCGGACCTCTGTGGGGGTGACTGTGAACCCCGCGAACTCCACTTCATCTTCTGCAAAGCGGAACTTCGTTGGGTTCAGGGTGATGCCGTTCGTGGCACAAATGTGCAGCCACCGCACTGCCTGATAGAAGGATCCCTCTATGTCATTCGCCCATAGCAGGGCATCATCGATGCACTTGGTCTTGTTGGTTACATTGGTAATGAGGGCGTCGTACCGTGCCGTGTAGGCATCTCCCGAGGCGATGTAGCCTTGTGGGGCTGTCAGGTAGCGGTACCTCCCCCAGGGTGTGATAAACGTGGTGTAATGTTTGTCTCCCTCAGCTAGGGCCACGGAGTGGTAGCCGTTCCACGCGTCGAAGATTGTTTTCTTCGTCATTCGTGGGATGGCCCTGGCCTGGTGGAAGGGTGAGGGGCAGTGGTGGGTCTCCCGGGTGGCGTGCTGGTTG
The DNA here is from genome assembly GCA_028752905.1 of Cladorhizidae sp. MBARI D1340-BT2. Taxonomy (NCBI): domain Eukaryota; kingdom Metazoa; phylum Porifera; class Demospongiae; order Poecilosclerida; family Cladorhizidae; species Cladorhizidae sp. MBARI D1340-BT2. The sequence goes on along the minus strand of JAQNBH010000007.1, from coordinate 14,427,321 downwards.
AGGGGTTGGAAGTTTATGGTCCTCATGAGCGCCCCGTTCTTCTTGGTGCAGATCACCATTCGGTGGTACCAAGTGACGGGCGTGCCCAGGGGGACCTTTTCCAGCACGCCGAGCCGGACATCCCTGTCCAGCCCTGCCTTCACCTCCTCCTGCCAGTGAATAGGTATGGTGATGGGGGTGTGGCACGGTTTGGGGACAGCGTTGGGGTCGATCTTCAGCGAGAGAGGGGGGCCGGACATCATAGGCAGAGGCTGGTGTTCGCACGTGTTGAATGCGCTGGATGCGTAGAGGTTGAGGAGATACTTCTCAAGCTTCTGTCTGTTTCCCTCTGTGGCTGGGAATGGCAGTGTCGTGGGCCTATCTGGTGGTGGGGATCTGGTGGGGCAGGAGCATGGGCGAGCCGCAGGTTGTGTCTGAGGTGCTGGTGGTTTGGCCTGCCGAGTTAGTGGTGGGCTTGTCCCGGTGGTTCCGGTGTCCCTAATCAGTGCCAGTGGTTGGCTGGTGATCTTGCCGTTCGGGGCTGGTGAACGCAGCGGGAATCCCAGATTAATTAGTCCCAGGTCGCTGCATGCCGACATGCTGAGGTAAAGCTTGGTGGCTACGGGACTAAAGTACACCATTTGCCTCGTTTCCTTGTCTGTGTCTCTGGCTCTGATCCTGGTGAGTGCAGCTCCTATGATGGGCATGGGGTTGCCACTGGCAGAGTTCATTGTGAGGGAGCTTGGGATGAGGTCTTGTACACTGAGGTTGAGGCCACGCATGAGGGTGGGGCCTGCCAAGCAACTCTGGCAGCCGGTGTCGGCGAGGGCACTTGTGGTGAGGTTTCGCCGCTCTCTCCTGAGGGTTTGCCCGTGGGTCTGGAAGTCTGCTCGATGGGTGGAGACGATGACGTTGAGGGTTGGTTGGGGTGGTGAGCGATGCTGTGCCCAGGTTTGGGATGCCTGGTCCCAGGTTTGGTGTGGCAGGGTGCCTTCCGTCATGTCGCTGACCATTTCCTGGATGGCACTCTCTTGCTCTGCTGTCTGCCAACACATCTGTGATGTGTGGTTGGGGCGGCCGCAGGATTGGCAAGTTTTGCCAAATGCAGGGCATTGGGTCCTCCTGATGGCCGTCCTTGCTCTGGTGCCATGGCCTTGGCGGCCGCAGAAGCAGCATGCTGTCTTGCTGTTCGGATGTGGGGTGGGCGTGGTTGTGGGCCATATGGGCGTGGCTGACCGGTTGGGTTTGGGGTGCATGGCTTTGGGTGGTGGGTGCTGCCGCTGGAGCTTATACCCACTATGCAGTGCATCCCCCTGGTCTGCCTCATCATTGATGGCACTGTTGCTAGCTTGGGGTGGGGTAGTCATTGTGGTAAATGATTGCTTGCCTATGACCCTCACCATTATAAACTGTACCAGCTCCTCGACTGTCTGGTCTTTGTCTGGCTCCCTCAACAGGTCCGCCTGGATGTCGGGGTCGGCGAGGCCGACGCACAGTTGGTCCGCCACTCTGTCCTCGCTCTGGCTGTTGACTATCGCACAGCCCGTGCATTTTCGGTCGAATCGACACACCTCGGCCTGGCCTCACAGGCGGGCCACGAACGACCTGACGGTTTCGCCCCTGTCTTGGGTCATCCTAGAGAGCATCACTCTGGCTGCCCTCTTGTTCTCCTCCTGCACTGCCATAGCTCTGATGGCTGCCAGGAGGTCTGGCTCTGTGTATTCCCTGAGGGGCGTGGGGCCGGTGGCGTTCATGGTGACGTCCCGGCGGAGCTTGGGGTTTAGGCATGCCAGCAGCTGGATGGTGATATGTGGGGCAGCCAGGCTGGCTGCCTGCGAGTACTCTTTCCACCGGTTCAGGAAGTACTGCCACCCCTTCGAGGTTTATCCGGCTGATAGCTCTGGTCTGGGGATTTGGGTAGGCTTGAAGGAGGCTGCCTGACTGTGGTCCATCGAGATGTGGCCTGTCATGAGGGCTACTGCCATTCCTGGTTCTGTCCCCTCCACTATGGTGAAGGGGCAGCCGGCTTTGGGGCAGTTCGCTGCCATAAGGTGGGCGGGCGTTAATTGGAGAAGTGAAAATCGGTCTCCAAAGCGTCCTAACCTCTAGTCAGCACTCCTGCTGGTGAGGCACACTGTCTGGCTGGATATACTAGAGAGTTAGAGCAGGCATAGTTAAATGCAATGCACCTTCTCATTCATGGATCAAACTGGATAATAAATCGATATGATGTTCAGAGATGCGTGCTCTAACTAAAGTGTATGACAAGGGGCATGCACATGGTAAGGGGTCGCTAACATGGTAAGGGATCGCTATAACAGGGAGTTACATGATACAAGGTGTGTGCATGGAATGAATAGTTTAGATGATTATTGTCTACCCATCACATTGTTATCATCAGTGTCATTGTCATTACAGATAGACTAAAGACAAGGTAGATCCTGACAACATGAGTTAGAGTCTCTGTAAGGTGTACAGTACCAAGTGTAAGACAGTTAGTCACTGGTATCCATCAGTGTACTCTCTGCTATAATATAGCATTGGCATGGATATCAGCAGATAAATGCATCACTAGCAGCAATAGCTACACCAATGAGAATTACATACTTTCTCTGTTACACAAGCATAGAGTGTGTGTCTTTTCAAATGTAGATACTTTACAAAGGCGGTTAAGTGGTTGTGTGGAACACTGCAGAAATAGCAGTCTCTCGAACTTACGAAGGTACAATAGTAAAGAGAAGTGAAGAGAAAAACATTTGCAGATCAGATTCTGTATTGAAATTAGAAGAACACCTGTAATTTTTTTGTATGATTTAAAATTAATTTGAACTTAAAATAACATCACAAAAAATTGGTGAGCGGCTCTTCCAACTACTACAAATGAACCAAAAAGAATTATACTTCTATGCAATCTTTAAAAAAATTATCTTTGCTTATATAACACACACATGCTGCGTCTTGTCATATAATAGTGCATAAATAATACACACGTGCTGCATCTCTGTCTTATAATAGTGCATATATAACACACAAATGCTGCATCTCTGTCTTATAATAGTGCATATATAACACACACATGCTGCATCTCTGTCTTATAATAGTGCATATATAACACACACATGCTGCATCTCTGTCTTATAATAGTGCATATATATTAACACACACATGCTGCATCTCTGTCTTATAATAGTGCATATATTATACACACATGCTGCATCTCTGTATTATAATAGTGCAATATATAACACACACATGCTCTTATAATAATGCATAATTATATAACACACGCATGCTGCATCTCTGTCTTATAATAGTGTATATATAACACACACATGCTGCATCTTGTCTTATAATAGTGCATATATAATACACACATGTCTTATAATAGTACATATATAACACACACATGCTGCATCTCTGTCTTATAATAGTGCATATATAACACACACATGCAGCATCTCTGTCTTATAATAGTGCATATATATCGCACACATGCTGCATCTCTGTCATATAATATTGAGAATCATATTTGATGTGTTTTATCCCTTGTCCTGCACAGCTCCTTCTCCTCCTGTTAATGTGACAGCTAGAGCAACTTCCTCTACATCCATACGTGTCAGTTGGTCTCGTCCACTTATCACCAATGGAAAAATCAGATTTTATGAGGTTATACTCATACCCACTATATTTGGATTATCTCAAAGTATTACTGAGCTTGTTACTAATGAAACAAGCACTCAAATTACCAATTTGAAGAGGTCAACCAACTATGTGATAGCTGTCCGAGCATACACGGTGGCATTCAGTGACCGAAGCAATTTCATCACAGAGAGAACTCTTAGCCATGGTATAAATAATACAATATTGTGCTTATTTTGGGGAGGGATGGAAAGTAGGTGCTAGAATGGAAAATTGTAAGGGGAAATACAATATTACCTCGTGTGGACTTGTATTGACTATTGGCTGGAATGCAAGTTGAATGTTTAAGTTTCAAAAATTGGAAATAGCATGTTGTGTTCTATTCTGATGGATGTATAGAAAGTTGGGTGTTGATGTTAATATGCCCATGTGGTCTTTCATACTATGCTTAGTTTTATGTGAATGTGAGAATTTGAGAATAATGCTAGGGTCATTGATGTGATGAAGAATTTTAGAATCATGATGTAATGGCACCTAAGCATGGATGCATCAAGTGGTGACTTTTGATAACCACATTACATGCTGCCTAGGAGAAGATAGAACTCACGGATCTAGGGGGAGGAGTGTGTGGCTTTGGGGATGAAGCTTCTTCCTCCAAGTTAATGATATTCATTATATAACTGGCAATAACTACACTGCCCCCAAAATATGAGGCCTGTTTCATCTCATCCAAACTATAATCTGAAGCAATCAACACCTGATCAAGACTGGAGGAGTACAGTAGTTGATGTGATATGGTCCAGATCTTTTGACTTTTAAACCTTAGTGTTTTACTGTATGCAGATACAATCATATTTTATCTAGAAGAGTAAGTAAGTCAAACAGTGAGTCTGAACTCAGCATTGCCTAAAAGAACTTTTATCTCAAGAGAACCTCAGAGAGTTACTAGCTAATGCTAAGAACCAACAACAACAATAAATCTCCCTAAGATCCTCTCTGAAATCAAATCCCAAAGTGCAATAACATAATGTTGGAATGGACAGAGAAACTGGTATACCAATGACCTCTCTCCTCATTAAAAATGCACACACACACACACAAAAAAAAAATGCCTGTTTCACTAAGATTATTGGCACAAGTCTATGGTTCTAAAAGTGGTTCTAAAAGTGATTTAATAATTATTATATCAATATATGAAGATGAGTATATAATGCATACCAAGTTGTTGAATGATGAAGAAGCTGTGTAAGTTTGACAAAATAATCACATTAAAAATTATTGGCTCATTAAATCCAGACACCAGGTTTTCTGGATATTCTCAATAATATATGTGATATGATGAGTATAGCTAAAACCTTGAAGTGTTTTAGTCTGAAACTACCTAGATTTGGAAAGAGAAGGGAAACTGGAGTTGCTATCTTCAACTGTGCAAACAAGTGACACCATATCTACTACCCACATTTCAATGAGCAATGAATATGATCTTATAGGTAAGTCATTATAAATAGCTGGTTAAATAGGTTACTGTATAGTATTCAGGAATTACATTGGCTTGTTTATTTTGATCTAAATATTAGTAATGATGATGATGATTGATGATAGATTATTTCTTTATTCATAGCTCTTTTAATAATTGAAAACTGGGAGTTATCTTTTTAAGTTAATACCAAATTCTTTTGATAAAGTATGTAGCTACAAATATGACCACATATTATTTCCTCCCCCCCCCCCTCCATTTCTGGAGAGGAGGACGGGTTACTATTAGGATTTCACCCTATACCAACACTCAGTCTTGCTGATCACAATGTTTCCTGCTTGGCTTTTACTTAGGCTTGTAGCAGAATTGATTATTTGCAGCTGCTGCTTGATCATCATAAGCTTTCAATCTCTGCACTAACAGAAAGCTGCACTCTACTTCCACCAGCACGTCCATGTTGGCCATTTATGAAAGCTATAAGGCAAATTACAAACTTGTCCACTACTATGATAATATAATCTACATTGGATGACCTTAGGAATCTCATTATAACACTTCCTGCACCATGTTAAGGTTATTCTGCATTAGCTCAAAATTGTTAGAGAAAACAATACCGAAAAAATCTGGACACTTACATCCAGTGGTCTTGGGAACACTTTTAATCCTTGCATTTTATCATTGCTCTACAAGTGGTTAGAAATCTCTATGGTTACCTAGTTGTGAGGGCACACCCGAATATTTTATTCACACTCTTTACTCAGTTTGAATTTTGCTAATGCACAAATAGCATTCCCTCAAGATAGAAGATGCACAGTTTTGACTGGGACGAAAAATGCGATGTATTAAAGTGTACACGAACTAAACGTAAATGCAACTAAAATTGTCAGCTAGGAATCTAATTGGGAGGAAGGGTGGGGTTAAGTAACTTACAGAAGATATAAATTTAGATGAAGACCATCTGTTGATGGAAAAGAAAACAGAAGTGGAAGATGTGGGAAATTGTACAAAGCATCAGGGGGTCGGACTTGTATGAGGACCTCTGAGCTAGCATGCAGATTTCAAATAATAAATGGTGCACACTTCAGTGAAATCTGGGTCAAAGTTGTGAACTTGCTTGGTATCACATTAATAATCACAACATCTCAGGTACAGAAAGAGCAACATTGTGAATCTAGAAAAGATAACATTCTGGTGTTGGGGTGATTAATGGCAGGATAAATGGCGGTGATGAACAGGAGGAATATTATAATCACCTTCACAATAATCAACTTCGAATTGTATTCACTCGACATTTTGACTAGATGCTTTAGCCTTCATCAGATTATTACGTCAACTGAGTGCATTGAGAAGGAGGAATATATTAAGAATTGCAACAATGGGATATTAAGACATGCCTAAAACTAAAAGCACATGCCTGCCAAATTCAAGAAAAAGTAAGCTCGTACCTGACACGCCTCCCAAACAGTCGTAATTGAATGCCAGCTGCACCACCCCTGAAAGCAATCAACCCTTCCACCCAAAGCTGATATGCCACTACATCCAATCATAAGTCCATAGGAAAGATAAATTTTGGCTTGGCTACTATCACACAGTCAATTTTTTGTATGACAGCTAATCATGTTCATCATGTCCATGAGTTGGAATTGTTTTGTAAGAAGCTGAAGGTGGTAGATATGAAGAGTTTTAGTCATGATGTAACAGTATTGTTCGACAGTAGTAAGAATCAGTGGAAGAGCAGTTCTTTAATTGCATCTAGAGTCAAAGACAACATCAATCTCAGCATGATCTCAGTTTAAATGTGTATGTATATGGAGTCACACTGGATTCTCCTATTCCCAGGGGATGTAAGAAAACTCGATATAATATTATGTGGAGCTACAGTGAATTTACCTGTCTCCCAGGGGATGCACAACAACCATGTAAGCATTGGCAACAGCAGCACACACTTTGTGATGGTGGATGCTATGCCGGCAGCACATACACAATGTTGAGTAATAAGCATGCCCAGAATTCATAAAATACATCAATACCAATGTGCCATCCTATAATCTTTTACTGGAGTCAGAGCTGGGCCATATTCCATAGATTTCTTGTAATCTCAAAACTCCTGTCTCTGCATGGAACACACACCCAGACTATAGTAAGACTAGCAGATGTTGTGGCAGTGGCTATTAGAGATCTGCATCAAGTGGTCCACAAAAGGAGGACTAGTATTGTGTGAAAGTTGGAACCTTTGAAGGTGGGAGTACGATGGAAATGGCTTTAGCCTTTCAACTCTATTCTCAGTGATAAACAAAAATGGTTCATCTAAAAAATATTGATTCACACCGACCTTCATCCATAATTCATCCATAATATTGTGTATTGAAAAGACACAGGGTGGAGGCACTAGTAGTAATGAGAGAAGAGGAAGCAGAAGTGAAGCAGGTCACTGATGTGTTTAAGTTAAATGGAAATCTTGAGTTGAAGAAGGATGAACTGGGGGAAAGCATGTGCAGGACACAAACCTACAGGAGAAAGTCCCATCAGTAATCTACCGTATGTCAACAGTTGAAACTGACCTTCTAGTACAATAACCAACTTTAGTGTTCCTTTGCTGGTGAATAGACCAATTGTAGATGTGATTCCACATAATATGACACCCTCCAGGATCTGCTTTGCAAGTTTGTCATCACTTTTAGCTAACATAGTATCATGAGAAATTGATCACATCCATGCAATGGCGTTGTTTGAAGCTGCTTTGTTTTAAGTGTCCACTTATTTTATGGCTGAAGAGTGTGTTTAGATAGTAGACGAGACCAATACTGATAACAATTTAAAGCCAATAAGACTTCTCATAACACATTTTAGCATGCTATTGAACTATTATTATAGTAATGTACATATTGTGACCAGTCACACATATATTGGTTTTGAGAAAAATCAATTTCAAATTTCACTCTTGTTTTAACTCAGTCAAAATATCATATTCCAATAATCACAAGAAAGAACTTTTTTTCTCTACCTCGCGGTGCAAGTTTTAGACTACTAGCTACTACTGAAGTTAAGTTTTAGCATTAATAGCAAGTGCAGTTCATGATGAGTGCTTCAACTCCATCTTTATCCATTGAATAAAAGTCTGGGCTAGCAGAAGAGCAGTATGAAGGCCTAGTGAGAAAAGAAATAGGACAGAGATCACTCAAAGTGATGGTTAGCAGTCCCAATACCTATACTTTCTCTACCAAAGCCAAGAATTTGAAACTAGTGTTTATGATGATAATGAGAGGGCAGCTTAGTTGTTCTTGTCAATTTGGTGAAGGCAACACAGCATGCTCTAAGTCTATTCCATTTGCTAATGTTATCAAGTACAGGAGAAATTGTTTTGAATTGCATAAGGATGGGCTGGACCTTGTAATTCTTGGACAGATTCAGTTTCTCCAACTTCAGCTTCTGATGTCAGAAAAACAAGTCATGCAAGTCTCTATTTTTTCAAGACAAGCCTATTTGCCTTAAAACCTTCCTTTTTCTTCATTCTATTAGTGACAAAAGATATCGGAATTTAGTAGAGCACTACAGGAAGGATAGCCCTGAGATAAAAACTAGACAGCATGGTTATTCTGGAAAGTCACCTTACAAGGTGGCATCTATGTCAGCTGTTCAAGATGCTGTACAGTTCATAAAAAACACAGCTTCTGCTATGGCTCTTCCTTTACCAGGAAGAATGCGATTGTCAGCAGTTTAAACTTCTTTCACTTTTCTTGCTCACCCTATCAAACTGGAAGTAACTATTTTATATCAGTCTGCTGGGTAAAAGAAATTGGAGTTTAGTGCATGTGGTTCATTAATATAATTATGCACGGTTGAAATAGGTGTACCTCCCCCTCTGAGGGGAGGGGTTGTTCCAAACTTTAAAGATGAACGTTTCCTTCTGCTTTCAACAAATATGACTAAAGCAGAAGTCCATAGATGTTATGAAAAGGCATGTCCAAAAGAAAGAAAGAAACCTTTCTGCAGAACAAAGTTCATTGAGCTGTGGCTTAGACCTCTTCCATTCCTTAGTGTAACTAAGCCTGCCACTGACTTGTGTTGGGAATGCCAGAAAAATTCAAGTCTGATAGCAAGGTCAGCAAATTTATCCAAGTCAGAAAAGTCTGACCATGTTAAGCATGCTCAAATTCAATCTAGAACTTGCGTCAGTCCAACGGAAGTGCTACAATTCTAATGTGAAGAAATGTGAAGATGAGTGGAATGCCCATGACAAAAACACTGAGTATCTGCACAGCAGGTGCACTACCCATGTAATGCTTTGCAACCTGGACCCCTCTTCTTCAAAACTGCCTGGAAATGCAATTTGTTTGGAGTTGCATGCGAGCCAGCTCATTTTCAAGTGAACTATTTAATTGACGAAGATTGCTTTATTGGAAAAGTGCCAATGCAACGATTATTTTAATACACGACTTTCTTGAACATCGTGTAATTACAGGGAAGGAGATTTATCAAGCAGATAATTGCATAGGCCAGAATAAGAATAATGCAGTTATTCATTACATTTGTTAGCGAGTTGGCACATGGCAAAAATGACAAGATTTCTTTGTCCTTTATGCTTGCAGGGCATACCAAGTTTACCCCTGATCGCTATTTTGGTATTTTAATAAGAAAATACAAACACTCTCAAGTATGCACCTTAGGAGGTATTGAAGGTAGTACAGTCATCAACTGTACATGGTAGCAACAAATCCCAACTTATTCGTGATCATGGCGGAAAAAACTTGTCACCTGGTATGATTGGAGTGCTTTCCTCAGCCATTTGTACAAAAATTTACCAAACATCACTTCCTACCATCACTTTCGTGTGGAGAGAGGCTATCCAGGAATTGTTTATGCTAAGCTCTATGATAATTCACCAGAAGTAACATTTCATCTTTTCAAAACTAGGGTGCAGTGTGATGAACTACCAGAGGAGATCATTCCACCAGAACTTGATGCAGCATGTCAATGGTATTTGTATGAACAAATTCGGCAGTTTTGTCGATCAAGATTAGCAGAAGATCTTACTTGCCCAAAGCCTACAGTGCCAAAACCTGTCAAGCACATTCAGTCTCAACCCCTGAACAGTCCTCTTCATCTAGTACTACAGACTCCCGGAAATGATTGGATGAACACGCATCAACTGATCTGCTCCAAAGCGACCAAGAGCTTGCAGGAACAAGGACATTACAAGTTAAGGGGGGGGGGGGCTATAATTACATGTCCTAAACTACTTCAAGAACATAAGTAAGAATCAAGTACACTGTAGCATTAAAACAGCATTGATATGTTTCTAATAAACGCCCACCTTAAACTACATAATTATATTAAAGCGTCATTTTCTTGTGATGTATCTCTAAAAAAAATTCACCTTTCATGTGTAAAAGTATGCTTTAGACCACTATAACACAAAATTACCAGAAATCCCTGTGCGACCAATTCTTGTGACTGGCAGGGGGGTAGGAAGGGGGGTGCAAAAGGTGCTGTAGCACCCCTTCTTTTCGAAAGCATAAGAAATGTGTGACATACTTAGCTATTTTAGTAACATGTCACCTGAGGCTGTAAGTTATTTTTAGCATGTTTACTTAGCAATGAGGTGTAAGTCATTGGTCAGTGACATCATTGTCATACAGAAAAGCAGGTGTCAGTTCAGTGCATAGTAGTGGAGCATGGCTATGTCTCAGAAGAAGCTGACCTCTTTCTTCACAGTTGGTTTAAGTTCAGCTGACTCTCAAACCACCTGTGTACATTCTGGTAATGAAGATCAAAATATTCACAGTCAGAATTTACTGAACAGTGAAACAGATAAGGAGCCCCAGGGCCATGAATTTGAACCTATAACAGCCAAGAAGTGCAATTGGAAGAGTTTGCTCCATGTGAATGTCCTTGTTGTTCAGATGTAGATGTTCCCTATCATCCACTGGATCTCTCTGAATCCTGGACTATCAAAGACAAGGCACACTTTTAAGTTATTCAAGAAAGATACAACCTGGGTGGTTTACTAAGTATCCTTGGATAAGTGTGTGCACACCAAATACAAGGTCTTCTGCTCAATATGCCTGCATGCTAAGAAGCCAAAATCTACGTTTATTAATGATGGATTCGGACACTGGGGCAAACCTTTGAAAAGATTTGAAGAACATGAGAAAAGCAACACTTGCAAAGAAGCTGTAGCAAAAATTGCTACTATTCCTATTTCAACAAGGCTGAATGACCAACATGTTTCTGCTCAGTCACTTCACAGGGACATGTTAATGAAGCAGTATCAAATTCTTAGCAAGACAGGGACTGCCTTTGTGTGGCCACAACAATGATATTCAGGGTAATCTCCATCACTTGCTGCTTCTTCGAGCTGAGGATGATCCACACTTAAAAGAATGGCTATTAAAGAGCGATTATACATCTCCAACTATAAATAATTGCCCTAATGGGTCAAGAAGTTCTTCGAGGAGCTTGAAGAGATCAGGGCTGCAAATTGGTTTAGTATAATTGCTGATGAAGCTTCAGATGTTTCTAATAAGCAATGGAGTACAAGCACTTATCAAGAAAGAAGCAAGTCAAGCTCTATGTGTCCACTGTTTGGCACACAGTTTGAATTTATGTGTTCAGAAAGCATCAAAGAAATGTGCTTTGCAATGGATTGTATTTGACTTGATTAAGTTCTCCCCAAAATGACTTGATAATTTGAGAAAAGAAGTATCCATCCTTTATCACCATCACTTAGAACATTGTGTCCCACAAGATGGACTGTAAGAATTGGCTCCCTTGGGAGTATACTGATTAACTACAAATTGCTACAACAAGCTTTAAATGAGATCCAGCAAGGAAGTGACGAATATGCTGCAAAAGGACATGGACAGCTGAAGAAGCTGGAACATTTTTTGTTTTAAAACTTGGTGTACTAGTGTTCTCATCATCAGAACAGTTTTCATCTAACTTACAAGCCAAAAACATAACTATTCAGGAAGCAACTCGTGGAGCAGATTTACTCATTTCTCGAATGAGATTTCTCGGTATTGAAGATAAATACAGCCTATTTTATGATGAAGTTAAAAAAAAATCCAGCTGTCTAACAGAAGAACCAACTCTGCCACGTTATCATAAAATGCCTACAAGATATGATGATGGCTCGAGTCCTCATCAATACAATAGCCCAAAAGACCGTTATCGACATGCCTATTTTTAGGTGCTTGAAGTGAGATAGAGCGTAGATTTGATCATCCACACCTTAAAACTATTACAGATATTGAGAAGTTGTTAATAAATGCTAGTAATGGTGAAACATTTGATATCAGTGACAGTGTTTCAAAGTATCTTGAAACTGATATTAACTGCACTCGTCTGAATACCTATATACCTCTCAATGTTTCCGGATATGATTAGAACAGCTGAATCTAGTGACTCTGTTTCCATAAAGAAAGTGACAAATATTCGAACAATTGCGGATGCAATAGACACTAGCAATGCTTTCAAGGGATGGCCTTTAAATGCTAACATAAATTGCTGAGAATCTACTTCACTTTTCCTGTAACAAGTGCAACTGCAGAAAGGTCTTTTTCTTCTACGCACAGGCTTAAAACATATCTTAGAAGCACAATGACCAATTGTAGGCTGAACAATTTATTTCTGTTGTACACTCACAATGACAAACTTGACTTGTGTAAACTTACTAAGGCATTTATTTCCACCAATCAAACTACTTTGGAATGTTTTGTGATTAAGATAACATACCTTCTGTTTTTCAAAATACTTTTTTTCCACAATATTATTACATGAACATACATAATCAATCTAAAATGGGACAGATAAATTGTGGCACCCCCACCTCAAATGATCTTCCTACCCCCCTGGACTGGTCACATATATATAGGACATTCTAATTGCTTTCTCGTGTGGCCAGTTCTTTTTGGAACTCTATACTATTTGGATAGTATTGAGTTGGGTCTTTTCTGTGTAATAAAGTGTATAACTGTAATTTGAGTTTCATCAAGCGCCCATTATAACATTGCCTTTGTCACCACATGCTAACATTATCATTTTGTTATTATTTATTTGTTCTTTTTGTTGTTGTTGTTGAAATAGAATTATTAGAGAATAGTACGCCACATCTAGAACTTGTCTCTGGAAGCTCAACTATCACAGCCAGTTATCCTATGCTGTTTGTGGTAATAATTCTTCTACATGGAGGGACTTAAAGGAACTTGTCACTCACTACCCAGTCTAGTCATCATAACCATTACTCTTTCAAAACAATTTAATGTTCTTGGTATATGCATTATTGTATTGAAAAAAATTGTGAAGGGAAAGTTGAATGGATGGCATCACATATTTTCAGTGTTGCAAGTATCCTTAGAATTTACATTAACATAACTAATTTGTCATTTAAAAATGAAAGCTGTATTTGCAAAAAGAAAGAAAACAAGACTGTAATCATGATTAGGTGAAACTTGCCATACAATGCTCCAATCATAAAATGCTCCAATTATAATACAGATTTTATAATGTGGCAGACCATACATTACAATCAGTACCAACAGTTCTAGATCCATTGTAAAGACGAATCCATGCCATGGTTTACATTTATAATATAGGCCTATACTACAAGATTGTGGTTCACTGGAAAAAATCTGAATGCTATATACTCCACCTTTCATCCTTCCATGATTCTAGCCTTCCACCATTTTCTAAGATTGTGGATCCACCCCTGAGAGGCATATACACCAGGGTGAAAAAATTAACATGGCCCTTATATAATGGGACCCATTGCTAGTGAATAACGGTGGCTGTACAAGTCCGTCCTACCTGTGAGAGACTTCTGGACACTCTCTTGAAGATGCCGTTCATTGATATAAGGACATACAACATAGTGAAAATGAAGTTCACAAGCACAATATCTTGTAAACTCTTACAAAGTACGAGTCATCTCACTAGAATTTAGTGGCAACGGTGTGTACCACATAAAATGAAACTGTGTTCATACATCTTATCTATCGATAGATCAACAGGATCTTGAATAACAATCCGCTAAAGATATTACCCAAGATCTTGGCTCATATCATACATCACATCTTCATTGTCATTTCATCGATATCTCTCAAAATAGTTCCTGTATCTCGTGCAGTTTTCCATCCATAGGAAGTGAATGCGAGAGGAATCACTAAGTATGATAAGAAAGCAAAAACAGGTTATACCCAGCAAATTAATAATTATTTTTCTCTGTCTCGTCTGAGTATACACAATCAGGCTGTAAACACTTGCAGTCAGCTGTGGTTATGGCATTGGGTTACATCTTGTTCACAATTTTTCATTTGTGTTACCTTGGATTCTGTGGATTGACCGACCAAGTTCAGATCTTCCTCATCTTACATGTATTATAAGCCAGCTATAAGGGTGCCGCAAAGGAGATGTATCACTCAGGCACACTTTACATTAAATTAGGCATTGATGTTTTGCATTTAAAAGATGCAGGTAGACCATTCCCTATTTTGAAGTCAGTTGACCCATTCAAAGTTCAGAATATATATTATGCCATAAAATATCAAGTCTACCACAGAGCTGCTCTATATAAAGTGTTGCCCAATGCAGCCACTCAATTGTAGTCTTGATGGTCAGCAAGTTAAACATACAAAAGGCTCTAATAGCAGTTCTGCCAAGGGGAAACCTGAGATTAAACATCCTCCATAAGGGCCCCAGCCATCAGTTGGACATCTAAGTACCCTCACTATCATTGGAGGGTCTACCCTTCTTCCTGTATGCCCTCTCCACTGAAATATTTGGCTTTGAAAAGCAGCAGCCTGTGTTCAAGAGCAGTTTAGGATATTGTGTTTCCTATGCCCTCCAAATATAAATATGAATTGTCACTTTCCTATAGTGTGTGCAGAGAGGATTTAATCAATGCCGAATGGCTTTTAGTAAAGAGTAAATGGCACAACAAAGAACAAAGTTGCATGCAGATAGCTGCAAGAAAATGCTGCAACATCCAAGGTCAGTAAATTACCTGATGCACCAGCAACCTGAGACTACTAATTACCATAAACACACTCAGTTATTCTCATATTGACTAATCCTGCAAGATCTTTGATAAGAACTGTAAGCATAAACATGCCAGGGCAGTATATAGGAAAATTTGAACTGGGGGGGGGCAATTATCTATGAAAATTTGACTGGGGAGGCAGTTGCGTACCATTAGCCATAGGTGTGAAGTATGCAGAAGCTAAAACTATACTTCTATTTTGTGAAGTGCATATATACAAGGCTAAGAAGGAGTACATGACATTAGAACACCTCAACAAAAACATACAGAAAAATTTAATGTTCACGGTACTGAGATTAAAAATTGCAGAATGTGACAGTTATCTCATTTTTCCCCACTGACTTGTCTCCAGTTAGCCTTTCTTTCATAAATATTCTCTGATGATGGAATAACAGCGTCACGATGAATCAAGAGCACTAATTCACTCAACCTCTCTTCTTTCATTGAAGAACGTGTCCAAAGCTTTAGACGACAAAGATCAGAAAAAGATCTCTCACAAGATACACTTCCCACAGGTATAGTTAAAAAGACTGTTAAAATTTTATTAATTGCAGGGAATGACTGAGGATTACACTCATAGAGAGCACGGCTAGCTGTACCTTGCCTCCTTTTAGGGAAACATATCCATAAAACTTTTTCCATTTAGTTATTTCAACAGGAAAGTCAGTCTTCTCTTCCAAGGACATAAATTTCCCATAATAAGAAGTGTTGTATTGCTACTCAGTTTGGATAAATATAGTGGTATCAGAGATTCAGCTGCAATAATTTCCTTATGCTCATTGGAAAATCGTGTTTCTAACTGCTCAACGACATGGGGTAATATACATTGATTCTGTAGTAATCAGAAGAAGTCTGGCTAACATGTCCTGCATTGGCTCGATGGCGCTGAACAGTAGCAGTTCGTAGTTTCACAATTGTTAAATTAATAGACAAGTCAATTCTGCTCCAAACTTTCTCCCAGC
Source organism: Cladorhizidae sp. MBARI D1340-BT2 (assembly GCA_028752905.1). Taxonomy (NCBI): domain Eukaryota; kingdom Metazoa; phylum Porifera; class Demospongiae; order Poecilosclerida; family Cladorhizidae; species Cladorhizidae sp. MBARI D1340-BT2. Next base: position 14,411,225 of record JAQNBH010000007.1, on the reverse strand, counting down.
AGTCATTTTTTCTGGCATCCTGAATGCATTTCTTTGCAGTGTTTACATCCCTGTAGGCTTCTGCAAGATCACACTGTTTATCTTGTAAAGCTTGGATCATTGAAAACTAAGGAAACAAAGAACTGCCTGTGTAACAACCAGTGTGACAACAAATTGGCTATCTTCTAGAAGCCGCATATATGTGACATATTGGGCTATAAGAGCTAAAAGAGTCCTCACCCTTGCAGTTCAATGGGTGGCACAAAATTTAGACACATGATACCTGCTTCTATTTCAGTCAAAGATTCACTAAGCTCATTCATCATCATCTTCAAGAAGTCAAGAAGCTCTTTTCCTTGGTCAGTAGACGTAACTTCAAAAAAAAATTCTTTACACTTGGCTCTACCAGATAAAAACCATGTCAACTTTTGGATATCATCAAAAAGGTTAGGGATAATCACACCCGTACAACTTCTGCAAATGGCAAGATTCAAAACATGTGAACGGCAATGAACATATGTGGCATGGGGATATTTTTCAGATACTTTAGCCTGTACTCCATTTCTACTTGAACTCATTACAGAGGCTCCATCATACACTTGACCAACTAGAAAAGCCATGTTCAATCCCCATTGCTCAAATGTAGAGAGCAAAGCATCAGCAATCATTTGAGCATCCATCTTTGCAATTTTAATAAACCCCAGGAATCTTCATAAACTTCACATTTATTAACAAACCTAACATGTTCCACATTTGAAAGGTCTTCAGTCATCAGCCATGGGACTCCAGTATGATGAAAACATTGATAAAATATTCTCACGAATAACGCCGTCGCATATGGAAATTATTGTATTCTGTACTAAGGGTGATGTATACCTAGCATTTTGAGCAGCATGCTGAATATGCTCTTTAAGATCTGTGTCAAACTGTGACTTCCAATTCACAAAAAAAGCGAAGTTTCTATCTTTAGTTTTTGTGATCTTGTTCCAATTGCAATGCCTCTCTTACCAAGGGCTACAACCACATCAATGAATGACAAAATGCCCTTCTTAGTATGGGCCTGCTGAATTCCCAATACTTTGGTCATTAGTGAAGCAACATCTAAACCAGGTTGTTGAGTTTTTAGGAAAAGACAAGCTTTCCCATCTGCTAGCTTGTGCTTCACTTTCCTTGTGCTTATCAAATAAACTGCTCTTCTTACCAAGAGCTTTCTTCCATTTATTAAAGCCCAGGGGGAAGAAAACGGGGATTTGGTGTGGCAGTATGCACTATCAGCTATAATGCAACCATGGCCTATTTACTGTCCAGCTTAGACTAAATCTTCTCCCTGAAGTGACAGGGAACACAAAATTAGGTGGGAATTTAAACTTGGACGTCAAGAGTGTTAGCTTGTCATCGACATCCAATGAGGAATGCTTTCCAGCATAAAGTGCTGGCAGACAGATAGCAAATATATTTTTTGCACTGCTAGCACACTGAGTCGTGACAGCTAAAATTAACAGGGTGATGTTTTAATTAATTATACATCATACATGTACTGATTATGTAACTCTTGACATCCAAGCCCACCTAATTTTTGGGGGCCGCTGAATTTTGTAGCCAAATATATCAGGGGGGGCGACTGCCCCCTCCCTGCCCCCCCCCCTAAATATGGCCCTGCATGCTCTGCTACTTCATGCGGAGCAACAAAGCTCCTTCAACTAGCAGGTTGACCTCCAAACTCCAAGCAGCTGAAATAGCTCTGTCAGTGACATTCTGGAAATCTTCTGTTTACATCTAACAGGAAATACAGGAATTGCTGCAAGCAAGTGAAGGTTGTAAAAAATATTTCACTTGCCATGGTGTTTTTTAATGTCTGATTTTCTATCAAACTTCTTAATGATCAATGATATTCTGGAAGCTTATCATGAGTCACTTTACTTCACGTCACTGTTTTCCCTCCTATTCTTCATTTGAACACAAACATTGCTAGACACTTAGCATGTCTGCAATATATAATGTGAGATCCTTTCCAATCCAGCATATATCTTTATCCCTTTTCAAGTTCACACAAACTCTAGATACTAGGGTGTGTCCAACCTGCAGTCCGGTTTGTCCTCTTTTTAGCTCTTAATTTGTCTCTACTGTTATCATCATCTCTTCTACCATTAGGCAGTGGTTGAACATGGAAGGAACAAACAAGGCTGCAACATGACATGCCCCTCCTCTACTCAGTATTTTATGCCCTAATCACTTGGTAGCATGTCCACCATTGGCCAAGATTACAGATATCTTATGTGGTTGTTTAGCATTAAAGAACCAGTGGGAAAACGTTTTGGAATACCAGGAATTTCACTTCACTTTCATCTACCTGTCTAGTGACAAACATCAGAATGCTGCTGCCCTATCAAGAAAGCCTTGTACAGAGAGAGGACTTGAGGATCACTTTGGAGAAGAATAAGGTTACAATTGACCTTCTCAATAATCAACTTGAATTTTTTACTCTCTCAACATTTCGACGAGATGCTCTAGCCTTTATCAGGAATAATGAGATGCCTGAAGAAGGGAATTTCAAATGCACTTCAGGATAAATCTAATTATACAATTACAACTCAAAGTCTCCTATAGACATTCTGTTAAAAGCCAATTGTGTAACTCGGTGTAACTACTAGCTGATGATGGTGTTAAAGAGGAAATTTGAAGATATTCATGATCATCAACTTGGACCCAGCAAGTTGTACAACACTCCCTGGGGAAAGAAGCTATGCTAAAGCTTCATGTTGGGACAAGAGAAGGAGGCTTTGGAATAGAGAAGACCACATAGGTATAGCTATGCCAAAATTACATGCAGCTAAAAGGTTCATGATAATGAAATTTTGGCCCCTTTTTTCACGAGGAAGAATTTGGGTGATTTTTTGGGGTGATTTTTTTACAGGACCATAGTAATTGCACATATCAATACTTGTATCTGATGTGGCAATTACCTGCTGTTCATTACTGGGCTGGTATGTCTCTCCCATTGCATCAATCATTTACTACAGCTCAGCTTAGCAGCCATGAGAATTTTCCCACTAGTGCTTGACAATATTAGCCATAAACATAGCATGTGTGTGTGGCATTTCCAGACATATAGTATTGAATGCAGGTCAATACTGAACTTGACATTTTACAAAGCATTGCATTCAGGACAGCTTGAATTTTAAAAGAATATCAGATTGACTACTTCCGAAAAAGACTCACTAGGACTAAAATATTTATTGGTGAGTTAAAATCAGTTCTCTGCTCTTTTGGTAAGATGAATACAATAGAGGACTCTCCATACAGTTCATTTGTAGGTAATGGAGAAGTTGAGCCTGTCTACAAGATATTTGATGTGGCAAGATACAGATTGTAAGTTAAAACTTTTGTTTGTTTGCTGTTAATTAGTATCTATTTTTAGGAATATATTATCAACTCTCACTCTGGAGAAAACCCTATTGCCACCAGGTCTTGTTAAGGATAGATGGCATAATGGAGATACATCAGATTTTTTGCTGTCCTCAAAATTGGAGCTGGTAGAAGTGCGTAGTTATCACCACTGGATAGTTTCCTGATTAAACATTGAATGTGAATGCCACAGCGTAGTATTTTCTGGGACTCAATTAGCTCATTCTAGATTCATATTTCTGTGGTAATCTGCTACAGATTTTATAATTGGTGCTACTGTTATGATAGACTTTCACTCATTATTACATACTGTCAAGCAGTCATTGTTTGATGGAGTCAATTTCAAAGATGCATGTTTTTTAATGCATGGTGAACAGACATGTAATCAAGTTCTTTTCATTACATGTAGTAATGTCATCATGCAGTGAACATTACAAAATATGCATTGAATATCACAACATTATGTAGTGAACATGTGAATTGGAGTCCATTTCATACCTCATAGTGATGACATTGTGCAGTGTTCCTCACCCACAAGGATTCTGGATCATTCCCGTTGTTTTATCTCGTGATTAAATTATGCTGTGTAATTCAGCCAATATAGGTAAAATACTTTGCATTGCACAATATTCCAGTATGCTCAGTGTTATGGGTGTACACAAAATTATTATATATATTTACTGATGCAGCATATTTATCTAGGATATCAATGAGGTCAAACTGTAAGAATCTCATCTGAGTTAGTAGCATTCCACTATTACCTGCAGCTGACAATAAACCCATGGATTATGATGATTTACTAAGTAGATTGTGTCTTTTGAGTCTTTCTCAGCTGAAAACTGGAAAACATGCGGAAAATCTTCTCGACAACAATTATCACAATGCCATAATTCTTATTGACAATATTATAAGTACGAGAGAGAAGTAACAAAATTGGAGAAATACAATCTTATTACCCAGGTTTCACAAAGCCATACCATCACAACTCTTATATTTATGTTCTAATTAAGGGTCCTCCAAGATTAAGAGGCAATACACTTTTATTGACTGCAGCAGTCACAGAAACATTCAACATCCTTAGCTGTGAGCCATGAACATTGGCTAGCTTTTATGGGATAACAATACCATATTGACAATCAAGCATCTGTTTTCATCTTAATGCAATAGTTATTCAATAAAAACAGTTATTTTTGTTCATCATAATTTAATCGCATGCACCAAGATTATAATAATAGTGTTTAATCTACATATTAGTGGAACAGCAACATGCTATGAATTTGCAGCCTAGGTTTTCGTATGACTCGGTAAGGTGTGCCATTTGTCTCAACACACTAACTTTTTGGTATGTCACACAAACCGCCATAAATGGTTGAACTGATACCAATTAATCGGTTGATATATAACATGCCTACATTTGTAGTTCTGTCACACACCACCATAATTTGTGTGAACAGAAAAATAATAAATAATGTACATATTTTTACAGAAATGTCAAAGTTAATATAAATACATAGCTGAAGCACTTCACAGATTCTAGGCACATATAGTATGATTACCTGCATACCAACTTCGCATACCAATAACAATGGGAACTCGGTTAAGAAACATTGTATCTGAAGTGCAGACTAATTTTAAGATCTACACATCTTTAACAAACGATAAAATGTGTCACAACATCACTAAGACAAGTAATAGTTCTTGCAGGGTGACTATAAATCTCCCGCACTTCCTCTAGAACTTCCTATAAACTGAAAAAGTGAAGTTTGTAGCTGAGTTAGGTATAGCAGTCCTACCTAAACACAAGAGGTGACTGGCTTAATTCAGTGAAACGCTTGAACAACGTTGCCTGTCCCAACCATGTGTCTTCATCTTCATTTTAGGTACATTATTGATATGCATTTTCATATATATTGTCAGCAATCAGCAATATATATGTGGCTATATGTTATTATGCTCTTTTATGACTCTGTCTAATCTGGTCTTGATCCATATTTGGCTCCTTAGGGCTTTTGTGCTCCTTGCATTTTCTCACAGATTATATTGACATATTTTCTTTTGGGGCATTTGTGCTCTCTTCTGACAAGTTGACTGCCTAGAGTCGGTCCTAGACGATAGGATTCTGATCATAGTTTGCTCTTATACTTCACTCCTGCTGATCATTCCTGTTTTCTCATCAATCTGTTTGCCATATTTCACTGGGATAATTTGGTTGATTTGTTTTGTTTCTGATTTGGATGTTTCCTTTTCTCTCAAAATGTCAGCATGTGCAGATTAAATATTTAATCATTGGACGTATCTGGGCACTATACTTGTGGGGAAATAATACAGCTTCACATGTGTGGATACCATTCAATACGCACAGTGGTTGATGCTCACTAATCCAACATCACCAACCAGAGGGTCTCATCACTTAGCGAGACAAAATAGGAGAGAACAATAGAAGCGTAATCTCCTATATAGGAGCTTTTTTCTCCAATAGTGGCTTATTATCATGCAGCTCATAGCATAGCCCTCCCTTGAACAATCTCCTCCTAAGAGGTGAAGTGAATGATGTACAAATAAAAAAGGAAGCCGTGAAATATTTGCTCTACTTAAGCATAGGGAATCTTACCACAACCGAATATCTCACAACAAGCCACACTTAGGCACACTTAATTAACTAGAATAGAGCCATTACACATGATAGAAACCTATTAATGATTAATGGAAAAATATTATAAAATGACAGATCGCATATACTTTGCAAATGTAAGCAATAAATATTTTCTTGGTGATATACCCGAGTTAATTCATTCCAACATTTCCCCTTGACTAGTAATAGTAACCAAATCTCAAGTATTTCAATATTGAGGTTTATGAGACAGCTGCCATCCATATAATAAATAGAGCAATCTATTAACTACATAAAAAATTCTGTGATGCTTACGTTGCTGGACTATTTGGTTCACAAACCTTTGATGACCTTTATGCCATGCAGTGTGGTTGTGAATCTATCCATCATAAGTTACTTTAACAAAAGACAAAAGGGTGGGCATTTAATCAACTATCATGGAAATGTTTCAGTTACAAGTGATGATGAAGCTAAGTTTGGCCAAAAGAGCTCCTAATAGCAATACCTCTATTAATTTGTGAATTGTTCCCCAAGCATAAAAAAGAAAGAAGTGGGTATTTGAATACATTTTTTTAAATGCATATTACAAACATCGACTCAGATGAGGCTCAGGAACTTTTGTATGATGTTGCACAAAAGTAGAATATACTATATAGTAAGAGTATTGGTTAGAATCTGGACTAATAAATATACAACAAAGATATAACTATATATCTTAGTCATCGTAATGAGTGTATACCATCACAGATACAAAACAAACCTAGTAGTACTATTGTAAGAAAACAGTTCATGCTCATTATAATTTATGTTTTATTAACTATTTGAGTGCATTCTTTTGAGCAGAAATATTCCACTCGACAAAACCTGTCTAAAAAAAATTCTTTGTCTTTTTGTTTTGCAATTATCCCTCATGGGATTCAAAGTGAAGGAGCTTAAGCAATAAACAGCATTTTTGTTGCTTGCTTTGTTTGCATTCCAATATTGGAAATTAAATATCAGATCAATAATCCAATTCATGATTGGTCTTTCCTCAAGTTGCTTATTTATTGCTTGTTTTGTTCTTCTCTATTCCATGGTTAAATACTGGAGACTATATATGTCAGAGCCCAAGGCTTTTGAACACCTTTTTTAACCTTTGCAATCAATTTTGAAAGTTTCAACCGAAATACTTCGTTCTTCATCATAGCAAATAAGTTGTAACAAAAGGTCTGTAATAAAATGTATAGAGTATTTTGCAGAAATAATCAGCCTGATCAATACCAAAGTTTTACGGTTGAAAAGTTGGCTTCAAATACGCCAAAAAGTTGGAAATATTTTATGTCAGCTGAAATTAATCATACAAACTGTTGTTGTATACACAACATGTCATGTCTTGTTGCTATTTGACTCAATAAGACTACATTATCCACCGGTCAAAAAACAATCCATGCCTTAACTTGTTGCTTTACTGTATCAAATATTTTCATGGTTATTTTTAAAGCGAGAGTTAGGGCCAGGGCTCTGACTAGAGTATTGTGTGTTTTTAAGGCTGTTTTAAGTCTAGGGTTAGGGCCGGGCTCTGATTAGGTTATAGGGTTTCCTTTGATTAACGGGAATTTAAGAATGGATCTGTTGTCCTGGTTGGTGCTCTGTGTGGTTTGCTGCTTGCAGATACTGTTTGGTTTGCTATGGTCCTTCACTTTGTGAAAGATATGATTGGTGTTTCCTCTAGTATTCATCAGTGTAATTTTTTATTGCTAGTTTTATCCTGTTTCTTGGGATGTGTGGTTGAAAGGGCAGTATGAAGGGGATGTTGTTTTCACCTAACATCTTTCTTTGGTTATCCTGTAAGTACATTGATCTCAGTGTGTATGGTTTGTGTGGTTTTCAGAGTTTTCCTCCCCAACTCCTAGCACAAAATTCTACATTAAATCACTTGACAGACTATTTTAAAATAGATCTCAGCTGAAACTGACTTTGGCAGCTCCTTAGTATCCTAAAGATTGGATCTTAGCCCACATACTTTCCTGGAATTCTTTGCTAAAGTCAACCTCCAAAAAGCATTCTAAACCATTAGAATTATCTTCAAGATCTTGCATCTGTCTATATATATTTATATATTCCCACACATTAACTTGCATGCAATAGATCCATCTGTTATACTTTTATTACCAGAAGACTCAAAATTGTCCCCACTGTATTGCAATGACTTCTTGGTTTTAGTAAAGCTCCTGAGTATTATAGGTAAAAGATTGTCAATGCACTAAACAAGCTTGTGTATGTGCAATATCGAGTGTAGCTGAGCCAAGTCAGCGAGCAACTTCACACTTTTACTACAAAGAAGAGATTCCGCTGTAGATTGTTTCCTCAGAAGCTTACTCTTGATGTTATAGGTAACAGCACAAACCTGCAACAAAAGCTTATAATATGCACGTTCTATGTGTATATATGAATATGTAGGTATTTAGCATGGAAAATAATAACATCTATGATTGGTTTAACTCTGGTTTTACACTAAGTAACTTCTTGCAGGTGGCTGCTTGACTATACAAGAACTTGATTTATAAAATGTAACTAGTCAAAAAAGAAATGAAACAAGTATTACTAATGTAGACCCCAATATTTGTAGGACCCTTCACAAGGTAGAATATAATTATTTGTTTTTCTGTATTATATTTGGGATCTAGGTAAATAGACTGTAAATATTTCTGGTCTTCATTGGTAAATTCTTGGTTTTTTTTAATTTTTACTACTCTGTATTTGGGGTTCTAAAAAAACATTCTTGCCTTGTTCTGTCTCCCCCTCCCCCCTTCTTTATCTCTTTCTCTCACACACACTTGTATAGTTACTTACTTTTACATTTTTTTAAGAAGGCTATTTGTCTTTAAATCAACAGACAGCTCAGTTCAGATTCAGTTGCACAGCATATATAGGTCGAGTCCTGTGAATGTTTTTTTTACACTAATCTTAAAACCACGTATGACTAGCTTGCTTCTATCATCAACAAGTACCACTACCTATCCTTTTTTTACTGCAATCAAATAACCTACGAGTCACAAGTGTGTATTGGAGAATCTTCTGGTACTAATTTTTTTAAATTGTAAAGCAAGTTATAAGTGATTGAAAAAATTGGACTCTCTGCAGTTTTTTGTCTAATAGTTTCAGGTTATGCTAGGAGTTTTTTAAAAACCTAATAGCAGCTAAAACTACCATGTAGGTGGCTAAGAAATTGCCAATATGAGTTTTAGTTGAATGTGATCTTTATTTTTGCCATCTGCCATTTTATAAAGTTGGTCGGGGGGTAACATGGAACATTGTTTGTATTTTAAGAGTTTCTGTTTGTTTGATTGTTTATTTTGGTTGTTTCTTCATATTATATTTCAGCGGTGACTACAACATCAGGTCAGAGTTCTACTAAATACAAATTAGAGCTTCTGGGTATCCAACCTTTCTAGCTCATTTTATCTTCTTCATTACAATGAAGTCCTCAATAACCAACTTGAAATTTACTCTCTATACTTCTACTAGATGCTCTAGCCTTCATCAGGAGTTGTTTCATCTTGTTGTGTATATCAGATATCCAATTATGTTTCAGAGCACAAGGTCACTCAACTTGGCACCAGTTAATATGTAAGGAGCACAATTCATGGCTACTTCTCCACATCCAATGCCACAGGCATTTTCTTAGAAAAATATTGAATGGGGTGTTTAATGATGCTTGTTGATACTAGTACAACACGGCGTGGAATAGAGTTCTCGAGACTATTCCATGATTTTGAGCCATTAAAGGAGCTATTGCATGTGTGCCTTTATCACAGGAGGGTTTGTAATGAGATTCATGAAGCAATAATCAAAAATACTCCAGACTCAATTGGTGTGCACACAAAGTTTGTAATTTCCCTGTTGTTGTTTAGACAGGCCACCACACGGAGCATGATGATCGGCCACCACGGAGCATGATGACCTGCCACCACGGAGTATGATTATCTGCCACCACGGAGCAAGATGGCCAGCCACCACACAGAGCATGATGACCGGCCACCACACGGAGCATAATGACCGGCCACCACACAGAGCATGATGATGTGACCGGCCACCACGGAGCATGATGACCGGCCACCACACGGAGCGTGATGTGACCGGCCACCACGGAGCATGATGACCGGCCACCACGGAGCATGATGGCCGGCCACCACGGTGCATGATGGACTGGCCACCACACGGAGCATGATGACCGGCCACTGCACTGAGCATGATGACCAGCCACCACATGGAGCATGATGGCAGGAGTGGAGTGCAGCTTTATGTTGGTATAGAAATGAAAGGTTATGGTGGTCATGCAGCAACTGCAAATAAAACAAATCTAGAAAGAGCGAAACAGGAAACCTTGCAACCGTCAACATGCAGTTAGGAGAGAAGGAACTCAATATTTAGCAGCTACTTCCAAGTTTCAACTAAGTATATGGCGAGTGTGTGATAGGCTGAGAGAGTGTGACATTCTTTAAGAAATACATACAACAATAAAAAATTTAATGCACAAAAAACAAAACAGAATTCCAATTATGTCAAACTAACCGCTTGTGATCCACAACCTATTAATGATGCAACGCTGATTACAGAATCCTGTAGCTTCCTTGCCAGGCTAGTGTTGCCTTCCCAGTCCAAATTATTCAGAATTCGAATTGGCTCAGCTTTAAAGTCACTGTAGGTAATGCTGTTAGGGTGGAATAAAGGAACACATGTTATAACATTACGCAGTCTTTTTTCAATTACTATTCTTCACAGTTACAATATATCCTCACACACAACACTAGTGGAACAGGAATTTACACAGAGCATTAAAATTACAGTCTATGATAGAACTATTTGTTGTAAACCAGTCAATTCAGAGAGTTTGCCAAGTCCTGAAAGCCATGTGCCTCATACATCAGTCATAGAGCTCAGTCAACTGAACCATGCTGATAGTGTGTGGGAAATATGCAGATCTGCCAATTCGGTTTGGCATCTCTATGCTCAGTGTGTTCAATCATCTCCTTATATCCTCTCTTTTCCACTATTACTACTATAAACATAGTGATGTGATGTTTATATATCAGTGTTGAATCATAGAAAATGGCATATATATTATGTTAAAGAGGCCAGGAGATTTCAGGTGGATGGCTTGAAATGTTAAGGAAAATCTGTAGGAAGTTTTCTCTCATTATTGCTATTTTGAACCATTATAAGACAAGATGCAGCATGTGTGTGTAGACAGAGATGCAGCATGTGTGTTATATATAAGACAAGATGCAGCATGTGTGTGTTATATATGCACTATTATAAGACAGAGATGCAAGATGTGTGGGTTATCTATGCACTATTATATGATAAGATGCAGCATGTGTGTGTTATATATGCACTATTATAAGACAGAGATGAAGCATGTGTGTGTTATATATGCACTATTATAAGACAAGATGCAGCATGTGTGTGTTATATATGCACTATTATAAGACAGAGATGCAGCATGTGTGTGTTATATATGCACTATTATAAGACAGAGATGCAGCATGTGTGTGTGTTATATGCACTGTTATAAGACAGAGATGCAGCATGTGTGTGTTATATATGCACTATTATGAGACAGAGATGCAGCATGTGTGTGTTATATATGCACTATTATAAGACAGAGATGCAGCATGTGTGTATTATATATTGCACTATTATAAGACAGAGATGCAGCATGTATGTATATATTCACTATTATAAGACAAGATGCAGTATGTGTGTGTTATATATGCACTATTATAAGACAGAGATGCAGCATGTGTGTGTTATATATGCACTATTATAAGACAGAGATGCAGCATGTGTGTATTATATATTGCACTATTATAAGACAGAGATGTAGCATGTATGTGTTATATATGCACTATTATAAGACAAGATGCAACATGTGTGTGCTATATATGTACTATTATAAGCAAGATGCAGCATGTGTGTGTTATATATGAACTATTATAAGACAGAGATGCAGCATATGTGTGTTATATATGCATTATTATAAGACAGAAATGCAGCATGTGTGTGATATATATGCACTATTATAAGACCGAGATGCAGCATGTGTGTGTTATATGCACTTATATAAGACAGAGATGCAGCATATGTGTGTTATATAAGCAAACATTATTTTTTAAAGGTTGCATAGAAGTATAATTCTTTTTGGTTCATTTGTAGTAGTTGGAAGAGCCCCTCACCAATTTTTTGTGATGTTATTTTGAGTTCAAATTAATGCAAAAAAATTACATGGCAGTAGAGATCTACAGATATGTTCTTCTAATTTCAATACAGAATCGGATCTGCAAATGTTTTTCTCTTCACTTCTCTATACTATTGTACTTTTGCAAGTTTTAGTGACAGCTATTTCTTCAGTGTTCCACACATTCACTTAACCACTTTTGTAAAGTAGCTACATTTGAAAAGACACACTCTATGCTTGTGCAACAGAGACAGTATGTAACTCCAATTGGTCTAGCTATTGCTGCTAGTGATGCATTTATCTGCTGATATCCATGCCAGTACTATATTGTAGCAGAGAGTACACTGATGGATACCAGTGACTAACTGTCTTACACTTGGTACTGTACATCTTACAGAGTCTCTAACTCATGTTGTCAGGATCTACCTTGTCTTTAGTCTATCTGCAATGACAATGACACCTGAAGATAACAATGTGATGGGCACCTGCTTACAAATACATATGTACCACACTCTGTGATAATAACTTGGCAGTTAGTAGTCGCTATAGAATCCTCAAGGGAATTTGTTTTCGTTGAAGGCCAAGCATGAGGTCTCTCAATAAGATAAAAAATGCTATTTACACAACAACTTCATTTAGATCGTCCTAAAAAGAAAAGAAGCAGAATCTCTCCATGTTGACAACAACCATTTAGATGACCCCCCACTATTTAACCATGTACATGTGGTAAAGGGTCATCTAAAAACAGGTCAGTCAAAAACATTCTCTCAATTGATGTAGTCAAATAAAAATTTGCTCCTCAAAATTCTGCTAGACTCTAGCCTTCATTATTACTGATGAACACTAGGGCAAACAATTGAAATGTCAAGGAACAAATTTATTGAAAAAGTCGGAACACAAGTTTTGTTTGTTAAAAAAACTCTTGTCCTTGTTTCAATTCCTTTCCCCCGTCTTCCTCCTTTTTCTGCATCTTACAATTGAGCAGCAGCAGCTAGTTCTACAATGACCAACTCAGATGTTAACACTGCACATATCAGCACATGCCATGCTTACTTCTATTGTTCATTAACCATGTACAACACACTCTGACAGTTGTTAACTTTATAAGTATCAGCAATCAGCAGATACCATATCTTGTTGCTACTGTTGACTGTACTCTTGTAAGGTCAACTACAGTCCTTCAAAGACTTTGTAACAGTTGTATAGGAGAACTCCACCAACAAAACAGTAGCTGATTTGGTAGAGGAGCAGCTAGTCTCTCCTCTGGAGTTGGTATACAGTTTTCAAAGCAGCAAACAATGGACTGGTTGGTTGTGAAACAGAAATTTAGTTGAAAAAAATATGGCTGAAGAGGAGGGTTTGCTTGGAAGCATGTTCCTCTGAAATTTGGAAGCAACGCCTTCTGGCATATTCAAACAAAAAACCCAAATTGTAAGTAGAGTAGGTTTGATAAAACAAATATGTGCTCTGCGATACCTAATCAATTGATCTCCCAAGGTATTGGTTGAAATAATGACTTAAAATAAAGAAATAACTTTTGATATCCAAACCATGGTTCGCATTGCCTGCTGTTGAGACCAGAGACAACTCTAACCAGCATAGAAATTTGTTTGAGGCATGTAACTGACAAATATAAAGTATGTGAAGATGTAGTTGGTCTATAACAAGCAATATCTTGCACTATATATACAGCTTCGAAGGATTGTCTATTACAGTTCAATGTTTCTAGTTGCTCTAACATCATATTCTTTTCTTCCACCTCCCAGATCACCTTGTTCACTTCAGCCTCAAGATTTGTCAAATCATATTTCGTACCATCTAGTTCTCTTCCAAATTCCTGACTTTTACTTGGTTTCTCTTTAGCACCTCCTATATAGTAGCCTTCTACTTTCTTCCAGATTACACAGCACCTGACCTTCAGCTTGTGCTAGCTTCTCCTTTAATGTTTCCTGCTTGTCAGTCCAGAGTTGACTAGTTGTCCTTTGCCTCCTGCACTACTTGCTTTATTTCTAATAATTCGCTCAAAGCCTTCTGCTCTGTCTTGAGAGTATGCTACTCACTTTCTTTGAACCTCAGTTGGGACATCTTGAGCTCACCTGGCCATTTCTCCAATTTTAGCTCGAGGTTTACCTCCTGGATGTTTTCCTCATCATTACCCTTCAGCTTCTTGTTCTTGGCCCAAGTAGGTTGACCTCTCCATCAAGTCTAGTCTCCATGAGAAGTAGCAAAAGTTGCAGCCATGAAACAGTTACTTATTGAGAAAAGTTAAAACTAAAAAAACACTCCTTATACTGGCTTAAATGACTATGCCTTAAATTCAATTTTCGATATTTGTCAAAGTTTAAAACTTGAATAGTTTTAATTACACATGAATCACAAGTAGTTCACTGGATTATATTAAAAGCTGCACCACTAATCACTGCAGCATATAATTCACCACCCATTATGATATCTTTCCTGATAACAGAGTAAAACTTTTTAAATCAGGCTGCTAATATAATCTTATTGGTCTAAATGTTTTCACACAAGAGTAAGCTTCTCAGTAAACAACCGAGTGTTCATTTCTATGCTTTGAAAACATTTTCTAAATGAGCTCAGCTATGCTCAATTATTGAACACGAGCATATTATTGCATAACGATCATTAACAATTTCTGTTTTTTCCTTTCTGAATTGTGAAATGAATTAGTCAAAGTTATTGGAGTCATCTGGTTATTGCTATGAATAGACCCAAGATATTCATGTTAGTGGGTGTGGAAGAAAAGAGCATCTTGAAGGTGAAATTTAAATTATAGCACAATGCCTTGTCCCTCATTGTTTAGGAATTACTATCTTCCTAAATTACCATTTAGGCAAATAAAAAGTTGCAAAGTGAATTTTAGGAAAGATATAAGCTTTGCTTTTTTTCTGTGTTTTTTTGTGCCCTCCATTTTGAAATAGAGGTCCAACTGATCTAGGGAGTGCTTCTCTACTCACTGATGCTTTAGTACTTCTGAAACTTCTGAAATGACCTACCTAAGATTCTGGAGTTAACTGTCTTGCATGCAGCCTTGGTATGCTACCATAAGGACACAATATAATAAATGGTTCATTCCCCCCCCCCCCCCCCCCCCCCACCACCAACCCCTTCCCCATTTCCCCATTAAAATCATTAAATACCCATCATTATATCATACCATCTTCTCCTGTCCTTGCTCTTTGTAGATTAGAAAACTGAAACATTTTTTTCAACAGTGAGCATTCATAGATAGTAAATGGAATCAAGCCTGAGAGAGTATGGGACATATAGGTCTCATTCTTTTTTGATGGTGGGATTTCAAAGATTATCGAGTTATTGCATAGTATACTCATAGTGTAGTTTTGTATGCCAAGGTGCTTATCAGCCTTAGTCCAGTAAGCTGACAGTAATGTTGAGTTCTCCTGCACAGATGCACGCTTAAAATCTGTAACTAAAGAAAATAATAGGAATATAAGTTAATACAATGTATAATACCAACTAACTCTCTGTTGAAATGTGTAGTGTAGCTACAATGACTTTCTCTCGGTAATCAACTTAAATTGTGCTCTTTGACATTTTTTCGCTAGATGCTATAGCCTTCTGTACTATAGCATGTAAAGGCACTCCTCAAATAATGATTATAGGAACAGTCCTCAAGCACATAGTTTTATAAGGATGGCTTAAAACGGCCAAATAAGTATCGGCTTGTATTTACATAGCTAACATAATATTGATACTCACTCTGCAAGACTTGGGTCTGCCCTTTAGATTATGTATTGCAATGACAAGGGATATGCACTTACCTGAAAGTCCATTACTCTTCTTGGCTGTGAATAAGTAAGGCCATTGGTCATTGGGACACCTAATTTCTGCCACGGGAGGGTGAAGTTTCCTACTCTTGTTTCCTAGTTTTTCAAACATGTTGTTCCATAATCCCAAAGATAAATCACGATGGTTAGCAGGACTGAGATGGCTGCAATAAGCCAGAAGTTGAGATAAATCTGCACCATTTTCTATTCCGCTAGGTACAACATTACTAAGAAATGGTTGCAGAACAAATGTAAAATTATCTAAATTATCATATCTACCACTGGAAATAAACAAATCAAGCAACTTCTGAGAGTTATCAATAGTCTGAATAAAATTTTCAAGAACTCGATTTGAATTTCCAAAACTTGCATATTTACAGGCAAGTTTAGAGCACTGATGTCCATAAACAAATGAATTTTTAATAAAATTTCCGATATTCATGAGTTGTACCAAATTAACAAAAGTCCTTGGAAGATTATCCCTCAGGTAATCTAGTGCATGCATGTTATTAGCAACGAAGAGAACAGATGTGTTTATTTGGCGGGATAGAGAACAAACATCATTAATGCCAACATAAATGGTGATAATCATCCAGTCATTCCTAAAGTCTATGTTTTCCAACCTGCGTGCCCGTCGCACAAGTTCTTTTGCCTGTCCTAACATATCAGCACTGAACGCACTGATTGTTGCCACATCTAACTGAGTTAACACTCTCCATTTGGCCATCATTATAGCCTTTGAGTTTAGGATTGTAATAACGAAGAATGTTAGGAAGAGTTGTAACAATGATAGCTCACTTTCACCACCTATGAAAGAAATGACCATGGATGCTTTTACACTAAAATTCAAACAATAAGTTATAAATGCTCCAAATACTAAATAAAATTTCTACATACATAAAAAAGCCATTAGGCAACAATTATTTATTGAAACAAAATGGATGCCAATTTATGTTAATAATACAGCAAATTCATCAAATTCACATGAATTAAATTAGTTTATATAGCTATAACTGTTTTTGATTAAGAGTAGATTTATTCAGAAAATGGATGTATATATTTGACTCCTGATAGAGCAGTGAGAAAGCGTTTGCTGTTTCAATTAAATCTTTATAATATATATAGCCACAACCAGAAGCAGATTGAAGGTGGGGGGGAAAGAGGACAAGGATATATTGTCCTCCTTCTCCCTTTCACCACGAATAGGTGTGACACTCGTATCAGAACCTTCTGGGGGAAACTTGTTACTTTCCTAACTAGTTTGATAAGTCTGCAGAAGTGAATTGCAGATTTTTGTGAAAATTCTTTTTAATAGCACTTGGGGTATCTTGATATATAACATCAACAATATGTGTCACATTCACATCCTAGACTTGACTTGTGAGCAAAATTCTAGCCATATTTTAGTTAAGCATTTCTTCTAATAAATATTTCTTCTTCAATATTTTCCTCCAAAGCTTCTTCTGGCTAAACCTTATCTTGTGTGAAGCAGGCTTCAAAGGTTAAGTATAAAGCAAGGGCTAGTGAAGCTAAGGCATGACTGGGATCATATCATAGTTTTTCATGCCATAACTCATCCCCAGATAATTTATGGCTCCAGGTCAGATGTATGGAGTATGAGCTATATAGAGACAATTCCATATATTATTCTTTCATGGCCACAACTGCTGATCTTGGTCCATTCCTGCCAAGCATTGAAATAGTTATAGGACACAACTCTAAATAGCTGAACAGAGTGGGAATTAGAATTTGGAGTGAGGACACATTTTAACCTTGTAGCTTTGTCTTGATGAGAACCTGTGACTCCAGTATGCCACACACTATATTTAAAAATGAATGAATAATAATTTATAAAAACATCGGTGCATGAACTTCTGCCATGGCAGGGTGGATGCCCCACTGTTGTAGAGGCTGTGAAATAAATATAGGCCTAGGTATTTGAAACAAGCACTTCTCAGATTCTTACTGGGATATGTTTCTACCTGTATGGCACAATGAACAACCCAGCTTTCTATCGCTAGGCTATAACATTGAATATTTACACAAGGTTGTTTTTTTTGTGTCCTCCAGTGTATGTCCTTGTCTACTTACTAATAACAACCTCAGCAATAAGATGGGTTCACACTGATGCTAGGAAAATATTGCATTGCATCACTGCATGGCATTGTTTCATAATTATCATAAACCAGCAATGCAATCCAGTTAGATGAGCAAACAAACAAATGTTACACAATTATACATTAAACACTGCAATAAATCTGTGAAGAATTATATGCAATCAAGGAGCAGAAGTATCTAAAACTTCAGATGGCAGGACAACCAATGGATCAACATTACGGTGTCCTAGTAAATTCATGGATACGAGAAAATCTACTGTTCCTACTTGATCACAACCCTCTCTTCTTTCTTTGGTCAAATTTTTTCATTGCTAAAGTTGTTGGGGTTCCCTTTCCAGGTGGTATATAACTTTGAATTGGTAGGGTGGCAAATCAAGTCTCGTCCCTTGGCAGGCAGTCTCTTCTCCTGGTTAGGTAATCTCTTTTCCTTGACAGTTAGTTTTCATCCTAGCCAGGATGTCTCTTCTCCATAACAGGCATTCATAGTGCTCAGTGACACCAGAAGATCCGAACTACAACTAGCATGATCATAGTCTTATCTACAACAGCTGTTTCATCACAACAGCTAGAGCTGACAACTGCATCACCACTGGCAGCTGATGTCATGGGTTGCAAACACTCAGAGTTGAGTGGCCACTATTCTGAAGTACTTCTGCAGGCAATCTTGGACGTTGCCGAAAGGCTTCTACTTTTTCCCAGCAATCTTTGAATCTATTTCAGCACAAAAGCTGTAGCTCAGTCACACGTTACGAGACTCTCTTGATCTGAAGACCAAACTATTCTGCACAGTATTACTCTCAAGATCATCATCATGCATGTATCATGTCTACCCTATGTGTACTGATATGGAGTACAAGTTTTGTGGGTTTTAAAAAGGGGGAAGGGGGTGGGGTTGAATAGAAGCTCCAGAATTCCCCTTGGTAAGGGTCTGCAAACCCCAGATCCTAATGTATTGCCGCCTTCTTAACCCCCCCCCCCCCCCATCTCCTGAAAATCCTAGGTAAAGCAGTGACTTTGCACAGATATGATACATAGCTGCATTTTTTGGTAAAGTGTTGATAAGCTATAGCTATCAGGTAGGACATACACCTAATGCATTGACAATTATACTAAACACTTTATACATTAATGCACATGATTAAAATATTATAGCACAAACCAATATCATAGTTGCCATATATCTAACTGCATAAAATGCTAAAGAAGAGCTATGGTTGCTCATCTTTGTAGCCACCATGAAATATGCAAAAGTAGGAGGGTAAGGAGTAAGATATGTGGGATGTTATCCTTGATTAACCAGAACCTTTAATGTTGGTGTTGGTAAGAGTCTGGGACACTGACATAATTAGCTAGCAGTCAGGTCACTGCTGACATAGATCATGAAAGCTGGACTATATTCACTATTATTCCTCCTCCTGTCTCCTTTATAAAAATACAATGCATATGGCTTGCAAAACTAAATTGGATAAACCATACTGTATTACAGTTGCAGTATATGTTAGGAGTTGAAATGTGAATGGCCATTTTTCTTCTAATAACAATATAATCTATGTGAAATTGATACTTACCTCCACTCCAAGAAAATCCTCTGTACTCGCCATAACTGAAGTTATTACTCCTTGTAAATGCTCCAAGTCCAGGTGTAACAAAGTCCCCCATTGCACCAATGACTTTAATATCTGAAGGTTTAAGTGAATGAACACTGGTGTAATAATCATAGGTCTTAGAGAGCTGAGGACAAACGAAATATGATCCAGAAATGTTCTTCTGAGATCCACCTGCACAGCAAAGAAACGGTGAAAATTGTGCTGACAGTATCAGGAGGTAAGTGAAGATTTTCATAACTGAAGATGAAAACCCACCATGCACAAATTAATTAATCAACGCATGAAAGCAGGCGAGGTTTCCAAGGTTAGCACGCTATATGCCTACTCGGGTGCGGAATACTGGTTTACTATAATTATTATGGTGTTCGCCAAGCATACATAATTATCGTGGATCATACCCGGCCTATCAAAAGACAGCAGGGACAGCAGATTCTGCTGAAGTATAGTTGTTGTGAACGGGAACTTATAATGCTACAGCTATGTAATATCACCAGGTAAACTGCTTAGCTAAGCTCCATCGCTACAAGCTAGTTCCGCAACTGTCATACCAAACTGATCTTGTTGTAAACTACTAGTTGACTAGATCTGCTAGAAAACTGTCAGTTAGCTATACAACACGCTCAATCTGATTCCACCACCTGTTTCCAGGCATTGTCTTCTCCCAGGATGTTTTAGCTCATAAGCAGGCTCAAATGAGCTTGTTCTCATCCACAAAAAAAACATTTTAATGACAGCATCTGATGGAGGCAATCACATCAGATTCTCTTCTTCTTTCATATTTTATGTCCTACTGGTGCTTTTCAGAGCCAAAGCTCCACTTCACATCCTCCAGTGTAGCCATAGTGTTGGATTTTTGATTTTTGACCCTTAATTTTTCTGTTTGGATTTTATAAATTGGATTTTTCATTATTAGAAAAAAATTTGACATTTAATGCATATCAGGCCATGTACAGCTTATTTCTAAACCACTCTCCAGGAATTTCTACATTAAATTCACTTTTAACAGTGCAATTCAATGTTCCTAAAAAAATGCTATGAATTTAAACTGAACACTGAACTATTAAAGACATGTGTAAATGCTATGAACACACCATTTCTCATGAAATTGTTGTTTGGATTTTGTTTGGATTTTTTGTTGCCAAATTTTTTTGATAACACAGGCGAGTAATTTGGAAATTACCCAAAAAATTATGGCAACACTGCATGATTTGTATGTCAATTTTGCTTCAGGAAACTGTCCATTATTCTCTCTTTTCCAATGGTCTCGTCATACTCATTGTTGTCATCATTGCTTCCCTTCGCATTCTCTCACATAGAGCTAATGTTGATTACTTACTTCTAATGCTCTGGAAATTGATCCAGGCCCTCAGTGCTGCTAACAGTGTCAAATGTTTCTGTAAATACAGAAGAGGGAGATATGATTCAGTATGATGAGTCTTGCTCCTGCTCGTCCCCACTACTGTTTAACTCATGCTGTAACAAATCACTTTGTCCACCCAACATTGTTTTAGAGCCTCAGATTTTATTCTCCTCCATTGTTACCTGAGTGTGAAATCCAGAAACCAATTTCAAGAACCCCATGCTCTCATTTTGGAATGTCTCAAATTCATTACTCACCCCTGCAGTTCATGTAGAACTGGACACCATCCAGGAAATGGTTTCCTCCCTCTTATCAGCAATCCCACCTTCCAAATCACTGCCACCAGATTCACCTACCCAGGTGCAAAGTTTTGTCTCTCCTGTTTTCTCTCTTCTCACAAACAACTTTAAGTCCCATGTCACTAGATCAAACTGTTTCACTACTAGCACTCACTCTGCATCAAAACATTTTATTATCCAACCATTACCCATTTTCGAAGTCACCTAATTTTGCTCACCGTGAACCAGCTGACACAGGCCTTCTACCCTTACCCAACCTACTTCCTCAAGGGTCTGGTCCATTAGCTCCCTGGAGTAGGAGATCTTTGCCAAGGGTATTGGTTCCCTAGCCTTCCCCAAAATACTTCCCATGTTCACCTTCACCAATGTCACAATAATCTCCCTCCCACCAGTCCTCTGCACCCTTACTCTCATCCTTATCTTGCCTTCTCACATCTAGAGCTACATTCATCTCTCCTAGTGCCACACCTGCCACTTCTCTCCAACTATCAATACTAGCCAAATCAACAGATAATGACCTAAATTCATTGTGCTTCAATGCTCGCAGTCTTCTACCTAAACTTGATGAACTCACATAGTCTCCCACATTATTGCTGTAGTAGAAACCTGCTTCTCCACAGATGTTTCAGTCTCTGAAATTGCCCTCTCAGTTAGACTCAATCATAATCGACATACATCATAATGTATTCAGGTCATCTCTACTTGCTCCATCATCTCCCTCCTATCTGAATGTATTGTCTCTCAGAGTTCCCAAGTTCACAATAATTTCCTACATTTTACTGTCCACCTTCATGTTCTGATCACTTTATTACTTATTTGAATCCCTTGCAACCTCATATTCATTCCCACCTTTCCACGATGGAACCATTTTGCTAGTGGAAAACTTTACCACTCACTGTATAAAATATCAGACCCTCTTTCTCTCAACAAAATTGTCACTACTTCCACAATGGCATCCCATCATTGATCTTGTATATTTACCCTCCATCCTCACTCCCACCCACTATTAGTCTGTCCTCCAGTGATCACAGCTTTTTTCTCTACCTCTTCAGCTGATTCTCCATCTCCCTAACTATATATACACCTCACAGAATGTGGTTATTCAATAGAGCTGACTTTGCTCAAGCACATGACTTCATCTCTTTCCCTGCGACATCAACTTTTCAGAGAGTGCATTGATAATTGAGAAGGTTGTTATAATTTTCCCATTGGATTGAAGCCTCCTGGCTCATCTTTAAAGATTTTATTTGTATCATACAAATCCCTCTAAGCTAATCTACCTGTCACCCCATACTAACCCTCCCTGAATCTTCCTAAATGAATGAAAGTTAGAAATTCACTTGTCAGATGGCTTATCTCCTAATCTCCTAATATCTGTTCAGCCTATCATGATATTGAAAATGCTCACTTACTTTCTCCCATTCTGCAAAGTGCCGCTTCTTCCAACAACTCACATCTTCCCCTATCTCTAGTTCAATTTGGAGATCTATCATAAAATGGTTAATAAATTACCATGCAACCCTACTATCACATATCAATGTCAGGTCTGTATTTCCTCTCAGTCCAAAGCTGAAGCACTAAATCAATCCCTTTGCACCTGTTTCAACAAATATTTCCCCCTTTCTTCAATCATCCATCCTTTCTTCCTCTTTTTTCTTGCCAACCTGAGCTCTTCTTCTGCTCCCCAGATGACATTACTGACCTTCTCTTTAGCATTCCCTTTGACAAATTTACTGGCCCAGATACTATCTCTGCTAAAATGCTTCAATCTACTGCACACTATATAATCTTTAATTTCTCCCTCTCTGCATGTGTTTTTCTCACAGGTTAAAACCATTCCCTGATTGTTTCTATCCTAGACATCTCCTCTCTCATCTTCCTCTAACAATTATTGCCAAATCTCCCTATTGTTTATTATAAGAGAGCCCACATATTCAGCTATTTACATTGGCATATTTTGTCACATCAATTGGATTTCATCCATGTTTTCAACATAAGCTGCCTTCCTTGTATATGTTCCCAACATTGGCTAGCTTGCTTAGATATCCACAAAACTGTATGTACAGTCTTCTGATACATCAAGAAGCCTTTAATTCTCTGCCACATATATTCCTAAACACCTTGTACTCTATCAACCTTTATTCTGCTGATTCCACCTTACCTTATAACCCACCCACAAAGTGTGGCCAACTGGGAATCTTTTTCCCTCAGCTCATACCTCCCTAGGACTACACCATATTCTCTTTATCTCTATATAAATGATATTTCAAAGATCCTCCTCACTTCTTTTACACTTACTCTCTACGTAGGTAATATCCTACTCTCCTATCCCATCTATTATCTTTCACTTCCTCCATCAGCACGGAGGAATCTGACATTAAATTTACATGTATACCATCTTGGATATTTTCTAATTTCCTCACAATCAACCCAAATAAGAGTAAATGCATGATTGCTAACCGTAAACATCTCGCCTCTCATTCTTCCATATATTAGTTCTCAAAATCACTCTCCTTGAAAGTCATCTCTTGATGTACATGTTTAGTAGTTACTCTCACCTCCCTTGAAATCGTAAAGTTTGCACCCAAACCAGGAAAATATCTTCTCGTAGACTTCTCAGACTTTTCATTTCTCTCATCCATTAGCACTGATTCAAGTTCATGTGGATGGACACACATTTTAGGTGGAGGCTAAACTGCTCCTCTATGTGGGTACTTTCTCCTTTTTCTTGCAATTCTAAATTTCTTGAACACATCCAGCACTTTGCACAAAGACACTGTACTCACCAGTGCA
The DNA here is from genome assembly GCA_028752905.1 of Cladorhizidae sp. MBARI D1340-BT2. NCBI lineage: Eukaryota > Metazoa > Porifera > Demospongiae > Poecilosclerida > Cladorhizidae > Cladorhizidae sp. MBARI D1340-BT2. The sequence continues at coordinate 14,387,028 of JAQNBH010000007.1, read as the reverse complement.
CTTCTGATCATGCCTCCCTTCTCTTCACTCTTCAATCTCTTACTCACTCAAAATCCCTTTTACTTTACAAGAAAATCATATCCACTTTTCTCCAGACTTCATTCAATCAGCTCCAACTCCTTAATCCCCTCTTGCCACTACCATCCATCTAACCTTTTAATTCATTTCTCCTGCTATTCCCTCTGCCATCACATTTGGGAACTCATTCTAACCCTCCATTAGATCTCGTTTCTCTCTCTCTCTTCCCTCAGATGATTGATCCTAGATCATAACTTAATAAATTAATGACATGCTCATGATAAGCTTCAGCTATTAGGTTCATTTATCATAATTGAAGGCAATCAGCTACCACTGCAGTTTGTTATGTTCTAAATTCTAGCATATTGATTGGCCAGACACTCAATGCTCGACAATGGAATAGAAGTAGTTCTTATTCCAACATAAATATTGCACCACCAAATCGTCACATCATATAATACCATTGCTGGTTCACATATATGATGGAATGATACATTACATACATTTTTTTTGGTAAGTATCATATTTTAATCTGGTCTTTAGCCCCCAGGGTAGATTAAAGACTTCTACCCTGAGTAAAAATATGCAACTATTTTGTTTTGCATTTGGTCAACTATTTAAAACAAAATAAAAATTGGTAAGGGCTTGGGCGAGGTTGGGGCTTGTGAAAAAACCAAAAAACAACAACCCAGCCCTATTCCTATTTAGCCCTTAGAAAGATGATATGAACCATGAAAAATGAAGGCTTCCATATTTTTCCCCGCTTGGGCTCAGCATTTATCACCTTAGTGGGAACAGATAGCAATTATAATATTATGTCAAAATCAGAACAGTACACAAACAATATTGCCAAAACATCACATTCAAATAATTGGAGAAAAGACACGCATATATGGCAAGGTGTCTTTACGTTCTCTTCTTCCTATGATAAAGGGTAAAGGATCATCTAACAGTACTGGACCTATATCAAAATTGTCTTGCTATAAAATATTTATTATTGCATATTTGGTATTTTAATTTTTTTTAAATTTATCTGTTCTTCTTATTTTTATCATTTTTTTTGCTGTTGTTTGATTCTTTCATTCTTTCATTAGTTATTTATTCTCTCATATATTTTTTATTTATTTAAAAATATTAAATTATATGTAGTTATTAGTGTTTCTCTCTCTCTCTACATCCCCCCTTTTGTTGCTGCCACATCTGATTGATGTACAGACCATGTTACCAGGGTATGATTTGCATTATGTGGTGGATAGCTCTATAGCTACCGCCTACCAGTATATCGACCTGTGTTAGTCTTGATCTCTGATGAAGATGAGGGCATCTAGCTGAAACATTGAGTGAGTATAGATTGAAGTTGATTATCAAGAAAATGATTGTATCTATGAGAGTTTGCTGACAACAAAGGATTGCTCTGTTGAAAAAGGAATGACTATTCCCATCTACATTACAACAAGTTAGATGACCCTTTACCATTTAAATTCCAGGGTTTTTTTGGTATAATGAATTTAAATGGGATGCTTACCAGATTACAACAAAAAGACTTGGTTTTAATAAAGAGTGATATTGTCGACATCCTAGAGTAAGTAGAAAATAGTTTAATAAACAGTGATATTGTAGGCATCCAACTATTTCAATTTATTATTGAGAGTATGTAGAAGATACTTTTGTGATGGAGTAATTACAAATTTGTGTGAAGGACTTGTATACAGCTATCTGATGTTTATGGAAGACAACTCTGTGGTGGGTATAAGATGTTCAAGATGGTATTTCTCCTATATTTTGTTACTTTTCTCTCATACTTATATTGTCAACAAGAATCATGGTATTCTGAGAATTGTATTTTCAGCTTGTTTTCCGTCCATAGTTTTCTTCTCGGCGGCTTCAGGTAACAGTTATTATTATATCTAACTCAGATATTTTCTTGAAGTTCCTATAGCTTGACCTCGTGATGTCAGCCACTTGCTATATACATAAATATGATAAATGATCGGTACATATATAATAGGTCCAAGTTTACTTTTGGTATACACCAATAAACCTGAGCATGCAGGAATATTGTGGTGATAACCCATACTTAGCAATGCAAGATATTTGACTCATATTATTGGCAGAATTACACATCATAATTTAGTAAAGCATATCACGAGATAAAGTCACAAAATGATTCAGAAGCCTTGTGTCTGTAAAGTGAAGTGAATAAATCATGGTTTTATTATTATGTCCGCCATTTTCTGATATGTACCGTTTAAATTAAGTAGTGAACTTTCCCACCTAAATGATGAAGAATACTACACAATCACTTTGACTGGGTGAAATGGACTTCAATTCACAAGTTCACTGCACAATGTTGTGATGTTTAATGCATATTTTATAATGTTCACTGCATGATGACATTACATGTAGTTAAATGAACTTGATTACACGTCGTCTTCACAAAACATGCATGTTTGAAATTGACTCTGTCAAACAATGGCTTCTCGACAATGTGTAATGATGAGAACTCATTTCAAAATCTACCATGCCAGTAGCACCAATTATAAAATCTGTAGATAATAATGAGATATACTTCATCCAGTTATAAAAACATTCACCTCTAAATAAAGAATAATAATTTCCATTGATTGGACTTCTAGTTTGGGAGAACATGCTATTGTTGTTGTTCCTCAATAATCAGACTAGAATGCATGCAAGTCACTACAATATTGTTAGAGATCGTAGAAAATCTTCTGTCCTGGGGTAATTCAGAAGAATAATTTCTGTGGACGACTTCTTTACAGCTATCCATGATGTTCATAGAAAACTGCACTTGCATGCTGGGTATAAAAATATGCTCAGGATTTTGTTTCTTTACTTGATATTTACTTAATATAATAATGATTCTGAGTAGTGTCATGGAGTAGATTTTTAGCTTATTTTCCAGTTTTCAGTGGAAATAATTTCTCTCCACCACAAATATTGCTAAACACTTTGAAAAACAATTAAATAGGTATGAAGTTAAGCAAAGGATAATGGGGTAAGCTACAAGATCCTTAACAAGCCAGCATCCAACTCTATTTCTGGTCATGTTCACAAAAACACTAAATGGATATATATTTCTGATGAAGGCAAAAGTATGTAGTAGCCTTGTACACAATGATGATAGGAGGATTACTTTGGAGAGGAGCAAGATGTTGCCTCTACAACTGAAGAAGGTAACTCTTCAATGGTGCTTCTTGAGAGAGGCATAGAGCAGTTTAAACAACTCCAATTAAAAAACCCATCTATAGTCATTGTGTTAAAAGCTAAAGAGAAAAGAGAAAAAACAAAAGTCAACAAGCCAACAAGCTAGAAGCAACTAATGATATGTGCAACTCTGGGTTGAAGACGATAATGAAGCCACTTAAGTCAAATCCAAATAGTTGTGTAACAGGTCATGGAGAAAGAAGTTATGCTGAAGGTTAATGATGGGGTAACAGAAAGTGACCTTGGAGTAGAGAAGACCCCATTTAAAATCTGATCCAAGTGGTGACTTTTTCAATTTAAAAAATGAAGCACTTGTTTGAAATGTTGGCAAATAAAGTATAAAGCTTTTCAATATGTGGAAACATCTCAGTGAACTGGGAATGGGGTATTTGAATATTACCGATCAAAGGAATTCTTATGAATTCTTAGGTAGTCTCTATAAAAGAAAAAGAATATCTGCTTCCAATTCATGCATGACCTAACTGGCAGTTAAAAACATTAAGTGCCTCAGTTTGTGGCAATTGTCTGTTGTTGGTAATTGTCCTCTTTTTTAAAATTTTTACTTGCCAATCGTCGGCCATCTTTCCAACCTCAACAAATATCTTAGCAACGCTATGCTCAAACATACACACGCACCAAATTGGCGTGGCGTCCGCGTGGGTGTGTGGCAACGCTAGAGTTCTAGCGTTGAGCGGCTTAACTTGACATTTCAGTTATTTTCGTACGTAGCATCCATTGCATTTAAAGATTAAAATGACTAAGTCAGTTACTCTCAGCAGGTCTAAACGTGTTCTACGTGGCTTAAAATCACTTTTCTGCTGCTTTTGTATTGGGAAAAGAAAACTAACTGATGACTCCTCAAATAGTTCACCTGTAAGAAAGGGTCATCTTGCTACTCCCACTTTATCAAAAGTAGTTGAGCCTGTCTCCAAGGTATCTGAAATGGGAGGATACAGAGTGTAAGTCAAGCCAATACTTTTTTTGGTGATGTTGCTGTTAATTAGTACTTTTCATACTAGATCTCACTCGGGAACAAACCACATTGCCACCAGCAGTTATGAAGAAATGAGTGGATATGGAAATGATATCTACCAAAATCAAATTGGACTACCCTGGACAAATGAACTTTCTGGGAATTGTAAGTTGTTTTCCCCATACCAGATAGAGAATAATTTCTACAGCTAATGAGAATTTATTCAACTCTTAACAGAAATCACCTATGGAACACCCCATATAGGATTTTGTGTTGACACCAAAAATGGTCTGGGACCAGCTCAGAACCTTCTAATTTTTCTCCAAAATTTACCAACCTAACTATTTTTGTTCGAAAGCTAGCTCTGTCACCAACGCAGTGACCACCATAGATGGTATAAGTTTTGCTAGGAATCTAGGGGGCTGATTGACGAGGAATCAATATGCTAGGAATCTAGGGTGCTGTTAAGAGGAATAAAGATGCTCGGAGTTTAATAGCAGCTTTATGTGGTGTAGAGCTGGACTCAACTAAGCAACCAGATGGTGTAAAAGTCCAGCTTTAAAGGGAATCCAGTATATTATATGTACTAAACATAAACTAGATAGTTTTGAAGTACTTACATGTTATTCAAACTGTTATGGTTAGCCCTGTACTGTATAACTAACCCACAACCTCTGCCTGTCTGTCTGATATCTGGTCTGAACTCAGTCCCTGTGCTAATTCTATAACAGCCGAAAAGTAATTAGAGAATATATCTTGACTCACAATATCATACAATACAGAGGGGACTCTCCTAGCTGAGCAGACTGTTACTTTTATAGGTTATCTACTCAGCTCTGACAGGTCCCTATAGCGAATAACATTACAGCCAATCAGATGACTACACCTGTTAGGTATCTACAACCAATCAAATGACTACACCTCTTAGGTAACTGTTTTATATACTGTCTGTGCATTGCATGACTATATATGCTAACAATAGTTCAACTAGCTAGGACGGGCTGACACTCCCTAACACAAACATCAATGCCACACAACCTTTTGGCCCTGGTCACTTTTGATGTGGAAGGACAAAGTTTACAAACTATTTTATTGTAAGTGTGACTGTTATGCATTGTTAATCTTTCCTATTTGCACACAGATGAGCCTGGAACGACGAATGATAATGATTTCAGTGTGCCACTTTTCGGACTGAACATGTCAAAGTGCCGTATCATAAAATCTCATAACTTGAAATTTAAAGAATGCGTTGGTCAAGGTAAAGTCTATGTTACAATATATGCTGCAATATATGCTGCAATACAGTAAAAAGCTGTTTGTTAAGTTTTTACGACTGACAGCAGGAAAATTTAAATATGTGAGATTGTTATTCCAAAAATTAGGAAATATATGCATGCAAAGAATGCTACTCAGTAGACCATCAAATACCTAAGCTGGATCTAGAACAGTCAAATCTAAATGGACTCTCTGCTGTCAAGGCTGCACCTAACCTAACAACATGGTACCTTTCTCAATAACAATTGACTATATGGGTTTAACCCATGCTATTGGTAATGACTTCCAATTTACGATATTTATGCAGTATTATCAGCCATCAGAAATGTACATACTAAAGCATGTGATTTCATATCAGAAAGGCTCAAAGACTCCTTCTTCATGACTTGAGGGGTGATATGCTAGCTAGTCTATCGACAGTGAAAACACTTTGTTTCTCTAGCACTCTAATTTTAGATCTAAGACCTTCGTGTTATTTTAGCTTTCAGCTGTCATGTACCTTGGTCTTCTGTGCTCAAGTATCATTTGCTTCTTTCAGCTAGATCTACATACTTTTTTTAGTCATTTGCTTTTTGTTGAAAACACAATGTTTGCCACTGTAACTCTCACCATATCAGCAATTACAGTATTGTTCTAGAAGAGTCATGTTAGATGCAGTCTTGCTAGCCAACGACTCGATTTTGATTTAACCGTGTGAGCTTTAGTGAAGCTTTTTAATACAGTAACCAAGTTCAATCTTTGTACAGATATATCCACTAGAGTCCATAAAGAGTTCTTTACCATGGCCTCCAATACTATGCAGAACACATTCATTTCCATGCATAAAGCTTGTATTTCAATGATACGAGATTGACTACTTTGTTCTAAGCATTCTCCAAACTTGTCTCACAGTAGTAGTTTAGACAACTTCCTCTTCCTAGAATACTCTGGAGATAGCCATGACTCTCATCAGCAAATATTTTCAATGAAATATCAATTTTATATACATATTACAATATATGGTAATAATTATTGGTTAAGTTTAGACATAATGATCCTACAGTATGTAGAAAATAGTGTAATAAAGAGTGATATTGTAGACATCCTAGAGTAAGTAGAAAATAGTTTAGTGATATTGTAGGCATCCAACTATTTCAAATGTAGATTTAGCGATAAATTGATAGTATATTATTGAGCATGTGATAAATATTGGTTCCATATGCATATTATCTGTAGCTAAATGATACATTACATTTACAGGGTAAAATGTAAAATTAGGTCTAATAGTCCTGAAATATCTTATGCTTACTATTCTAGAGTATGCGCTTCAGGGAGAAAAATTCTTCTACTAAAACTGAACCCTTAGATGATGACAGATAGAATATAAAAAATTTATCTGTTTTCATATGTGGCAAAATAAAAAAATTTAAGCTGATGGCACCATCTTTACTTGCATGAAATTTTCAAGAAGGAAGTTAGCTGTACTTCAGGCTGCCATTTTAAGGCTGGATTTAAGTCCAAAACCAAGAGTACAAATTTTGTTCAGTATCTGCCTAGTTTGTAGCTAATTGCATATATACCAAGTTTTAGCTTATAACTAAAGATGCTTCTATAGTAGCTGAACTTTTCTATTCTTTTCTTACCTTTTTCAGATCAAGATGCATCTGCCATGGAAGTTGATGAATATATTGGATTTATATATGTCTGATCTTAGATTTGAGAGTCTATAAGTTCGGTTCTGCTAAATGTTTAGCTAAAAAATGTGCTATTAACTTGCTATTGCTTGATGTTTATCTAGTGGCTATGGCTCTTTTGCCAGCTTTCTATCTGTCTTGTTTATCTCCTGAAAGACTATAATTCTATAGTAAATTTACAAAGAATTTGCTCACTTCTTCAAGTCTAAGATGTGCATGCCCATTAAGGAGCTAGAAGAAGGATCTTAAACTCCATGGGCACTGGAAGTAGTCGTACAAGTTACACATTTGACGATAATTTTTATAATACAGCATGGGGCCATAAATCTTTTTTAAGGTTAGTATATGCTCGTCCTGCAGGTAAGTTCGACCTATAATTATTGTACGCGTATTCTATAATGTTATTATATTTATTGTTCATAACTAGACATACATGTAGTCTCTTGAAGCTAATATATGCTTGGTCTATCTTCGAATTTAGTTCAACTTACAATAACAAGTCCTCTGCAACACCATGCGAACTCCACTTCTACTATATGCTGCCCTCTAGATATATAAATGTTTCAGCCCAAGTTTTACGCACTCTCTTAATCTCCACATCGCATCCATTCAAGACATTGTGCACAATATTTGATCTATGCTGTATAGTTACCTTTAGTAGTTTAGAAACAGCTGCCTCCTGGAGCTGGAGAAAATTATGGGGACCAGGACATCCACTACAAATGGAGGAGAATAATTTGATCAATATTTATGGTGTGCAATAAAGGGAATGCCACAAAGAAGAATTCTAATCTGTGACCATCTAATTTTTACGCGTGTCATGAAATCATGAGCATCGACTCAGCATAAAATTTAATTATATTACATATTTGCAACAGTTATCTAGGCAGGGAAATCAGTAGACTTTTAACATTGATGTTACACAAACACTTTTTTATTAACTAATAACCTTCTCAATAATCAACTTAAAAAAATTGTATTCTCTCGACATTTCGACTATATGCTCTAGCCTTCATCAGAAATTCTATAGCTACATAATATCAACTTTATTCCTGATGAAGGCTAGAGCATCTAGTCGAAATGTCAATTTGAAGTCGATTATTTAGAAAGTTATTATTATGTCAATTGAGAGTTCATTGAAAGATTAACTTTCATGTTTGCAAGTATTGAAATAATTTTAGTTTAACAGCTGTGTTTCAGTAGGTGCTCTGATTATGAATGTTCTACAAGCTGTAGTAGTTTAGTTCTAAGCACTCTGTGGTGGGGAGATTTGATATGTCTTCTAATTGTCTTAGGTAAGCATGTAGGATTGGTTTACAGAGGTCAATTGTTCCGCAAAACAGTCTTCACCAAAAGAGAGAATGAAGTTGCCATCAAAACTCTTCAAGGTAAATGATGGTGATTAAACATTTGTACGTACATGATGCATTATTTCTTATTGCATCAGGATCTTATCACCCAAGTCTGGTAAAAGAACTTCTGAAGGAGTCTTGTATACTGTCAAAATTCAAGCACCGCAATTTACTTTCTCTAATTGGAGTCTGTGTGGATGGAGGTTTAGTCCCTTTTATTGTCATGCCATTTATGACCAATGGCAACCTCCTTGATTTCCTGGACAAAGAGAGTGAGCATTTGAGTGTTGTGCCATTCAAGACAACTGGAGAACTGACAGTGAGTTTATAACATTACAAATATGTCAGTTCTATCAACTTTAACATCTCTAGATGAAAGTTGAAAACAAGCTATTGGAAATGTGTCTGCAAGTGGCCAAAGGTATGAAGTACTTGACCAACAAACGAATGGTACATAGAAACCTGGCAGCAAGAAACTGCATGTGAGTTTATACTAGATCATAATCAGTTAGGGAAGATGGCGATATTGGGTATTAGTAGGAAAATACTATACAAAATTCTAGTAATGCAAAAATGAGCTGAAACAAGGAAAGCAGTGTTTGGATCACATAATTTCAATGGCTATTTAAAACAAATCATGATCTATAATTATAATACCAGTTTATGCACTTCTCAAAGTTGCTATTCTGTAGCTGAATATATGAACTACACACAAAGATTACATATTCAGTCTTGTAAGTATTGTGAGCTGAATAGCTGAGCAACATCCATCAGAGGAGAAACCAATGATTGATAGAAGTCTATCCATGAACACATAATATTCTTTCACGAATATATCAATGAGTAGTATTTCTGTTCTAGGATGATGTGGACTTAGCAAAGATGTCACCTACCTGTTTCTATATAATGGTCTTGAATTAATGTCAGTATATTTAACAGTTTTTACTATGGAAAATGAAAAGATTCACTTCCTTATTGCAGAAAAGTTCTAGCAGCATGCAAGCCTCTAGAAAAAAATTCAACCCAGGTAGCGTTTCATTAATCTGCAAATGAGAAACAGTTATAGCTGAGATATGATATTATGAAATAATTTTGATCATACCACATTTTTGTGCACTCTATATTTGACCAGCCACACTGATACATGGCTTTGTGTTTGGAGTGTAAACTTACTGACAATAATTAATTATTAACAGGATTGACTCACACCTTGTGATTAAACTGTTCAATTTTGGATTTTGTGAAAAACTTGAACCATCGAAGAACTACTTGAAACATACAGAAAAGGATGTGAAGTTTTCTCTGAAGTGGATGGCTCCAGAAATTTTTGTCGATAACTTATTCTCGGAGAAAACTGACGTGGTAAGTTTGTGATTATAGTGTCTAGTTTGTAACTTATGGAAACAGTACAATATAATATGAAATATGTATGCTATACCTCACATTTAGTTTCCAGCTATATAATGCAGAGTCAGAATTTTCATGGTGTATAACAGCCACTCTGTATTGAAGTTTAGCTCTCCTCTCCACTATTAAATGAAGTGTCTTAAATATTAAGAAGGGCATGAAATATGGCCAGACAACCCTGAAGTTTTAACTGTCACAGAGATAGATTTGTGGCTGCTAAACTGTAACAGTTAAATTGATACATCTGAGATTTATTTCCTCAACTAACATTTCCACTAGCTTGCTGCATGGTCTCTGCATTATTGAGTGTATGTACAGATCCAGACAAATGGCATCAAATAGTAGAAGTTTATCATTCTTCCAAATTATTGCTTCAAGTTAAAGATTGTTGAGTTAAATTGAAGCCATTTTTTCAGCTATGAATGTTATATCTGCTATTTAATAGAGTGGTTTAAAATAAAATAAGTTGTTCTCCTCTATGCATATGTTTGGTTATCAGGTAACCAACTACATTGTTATCATTTTGCATGTAAAATATTTAAGATTTCTTATCTTTATATGTGGAGTCAATGCAGCCAGTTTTCTGGGTTAAAACATTTAAAAAAATTCTAAATGACCATCATTAAACTTTTAGTGTTACATTTTGATGGTTTTCTATGACAGATAAATAAGTGTTTCCCTATTCATAGAGTACTCATGTGCTTGCCTCATTTTCTGTCCTATTTGAGTATTAATGAAATCCTATAAAATTGTCACACAAGGAAAAGTGACTAACACAATGTTGTAACACACAGAAATAAACTATCTATATATCTGGCGTTAAGATTCTAGATTGAGAGCAAACTACAGAATCACAAGAAATACACCATGTTGTTCAGTGTTTTGTTAGTGCTCTACTATCTCTGAACCTTTAAGTATGCCCTACATGGGTTGAGTTTCAGTAATTTGGATGCATCCACAACATTTTCCTATAGCTATTATTGGATGGCAGCTGTCACATAAACCTCAGTATTGGAATGCTTGTGATTTGGTTACTAGTTCTGCAAGGAGTAATGCTGGAATGAATTATTTCACCAAGAAAATATTTTTGCTTATATTTGGCATTTATAATATTTAAGCATTAAGTAGCTATGATTTGTAGTCCACATACTGAAGACTAGAGCATCTAGTCGAAATGTCGAGTGAATAAAAATTGAAGTTGATTTATTGAGAAGGTGATTTTAATGTTATAACAGAGTTCATTGAGAGATTATTATTTTAATTTATGTTTTTCCCTTTTGCCTTAATAAGTGTCTATCTTATCCGTAAATGGCTCTACTCTATTTCATACAGTGGGCCTATGGAGTAACTTGCTGGGAGATCTTCAGTTGCGGCAAGATTCCCTATTCCCAAGTAGCTGAAAAGGAACTTCTTCCAATGCTTCGCTCTGGGTATAGGATGGTTAAGCCCTACAACGAAGCATGCTCCGATAAATTGTGAGGCAGGAAGCATGGCTATTTGATGTCATAACTATTGGAAGATGTTTATTTGGGTTACAGAACGACATAGAATAGTAGAGCTTTCTAATAGACTATGTGTTACACTGCTGGTTCTTTATCTTGTCTTAAAGCCCATCTGGATGCAGCTGCATAACTGGGGCATGCCCTGTTTGCTCATCATCCATCCAGATATTAAAGCCACCCCTAATATTTCAACAAGGATTGTTGAATGTTATTCTGCATGAAAAACTATAGCAAAAACCTTACAAGCTTCCTGATTTGCATTGGAACATTCAATCAGTATACTTTTAAAATTTGTTTGCCACCAGTAGTGAGCATATCCCCTCTACACTTACATATGGCAAGTTTAATAATTATTTTGTCTTATGTTAATTGTGTCCTAGATATCAAGATCTTCAGATGACATGCTGGACAGAAGATCCAGCCAAAAGACCTCACTTTTCAAGTATTGTACATCAAATCAAACACTTCATACGCGACCGATCTAGGAATTCTGCATCCACAGTACGAAGAAGAGCAGATGACATAGTGGTTATACCTGTACTCGATGATGAAAGTGCCTCTCCCCCTCAAGTAGGACATTGTCCTCCATGGTACAGCAGAGAGCACTCCCATTACAAAAATACTCTCCCAAGAAATATTCCCACTTCAGCATGTCTCATGCCAAACTTTCGTTTTAGAAGGTATTATTGAATACCCCACCTTGGATTTGTTATTTACGCTGGTGAGATAACTTGGTGGCACTTCCAGTCATTCTCATCTACTGAATATGTTGAAAAGTGATCAGCCTCTGGAAGATAAGTCGAAAATGTACAGTATTCCATATATGGATTAGTCTGGACCAACTCTGTTCTATAGTTTACATATTAATGGACCTCATCATGTTATATTACATTGAACTGTAGCTGGACAAAAATATTAGACATTTATCTAAAACCTTCCAAATAGAGCACTTAATTTTATACATAATTATATAAACTAGTATCTGCTTAGTTTTCTTATAATTATTTTAAGCTAGTCTAGATATGTATACGTGCTGTATTTGGAAGTTTTTGGATAAATGTCGAGTCTCTTTGTCAATTATACACTTCAGTGTAAAATTACATGATGATATGTAAACTCTAAAATAGATTTGGTCCAGACTCATGCTGTGTCTGGAATACTGTACATGTTCAAAGGAAAAGATTTATCTTCCACAGGCTGACATTTTTAGCAGATGAGAAGGAATGGAAATGTCACCTCACCAGCATAAAATATAGGTTTGGCATGAGTCATGCTAAGGTGGTAATATTTCTTGGCGAGTATATTCATAGAAACTCTGGTGGATTAGAATTTGAACTCGTCCTCATTGCCTCATTGCAAGATTTCCTAATTATTTTCATGTATCAAATTACCATGTGAAATGCAAATATTTTGCAGCTGCATTATTCTTATAGAAAAACCAAAAATTCTTCACCATTCACATACCTCACTTCTTCATAATTTCTTCTTTTCCCTTTCAGTGCCTCCCTTTTTATGTGTATGTGTTCCCTCCACTTCTTAGGTGAGGGGGGAGGAGATTGGTCAGAGGGTGGGAGGGCTACCTATGAGTAGCATGATAATAAGCTACTAGTTTGCATTCTTGTGCCATTATGATGTAGAAAAACTCTTCTAGGAAGTAACAGGACTAAGTGACGATTCTGGTTGGAGGTGTTGTATTAGTAAGCATCAGCCACTATACATAGCAGGCCACTGTCAAACTGTATTATTTTCTTACAATGGAGCATTCAGATGGTTGAATATTCATTTAGACATGCTAACATTTTGGGGAAAGAAACATTCATATAAGAGATATGCCTAATTGTCTATGAGCAATTTGCATCCAATCTTCCTTCATTAAACAGCAATAATAAAAGTGACAGGCCAGGCCTAATATAAGGTGGAACCCTGTGGGAGGGAGTTATTCTGCAACCTGCTAGGACAGTATCTGGTTGTTTATACTCCTATTGTTGGTGTTACGCTATTGTATTGACCTTTTGGCAGGAGGTGTTGGATTAGGCTGCCATCATCTATAACTGTACTCTTTGCAGTGTTTAGACACACACTATGATTAAATATTCACTCTGCACTTGCTGACATTTAAAGACAGAAGGAAACAGACAAATAGAAGACAGCACAAAGCAACCAAAGTATCCCAGAGATATGTGGGAAACAGATTGATGAGCGGGAGTCTAGGGTTAGAGCCAGCATCTTGTCATCTAGGCAGTAAACATGTTAGAAGATAGCACAAAAATCTTAAAAGACAACATATCTAAACCATTTCAAAGAACATGTCAGGGGAGATCAAGAAAGCCCTCAGGAGCTAAATATAGATCTAGACCAGATAAGACAGAGTGAAGATGTCATGAAAGAGCATAATGCCATATATTATATTACTAACAACATACTTAAAAATGTGAAAAATATTTAATAAAACATGAGTCCTGCATTAAAATATGTTTTGGGGACACAAAGACACATGGTTGGGCCAGGAAGCATGGTACATGCACTCTAGAGATTTTCAGCAGAAACCTCAAATGCCAATTGCTAATTTGTTTTTCTTCTCTCCATCGCAAATATTGCTATATAGACACTTTAGAGAGGAGTGAAAACTATTAAATAGTTATGAAGTTAAGCAAGATTAATGGGGTAAGCTACAAGAACCTTGCCAAGCCAACATCCAATTCTATTCCCTGTCATGATCACAAAAACTCTAAATATTCCTGGTGAAGGCTAGAATATCTAGAAACCTTGCACACAATGATGATAGGAGGATCACTATGGTGAAGAGCGATATGTTGCCTCAACAACCAGTGAAGAAGGTAACTGTTCAATGGTGCTTCTTGATAGAGGCATAGAGCAGTTTAAACAACTCCAACTTAAGGGCGCATCTAGAGGCACTGTGTTAAAAGCCAACAAGAATAACATAAATCCAAGAAATAAACAAGCTTGAAGCAACTCAATCACTTGCGCAACTCTGGGTGTGACGACTAGTTGAAGACAATTATTAAACTGTAAATATGAAGCTTCTAATGATCACTTAACTCAAACCCAAATAGTTATGCAACAGTTCCTGTGTAAAGAAGTTATGCTGAAGGTTAATGATGGGGAAACAGAAGGTGACCTAGGACCCCATATAAAATCTGATCCAAGTGGTAATTTTTCATTTGGTCTGATGAAAAATGAAGCTATTGGTTGACAAAAAATTCTTTGAAGGACAAAGAAACTCCTCAGTAGTCTGTTAATGACTTATTTGAATATTACATGTCTAACTGATCAAATGAACTCTTATGTATTCTGATGTTGTCTGATTTGACTCAAAAAAGATTAGCTGCTTCAACATCATAGTTACATGAAGTTACAAACATCCAGTGCTAGAGTTTATGGCAATTGTCTGTTGGTTACCATTGTCCGCTTTTTTATATTTTGCCGTCTGTCTCCGCCATTATCGGAAGCCATCTTTCCAACCACAACAAATATCCCGCACGCTCAATTATCTTGCTTTTACACATGCATCAGGTGGGTGTGTTTGTGCATCGATAGACTTGATATTTACATAGCATCTAGGACAGTTTTGATTCAAAAGAACAATATTATGACTAAGTCAGAAAAAACTGAGGATTCCTGAAATAGTTTATCTGTGACTCCCACTTCATCTAAAGTAGCTGAGCCTGTCTCCAAGGTATCTGAAATGGGAGGATACAGAGTGTACAAGCCAACAATGTTTTGGTGATGTTGCTCTTAATTAGTACTTTTCATATATACTAGGTCTCACTCTGGAACAAATCACATTTATGTCGTTTACACTAAGCAACCCAAATAAACATCTTCCAATAATTATGACATCACTAATTCATGCCACCTGCCTCATAATTTATCGGAGCATGCTTCATTGTAAGGCTTAACCATCCTGTATCCAGAGTAAGAAGTTCATTTTTAGCTACACGAGCATAAGAAATCTTGCCACAACTGAATACCTCCCAACAAGTCACACCATAGGCCCACTGCATGAAATAGCTATTTACATATTTACACATGATAAAGACCTATTAAGGCAAAAGGGATATTGCCCCAAGAGTTATGTATGAATGAGTGGCAGAGACAAATATCTACCAAAATCTAATTGGATAGCCATGGATTTCCAGGAATCTTTTAAGTTATTTTCACCATGCACCAAGGTAGAGAATAATATTCTTTACATATTTGCCAGTTTTTACTATGGAAAACAAAAAATTCACTTCCTTATTGCACAAAAGTTCTAGCAGCATGCAAGCCTCTAGAAGAACATTCAACCAAGGTACTGTTACTTTAATATGCAAATGAGAATCCAAAATGAGTTATAGCTGAGATATAATAATTTTATTATACCACATTTTTGTACACTCTATATTTGAACACCCACACTGATATGTGGCTTTGTGTTTGGAGAGTAGACCTACTGACAATAAACAGAATTGACTCACACTTTTTGGACTTTGTGAAAAACTTTAACCATTGAAGAAGTACTTTAATACAGAAAAGGATGTGAAGTTTTCTCTGAAGTGGACGGCTCCAGAAATTTTTATTGATGGCTTATTCTCTGAGCAAACTGACATGGTGAGTTTATGATTATAGTTTTTGGTTTGAAATTTATAATTATATAATGGTGTGCATGTCAATTACAACTAAACACCATAGTATGAAAGTTGTATGTATTTTACCTCACTTTTAGTTGATACCAGCAGAATTATTTTGTGATATAACAGCCAGTCTGTGTTGAAGTTTAGTTTTGTTTTCTCCTCTTCACTATTAAATGAAGTAGCTTAAATCGTCATGAAATATGGCCAGACAACCCTGAAGTTTTAACTGTCACAGAATTATATGTGTGGCTGCAGTTAAATTGATACATCTTAACTTTATTTCCTCAACTCAAGTTTCCACTAGCTTGCTGCTTGGTCTCTGCATTATTGAGTGCATGTATAGGAATTGTATCAATCCTAATTCTTGCTTTGAATTAAGATTATTGTGTTAAAAATGAAGTCATTTTTGATCTATGAGTATTTTTAATTGAGTGGTTTAAAATAAAAGAACTTATTCTTCCCTATATATGCATATGTTTGGTTATCAGTTAAGCATCTATATTGATAATTGATAATCATCATTTTGCATGTAAACTAATTGACATTATTAAGTTTTCATTTTCTCTATAATAATGTAAGCAAATGCAGTCAGTTTTCTGGATACCTATAAATAAAATATATCAGAACTTATTAAAAAAATTCTAAATGACCATCCCAACTGTTAGTCCCATTGAACTTTTGCTGTTCCATTTTAATGGTTTTGTATGAGAGAGAAATAAGTGTTTTCCATATCCTATTCATAGATTCCTCGTGGACTTGCCTCATTTTCTGTCCTATTTGAGTATTAATAAAATTGTCACACAAGGAAAAGTGACTAATACAAGTTGTAACACAGAAATAAACTAATCTATATATCTGGCATTAAGATTCTAGATTGAGAGTAAACTACTAGAATGACAAGAAATACACCATGTTGTTTATTTATTTATGTGTTTTATTTGTGCTCTATTAGGGGTTGTGTTTCAGTAATCTGGATGCATCCACAGCTATGTTTTTCTATGGTAATAAATTGCTCTATTTATTATATGGATGGCAGCTGTCTCATAAATCTCAGTATTGTAATGCTTGTGATTTGGTAACTAGACATGCAAGGGGAAATGCTGGAATGAATTAACTTGGATATATCACTTATATTTGGCAAATATAATATTTAAGCATTAAGTACCTATGATTTGTAGCCTATATACATGCAATTTATGATTTTAACTGATGTTTTCCCTTTTGCCTTAATAGGTTTCTATCATGTGTAAATGGCTCTGTTCTATTTACTACAGTGGGCTTATGGTGTGACTTGTTGGGAGATTTTTAATTGTGGCAAGATTCCCTATGCTCAAGTAGACAAATATGATCTTCTTGCTATGCTTCGTGCTGGATATAGGATGGTTAAGCCTTACAATGAAGCATGCTCTGATAAATTGTGAGGCAGGAAGCATGACTTTGTGATGTCATAATTATTGGAGGATGTTTATTTTAACAAATAAGTTGCTTAGCGTAAATGACATAAATGTGATGTATTCACATTTGTAATGGTTACATTGCTGCTTCTTCATTTTGTCTCATAAGCCCATCTTAATGCAGCTGCATAGCTGGTGCATGTCCTGTTTGCTAATCATTCATCCAACTGGATCGTTGAGTGTTACACTACATGATGAACTATAGCAAATGCCTTAAAAGCTTCCTAATTTGCATGGGAACATGCACTCAGTTAAAATTTGTTTGCTTCCAGTGAGCATATACCTTTTTTATCTCTAATTGAGGTTAGCACTTACATATGGCAGTTAATAATTAGTTGTCTTATACTAATTTCCACCTAGATATGAAGATCTTCAGATGAAGTGCTGCACAGATGATCCCGCCAACAGACCTCACTTTTCAAGTATTGTACACAAATCAAACACTTCATTCAGGACTGATTTAGGAATTCTGCATCCATAGTCCGAAGAGCAGATGACACAATGGTTAAACCAGCACCCAATCATGAAAGTGCCTCTACTCCTCAAGTAGGACCATGTCCTCCATGGCATAGCAGAGAGCACTTTCATTATGAATATACTCTCCCAAGAAATATTCCCACTTCAGCATGGCTTTTGCTAAACTTTCAGTTCAGAAGGTATTGCGGAATACCCCACCTTGCATTTGTTATGCTGGTGAGATAACTTGGTGGCACTACTTCCAGTCATTCTTATCTGATCTGATGCATATACAGAATGAGTCTGGAGGACCAACTGCATTTTATAGTTAATTTCAGGTTATGTTACATTGAATTGTAACTGGAAAAAAATATTCGACATTTATTCAAAACCATCCAAATAGAGCATTTAATTTTACAAAAACTAGTATCTTCTCTTGTTTTTGTTATATTTTAAGTAAGTCTATATAATATTATGTATAAATTGAAGTGCTCTATTTGGATGCTTTTGAATAAATGTCAAGTCTCTTTGTCCAGCTACACTTCAATGTAAAATTACACGATGAGTCCTATTATTATGGTTCCAGAATCTATACATGTTCAAAAGGTAAAGATGTATCTTCCAGTGGATGCCTAATTTCCTACATATTTAGTAGATGAGGGACTGGATGTGCACCTAGTCACCTCACCAGCGCAAATAAAAAATGTTCATAGAAACTCTGAAGAATAGTGGATCAGAATTTGAACTCTATAATTATTTTCATCAAATTACCATGTGAAATGCATATATTTTGCAGCTGCATTATCCTTATAGAAAAACCAAAAATTCTTCACCACTCACTTCTTCATAACTTCTTCTTTTCCATTTCAGTACCTCCCTTTTTATGTGTGTGTGTTCCCTCCACTTCTTAGGTTAGGAAGGAGGAGATTGGTCAGAGGGTGTTGTTATGTCCATCTTGGTGGACAAGGTATTGTGAAAATGTGACTTTGGGATGCACATAGTTGATCCATCTTTGACACAAACACATCATCTGGGCCAACAAAACTCTTGTCCTGCTCCTTGCGAGCGTGATTTTCACAATTATGGGTTCTCCCGCAAACCTGGTCCCTTGACGTAGGTTTTGACATTATTCTGCACCCTTGCAGAGTAGTAGCGCAGAATCTTCTCCTTCACCACTCTGTGCATCTCCTGCAGTTTTGTGCAAATGGCAGATACGTTTGAAAAAAAGCATTTCTAAGTGTAAGTCTATGCCTAGACAGACCATATGCATGGATAGTATCTGCTGCCTCTGGTACACACTTGGAATAGGCTGGATTGCAAGCACGAATCCACACCAGGGACTCTGGAGGGTTGCAAGGTTTGGCATGGCATCCAGCAGAGGCTTCTGATACAAGTCAAAGTAATATCCATAATGAGCGGCCATTCTCACGGCAGCAAACATTAGGTTGCATGCAGTGGGGCATTCATCAGCATACAACCGTGCTTGATACATAATGGTCTCATCAAAGAGTATGAAAGATTGCATTCATTGTACTTGATCAAGTCCCCCAGCGCTCTTCCATTGAAAGAGTTCATTGCAGTGGCCTTATACTAATAGGGTTTTTTACAGTATTAGATTTAGTTGGGTTTTATATCTTATTTGAGGGGATTTTAATTCCTATGTTTTTAATAATTGGTATTTGGGGTTCGAGGGAGGAGAAAATCAAGGCTTCTTATTAGCTTTGCAGTCTACTCCATCGTAAGGATCTGAGGTTGAATACGCAAGAGGAATCAGGTTAGATGAGTGGCTGTACAGAATTGCCATCCTCAGTCATAAATTATCGGGGTGTCACAAGGCAGTTGCGTCTTGCAATATCAGCTTGTTGAGATACATTTTGGACACTTGTACACAGTCTACTGGCTCGATTGCAGGTTGTCCCCAGCCCGACTTGTGCCTTGCAACCTTGCCAATGACATCTAGCAGAAGTAGACCTTTCTCTGAAGGTCCTGCAGACACTCAGAAATTCACACGTGTTTCAATCATGGTACATAGCAGGTTGACCTTCGATTTACAGCTTGTGCAAGCCTTAACAAAATTCCTAAAAAGAATCAGAGCAACAACTGTGAGGGAGATTTCCTCATCCATATCCGTCTCGAGCTTGGTTGCATCAGCTCAGTTTCTCATACAAGCAGCAACACAACCAACTTCACCAGGTTTTATTTCACTCTCCTGAAAACACGAAGCATGATCGAGTTCATTGTGCCCCCAAAAGTGAGCTCTGCTGTGCAAGCCTTGTGGGAGATCCATGATGCACAATGTTCGACTAGCAGAACTAACTCCGAACCCATGACCTTTTCCCGTTCCTTAGCCCATTCCACCACTTTCAATGCTCGGACTTTAAGCAGTGACTCTCACTCAACGCTAAAATTGAGGCTACACACCCTACGCAGATATTACAATCATGAGCGTAAGGATATTTGTTGAGGTTGGAAAGATGGCTGATGATAATAAATGGGAGATACAGACCGCTTAGTATTACAAGTCAATTTTGAATAGTAGGTCACCCCAAAAAGAGGACGATTGCCACAAAGTGAGGCACTTGATGTTTTTAACCGCCAGTTAGGTCATGTATGAAATTAGAAGCAGACAATTAATGAACCAGGTCAGCAGAATTCGTAAGAATTCCTTTGATCAATAATTTTCAGATACACCATTCTCAGATGTATCCCCATGTTATATTTCTAATAGTTTATTTTGCCAACATTTCAAACAAATGCTTCATTTTTCATCAGACCAAATGAAAAAGTCACCACTTGGATTGGATTTTAAATGGGGTCTTCTCTATTCCAAGGTCACTTTCTCTTTCCCCATCATTAACCTTCAGCATACCTTCCTTCCCCAAGACCTGTTGTACAACTATTTGGATTACTACAGAGCTTAGGCACAACTGAGCCATGAGGAATCCTGATGGCAGGCAAATTTAATCTGGTGCCTGTTTATTATAACTTTTGGTCTTGCAAATAATGTTGTTCGTGATAACGTACTTGTAAATAATGAGCTTATGCTATATTATGATAATGACACTCTGTCTTGTCTACATCATATTATGTTTTGTGACACTTAACAAACGGCATTATAATAATAACTAAGTAGTATGTGATACAATCTGAATAATTATTCCTGATGAAGACTAGAGAATCTAGTCGAAACGTCAAGTGAATAAAAATTGAAGTTGATTATTGAGAAGGTGATTTTAATGTTATTATGTCAACTGAGAGTTCATTGTGAGAGAAGTATATTTACTATTCTTGCTCCTTGATGCTTATATGGACTTTCCTTCATGTTTTCATTATCTATTTTTTAGGATGGATTTAAGAAGTGATTCATTAACTCATGCCAATCACTCAAGCTGTTTCACAATGATTATTTTCACATAGATCACATAAATTTTGTAAACACCCCTTGTTTGCCATGCATGAATATCAACAATTTAAAAATACAAATCTTACAAATATTTTTTAATTAGAATGTGACATGAATGCATTTTTTACGGACATAATTCATTATTCTCAAGGCATTACTATATATCTAGTCCTAGTATATGGATCTACTACTCAGAGTTCACATAGACATACTACTATCAACTCTTATCTTTAATGGTTTAGGTATAATACACTTTTATTGACTGCAACAAAGTCACAGAAACTTCTACATCCTTAGTTGTGAGCCATCAAGTTATGCTAGAATTTATATAGCAACACAATATTGACAGTCAAGCATCTGTTTTTCAGCTCAATGCAATAGTTATCATAGATATTTGTTGTTGTTTATCAATATAAAGCAATCATTTTCACAACAATAAAATATAGAGCCATGACAAAAACAACAAAGTCAAGCAGGTGGAGATGGACCCAGGGTGCCCAAAACTGCTTCAGTATTCCCCCTCTCTATCGCCACAGACAGACGTTGAAGGAAGTTTCTTCTGGAGTTGAAATCTCTGGTGAATACAGGTAAATTCCTCTCCAGTTACTTCTGATCATGCCTCAGGCCCCAATACACCAGATGTCTCCACCGCAAAGGGAGCCAAAAAATGGCTGCTCTCGAGGTGTGCATATTTGGTCTTCTTCAATTCCTCTGCATGCTTAGCCACAAATCTTGCTCTACTGGTAGCCCTGGCAATGTATAATGGTGCAAATGTATCGGGACAAGTAGCCCATTCTCCAAGGCACCATACTAATGCCTTCCGGTCTTTTTCCATCTGAGCAGAAGAGATCATGAGGTTCCAGTCTAGAACAGAACCCAGCAGATGATAGTGACCTCTGATTGATTTTGTTGATTGATGCATGTCTAGGATGACGACCATTACTGAAATGACAGCTAAGACAATCTCTGGCCAAGCAAGCAACACTTGCACCAACCCACAGTGATGGCATGGGTGTGGCTGAGAAAGATGTGTAATGTGCATGGAGACATTGTCCATGCAAAGACAAGAGATGGAATTGGGAGAGCACTCAACCACACACCTGCTTCAGGACATTACATAGCAAGAGGTCTTGATCTGAGATACCTCATCCCTGGCACCATCCAACAAAGCATGCGCCATAGCATGTATTTTGCATGCATCACATGTCTTCTGCTTGCAGGCTGCCTGGGTAGATGGGTCTGGAGGAGGGAAGCCATAGTCCTGCTTCCAAATGGATAGAGCATCATTCAGAAACAAGGGGAGCGGCAGACTTGAAGTAATGTGATAGTGCCCAGAGCAGATGATCCATTGGTGGAGTCCAAATAAGCATAAGGAGCTACCTCTACTGCACTCCTAATTCCCAAACTCCCAAACTTGATAGGGAGGTGCTTGCTTGGTTCAATGCTGAGTCTAAAACATCAAAATGGTTGTTGATAATGGAATTAACTATCTCCCTTAGAGTCTCATCAAAATCCTGCAGCTTGCTTGACAGAAAACATGGTGCAGTATGAAGTAGGTTAGGAATGGAGAAGGAATGACGCAGCAAAAGCAGAGCATCCTGAGCGCATAAAGTATTCCAACCTTTACCCTGTAATCTACAAAAGTTTCACCTTCTCCAAGCTTGCACTGTCAACTGAGCCCTCCTTTCCCAAAGAAGAACCAAGCAAGGTGACATCTACATGTACTGTAACCCAGCAGCAGAAGACAGCATTTTATCTCGAGTGGAAGGGCTACTACATATCAGCTCTGATTTGGCAATATTCAACTGCAAGCCTAGCTCACTTGCCAATTCCTCAACACACTTAATATCATTCTGCACATCCTCAGAGGAGCCCCCAATAGTTCCATCATCCAGGTAGAAAACATAAAGTTCTGATTACAGACTCTGACATACATGGTTGATGGATAGACAGAACAATAGCGGACCCAGTGGATCTCCCTGCTATATTCCTTCTTCTGATTTGAGTGTGGTATTCCCTCGGAACAAACTGGATGGGTGAATATACTGAATGAACAAATGGAGAGAGAACATGAACTAGCTCACCAACAATCTCAAGCATCTTATCTCTCCGGACAGAACTAAATGCATTCTTAAAATCTAACTTGACCATGGCCATATCATGTCAAACTCTGAACATAAATTCTAGCATCATACACAACTGTTTTTCATCACCTGCTATCCTATAACCTAGCTGCCTAGGTGCAAGCAATTTCCCCATCTCCTCTCTCACAAATCTCCCAGCACACTTGGCAACTAGACAGTGCAACGTACCTACAGAAATAGGCCTCACACCCCCTCCTTTCTTCTCTAGTGCAACTAGTGTAGCCACAAAGAAGAAGGATGCACCAAGGCAGGTGCCCTGCCTTTCAGAATCATGTTCACAAAATGAGACAGGACACAGAGAAACTGTTCACTTCCCTCTTCTGAAAATGCACCAACCATATCCTTCAGGTGCTGGAGACACGAACCATCAGGGCCACCAGCAGAACCACCTGGAAAGGACAGGATTGCTTGAGCCTCTTCTTCCCCAGACACCTTCACAGGTATATCTGGTAAAGGCAGTATCACACAATCTGAGTGTTTGTTGGGATGCTTCTGCTGGAGGGACAAAAGTTTTGCTTCATATCTCTCAGCCAGACAGTCATCCAAACTAGCTAGCCATATAGCTACCTTAAAATCACCTTCCCCTAACTTAGATGATATTCTACAAGTCCATAGGATCTTTAGGTGACTTGCCTTGACCCTGCACTGCCCAAGCAGTCCAGGTTGAAAGTGGTGGTGGAATATTCACACTAAGCTGCTCGTTCACAAGACTTGCCAGGTTCTTGTGGTCAGTTCCTCTCTTTGGAACCCGAAGACATCTTGATGCAAAGTGGAGGAGCTTGGACCAAGAGCCTATGTCATTAAATTTCAACAGTCTGGATCAGTTGCATCAACTTCCTGGCTGCAAGCTCTCTACTTGCCCTGGGAACTTGCTTGAGGATTTTAACATCCTTTCTGAATGGAGGAAACTCTGCTTCAGTCACATCATATGTGGCATGAGGTTGACCACCATTACTAGGATCTTCAACTCATGGATTCCCACGAGAACCTGACATGTACTACTCACATGATGGATACGAAGAGCCCCACACTAGTTAGACAATTATAACAGCAACAGATGGCAGTTCTGGCACTGTGACACAGAGAAATACCCCCCCTCCCCCCCCCCGTCTCCCTCACTCGAAGGCAGTGCTTAGTTAGAAGATTTTTTAATGTAGTTATTTAACAAAGTTTTTTCATCATAATTTAAAGAAGTCATTAGCATAACCAAAATGTAAGAATAATAGTGTTAATCTAAGCAGTACTGGTTGGCTAGCAATTGTTAGCAAACTAATTTAGATGTGTTATCACCTTATTAATTATTGTTCTGTTCACATCGTTTATGGTAGTATTTGATTGAATAAAAATATAGGCATGTTATCACCCTATTAATCAATATTTATCAACCATTTGTGGTGGTTTGTATGACTCACATTTTAGGTGTTGTGTAAGACTCAACAGATCTCTTAGGATTTAAGTTTTATAACTGACAAGACAAATTACAACGACAACCTGTCCAAGCTTAGTCACATGATCACATCAACACATCCATCTATGTATGTACATATAAAGTCCACAGTGACCAAGGTGTCTATCAGTGTTAATTATGCAATCATCACTAATTACAATGAGTCACTAATTACAAGTTCAGTGCAACTGCAACTAGCCTACATACGCTCCCCCTTTATAAAAGCTCGTCCCGAGCTTTAGGTTCCATAACGTTCTGGTGGATGATGCTCTCTTTGGGGGTAACGTCTCTGTGGCATTTCAGTAGGTGGGAGGATTGTGATGTGGTCAACTCCAGGTGGGTTCCATGATTGTTCACATGGTGTGGTTGCTATTTCCAAGTCTTGAACCTCAGAAATGTCTGGTTGAATTCTATGTCGTAGCCGGTTGACGTGCACAATTTTGGATCGGTTGCTATCCTGAATTTCAACATTGAGCGAGCTCTTGATCGATTTCACCACCCAACCTCCTTCCCATCGAGGTTCCAACTTTCCAGCAGTGGGCACAGAGAGCCAAACAGTGTCACCTACTGCAAAATGAGGAGTGCTTGAGTGTTGGTCATATGTGCACTTTTGCGAGTGTGCAGCAGATGCAAGGTTAGTTTCCACAAAATCTCTGAGTTCTGCTAATTTTGCCTGCAGGTTCTCAGGGTACAACTGAGCATCAAATGCAGCTGACTTGGTGAGAGATACGTTAGTGTGGTTTCTTCCATACATCAATAGAAATGGACTGGAGAGAGTAGATGAGTGGATGGATGTGCGATAGGCATATAGAACGAGTGGTAGATGTTTTTCCCAGTTGTCTTGTTTGTCTACATAGCTTCGCAAAAGTTGTAGAAGTGTACGGTTAAACCGTTCCACCATACCATCTCCTTGCGGATGATATGCCGTAGTCCTGGACTTCTTTACCCCAAATGCTTCCAATGCTTGTGCAAGGACTGTGCTTTCAAAATTACGTCCTTGATCTGAATGCAAGATTGCAGGCTGGCCAAATGTAGAGAACAACTTTATCAGTTCCCTTGTGATACGGTTTGCTGTCTGATCCGGCATGGGTATTGCTTCTCCCCACTTTGTAAAATAGTCTTGAATCACTAGTAGATAGCGATTGTTATTGCGGGAGATGGGAACTTCTAACACATCAACAGCTAGCATTTCCCAAGGCTTGCCAATGGGAACATTTGTCAATGGTGCCCGTTTAGGCATTGTGAGCTTTGACTGCTGGCATTTTACACACTCTCTACAGTACTGTTGTACGTCGCCTGCCATACTCACCCAGTACGCCTCCTGTCGTAGTCGCTGGAGAGTTCTCTCTGCGCCTTGATGTCCTGCCGCTGGATTGTCATGACTATGCATGAGAGCTTGTTTGTGCATGCTTAGTGGGAGGACAGGTACAGTTACAGCTTTGCACACAGGATTGGGGATATAGTGTCTGCAGAGTATACCATTGATAACTCTAAGCTGGCCCCACAGGTTCACATACCTGCGCCAAGGGTAATGGCTCCACTCTCGGCCCCGAGGAGGACTTGATACTCCTGGTTCAGCTTGTATCACTTTTGAGATGATATTATCAGCTTGTTGTGCTTCTCGCAGTTCAGTGGTAGAATAATGAGGAAGAGCTAGTGTGAGAGCACAAGGAAGACTTTCCAATCGTGAGAGTGCATCTGCATTAGTGTTGAGTGAGCCTTTTCGATACACAATTTGCAAATTATACTCTTGAAGGGCTAGTGCCCAACGACAGAGCATACCCTCCATCTTTTGGGCTGACAGCCACTGCAATGGGGCATGGTCCGTAAAGAGTTTGAAATGTCGTCCAAGAAGGTAATGACGAAATTGCTTCACAGCGTATATGATTGCCAAACATTCTCTCTGGATTACGCTGTATTGCCGCTCTGACTGTGTTAATGAACGACTGGCATATGCGATGACATGTCCGTCCTGTTCTAACACCGCTCCAATACCAACAGCACTTGCATCTGTTTGCAGATTGAATTCTGGGGAGAACTGATCAAACCGGGGATATGCCAAGATAGGAGCACTAATCAGATGTTCCTTCAGGGTATTGAACGCTATGTTGCAGTCATGGTTCCATGAGAATGGTGTGGCCTTCTTTGTCAACGCATTGAGTGGCGCTGCAATGTCTGAAAACTTGGGTATATATCTCCGGTAATAGGATGCAAGCCCAATGAAGTGGCGGACAGCTTTGACGTCCATTGGTTCTGGAATTTGTAACACTGCTTGGATCTTCTGTGGATCTGGGGACATGCCTGTTCCTGTAAAAGTGTGGCCTAGATATCCAACTTTAAGGAGTCCGATATGGCATTTCTTCCCTCGTAGCGTAAGACCAGCAGCCAGCAGACGTTCAAAGACTACTCGTAGGTGAGCACAATGTGCTTTTTCATCCGGGGAGTGCACCAAAATATCGTCTAAGTAGATCGTCACAAAAGGAAGACCTCTTAATACTTTATCCATCAGCCGTTGAAAGGAGCTGGGTGCTCCAGTCAACCCAAATGGCATTCGTTTAAACTGGAACAGACCCATTCCAGGTCCTGGGCAAAATGCTGTTTTTTCTTGGTCGTTAGGACTTACTGGCAGCTGCCAGTACCCACTCTGTAAGTCCAATGTTGAGAATAGGGTCGAGCCTGACAACCGGTCCTGAACTTCATCAGGTAAGGGTAATGGGTAAGCATCTTTTGTGGTATTCTTGTTAAGTTCCCTATAATCCACACACAGCCTGATATCACCCGACTTCTTTGGAACAAACACCGCTGGTGCCATCCAAGGGCTAGAACTTACTTCAATTATGCCCTGCTCTAGCATCATGTGAAGTAAGTTTTCAATTTCCTCTCGATAATGTGCTGGCATGCGACGTGGTGGAACTTTGATAGGATTGCCCTTTGTGGGTATAAAGTGCAAGGCAGCTTCTGTTACACCTGGTGTTGTTTGGAATAAGGCTTGGAATTCCTGTACAACATCTGCGAGAATAGACCTAGGACACTCAGGCAATTCAAATTTTGTTGGTTTGTGATACATTGGGACAGCACATTCCTCCACTACATCTGTCCCCGGCTGTTCGATTTCTGCAACAATACATGCTTTTCCCTCTATTTTTCGTGATGCTTCATATATCAGTGACACAGGGGCCACCTTCTCATTTATTGCTGATGCTGCAGTGGTGTTTGTTCCAATACGGACCATTACAGATGGTTTCGTAAAATCAAGGACCACGCCATGTTTACATAGGAAATCTACCCCCAGAATTACAGGTGATACTAGAGTATCCACTACAACAACATTATGTTTGACTTGTAGCTCACCAATGTGTATAGGAACACAGACGTGACTCAGTATTGGCAGCTGTTGTCCTGATGCCGTCATCAGGCGTAGTTGTATTGGGCCTTCAATGTGGGTAACTCCCTTTGCATGTGTGAGAACCTCCTTCCGCATCAGTGACACAGATGATCCAGAGTCCAATATCATCTCTACTTCAACCTCACCTAACCTCCCCATTGTAGCAGCAACCTTGGATTTAACCGCTGCTACAGTCACGACACTCAGGTCGTGAGGGCTCATTGGGGATAGGGACGCCTGTTGCCCCTGACAGACATCCCTTGCTCGTTTCCCTGGTAGCAGTTTCTGGCCAGATGTCCCACTTTTCCACACCTAAAACACTGTCTAGTGTATTGGCCATTCTGATTGCGCGAAGGGCAATCACGCTGAATGTGTCCTGTTTGGTTGCATTCAAAACAGCGTCTTGGTCGATAGTGCTGTTGGTTGGTCATCGGCTGACGTGTTCCTGCTGGTGGCATAACTGATGTTGACAAAGCATTTACTTGTTCCGTTAATTGGGCAATCTTGTCCTTGAGCAAAACTACCTCACTGGTTGCCTCTGACACAGCTGCAACACTTCGACTTGGGTCATCAAGTGTCAATACTAATCGAGCCTTTGACACAGCAGCCTCCAGTGTAGTTAGTTCTCCTGCTGCTCTCAGCTGTCGTCCTACACTATCTGGTAGTCCAGCTACAAACTGGTGTAATAATAACTGATTGCGAGCATTTTTCTCCAATGTTGGCATGGCTTGATCTAGCAACTTCTTGACTTCATGAACAAACACGGATAACGCTTCTCCCGGTTGCAGCTTACATTTGTGAAAGTTTTCTAGCGATATGAACTCCATTGGGCTAAGGGCGGCCACAATTTCCTTTTTGGCCGTAGCATAATCCCCTTGTTGTTCCGGGCTGAGTTCAAGCCATACTGCCAGTGCTTCTCCTTCCAAGAGGGTCGGGAGCTTGCATGCCTTTGTTGCATCTTCCCATCGGTTAGCTGTACAGCATATCTCATATCTCTGAAACCATTCCCCAACATCACCGCTTGCAAAAGGCTTGGGTATACTGATGTGACGCTCAACCATTCTCTGCTACCAATGTAAGACTCAACAGATCTCTTAGGATTTAAGTTTTATAACTGACAAGACAAATTACAACGACAACCTGTCCAAGCTTAGTCACATGATCACATCAACACATCCATCTATGTATGTACATATAAAGTCCACAGTGACCAAGGTGTCTATCAGTGTTAATTATGCAATCATCACTAATTACAATGAGTCACTAATTACAAGTTCAGTGCAACTGCAACTAGCCTACAGTTGTATCAGAACAAACTAGCACACCACAGTTAGTGAGTCCTACACAGAATTGTGCAAGTTAGAGTTGAGTATTATATAGTGATGCTGGACTCACACAGTCAAGTTGCATGTAATAAGCATATCAACTTCACATAACATTAGCAATGGAAGATCTGGTAAGAAGCACTAGTGTGTCCAAAGTTAATACAAATTTTATTATACCCAAATAACGTGAGTAGATCCACACATCTTTGAAGAATGATAAACGAGGAAGCTATTCTATATCAATTGAGGGTTCATTGAGAGTATTTTCATAGTGCCTTGAAAGATTCATATTTCTAAACTTGTCTTCTCTGGGAAACATTTTTTTTTTTAATGGGAATTTATCAAGAAAACTAAGCTGTTTAGTTAATAACTGTTGTAGTAGTTACTACAAGGATAGATTGCATAATGGAGATAGATCAGATTTATTGCTGTCCTCAAAATTGTAGAAGTGCGTAGTTATCATCACCACTGGGTATAGTTTCCTGATTAAACATTGAATGTAAATGCCACAGAGTAGCCTTTGCTGGGACTCAATTATCAATTAATTCATTGTAGATTCATTATTTCTGTAGTAATCTGCTACAGATTTTATAATTGGTGCTACTGATATAGTAGACTTTCACTCATTATTATATATTGTCAATCAGTCATTGTTTGACAGAGTCAACTTCAAAGATGCATGTTTTTTTTAAATGCATGGTGAAAAGACATGTAATCAAGTTCTTTTCATTACATGTAGTAATGTCATCATGCAGTGAACATTACAAAATATGCATTGAATATCACAACATTATGTATTGAACATGTGAATTGGAGTCCATTTCATACCTCATAGTGATGACATTGTGCAGTGTTTCTTCACCCACAAGGATTCTGGATCATTCCCGTTGTTTTATCTCGTGATTAAATTATGCTGTGTAATTCTGCCAATATAGGTCAAATACTTTGCATTGCAAAGTATAAATCACAATATTCTCAGTGTTATGGGTGTACACAAAATTAAACTTTAACCTATTATATATATTTACTGATGCAGCCATTTATCATAATTATTTATCTAGCAATTGGCTGAGGTCAAACTGGAAGAATTTCAAGAAAATCATCTGAGTTAGATATAATAATAGCATTGCACTGTTACCTGCAGCTGACAATAAACCCATGGATTATGATGATTTACAAAGTAGATTGTGTCCTTTGAGGCTTTCTCAGCTGAAAACTGGAAAACATGCAGAAAATCTTCTCGACAACAATTATCACAATGCCATAATTCTTATTGACAATATAAGTACGAGAGAGAAGTATATAACAAAATCGGAGAAATACAATCTTATTACCCAGGTTTCACAAAGCCATACCATCACAACTCTTATATTTATGTTCTAATTCAGGGTCCTCCAAGACTAAGAGGCAAGACACTTTTATTGACTGCAGCAGTCACACAAACATTCAACATCCTTAGCTGTGAGCCATGAACACTGGCTAGCTTTTATGGGATAACAATACCATATTGACAATCAAGCTTCTATTTTTCTTCTTAATGCAATAGTTATTCAATAAAAAAAGTTATTTTTGTTCATCATAATTTAATCGCATGCACCAAGATTATAATAATAGTGGTTAATCTACATATTAGTGGAACAGCAACACGCTATGAATTTGCAGCCTAGGTTTTCTTATTTTTCTGTTCACACAAATTATGGTGGTGTGTGACACAACGGGATGTTATATATCAACCTATTAATTGGTGTCAGTTCAGCGGTTTGTGTGACATACCAAAAAGTGTGTGTGTTGAGACAAATGGCAGACCTCACCGAGTCATACAAAAGTTAATATAAGTACATAGCTTAAACTAATGAAGCACTTCACAGATTCTAGGCACATATAATATGATAACCTGCATACCAACCTCGCATAACAATAACAATGGGGAGTCTGTTACGAAACATTGTATCTGAAGTGCAGACTAATTTTAAGATCTACACATCTTTAACAAACGATAAAATGTGTCTAAAACAAGTATCAGGGTGACTATAAATCTCCTGCACTTCCTCTAGAACTTGCTATAAACTGAAAAAGTGAAGTTTGTAGTGAGTTAGGCATAGCAGCCCTACCTAAACACAAGAGGTGACTGGCTTAATTCAGTGAAATGCTTGAACAATGTTGCGTGGCCCAACCATGTGTCTTCATCTTCATTTTTAGTACATTATTGATAAGCATTTTCATATATATTGTCAGAAATATATATATGGCTATATGTTATTATGCTCTTTCATGACATCTTCACTCTGTCTAATCTGGTCTTGATCCATATTTGGCTCCTTGGGGCTTTTGTGCTCCTTGCATTTTCTCACAGATTATATTGACATATTGTCTTTTGGGGCATTTGTGCTCTCTTCTGACAAGTTGACTGCCTAGAGTCGGTCCTAGCGATAGGATTCTGATCATTGTTTGCTCTTATACTTTACTATGCTGCTCATCCCTGTTTTCTCATCAATCTGTTTGCCATATTTCTCTGGGATAATTTGGTTGATTTGTTCTGTTTCCGATTTGGATGTTTCCTTTTCTCTCAAAATGTCAGCATGTGCAGATTAAATATTTAATCATTGGACGTATTTGGGCACTACAATTATGGGCACCTTTACATGTGTGGATACCATTCAATACGCACAGTGGTTGATGCTCACTAATCCAACATCACCAACAAGAGAGTCTCATCACTTAGCGAGACAAAAACAATAGGAGAGAACAATAGAAGCATAATCTAGCTTATTATCATGCAGCTCATAGCATAGCCCTCCCTTGACCAATCTCCTTCTCCTTCAACTAAGAGGTGAAGTGAATGATGTACACATAAAAAAGGAAGCCGTGAAATATTTGGTCTACTTAAGCATAAGAAATCTTACCACAACCGAATATCTCACAACAAGCCACACTTAGGCACACTTAATTAACTATAGAATAGAAACCTATTAATGATTAATGGAAAAATATTATAAAATGCTTATAGGCTACAGATCGTAGCTACTTTAATGCTAAATTTGCCAAATGTAAGCAATAAATATTTTCTTGGGTGATATACCCGAGTTAACTCATTCCAGCATTTCCCCTTGACTAGTAATAGTAACCAAATCACAAGTATTTCAATATTGAGGTTTATGAGACAGCTGCCATCCATATAATATATAGAGCAATCCATTACTACAGAAAAAATTCTGTGGATGCTTACTTTGCCAAATATTGCTGACTATTTGGTTCACAAACCTTTAATGACCTTTATGCCATGCAGTATATTTGTGAATCTATCCATCACAAGTTACTTTAACAGTATAGAATCAGAGCACAAGCAAGACAAAAGGGTGGGCATTTAATCAACTATCGTGGAAATGTTTCAGTTACAAGTAAGTTTGGCCTGAAGAGCTCCTAATAGCAATACCTCTATTAATTTGTGAATTGTTCCCCAAGCATAAAAAAGAAAGATGGTATTTGGAGAAAAAAATTTAAACGCATATTACAAACATCGACTCAGATGAAGCTCAGGAACTTTTGTATGATGTTGCACAAAAGTAGAATATACTATATAGTAAGAGGATTGGTTAGAATCTGGACTAATAAATATACAACAAAGATATAACTATTTATCTTAGTCATCATAATGAGTGTATACTACAAAACAAACCTAGTACTATTGTAAGAAAACAGTTCATGCTCATTGTAATTTAAGTTTTATTAACTACTTGCATGCATTCTTTTGGGCAGAAATATTCCACTCAACAACCCGTCTCAAAAAAAATTCTTTGTCTTTTTGGTCTGCAATTATCCCTCATGGGATTCAAAGTGAAGGAGCTTAAGCAATACACAGCATTTTTGTTGCTTGCTTTGTTATTCTGCATTCCAAATATTGATCAGATCAATAAGCCAATTCATGATTGTTTTTAATTGGTCTTTCCTCAAGTTGCTTATTTATTGCTTGTTTTGTTCTTCTCTATTCCATGGTTAAATACTGGAGACTATTATGTCAGAGCCTCAGGGTTTTCAAGGCTTTTGAACGCCTTTTTTAACCTTTGAAATCAATTTTGAAGCCAACGTTTCAACCGAAATACTACCTTCATCATAGCAAATAAGTTGTAACAAAAGGTCTGTAATAAAATGTATAGAGTCTTTTGCAGAAATAATTAGCCTAATGAATACCAAAGTTTTACGGTTGAAAAGTTGGCTTCAAATACGCCAAAAAGTTGGAAATATTTTATGTCAGCAGAAATTAATCATACAAACTTGTTTATTGTTGTTGTATACACAATATGTCATGTCTTGTTGCTATTTGACTGTATCAATAAGACTACATTGTCCACCGGTCAAAAACCAGTCCATGCCTTAACTTGTTGCTATTTTTTTTACTGTACCAAATATTTTCATGGCTATTTTTAAGGTGAGAGTTAGGGCCAGGGCTCTGACTAGAGTATTGGGTGTTTTAAGGCTGTTTTAAGTCTAGGTTTAGGGCCAGGCTTTGATTAGGTTATAGGGTTTTCTGTGATTAAAGGAAATCTAAGAATGGGTCTGTTGTCCTGCTTGGTGCTATGTGTGGTTTGCTGCTTGCAGATACTGTTTGGTTTGCTAGGTCCTTCACTTTGTGAAAGATATGATTGGTGTTTCCTCTAGTGTTCATCAATGTCATTTTTTATTGCTTGTTTCTTGGGATGTGTGGTTAAAAGGGCAGTATGAAGGGGATGTTGTTTTCACCTAACATCTTTCTTTGGTTATCCTGTAAGTACATTGATGTCAGTGTGTATGGTTTGTGTGGTTTTTAGAGTTTTCCTCCCCAACTCCTAGCACAAAATTCTACATCAAATCACTTGTCTAGCTAGGTGTGCTTATGACTTATAATATGAAAAATTCACTATTACCAATATTTTAAGGTATAACAGTCCATAGCCTAGACCAACTACTTTCCATTTCAGCACTAACAACAAAATGGACGCAAATAACAGAGCTTATCAGTCATGTGAAGGCGTATAGTAACTTAGCTGTCCTTCTTGATAAACAGATTAAAAACAGTCGAATCATAATACACAGATTACAAAATCATACACTTTTATACCAAATACACCTTCACTCACCAACTTACAGGAAAGTAAACTCATAATACTAGTTCAAGTGATCCAAAACACGTATAAGAATGAAGATGGCATGTTGCTGCCAATAAATTTTCAATGTATAATTTCCATGATGAACTCCCATTTCTAATCTGTCCTTTTATAGCCGAATGTTAACACCTTTATAGCCATTATCATAGCTACAGTTTATGCACTTTTGATCTGCAAATTATTTAAAAAGAAACATTTAATAGCGTGTAGCAAATATATAATTCCAAAATTTTAATAGAACACTGTCAATATACAATTTTTATGCAAGGAGCATACTTGGAATGAGTAGAAGAGTCATGGCCACTTCATTGGAAACTATGGTAGCCAAAGTTGGCCAGGCAGAACTGCTTAGAGTATTGATACTGGAAACACAAACCTCGGGGGGTTCATAAGACTTGTCCACCTTGAGTCCTGGCTCTAAAAACACATGTCTTACACCCTATAAGATTGTCATATAATACAAAATTCATAATAATGTATACATGCTATATATGAATATATAGATCATGATTTAGAGATGTTTTACACTTCTATTTGCTGAATGACAGTGATGACCTTTGTAATGGAGTAACACCGATTCTAGCTCAATTTGGACCTACTGTCTTGCGAATGTATAGTCACAAATGTGGCATTATATGTATTGATTTGGTATGAGAGAATATTTCTTAAAAAATTAATTGGGAAGTGTAGCACTCCTTATATCGGTTTGACACACTATTTTTAAATGGACAACATTACATCTCAGCTAAAACTGGCTCCTTAGTATCCTAAACAGTGTATTCTACCCCCCAAAATACATTATACTTTCCTGGAATTCTTGGCTAAAGTCAACCTCAAAAAAACTCTGTAAAGCATGAAAATTATCTTTAAGATCTCTTGTATCTGTCCATATATTCCCAAATATAACTTGCATGCAATAGTTCCATCTGTTATACTTTTATTACCAGAAGACTCAAAATTGTCCCCACTGTATTGCAATGACTAATACTTTTCTTGGTTTTAGTAAAGCCCCTGAAGTATATAGGTAAAAGATTGTCAATGCACTAAACAAGCTTGTGTATGTGCAATATCGAGTGTAGCTGAGCCGAGTCAGTGAGCAACTTCACATTTTTACTATAAAGAAGAGATTTCACTGTAGATTGTTTCCTCAGAAGCGTACTCTTGATGTTATAGGTAACAGCACAAACCTGCAACAAAATCTTATAATATGCATGTTCTATGTGCATTTAGCATGGAAAATAATAACATCTATGATTGGTTAACTCTGGTGTTACACTAAGTAACTTCTTGCAGGTGGCTGCTTGACTATAAAAATAAAAACAAGAACTTGATTTATAAAATGTAACTAGTCAAAAAAAGAGATCACTAATGTAGACCCCAATATTTGTAGGACCCTTCACCGGTTAATGTAAGGTAGAACATAATTATTTGTTTTAAAAAAATCTGTATTATATTTGGGATCCAGGTAAATAGTACTATAAATATTTCTGGTCTTCATTGGTAAATTCTTGTCTCATTTTTTTTTACTACTCTATATTTGGGGTTATAAAAAAACATTCTTGCCTTGTTGATTGCAGTTCTGTCTCCACCTCCCCCCTTCTTTATCTCTCTCTCTCACACACACTTGTATAGTTACATAACTTTTTGTTTAAATCAACTAACAGCTCAGTTCAGATTCAGTTGCACAGCATATGTAACTCGAGTCTTGTGAATGTTTTTTTACACTAATCATAAAACTAGCTTGCTTCTATCATCAACAAGTATCACTACCTATACTTTTTTTTACTGCAATCAAATAACCTACGATCATACATGTGTATTGGAGAATCTTCTGGTATTATGAATGTACCATTGTAAGCAAGTTATTAGTGAAAAAAGTGAGATAGATACAAGGATCTTTGAAGATTAATTTTGAAAAAATTGGACTCTCTGCAGTTTTTTGGTCTAATAGTTTTAAAACCTTAGCAGGTTATGCTAGGAGTTTTTTTTAAACCTAATAGCAGCCAGGTAGGTGGATAAGAAATTGCCAGTATGAGTTTTAGCTGAATGTGATCTTAATTTTTGCCATCTGCCATTTTATAAAGTGGGTCGAAAAAATATAGTGGGTAATATGGGTGTTTTAAGAGTTTCTGTTTGTTAATTGTTTATTTTGGTTGTTTCTTCATATTATATTTTACATCAGGTCAGAGTTCTACTAAATACAAATTAGAGCTTCTGGGTATCTAGCTCATTCTTCTTCATTACAATGAAGTCCACAAAACAACTTGAAATTTACTCTCGATACTTCGACTAGATGCTCTAGCCTTCATCAGGAGTTGTTTAATCTTGTTTTGTATATCAGCTATCCAATTATGTCAGAGCACAAGGTCACTCAACTTGGCACCAGTTCAGAATATGTAAGGAGCACAATTCATGGCTAGTTCCCCAAATCCAATGCTACAGGCATTTTCTTAGGAAAATATTGAAGGGGGGGTTTAATGATGCTTGTTGATACTAGTACAACATGGCGTGGAATAGTACCCGAGACTATTCCATGATATTTAGCCATTAAAGGAGGTATTGCTGTATGCCTTTATCACAGGAGGGTTTGTAAGAGATTCATGAAGCATTAATCAAAAAATACTCTAGACTCAATTGGTATAAACATAAAGTTTGTAAGTTCCCTGTTGTTGTTTAGACCTGCCACCACATGGAGCATGATGACCGGCCACCACACGGAGCATGATGGCCGGCCACCACGGAGCATGATGACCGGCCACCACGGAGCATGATGACTGGCCACCACATGAAGCATGATGGCAGGAGTGGAGTGCAGCTTTATGTTGGTATAGAAATGAAAGGTTATGGTGGTCATGCAGCAACTGCAAGTAATACAAATCTAGAAAGAGCCAAGCAGGAAACTTTGCAACCAATTAGGAGAGATGGAACTTGATATTTAGCAGCTACTTCCAAGTTTCAACTAAGTTTATGGCGAGTGTGAGAGAGTGTGACATCCTTTAAGAAATACATACAACAATTTAAAGAAACAAATGCACAACAACCAAAATGGAATTCCAATTATGTCAAACTAACCGCTTGTGATCCACAACCTATTAATGATGCAGCGCTGATTACAGAATCCTGTAGCCTCCTTGCCAGGCTAGTGTTGCCTTCCCAGTCCAAATTATTCAGAATTCGAATTGGCTCAGCATTAAAGTCACTGTAGGTAATGCTGTTTGGGTGGAATAAAGGAACACGTTATAACCTTTTTTCAATTACTGTTCTTCAGAGTTATAATATATCCTCACACACAACACTGGTAGAACAGGAATTTACACAGAGCATTAAAATCCCAGTCCATGAGAGAACTATTTGTTGTAAACTAGTCAATTCAGAGAGCTTGCCAAGTCCTGAAAGCCATGTGCCTCATACATCAGTCATAGTGCCAGTCAACTGAACCATGCTGATAGTGTGTGGGAAATATGCAGATCTGCCAATTCGGTTTGGCATCTCTATGCTCAATGTGTTCAATCATCTCCTATATCCACTCTTTTCCACTATTACTACTATATAAACATAGTGATGTGATGTTTATATTTATATCAGTGCTGAATCATAGAAAAATGGCATATATAATATGTTAAGAAGCCAGGAGATTTCAGGTGGATGGTTTGAGATGTTAAGGAAAATCTGTAGGAAGTATTCTCTCATTATTGCTATTTTGAACAAATCAGTTTTCTTATGCCCTGGAGTAAACGAATTAATTTGTAACATGGAGATTACAAAGCCTACATGCAACAATGACATTTAGGAGGATGTAGTACAATATTATGCATGCATAGGAATAAACAATGGATTTAAATAGCTTCAGGAGTCCTAATACAGCATAGGGTACAATTCAAGGGATTACACAATAATCCCAAACCCAGGCTAAGGCATATGCAAGCTCATTTACCCTCACACAACAGCGCTTCACAGTCATTGGAGTTAACAAACACTAGAGCAAAGAAATTGAATACAGTGAGAGAAATAGGGGCTAGAGCTCAGACAAAATCAGAAACAAAGTTTGCTAGTCCTGTGTCATTCGTTTCCAGTTCATTGCCATCCTCGAGTCCAAGAAAGAATCCGGACAATCTCAACTTTTCAGCTTGAAAATAAGCTCAACAATTTGTGGTACTGCTTCAGCTATCATCTCTCTCTGCTCTAGGAAGTGAATTTTGCCATCTTTGCTGCCATCCTCCTGATGTCCTGGACTTTTAGCTTGGAACTCAAATTTATCTGCACATGGCAAATGCCACTCAATGGTCAAAACTCTTATTCTTCAGACCTCATGGTGGGGTGAAACCTATTTGAGGGTGAAAATTGTTGGACAGAAAATTCGATGAATTGAAAGAAGACAATAACAATGTAGATCATTACTTTTATGATCCTTTACCATTAAAGTCATATGCGCATGTTTTAAATGGTAAAGGGTCATCTAACTTGTTGTGGTCTATATGGATACAGTCCTTATGCCAATTTAATATATAGCTGATGTTAATTCTCAAAAACATTTTTGCTTTTAATAATTGAGCAGTGGAGAGCTGTACTAAGTCGGATTTCTGCAGAGTCCAAATTTAAGTTTCTGAGACTCCAGCAATTTTAAACTCCTTGTTTCTGAACCATACACCAATCATCACAAAGTGATTGTTGAATGTACAAACATACACCAGTATGTATATACACTACCAAACACAGATATACCATATCTTGTTGATATTGCTAACTGTAAGCCATGCGAGTTAGTTACATTCTCCTCAAAGACTTGGTAATGGTTGCACAGGGGAACTCCACAAGTGAAATAGCAGATGTATAGAAGATCAGCCTTTAAAGAACTTCGTAACAATTTACCATAAACAATGACTACACAAACCAAATAGCAGGACTGAGTGGCGACCAGTTGTTCTGCTAATACTGCAATGAGCTAGCTTTATTGGGTCATCCATGAACTTACTTGTCTGACAAACCCTTGGCCACTATCAAGAAACAAGTTAGTCATGGACATGTGTTGAAACTTTTAGGGTCTTCTCATGAAAATAGGAACCCGTGAAGGCTGGAGTCCCAATATAATTCCACTGAAATGACATCGATTGTAATTTGATTGCCACTTAAAGGATTTCCCAATTGATACTATTGGAGCTCTACAAAATAAAAACCCTTCCTGAACCACTGCTTCTGGTACTGAAACATGGATCTGTTGCAAGCAAGTTATGCAAATAACATGCTGGGGGAAATGAATAGAATGATTGGCAGGTCATTCAAGAAGAAATTTCAAGGATTTTTGGACAGTCTTTCTTGTTTTTATAACTGTTAGTTTATATTTAGCAAAGAATTCAGGGTATACTGTGAGTCCTTGTGCAGAGCTATTAGTGGCTCAGCTAAGAAGCTGCATGTTTGGAGGTTCTACCATCCACCAGTTTAAAAAGTGAGTCAAACTGCACTCCCTCATTAGCAATTATTATTTGGTATGGTTGAGACAAGCACATCCATATAAGCAAATGTTTTATATCATTTAAAACTGCCATGACTTTTTAGATCACATTTACCCTATAATATCTCCAATTAGATTGAATATGTTCTATCAAGTTCATGAGCTGCCTAGGGTATGCACTAAGCTAGGGCACACTCTATTACTACAGCATGCAATATGTGGGAACCTGACCTTGTTCTGGTGACATCACCAGCCTGTCCAGTGTTATTGTGTAGTTGGGCCCTCTCACCATCTGCTACCTGCCAAGACTGAATGGGTGCAGTCATCTTCTGAGTCATTTATCTTTCCTTTGACTACCATTGAAATTGGTGACTACTTTGTTGGCTTACCTCAGATAAATGTCGCTCAGCAATTCTGCCCATAGATTCATACCTTAATACCACACCCAAATCACTTCCTACAGTAAATGGTCATAGAGCCATTGTGGCTATTGGTGTGACATTTCACAGTGATTACACTCAGAATGCATTTACACTTTTATCACAATAGAGGTGAAAAAAGTGCAATTGCACTCTAACCTGTCACTAATAAGCATGCACAGACCATGTTGACATGGTAACCAATGTCGAAGTACAGAAACCGATTCTAAAATATTGTATGGCATTAACATGTGATGTTTGTAGTGAAATTTGGTATAAATATTACTAGTAAAGCAAGGAAGCAATTGCATTCTGCTTGAGCCTTGTGTATTTTTTTTGCCATCCCCACTACATTACTCATGGTATCGATACCAAATTTCACTACAACATACAAAGACTATATTTATAATCGTATGTGTTGCATGATGATACCTGGCTTGGTTTCAGTAGGAGCATGCACATTGCAATGTGATTATATGTTGTCTAGATGAGGATACATGATTCTACTAAATAAAAAACTTACTTTGCATAGCTTGAAAACTCTGTATACGTGTCTTCATTAGGGTAGCTGAGACAATTAGCCAAGACACTCATATCTGTAAGACTCGGGTAGAAGAGAAGAAAGCTTAGACACATTTCTTCATGAGTACTCAGCCCACCCTAATGCACATGAATAATCACATGATGATAATGCCACGATAACTTTCATATTAGCAGTGCTGAGAGAGATTATAATCATACCGTAGTGACTTCACTCCTGGATTTAGTTTCATAGACACACCTAACCTTGAGAATATCCCCCTAATGAGCAAAGGAGATATGATATATACTTTACATCGTAACTCAAAAGTTACTACACAGAGCTTCCACTATTCCCTACATAAAATATTAATAATAATAACAATACAACAACAGTGATAATGACGATGAGGATTATAATACTAACAATAGTAATAATCATGTTAGTAAGAAGAAGAACAACAGCAAGTAACAACAACAACACCACAATGATAATAATAATAATTTGGTATCTATTCCTCCTGTGCTAATTTTATTTCATTTGCATCAGGTTAAGCTTTCCAATGGCAACCTGGATCACTATACAATCAGAAAGAAAGTTTTCTGCGTCGTTGCTCTGGCTAATACAGTGATTTTTAAAATTTTCAAGAAACATAACTAATGTATAAGTGATTCATCTATTTCGTGATATGGAGACCATGAGAAGAGGCATATAGAAGATCAAAAGCCAGCAGGTGCCTAGGATGACTACTCTGTGCTGTATATAAACAGTCATCGATGCTGCTAATTTGTGAGTCAACTTAAGAAGAGGGTAAGTGTTGTAATTGTGAAGGAAGAAGAGGAGAATTCGATTGCTGTTATAAGGAGAAGGAAGAAGCAGTCAATTTTTGAAGGGAATGTGATAGAGATGAGAAACTTAGTGGAACTTAGGAAAGCGAAGTATGAAGAAAAGCATAAAGTTGCAGGCGTAGGCCATCATAAAAGTTTATAGGTAATCCCTACAATTGCGTAGAAACATAATTTCCATGGGAGGGTCACATTTTAATAGGGGCACATTACATTGTGGCCCATGCAGCCTCTGTAGAGAAACCATTATTCATTCATAAGTAGTGTACTATTATTTACTGGTAGTACGATGTGCTCCTTGGCTAAGTGTGTGTACTGCTGGAGATTGAAGTCATAGTTCAAGTTCTGGTCAATTGGTTCCAGCTCCACGACTTCACCAGCAGAGTTCATACGATAGTGCTCTACCAATACCTGACGACCTAAATAGTCAAATATTATGTGTAATATAATAATAGTATGTTGACCACCTTAGAATGCATGAAGGCACTCATCATGACATGCAGTCCATTGATGGATTATAAATTATACCTTATGAGATTTGTTCGAATTTATGTACAGTACAATGCATGTGGCTTCTGACAAGTCAAGATGATTGTTGCAACAGTGATGTAAGTAGTAAGTAGGGAAGAAGGCAGAAGGAGACAGGCAGTATTTTTTTGAAGGCAGTAACCTTTATGATACATAGTTGAATATTGTGCGGTAGAGCTGAATATACTGGTAGAGAACTTACCAGCAATGTGAGTATGAAGAAAATTCCCAAATATCCTAATTCCTTCAGGTGGGATAAACTGGAAAAAACAAATGGCAACTTTAGCAACAAAATTACACACAGTGCCATAAAACTGAGAGAACAATAGGGGGAGAAATGGGTCTTTATAACTTACAGAATTAGTGCAGTGTGATGGGCAGATGCTGGCAATGGTGAAATTATTTGCTCTTGGTGGGATGTACATCATAGGACCTACTAAGTGACCTAGAAGAATACTGCCAGCCATGTTCTTTGGTTCCATATGGGTGTAGTAAAACCTCAAACCAGAGCTATCCACTACATCTGCAATAAGAACCAATCATTGGGTCACAACCTCAGTCTAGCAGTGACAACAGCAGCAGTTCAACAATCACTGCAAGTACAACAGCAAGAACATTTCAATAGAATACTTTCATCCTGTGCTATGTGAGGTCAACTGATCTGCTCTATGACTGTGGATCAGTGGTAAGAGCTCCTATAACTATTTACAAAGAAGTATATAACTGATGCTGACTGTATGCTCAGAAGCATGAAGTAACTGGAGCCTTGGTTGGAGTCATAACTGCCCCTAATTAGAGTTAAGTGGTTGGAGTGATAACTACCTATAATTAAGGTTGACTAGCTTTAGTGCTTGCTAATTGCGAGGCCTAAGTGACTTTTCAGCTATTGTGAAGGCCATAACATTGCTTTTTATTTTATTGCATATGCTATAGCCTCTAAATAATGCTAGCCTGTTAGAGTGAGATCTTGCCTTAATATATTCTTAATAATCTTTGAGGTGTCAACTGGACTCAAATAGACTGCTGTCGATGTTTTTGGAAGTCATTATGGCATTATACAACATCATAATAGAATTTCCCCTCTCAACCCAATAAGACATACCAGAAAAGTACTTTGCAAATAATATGTGCTGTCAGTAGTGTGCTTCCAGCCTCTTGCAATGTGACAGATAGACAGCTTTTATCCCAATATGATATGGAAAACAAAAAAGATTGTGAAAGATGAGCTAGCTCAAAAGGATTAATGAGCATCTTGTTGTATATATGGCTATACCAAATATTCGTATGAAGCCCAAACTCACTTCACTGTTATGTTATCGTTATCTGACTTAAAGAGCTATCTATCTTTATAGATATCATCCTATTTTATCAGATTCATAGTGACCAAGCCTAGACAAACTCAGTCAATGTCAGTTACAATCGTTGTTTATCGATTTTAATATCAAGAAAATAATTTTTAAGTCATGTGCCACCCAGAGTTTAATATACCACTATGCACAGTCACCCATATGTAGGCCAGTTAATCTCACACAGTGCTTGCTGGGTGTATTTGTTTTATGAACACATTCTTGTGTTCATAGAAATGGGGTGGATGCCAGCATGGGACAATTATATAAAAAAATATGAAACAGACTTGCCTTCCATGTTGTTGACATTGTCATAATGTATCTCTAGCAAGACATAGAGCTCTCGTCCAACACCACCCACTGGGTAAGCAACTCCATTGGGATAAACAATCCCCTGCAAGAAGAAAATCATTTGGTGATATAGGAACCAGTTGGTTTAGGCATTTTCCATACAAATCTGGAAATTTGGTTAAAATCAGTTCCTGTAATGTATCTTGTGAATAAACATTCCACCATATTGCATTCTAAACTTTGGAAGCGGATATTCTTTACACAAGCAAACAAGAAAATACTTCGGAGAATTTTCTTGTAATGACTCGACATGACTACATCAAAAGTACGGGGATTATCTAATTATCTCGTTTGTCTAAAAAACACTATTTCAGGAC
This sequence comes from Cladorhizidae sp. MBARI D1340-BT2, assembly GCA_028752905.1. Lineage (NCBI taxonomy): Eukaryota > Metazoa > Porifera > Demospongiae > Poecilosclerida > Cladorhizidae > Cladorhizidae sp. MBARI D1340-BT2. The sequence goes on along the minus strand of JAQNBH010000007.1, from coordinate 14,342,439 downwards.
TATAATAAAGGTGTTGAGCCATAACATCAGGGAAACAGCAACAAAATGCCATTAAAATACCTCATACAGCCCCAGAACTTCCTCTAAAAGGTCTAGTAGAGGACTCTAAGAGGAATATGACAATATATTCTAAGCTCTACCAAACTTCTGGTCTGAAAACCTTTCGACCATTCTAGGCTATTAGAGCCTTAGAGATCATGAATTCATGGACTTTTTCATCATATTGCTCTACACGTCCTCCAACAAACCTTTTTAGACCCTTTAGAGCAGAAGTTTGGTAGACATTGGAATTATTCTGGTCATATTGCTCTTAGAGTCCTCACCTACTGGAGACAGTGTGATAATTGAACGGTGAAATTCAGTGTCGAAGATCAACACTGTTAACAACCACAAAAGTATGTAGTGCTTAAGCATGGCCAGTTCCCATGAATTTATAAGAGCAACTGTAGCAATTGAATGCAAGGTATGTTTCACCAAATAAACTCAGTTAGTTGGAGAGTAATCTTGCCACACTTGCCCTTATGTTGTGTGTGCGTGTGCGCATACGTGTATGTTTGGTTGTTGTGTGTGTGTTGTTGGCTGTGTGTGTATGTACATGCATGTGCAGCATGTATACTTATATATGTATTACTATGCATGTATGTATGTATGCATGCATGTTTATATTATGTATGTATGTTTGTATGTTTATATTATGTATGTAGGTATATATGTGAGTACATAATTTATGTATATATGCACGTGGTCATGTATATATGTATGTCTGTATGTGATCATGTATATTATATGTATGTATGTTTGTTATCATCTATATAAGTATGTGATCATGTGATCATGTATATATGTATGTATGTATGTGTGTTATCATGATATGATCATGTGATCATGTATATATGTATATGTGTATGCGATTATGTATATATGTATGTATGTATGTATGTATGTAGTGTGTCATGTTCTGTTTATAAATACAGTGTCTCAAGATATAAACATGTCTGAAGAATGGCTGAAGGACATCCACCTGAGAGAGAGAGAGAGCAGCCAATAATAAGATCACCAAATTTTGTAGAATTTCTTTGGAGACAGATGGCTCAGAATAAGACTTTATCTACTGCAGGTCAGTATTACAGCTAGTGCAGCACCAAAACTATATAATTATTGAAGACAGTAAATACATCCCTTAACAAGGGAGGAAGCTGGCTACAAGGAAAAAACTTGAGTTGATTATGAATCAACACACAAACAATGGTTTTGTGATCTGACTGATTTACTTTTTAAAAATAAAAATAAGTGCACTTTCAAGTTGCACAGATGCTTGAATAGGATGCATAGTGGGCAGCTCATGAAACTGACAGTGGCTATGCATGAAGATTTAGTTAATATACTCAATGATGGACCAGATTAAAGATGGATTATCAGGCACAGAACTTGCCATTCTGCTTACAAGTTTATACATAGAGACACAAGTTGCCTCTAATGTTATGTGTTTTGTATTAGAGTGAAGATTTCTAATGAGCGTACACACATACCTGATTAAAGGAAATCTTTTATCGTATAGTTTGAAGATTACAAGTTTGCATGTGATGAAGATTTCTTCCATATGTCAGAGATATGCTGGATACATGTAGACTTTAGCCAGTACCTTGCAATTCTCATCACCATAAAAGGTTATGGTTTATTTTTACTCCATGTTGTGAGGCTAATTAAAGTAATGAGGTTGTTCTTGAATTGGTAAAAATTCACAGAAATACACAAATGAAATCCCAATACCAACTGAAGTTGTGCCAAAAATACTTTGCAAGTCTTTATAGCAGCATTCCATTGATGTTGAAATAGCAGAAAAGTCATTTAGCTCTGTCAATCCATCAGGACCTCTAATTTACAAGAGTTTATCCCTATAGACCTCTTCATGAACCAATGAATATTTTAACAGGCAGGCAATGACTCGAATGTAATTAGACATAAAATGAATATTCCTGCATCTTTTATTCACTAGAATAATAGTGTAGCATGTACACAAAATCATGGTAGAGCACCTTAATGTAGAGATTACATAACCTATTAGAGTTCAACTTACTTCTCCACCAAGTGCCCATCCTCCTAATACTACTTCGAACTGACAATTTCTGGTGGACGTAGCTAATTCATCACACTTTCGAGATAAATCCAAGTCCGATGGACTGAATTCATCGTGGCATAAGTAGACAATGACATGATGCACAAATGAGCGAGAGTGACGCGTAATAACTGGAACAACCTGTTTCAATTGAGGACATATACAAATATAATTAGATAGACACATATTCTCACCCTCACATACTCGATACATTCATAATGTTATGAAGTGCGTAACACATCAAATAGTATCATAACTGTAGTTTGAGGTCAAAGTTTGTAAGTTTGATGCTAAGTATATAATTATATAGTACATTACAAATAGACACATATACATACTATCACACAGTCGGCACATTATGAAGCACATCACACATCAAATAGTGTAGTTTGAGGTGAATGATTGTAAGTTTTATGTCATGGGATTGATGAGATATCCATAGCAGAAATCTTTGCTTTTACTTCGGTAGATTATTGATTGGTGATCTAGTCTACTTTGGCAGGATAAAGTTTGATTGATTCTCTGTAGCACACTATTTTTCTCAATTGATTTAATTCAGAGATGATCGCTAGAACACGCTTATAATAAGTAGCATTTCATTGTCTTTTCTTTCACCTCGAAGAATTTGAACAGTGCTATTGCACTGATGAATTCTCAAATTAATCACAACCAAAGTTCAAGGGTTATGCATATTGCAGAACTTTTAATCACATTTGAAACCGGCTGAATATATAATATGCTCATTGTACAATACCTCATCACATCCACTTTTTTCCCAAAAATTAGTAACAACTCTACATTTTCAGTTAGGTCAAAGTATTCATACACACTTTACATGATGTCATGTCACCTCATAGATAGACCTACAACACATCCCATACCTTGCAAGATGCAAGAACATGACTGCTTCCTTTTGTTCTCGCTTCACCGCGAGATTGAGTGACCGTCGCGTTAATAATTATTAAAAATCAACCGTTGACTACATATTCAGAACTTACCGTAAATGTGCATGATGACAGTTCTATTTCACCAAAAAATTTAAGAACCGTAGCACGTGGGTAACTATGACGTCAAACAATTTTGAATTCAAGCAAAAATAATGGCTCGCGTGTTAGAGCTCTTGCGGTTTCGACCTCTCTGACTATGATAGAGATGAAGGATGAAGATAATGAAGGTCAAGTGTCTTCCTTCCTTGGTGATGAGGTATTAGACCCTAAGGAGTAGGCAGCTTTTAGTCCAGAGCTTTAACTTCAACTCCTCAGGATGTTGGACCAAACACTTCAAGTGCCAGTGCTTCTGATGGAGCTTTTATGACTCCTGATGAAGAGTATGAGTTGCTTGGTAAGTATGAGTAGATATCTATAGAATGGACTAATATTTGAGCTATCAAACAGTGAGACATAATAAGCCAGAAATATATATCACTAGGTTATAAAGTTCCTAGTTATAAAGTTCACTAGGTTATAAAGTTCATAATAATAATCTTTTATATAGGATTAGCCACTGATCTTGAATCTGCTGAACCTCTGAGTGATGATCCTGCAAACTATCCTCCGAGTGGTCCTGCAAACTTGCCCCCAAGTGCTCCTACAATCTCTCCTACCATCTTCTTCATTTGATGTAGTTCCATCTTCTGACTCAGAAGTATCACTGTTACCTTCTGATCGCTGAGACAGGGGGCGTGTTGGATGCCGAGGCCGAGGAAAAGGCCAAGGAAGAGGAAAAGGCCAAGGAAGAGGAAAAGGCCAAGGATGAGGAAAAGGCCAAGGAAGTGGAAAAGGCCAAGGATGAGGAAAAAGCCAAGGAAGAGGAAAAGGCCAAGGAAGAGGATAAGGCCAAGGAAGAAGTCGAGGCCAGAGAGACGAGACCTTTTGTCACTGCTCTCTTTGTCGTGTTAGCCTTTGTGCTGTGACATGCTTCAAGGAATTCCACACACTCTCTGACTATTCGCACTAGCTTCCTTTTCTCTTCGAGATTTTCTTTGTATTGCTTTTGTAGTTTGTACATGTGTTAGGCATGTACGTGTATACTTCTTTTCTTTATCATTTATGCATGCAAACATGTGTAGTACGCGTATGTTTTCTTGATGAGTCTTTGCTTTATTGTGCCTTTCTGCAACATCTTGAAATTTTCAACTTTCAATACAGCCAGACCTTCCTCGTGGTGCTTGACAACAATCAATACTCTTATAGACTGGCTATATCCTCCAAAATAGAAAAATTAGGGCATTCGATATTCATAAATTATGCGAAAAAATGTACATTTTCAGATTATATGCTGTTTGCAGTTCGATAAGCGAACATATTTTAGTATTTGATCTGAAAAACCATAAAATATACTGATAAACGCAGTGATAAAAAGGATTCTAATCAAAAAATTGTTTGTGGTTTGGTTGCTAGGCAATATATTTATCACCAAGTTGATCAGTAACTCTTTGTCAATCATGTGATATGCGGTTGCCGGGGACTTTTCTGAACCAATGATCAGATACAAAAATTAAAGTAAAAATAGGTCAAAATCTCAAAATGAAGTCGACGGTGAAAGGGTTAACCCTATAACTGATTACCCTATAACTGATTACTGCACGAAGAAAATTTCAAGACCCTTTACCAATTAAAGGAGAAAATATTTGGGTCAACAGTGTAGCTAGGCTATGTCACTACAACCCTAGAAACAGCCAGAAAAACATGCCTAATTGATTAATCATATAATGCTTTATAATGCATAGCTGAACAAATAATGTGGCAACGATAATAATTTTTATGTAAGCTGCAAACAAGATTGGTAATTTATTCATTATATATGAACATTAATCAAAATCTAACAAAGGCTTAATAAAAATATCTTTTAAATATACAATATTGAATTACTGACTTTATTGATGTAGAACTTGGTACTGATCAGCTCAACAGGAAGCTTTCGTGTTACACACCAATATGTTGTTCCACTCTCTGGTATTGTCACCTGTACAAATTGATAATCAGCAGCAGCATCAAGCCAGAAATATACATATATTCATGGATAAATCCAGGATTTTTACAGGGAAGGGGTTAGTAGCACAGATGCATATATAGAGTTTATATGGAGGGTGCGGGGATTTTCACCATTTTTAAGTTTCCCCAAAAATTTTGCAATGTATATAACATTTTAGAATTAGATATATTGAACTTAGAAGAGTCCATTTTTGTATAAATATGAAGAAGTTAAAAAATAATGTAATATTGACAGAGAGGATTAAATTTGACATATTTGTACCTACATTTTCAGCAATGATATCTATGAATTGTACTTCATCCTTGGTCGTGTCTACATCAGGCAGACTGCCAATAAGGTTTAAGCTTCTTGACCCTTTATAGTTGTGGACAAAAGCATCCGCCCCTGAAGGGTGTCTGGGGTCAATCAAACTGTAGCTCCAAATGACACGAGCAGTAGAGCCCTAAATGTAGCATTGTATAGTTCAGCAATGGATTAACATTAAAATGAAATCAATTGAGACAAAAATAACATAGCATTTGAGTTGTAATCCTGACTCTTGATAATTATTTTGGTATCTTTTTACTATGTTAGTATTGTATCTGGCAGAGACGACATCAATTTTTAAGAAATGAAAATTATCACAATGGATCAACATCAAACTGGGTAGGTTGAAGTAGATTGACAATAGCTCTATGTGTCAACGTAAAACATGGTTGAGCAGTTCCTTATGGCGATATACATTGGATTGGATCATAGTCAAACTTGGTTGAGTCAGGTTGAAGTAAGTTGACAGTAGCTCTATGGCAACACATATTCCGGGTTGTCACTTTGTTATTTTTGTTGTCACCTTTTTTAGATTTCATCTCTTGCACATGATAGTAAACTATTTATAGCAACAAATCCCATGGCAATGTTAAATTTATTTTCTCCTCCATTTACAATAATTCTGATAATTTAATTGCAGATGGCTACACTGCTAATAAAGGAAACAGCAAATCATTACAAACTACTCCTGGTGTATGTTAGCTCTACCGTAATGTCCATATCTTGAGGATCACATGTAGTAAATTTTCTGTAGAACTCCAAAATGGTGAAGCCATTTTCTTCTTTGCTGGAAGATAGAAACCAATCCTGACTCTTTTTGTCAATAGGAGGAAGCTCACGCCCTAGCACAAACCGGTCCTATATAACAGAAAGTAAGCCATCCAGGAAATAAATGCATCACATTCAAAACTATGTATAATTATAGTCCATCCCAAGATTCTATGCTTTAGTTCCTCCAATCACAATCCTGTACAATGCTCCACTTTGGGGCATAGGTCTGGATTAATCTGCTTATCTATTTCATTTAGTCATTGACATTTTAAATCTTTGGGATGTGGGCCATATGACTTGTATACATGCACCGTCATATAATCTTTCCAATTGATGTAGTCATTTTCTTGGCTGACTATTATTTAAATACATGCCATCAAAATTTGTCCAAAAAATATAGTATACTTAGAAGGTAGTTTGCTGATGAAGGCTACAAATAGTGCTCAATGCTGTGTTAAAGCAGAGCTATTGAATAGTAATAATAGAAAAGTATTGGGATGGCTAGTCCTACTACACCCATGGACTTGCATCACCCCACTTGCCTGCCCACCTCATATATGCTCACATGCCACCTCAGTTGCTCATTGTCCCTGATGATTGCATTTGCATGAAACTATAGTAGGACTAGCCAACCCAGTACTTTTCTATTACTACTATGTATATATATATATATATATATGTAATGGCATAAGGAGGTTCCAGCTGTCATGGTTACCACTATTATGATCATACATTGCCAGCACAGCTGGACTGTGGTAGTTCAACCACTGTGGAAACAGATAAACTGAATTAGAATAAACCAGGATTCTAATATTTTATTAAAAAAATTAAATTAAGTCCACAAATGAGGCCAGGCCAAAACCTGACCAGCCTGACCAGTAAACCTATCTTTATCCTACTGTATTGTTTAAGCCAGACATAGCTATTCCACAATGAACTCCGGAAAGATGCAAACTGAATTATCTATATTTAATATTAAACCACTAAGATGGCCACCTGGAGAAGCCATAGAGCTCACACTGCCGGAAAAGCTTGTAGATAATGAAAATGCTTCCTACAGTGATGACAGATCTTGTTCTCACTTTGAGTGTTGCAATGGGGAAGCCCGTAATAATATACTTACTTGTGAGTTGGAGAGCAACTATATAGTGGCTACCCTTCCCACAAGCTGATGTGTAGGTTGCATGTGGTGAACCACAAAACTGACCTTGCTAGAGCAAACCTTCTTTGCATACGATTATTAATTGTGTAATCATGGTTTTCTTAGTTTGAACACTCCAGTATATACTGTTATTAGCCATTGTGGTTTTGTTATACCTAGCGTCAGTTAGATATTACTTGTTAGTCATGGGAACTATGAAGAACAAGAACTAATGAAATAACTGAAGTACTATTATAACTAGCCAACAAGTAATGAATATAATTATTAGCTATATTTAAGACAAAGTTAAATCATCAAAAATTATGAAAAGGAGCTAAAAATTAATTTATATACTCACATGGAAGGAGCTGCTGCCTCCATCTACCCACCCCATTATCAGATCAGAGCTGGGCATCAGACCATTTGGAGACAGACCAAAGCCAACCCAGCCATTGGTACTCACATTAACTGCAAAATAGATAGTCTCACTCTCTTTGGAAAAATTCCAATACAGAACATAGTATTGGTCTCCTTCCTCAAAAAGGACTTCACTAAAAGGATACTTCAACTGGAGGGAGGCTGTGTAGGTTAGTCCCCCTCCAAGGTTGACAAACATACAGACAAGGAAATTCAAAAGAAGAAATTTCATTTTTCTTGAGACTGATGCCAGGAAAAATGGCATGAGCTTTAGAGCTTGTGAAAAATGTTTGGTTGCTATGCAGTACAGGAAATCGATGAGTGTTTAATTGCATTATTGGCACAAGTACATGTGATCTTGGACACAAATACAATTAGGCCATTTATGAATTTATCACAGACAACCTCTAGACAAACCTTGCATAGCTACCTGTTAGAACAGTTGTATAAAGTTTGCAACCATACAACAACCACATCTGAATTCTGCCATCTTCTGAAGTGGCCAAATTTGGGACAGCTGTTTCTCAACATGCATCGATTTTATATGTGATTGCAGCTACTCAACTAGAGTGTTGATTTCTGTATATAGGTACACCATATATATACATTATTGTCTTGTAATAGATGTACATAGTTATAGCAAGCTGTTTTGGTTGCATATTCTCAGCATATGCCATGGATTCGAACACCATAATTATTTGATGATTTATTTTGCCAAATTTCTAGAGTGAAGATCTCACGTTACTAAGGTGATTTTAGGCTATACACCATTAGCAAGATACTCAGCATTTAACACAACAGCCTACCATGTTATATTTAGAAGGCTTTATATTTATGCCTAGAGTAATAATTAATAATGTTGTGGTCTTGGCAACATAATTATGTATGGTATATACATATATATTATATATGCTCTCTCCTGGCATCTAGCTGTATTCATCAGCTTATCTAGATATTACTGCTCAGCTTTCCTTCTTTCTCCTGGTATCCCCACTATGGTTTCCTGTCTCAACCTTGTTGATATTCCTCAGGGTGGTGGGAGACTGTATTGACCCAATTTATTCAGGAAATGAGATGATGTTGTTGATGCTGCTAAGGCATGTCATACTCCCCCATTGTATTTTCCTAACATCTGTTATTCATTTCTCAGAGCTTTCATCTCTCAACTTATTGTTGCTGTGCAGGAGTTCTCTATTTTTTTGTGAAAATCTAAAGAATGCTGCTGTCTTTATTGCAGTCTTCTCTATGACAAGTCTGGGCTCCCACTTTAATCAGTTTCTCACTTCCTGTTCAGTGGTTTAAACAAACACACACATTCAATATTGGCAAAAGTTGACTGTCACTAGTGCCAACATGCTATTCACACTTCTAGCTAACTAAGGACCTCAAAGTTGGCAGTCTCACAAGGACTTGCATGAAACAGATATATACATACTGCTGCAAAAATCAAAGTTGTAATTCATTTTGTCATCAGTACAAGGGTGGAGCATGTATTTCACATTTTCACTAACCTGATTTTGTGGGAACTCTCACAAAAGTTTTTATGTATATACAAAAACAAACACTGCCAGAAGTAAATAGTCCAATACAAAGATTAGATAAGTTATACTTCATCATATCGATACGGTGTGCTTAAAATTTAGTTCCATGTGTTTTTAAAACAGAATCAAACTGACCTATTCAGCTATCTCATATTTTGAGGTTTAAGTTCAGGTATCCTATGGTTTCAATCATCAGAATTTCTAGGACTTCCGTTTGGTTGCTATTGATGCTCTGCCTAAAAATAAAGCCAAATTCAATGTGCAGCTTCAGGGCAATGCAGTGGCAACAATGCTTTATGCTTGGCACCCAGCCTAACTGCACATAGTTACAACTATAATTATAGTCATAATAATATGGAGTTATTTATGTGTAACATCACTTGTAGCATCAACACCAGCAAATGTATGTTCTAGGACTTCATACAAATCTGTAGGACACATGAAGAACAGTGTGAACCAAGCACCTAACTTTGCCTGCTTTTTAAGCAAGAGCATGTCCACACAGACAGGACCATTAGATCTACTTTCGAGAAATCTTAGACAAATTTGGGTACACTTTTAGGAGTTGGATTTGACAAGAAGGACAGGAAAAATGAGATGAGCAGAGGAGATTGTGCTTTCTTTGGAGAAGTAGATGGAAAAGTTCTGGATAACTCACAATCTGCTCCTTACTTGATATACCAGAAGTAGGCAGAGCTATGACTCTATCTAATGATTTTTTACCTACCTAGCCGGCTAGATTAAGTCAGCTAAAAGAGATTAGTATAGCTGCTAATTCTGTAAAGGTGTCTCAAATGTCTTTTGCGGTGGGATAGCTAGTTATAGACCCAGAAATTAGAAACTTCATAATAATTTGTATATAGCTGATGTATAGAGCTTTTAGTTTTTAGCAATATTTCCTGATACATGTACAAGAAGGACAGGAAAAATGATTCAACTCGATTACATTACCCTACTTCACATAATGTGTGAAATAGGGTCAAGATGTTCAGCTTTAGAACAGCTTAATATTTGATTAATACTTCAGCTAGCTAGCTACAAGCTGAGGCATTTTAGAAGCACTTCAGAATAATTATTAGCAAACACAACTCTCTTTTTTAAATTTTATTGTTAGTGTTTAAATTGTTAGTGCAGAGCATATGAGTCAAAATAGTCAAAATATTCTGAATTCATTTCCATAACAATTTTAATTCTACGGCATTGTAGTTTGTGACTCATGTTCAAAATGGTGGACACCTAAAATATACAAGGGTCAGCTAAAATTCGCTTGTTAGTAGCTAAAATAGCTATCAAATAGTTCCATTCTTTCCTCCACATGGTTGCTTACAATAGTTTTCAGTGGTAACAGCAAAAGTTCCTTCTTTGCATGATTAATCAGTTTCTTGACTCAAAAAATGGATAATGAGTCAGAGTTAGAGACTTTTAGTGACACTATGATCGAAGGATGTGATGGTGGCAATTCTAGCAAGTAAACACAATCTAAGATGGATATGCTTTATCTCCACTTATGATAAATTTGCAGATAATTATTTTGTAGGATTTTAGAATATCTCCTCATTATTCCAGATGAAGGCTTGAGCATCTAGTTGAAACATCGAGAGAGTAAAATTATTGAGAATGTCATCGTAATCTCCACAGTGCCACTGATTCTTCTTGTGGAGCGATTTTAAGTGTTTCACCTACTGTAATTTCATGTGATATTGGTGAACTTATGGAGTTGTATATTACAGGCATAACCTCAGCAGAGACAGTGTTATGTCTACAGAAACCACAATTTCTCCGTGTCATACCCACATTCTCATCATTGTGTGGCTAGTTCAATAGCCAGTTTCAACCACACCATGCGCTATGGTAACACCTATGGCTTAAAACATGTTGTGGTGCATTCGGTCATTTCTGTGTTTTCTTTGATCCTGATCAAGTGGATAGAGAAACCTAAGATGAGTCCCTGAGAAAGCCTTTCAAAACCATGGATAAAATGCCGAAAAGGTGAATGGTCATGTTCCAATGGAGGACCTCCTGATTAAATTTCTCTCTTGTTTCAATAATCCTTTCCTTGCAGTCAACATTATGCTGGATAATAGAACTCAAAGATTATGAAACCATAAGGAAAATATTGTTGAAGATCATTTGCACTGTGGCTTTGCAATAAATGGTCCGAGATGATTGCAAAAGTTGGACAGAGAGAGATGACCAAGTAACTGTCAAATGGAAGAACAGAGAGTCACTCGCTCCACATTATGTCATGAATGATGTTACCAGTGAAGTGTTTTAAACTTTGTGGAATAGCTAATAAAATGTTGGTGAAGCTTATCTTAAAGTGACTAGTAACTCACACATTGCCTTTAACCGATGTGAGAGGTCCTTGCTCTGATGGTGGTTTGGACCTGGTGCTAGATCAATGTAAGTCGGTTATATAACATCTTTGGCAAAATCCTATATAACTTAATGTTGCTGTAGTCTTTGTTTGCAACCTCAAGTTTTCAGGAATACCAATCATAATAATATATTGGGAGAAATTGACAGATTCTTCAGCTTTCTAGCAGTATCTACTTAAGAAGGGTATGGACTTGAAGAATTTAACAAGTCAACACCTCTAAATATGCTTGATAAATATGCTGGGTTCAATGTTCTGATTCATGTGCACTCTTCCTAGAATGCTGTTCTGCTGTTATATATTACAGGTCATGGGTCCTAAAAACCAGGACAGACTGGAGGTGGGTTAGAGAAACTATTATAATGGCCATTGTTGTTTTTTCTTTTCTAATTCGAGTCATTTTTGCTTCAAGACACGACTACAAGTTCTCTACTCCTGAGAGAGCTGCAAATAAGATATTTCTAGCTAACTGATGCATAGAAGTAATCCTAAAATACCTAATCCAGAGGACTATTTTGGATCACCCTGTGTGATAAGTTCCCTTCTCATGTATTTGCTGAACTATGGAGAGATTTTTAGATGATTCAGGTAATATTACAATTTGCCTACTTTATCTCCTTCAAGTGTATGATCTGCTTAATTGAAACAAGGATGATTTACCTCATTCGCTGACAGCATATGGGGTGTGGATAAGAAAGTTGAAACAACACGATAGGTCTTCTGATGTACCTAGCAAGTTCTTGGATGTTTTACATGTTTGCAGAGGCATACAGTTTCACACTTGTTCCACATGTTTTTGACTCCTTCTCACTTGATGTGAAAGTGAAAGAAGTTTCAGCCTGCTTGAAGTCATAAAGGCTAGCCACCGATCAGCTATCGATTACATGGACTTTTTTAAATAAAGTTTAATCATGATCACTGTAAGAAAAATGATATAATCAGGAAAAAATTTACACACCTATTATTCCCTTCCACCTACCATGAAAGTGAAAGAAGTTACAAGCTAGTTTAAACTCGTGAACACTAGTCACCAGTCAATGACAAGAGATTTTGTGGATTTATTCTAAAGATTCATCTAGATCACTGTGAAAAAAAAGACTCCCCAGAGAAAATTATATCACTCATAAAATATTTGCAAATTACCTCTAAGAAAGATAAAACTACCTTTTGTTTTTTCTGAATAATTTCATGAGTAGCTACTAGTGGAACCACAACTCTCAAACCCAGTCACCGAATGTAGCGATCATGCATGACCGTAGAGGTCAGACTGGGTGTGCGTGAATAAGAATTGGAATTGTTGTTACTAGAAGAGAACCGTTTCGTTAGAAGGAGCAAGGCAGTTTTGAGCACCACATAAGCTTCCCAAGGACATTTGCTAGTGGAATTGCCCCTGAGTAGTTCAAGAGTCTTGACATCTGTTGTTAAGCAAACAAGTGGGATGAAGCAGCCAAGTGGTCAAACTGCCTCTACTCAAAGGGGAAGTCCTTGCTTTCTGGCTAGAGCAGGGAAACTATGCCATTACTAAAAAAGAAATTTTTGAAGCTATGATGCCTATGGAGTTTGTGTCACTGGATGAATTCCATTAGAGGGAAGCTGCATGCATGAGTGCCTTATCTGTTTTCGAAGCAGGAATGCCAGGATTGGACAAGACAGTTCGTGATCCAATCCAGCTACACCAGTTCCTCTCAGGATTACTGGATACTGTAAGCTGATAACTCAGAACCACAGGACAAACCACCGCACTCTATGCTGCAGTGGCACATACAAAATTATTGATGTCTATCGAAGACCATAAACAAGTGACTGTAGTAGTGTGAAGAGATACAGAAGTAGAGATGCTGTGGGGATAAGTTGCTCTCCTTACTGAGCATGTAACTACCTTATCCACAGCAAGTCAAAAAGTTTAATGTCAGCAACAAGTTTAAAACCACCCATGCTGTTTTAAGTGCAACCACTTGGTTGTATGCAGCATGAGTTCCCTCAGTTAGAATTACTGGGAAGAGACTTTCGCCATTGTGAAATGTGTTGCCAGCAAGGCCTGCTATCAGGGAAACAACAGAGAGATGCTGCCTGCAAGGAGATGGAGGCATTCTTTTCAACAGTAACCTCCCATACTGTCATGGTTGCTCCCTCAGTGCTAGAATTACTGGGAAGAGACTTTCGCCATTGTAAAATGTGTGGCCAGCAAGGACTGCTATCAGGGAAACAACAGAGAGATGCTGCCTGCAAGGAGATGGAGGCATCCCTTTCAACAGTTAGCCCCCACACTGTCATGGTTGCTGCAATGAAGCCAAAGGCAATAGTCACCGTGGGAAATTTGGGATGCATGCCTGTCTAAAACTGGTGACTGCTTCAGGGGAGCAACAACCTGTATCACTGGACACATACTGGCCCCAATCAATTTAGGTGAGCTGGAGTTACAGCTTTGTTGCAATAATTAGTCCAGTAGCTGATTTCCTGCATGCAAACTCACTCGTATTCAATCCCCTGTTATAATAAGTATTTCATGCAAGACCAGCTTTTAACCCTGAATCCAAAACCTGATCCTTCACTCAAACAGGCTCTTCCTGTACATGAGGCTGAAAGGAAAATGCATAAGATCCTGTGCCATCACTGCACTGGAAGAACTTGAGACAGAGTCCCTCCAAAGCATGTACCTGCCCACTGTTGATAAGAAGTGGAGGAGCAGATCAAAGTAATGCTGGAACAATCATACAAGAGAGTCCATGGTTTGCCCCAAGGGCTTTGAACCAAGAAGTTTGGACCTATGTGCGTACTACTACTGCAAGATGAACAAAAAGGCAGCCAAAGGCTCATACCCTCTTCCATTACTTGCTCAAGTAGCTAGAGGATCAACTTTCAGGGCCAATGTCTCTCTATGTTGGTTCTGCAGAGTGGCTACTGCCAAATGCCTGTTGAACTGGTTACCAAGAAAAGACTGCCTTTTGTCCTAGACCTGGTATGGCACAACTTGAATTCAAAAGAATGCTTTATAGCTTATCTGGAAGCTCCTTCCAGCATCTCACGGACAAAATCCTACAAGGACAGCCATTTGAAATAATCTCTTTTGATGACAACTTGATTCCCTCAATGGATGAGGAACTGCAGAAAAAGGTGTTTCAATGACTTACCAGAGCAGGACTGACTCTCAGAGGCAAGAAATGCCATATGGGTATGAAATCATACCATTATTGGACATGTTTTCTCCGGTGCAGGCATGACCCCCAATCTCAGAAAAGAGGACATTGTCTTAACAGTGGCCAGCTCCAACTATGGTCACAGAAGAATATCAAGATGGGTATGTCATTGCATGTGCCAGTCATTCTCTCACATCTTCTGATCAGCATACTGTGATTCAACTTGAATGTCTAGCACTATCAAACACATCTGCTACTATTCCCTTGGTCATCAGTTTCTACTCCACACTTATCATGCTCCACTTCAGTGGTTATCAGCACAATGGATGGAAGGAATGCTCTGTATAGGTAGATGCTGGCTATGCAAGGGTATGATTTCAAAACACTTTTATCGAAAAGTTGCAAATGCAGATGCTCTATCTTGCCTTACCAACTCACCATGTGCTGTACAATGGCTGATACATGAGACTCATCATATCTTCGCACTAGATAGAATTCCAAGGTATTAGAAACTCTAATATACTACCAGCAATGAGGATTTGGAAATGGCAACCTCTATGACGATATCAACAGTTCTGTACACAGCTTAAGATACGTGATGGTGTTCTTTGCAGGGAATACACTCCGAGCCTAATGGGTGTTCTCTCACTGTACCTATTATACCAACCAAGCTTCATGAGGGGCACTGAAATGTAATCATGATGCTCCTGCAACTGGACATCAAGCACAAAGAATACTTGACCATTTTAGGCATGAAGCATACTGGATTGGAATGGCATGAGATGTAGAGCAATATTGTATATTGTAGGGTGTGTTAAAAGTAGTAAGCCACACATGCTCCTGTAGTAAACATGCCAATTGGTCCCATGGCAAATGGTGGCAGTAGACTTACTAGAAGTTCCCATGTCCACTAACATCAACAGGTACCTCCTTGTTTTGCAAGATTATTTCACAAAATGGGCAGGTGCAATTTAACTTCATGACCAGACGCAGCCGTACGGATTACTAGAGAACTAAACAAGTTACTCACACAGTTTGGCCATAATTATAATTATATTGCATTCAGATCAAGTCAAACTTTGATAGCTCTATACTCTAGAAGCATTCGGTATCCATAAGCCCAGGACCGCTGCATATCACTCTCAAGTTGAAGGTATGATAGAGCACTTCAACAAAAACCTTCTACAGCTGTAAGGACTCGTGTCGAAATGCAGGGTTATTGGAAGTGCCAGCTTCCTCTTGTGCTTTATTACATTCATCCATTAATGCAGTCTCACCGTTCCCTCTAATGTTTGCCCGCACCCCAAAACCAGTTACTTTTTTCTTTCCCAACCTTATTTTACACACCCTTTTATCTTGCAAACTTACAGTCTAAACTTGCAGAACTCATCGACTTTGTTCAATCTATTGACAACAGCAGCACACAACCAGAAACTGTCTTATGATCATCACACAACATCCCCTTCTCTCTTTCATATATAGTGGGTACCCCATATAGCTCTTAGTTCCTACAGCAGAGAAGCTGAATCCTAGGTGGATGGGAGTGTCAAATCAGTTGAGAGTTCAGTGAGCATTGAAATAGCAAACAAAAGGAAAACAAGAGTCTTCTGTGTCAAGCCATATATATACAAGCTACAACTTCACGGCAGACTGAATCCACTGCACAATAGGACACACCAAGCGTTGAAAATAGGTGTGCACCACTGCCCATTCCAACAGAACCCAGGCATTACACACAGATAGAGCATCTGACACCAGATTGCTAGGGTTAGCTACTGAAGCTGAGGATAATCTTGGGGAGGGAGAATGTAGTGGAGCCCAACTCTTGTACTACACAAACCCACTAATATTGTCACTGTTTGTGGCCTAATGATTTGTACATCATTAACATCATGACCTCAGAGGTCAAACTGAGCGTGTATATTGTGTATGGATAAGAACTTTTTGAAGAATTGTTGTTACAAGTTTTATTTATGATTAAAGAATTATAGTAGTTGTTAACATTAAGTGCCTCAAGTTGGCAATTCGGTAAGGAAGTGCATTTTGCTTCTTTGCTGGCACTCTACAATTGACATTCTTTTGTGTATGTTTAGGCTTATAGAGGTTGTCTCTATTTTAGCTTATCAAATTATAATAGAGGAAGTTATGTGATTCGAAGACAGAGATCATTGATCTATCTTTTAACACAAAAAAACAGTAATGATTATATGAACAGTACAGTAGTATTCCCAGCCAATTTATGGGGATTCCCCCACATTCTGCAACTCTCAAGGACCATATTTCATTAATTTTAAAATTCTCATGTAAGTCCCCCAAATGCTCGTCAAGTTTCAATAAGGAAGAACTTTATAATGTTTCGCAAAGTTCCAGCCACATGCTCTAGCCTTCATCAGGAACTCATCATTATTCCTGAGGAAGGCTAGAGCATCCAGTCAAAAAGAAATTTTAGCTCTCAACGAGCTTCAGTTGATACATGACTTTCTCGATAATCAACTAAAACTTGCTCAATTTACATTTTGTCTGGATTCTCTAGCCTTCATTTTATTCCTGATAAAGGCAAGAGCATCTAGCTGAGACATTGGAGAAGTAAATTTAAGTTGATTATTGAGGAAGTCATTGACATTATAATCTCTATGTCAACTGAGAGTTTGTTGAAAGAAGAAGCAAAAATTATTAAATTGCCACAAAAAGTGAGCAAATAAATATTGTTATAATAACCTCCTCGAGAAATTGTACTCTCTCGACGTTTCAACCAGATGCTCTAGCCTTCATCAGGAATAATGTTGTTGCATACAGAAGTTACGATGTAGACTTCTAGCTGACAGTTGGATCAACGAGCACTGGACTGACTAGGGAGTTCACTTTTATGATCCTATCAACCTCCTTTCTCTGCCGAGACTATAACAGCAGTAGCCATAAACCTGGTTTAACATCACTCCAGTCATGAAATAAAATACATGAAACTCATCAATGCTTTATGATGTTCTCCTGAATGAAATATAATATGGCCCTTCATTGTGCTACTTAGCTGGCTATTATGACCGTGATCCGGTCACATATCACTATCAGCATGGCTAACCCAAGCATATAGCTACTTGTTAGGGTGTGCTCTAGCTTCCTGGCATCATATTTACAAATATTAACATTTGGTGACACGAAGGAAACAAAAATGCTAAGTGCACGCTAGAGTATACAGATTCAGAGTGTCGCGTAGCACTCCTGATCTGGCCGTCCGCATTTAGATCGCGCGAGCAACTGGGTGGTTGTTTCGCTACGCTATATAGGTAGGTTACAGCTTCCTACTTGGCACCTTGACTGGACCTTCGAGCGTCACCTGCGTATATAATATCATCTATATCTCCTCTTCGTCGTCTACCGGTTACCTGGTTAAGCACACAGCATGGGGTCTCTGTTCCGATCTGAGAAAATGACCTTGGCCCAGCTATTCCTACAATCTGAGACCGCTTATGCCTGCGTCAGAGAACTGGGAGAGCTGGTGAGTAGATAATTCCATGAAACCTGTGTAAGAGAGATAGGGCTCAGAGCAATTGCGGCAGGGAATATAATATCAAGTTCTTTAGTAAGAAATTTTTTGTTGAGTTAGCCTTGGCATTATAAATGAGCAAGGTTGATTTTGGCTTTAATATTATGAACTTGGTATTAAGTAGGTAGAACACAACACAGCTGAAATGAGTATCCCAACAACACTGAGGTGTTTTTTTGGCTATTTGTTGTTGTTGTTGTTGTTTTTATGAAACGATGCTTAGGGGAAACTACATCATTTCCAAAAGTATTTGTGGTTGGGACTTTCAGAGCTGCCAATTAGTTTTGAGTCTACTTGCATGTTTTTTTACTCAGTAAATTTGGAGTGATTTCTATTATTTTGTTTGTGAGCATTTGTAAATCATTTTACCCTTAGTAGTTGTTAGTTAGTAATATGCTTGAGAAAGAAATTTCAGGGAACTTGGTCACCAGAGACTGAGGCTGTGATTTAGGGGGAAATGATCCATACTGCTAGTCCACACTGCTGTGTGTAGAATACGTAAATCCCCTATACTTGTCAACTCTGGGCTTTGGTGTTCCATAGCTTGCCATTCAAATATAATTTAAAATGGGCTCTTTTCTATTTCAAGGTAGTGCACATGAAACAACTTTTCAAACTAAGCAAACATATACTTATAAACCGTTCTTAAAAACTGGATATTTTCTTGTGCACTACGATAACTTATATAGGGCAGTTCAAGTAGTCGACTCCAATGAGTCACAAATTCCACTTCACAACTAAAATGTGACAATTTTCCATTTGATTTTTGTTGTTTTGTGTTTGCTTTTTTTTTTTTGCAGGGAAAAGTTCAATTCAGAGATGTAAGTTGTAATGATTCCACTTCCATCTCCTTGCTATGATTATTATACTTCCCCTTCATCACTCCCACCAACCATAAACTAGTTAAACCCTGAAGTCAGTGCCTTTCAACGGAAGTTCACTAGCGATGTGCGGCGATGTGATGAGACAGAAAGGCGACTTCGTTTCCTCCGCACTCAGGTGCAGAAGGCCAAATTGGACATTGAGCCTTGTGGTGCAGTCGAAGCCCCGGAGCCTCATAGTATGACAAACATGGCTACCAATAAATTCTCAGTAAATATAACGACTTTCTCGATAGTCAACTTAAATTTACTCATTCGACGTTTTGGCTGTGAAACGTCAAGTGAGTAAATTTAAGTTGATTATCGAGAAAGTTGTTGCATGCACACTAGGATGTTTTGCATGCGTTGGTTAGCTAGTGTCGGAGCAAAATTGCCCTACGATATGGTCTCCTTGCCATGTTGAAAAATGAGGTATAATTGTTAGTGGAGGCCAACTCTATGTTTCCAGACTCATTCATATTAATCCCCTGGAGCATTGCAGCCCATGATTTA
The DNA here is from genome assembly GCA_028752905.1 of Cladorhizidae sp. MBARI D1340-BT2. NCBI lineage: Eukaryota > Metazoa > Porifera > Demospongiae > Poecilosclerida > Cladorhizidae > Cladorhizidae sp. MBARI D1340-BT2. The sequence continues at coordinate 14,322,722 of JAQNBH010000007.1, read as the reverse complement.
GATGTTGCATGAATGAATAAAATACAAGTGCAAAAACATAGCATTTCTAGCTCCTTGGTATAATTTTGTTTTGCAGTGTATAGTGTGTGGGTTTATATATGCCTTGCTTTCACTTCTAATTCAAAGATGTGATAGTATTCTTGCATTATTATAGAAATGATTGACCTTGAGAGCAGGTTTGAGGTGCTGGAGGGAGAAGTGAAAGAGATCAACACCAACAAGGAGACTCTCATGAAGAACCTGCTGGACCTCAAAGAACTGAAGCACATCTTACATAAGACTCAAGGATTCTTCGCAGAGGTGAGTGGGGTAGTCTGTCAACCACATGTAAATGAAGTGATGCTAAATGTCACTCAATGAAAAGATAATGTCTTTGTGATGTAGCTTCCAGATGCTTGGTGGCCTCCAAGCTTCTTTCTAATTTCTTGAATTACTCTATTGAATTACTCAAGTGTTGCACAATAATTTGTAGTACTATCAACATAAAATCCAATTTTTATGCACTTTGCACATACCCATTTTATATACATTGACTGGCATTCCTGCCATTCTCATGATAGTATTGGTATATTGTATTGCTTTCATAGGCATGTATAGTGGACAGCAAGTTTGAACAAGCTGTTAAACTATTGTATCTTCTAAAGATCAGATGTCGACAATTTCCTTTTACAAAGTCTATTCATAATCCTGTAGAGCTGACTTGTATAGCAGCGACTGGCTGACTGTGTGTTAACAATAGACAATTATCACAGTAATACACAGCTAGCTCACAGGTACATAGTTACGGAGGGTTCAGAGGGAGACTCCTTTCTTCTCCCCACCTCCCATCCCCCCCCTTCACCTCACCCTCACCCACTCTCCACCCCTCCATTATTCCACATTTCAGTAAAGGTAGAGGAGTTGTCTGTCATATAAGACAAAAAATTTAAAACAAAAATATATTTAGTCAAAAATTAAATGTTTACCAGCGTAGACCACAAACATTTATAGGACCCTTTACCTATTAACCAAATATTCCATATACTCATTTAAAAAAAGCAGTATGATATTGGTTTTCATTATTTTAGTAAGTAAAGGAGCCTATAAATGTTAGTGATCTACATTGATAAATTCTTGTTTGATTTCTTTTGGGGGGAAGTCATAATATTATTGCATATTTTTGTTTTAAAATATAACAATTTTGTCTCTTTTCTACTTGTTCTTGTTTAAAATAATTTAATAGTCAAGCAGCTTCCTATAATAAGTTGCTCAAGATAACTCCATTACTAACTGATCATAGCACTCTTTATCATGTTAAAGTGAACACATATACACATGCATTCATTCTTACATATGCACATGGATGCAGCCTTATAAACCTGGTTTTATTGAATATCTATGCTATTGACTATAATCACAAGAATAAGCATCTGAATAAACTAACTGATTACTTCTCTGTAGCGATGCGGCTACCATTCAGCTAAACTCATATTGCACATAATTATAGGAGCGTGTTGATTGTTTTTACAATTGTTTACCATATCCAACTGAATCGAGAAACAAATAATTGGTTGTTGCAAGTCATTGGTGGGAAGATTTGGAGTCTCCTGGTACTAAAACTGCTATGAATGGACTTAAATCAAATGACAGCTATTCAAGTGTCAGTTACTTGTTGTCTGCAAGTCAGCTTTCATGCATGTTTATTCAATGAAATGTTAGTACATTAATAGTTTGGGGGGCTCATTGTTAAATGATTGTTGTGGGTACAGTTAACCATGAAAAAAATATCTCATGAAAATTTATTAATCGTGTGATTTAAAAAATACAAAATGAGCACACGCATGTGTCCATGTATCGTGCATTAAGTAACTACGGGTATTTGCTGTTCTGTGCTATCACAGTCAGAGCTAGAGTTTGCTATGGCTCATTGAGCAACTGCCTGATCCCAAAGACCATGCTATCAACATCGCTTCACTCACAGGCTAAAGCAGTAGCTAATTGAGACGTTCACTAGAAGAATGACACTGTCTTTCTTGACTCCTACTGCATATCTTTAATTCATTATCCACTTCTCGTTCACATGCTAGCTACTCTCCAATGGTTGCTGCCTAGATGCTGTAGTACACATGTTGGCCACGAATACAGCAGGTTCCTTAAACCTTTTGCTGCCAATGTCGCCCCAACGGCGGCATCGGAAATTAACTGTTGATTGCCAATGCTGCCGCTATGGCAGCATAGGTTTTCTTCTCGCCCGATCGAACTACATTGTAGCAAGCTCTGCGGCAATCTTCAGCAGCATGTATCAGGTTATACAATTCAATTCTGCATAGGTTTTTCAGGCCTGTTATTGGCCAGTCACAATCACCTTCGTCATCATTTTCCAAATCGGCTAAAATGAGCTGTCTTGCCTCCTCTGCCGTGTAATTATTCTTGCGGTTCGCCATTTCTAAAAGTCCCAACTCAGCTGATCTGCTACATTCCCTAACCACGCTCGATTCTGGTGATAATAATAATGAACATAGTGATGGTTCAAATGAATATGATAGTTCAGAATCGGAGAATGATGAGCTGGATGATGCGCAAATTTGGCCCAAGCCCAATGAGTGTCAATGACAGTGTACATGATGTGGGCAGTGCTGATGATACTGATGTACCAGGCCCTGCTAAAAGGCTTAGAGGGGGTGGCAAGGGCCAGGCAGCTAAGGGTTATAGCCAGGCCCGTGGTCGTGGGGCCAGTGGTCGTGAGGCCCGTGGTCGTGGGGCCCATGGCAGGGGTCCGCACGTGCAGCAGGCTGGTGGAGATGGTCAGCCACAAGTGCAGGCTCGTGGGCATGGGCAGGGGCGTGGCCACGGTAGGGGTGCAGCTAGGGGTGCTCAAGCTAATCAGCCCCCTCCTATGCAATGGGTACCTATTACTGACAATGATCCGGGCCCACGACAGCTTCGATTCACTCCGACTGATGACCCAGGGCCGCAAAATGTTGACAATTTAACCCCTTCGATTTTTTTGGGCGTTTCATGACGGATGAAGTGTTGCAGTATCTTGTGGATGAGATCAATCTTTTCGCACAGGAAAAGCTGGCAGCTGCTGGGAATAATTTGAAACCCCATTCTAGATTCTCATAATATAACAGTCAGCGGTCATCAGTCTGGTGGTTGGTTTGTCTGTCGGTCGGTCCATCAGTCGGTCCTCAGTCAGATGGTCGGTCCAGATTGACACAATCTATACCACACATTGTACTTTGCTTGGCAGTATTTACAGAAAGTATAAACTTTACATTTAAAAAAAATTGGATTTGTATCAATACTTGATTATACTCACTGTAGTATTTATGGCGTTATTTACCCTCCAATAGTCCACTAGTGGTTATTTTTATACTCTACTATAGTTTACCAAGAATTATGGCAACATTTTGACAATGGAAGCAGTTCTTATTGACAGCTATATTGACAGCTATAAAGCTATAAATACTGCCAAGAAAAGTAGAATGTGTGGTATAGATGGTGTCGATCAATTAACACCCATCACAAAATGTGATTTAGCTGTCTCAATCCAGAGGTCACTCTAATTACAAGCAGTCGTATCTCTCCCTAGTTCACATAAATATGGTTTGTGTTCATGCTGCTTCAGAAGTGGAACAGGTCATGAAGCACAGGATAAGAGTTCCATGGATGCCTTCTTGGTTCCTTGCCTTCCCGTTTTTTTCCTTACTTTTTTCGCGCATTTTCTATGATGGCTGTGAGGGTATGCTAGTAAGTGCACACTTGCTCCCACTGTGCTTCAGATTTAACTAGTGCAGTTTTATCAAGTGTCTGAGTAGCTATTGATAGGAACAATAGTGTGGGAACAACTGCTAGCAAGGGAACTTATTCTAGTATGTGGTAGACGTTGTAGCTTCTATAGCTGTAGAAAGGAGCGCACTAAACACATCAATACTAATGGAGGCTAGAGCTTCTAGTCGAAATGTCGAGAGAATACAATTTCAAGTTGATTATTGAGAAGGTTATTGTATTACATCAAGTATTCCATATACAACCCGTATTTATTAATATCACATGCTACAGAGCAGTCACACTGCTTGGCTGCTATAAGATCTTCTAGACACAAACTCAATCATAAGAGGGGAATATACAAGGAAATAGCCGTCCCTGGATATACCCACATTCGGTATATGTTTGGTGTCTCACTCATTTCCAACTTAGCTATAACTACATACCCATTCATTAGCCAGCGGATTTGGAAACTTCTGAAATGAAGTGTAGTACTTCCTCCAAGTGCCAGCCAAGCCTGAGAAGAAGGATATAATATATATTTAATGTACAACCTATATATAAGTTGGTATATATGTTCAATCCTGATATGCTTCGTAAATGAACTTAACATATGCACTGAGATACCTTATTGATGTATTATACATAAGCAAGTAATAGCTATCATCGATATATTATATTATCCAGGCAGAGACAACGATGTTGGGAGGAGCTGTAGGCATGCACAAATCCAGGAAGAGAGTCAACAAATTACAAGATGAAAATGAACTCCTGCAGTCTGCCAGCGGAGAAGACACTGACTTGGAGATGCAGAAGCAGCAGCAACAAACAGCACAGACAAGATTCACGTTCGTACTTAGCACCCCTCTCTTCCACTAAATTATATAAATCGTATCATGGCAGTAGAAAACTCATGTATTATTAATCTTCATTATCTGAATAAAAAGTGGTAGGGCTCCAGGTGCAGCATTAGGTCTAGGATTTCTTCACTAGGTGCTACATGGTTTATAAAGATCACTATCATAAAGATTGGTAATTGATTATGTATGGCAATATATTTCAGGTTTGTGACAGGTGTGATTAGTCGTGAACGTGTAGCCACATTTGAGCGAGTGTTGTGGAGATCGTGTCGTGGGAATGTGTTCCTGAGGCAGGCGGAGATCAGAGATCCACTGGAAGACCCTTCCACTGTAAGATGGGGAAAGGGTTTGGCTAGGGTGGAGGAGAATCTTCTAGCAATGAGTTAGAGTGTGGTATTAGATGTGAAGGAAAGAAAGGCAACAGCAGAGTACATAGCATTAGGAGGAGATGATGAAGTAGGTGGAAAGTGTTGGGTGAAACAGAGAGTTTGTAGAAGAGTATTATTAGTGTGAGAATGTGTGTGAGAATGTGGGTGGAATTTTTGTGAATTAACATTTTAAGAAAGTGATGAACTGAATTGCAGGGAAAGGCAGAGTACAAAATCGTGTTCATCCTGTTCTTCCAAGGTGATCAGCTGCGTAGTCGTGTGAGGAAGATCTGCGAGGGCTTCAGGGCCACCCTTTACCAATGTCCTGAGACAGCTGCCGAGCGGCAGGAGATGATGGGGGCTGTGGGACGGAGAATTGTGGATCTTGAGAGTGTGCTGGAGACAACAGAGCAGCACTCTGTCAGTATGCTGTCTGAGGTGGCCAAGGACTTGGACAAGTGGGAGACTAAGGTTAGGATGTGTACATGTCATTGTATCCAGTCTTGCAGAGGAGATGGGGAGAGGGAGGGAAGGGATATAAGGAGAGGGAATTTGGAGAGATGGTGAAGGCAAGGGAGAGATGTGGTGAGAAGGACAGTGTAAGGATAGGGGTGTGTGAGGAAAGAGAGAGGTGTAGGGAGAGAGGCAGTGCAAGGAGAGGGGATTTGGAGAGAGGGTGAGGAAAGAGAGAGACATGGAGTGGGTTTGGGGGAGAGGGAATGCAAGAAGATTGAAGGGAGAGAGATAGTGCAAGGAGAGGGGTAGGGGAGAGAAAAAATGAAATTAAGTCAAATTATGGTGTGTGTGTGTGTGTCATTACAGCATGTCAAATCGGAATGTATAGACATTTGAAGAGTAGCACTATTAATTCCCCCTCCCCCCCCCCCACTCACACACACACTTCAAGTGCATGAAGCAGGTTAAAGTATATATATTATTTATATGTATGTATATGTGCTTGTCAAATCATGAAATTTCCACTCTGTTGAGGCCATTATCTCATCTCATTGCAAAAACACCCAGAAAGTTTTTATGGAATTTAGCAACCTCACATAACTTTAAAAATTGAAAGTCCTTTGGCTCCCTTTATCTCTGTAAGAAATGAATATTCATTGCTCCACCTACACCATGTAAATACATACAGTTGATAGACATACTAATTCTGCAATAACCTGCACCGACCTCTCTTCTGAACTAGAATAGTATCTATGGCATATATATATATATAGGCCACAATGTGTCGGGTATAAGTTCTTGGAGTGTTTTCTTATATATATGTGCAGACTAGAATAGTGGCTATGGCATATATATATATATATATGAGGTCACAACATGTGGGGTATAAGTTCTAGAAGTGTTTTCTTGTTGTATCTAGGTTGGTTGAGTTTGATTTGTTGTTTTCTTCTTAATTGCAGGTCAAGAAGATGAAGGGAATCTACCACACTATGAATATGTTTAACCTAGATGTCACCCACCGCTGTCTCATAGCGGAGTGCTGGTGTCCGGTGGAGGCTCTGGATGAGATACAGAGAGCACTCACCAGGGGAACTGTGAGTTGGGATGATCAGGATCAGAATTTAAACTTGTGATCAGTGTTTTATTTCCAGAACCACATACCAATGGGTTGAGGTAGGCTGAAGTGTGAATTAAATCTAAAAGTTCGCGATAGGATCAGGTACCGTACAATAACCTTCTCAATGATCAACTTGAAATTGTACTCTCTCGACTTTTCGACTAGATGCTCTAGCCTTCATTAGGAATAATGGTATGCTATTAGGTGAATCTTAATAGCTCATTATTCCTGATGAAGGCTAGAGCATCTAGTCGAAATGTCGAAAGAATACAATTTCAAGTTGATTATTGAGAAGGTTATCATGATGTTATTATGTCAACTGAGAATTTGTTGAGAGGATATAAGTAAATGTGACTTGCAACAAATTTCTTGATAATCAACTTCAATTTACTCAATCAATGTTCCAGCTAGATGCTCTAGCCTCAGGAATAATGACATAATTGGTTTACAGATTTACAGTCTTATCCTACTAAATGCATGTCACATGACAATAATATAACTGTAGGAGCGAAGTGGGTCGACTGTGCCGTCTATTCTCAACCGGATGAAGTCTGATGAAAATCCGCCCACTTACAACAAGGTCAACAAGTTCACTCGCGGGTTCCAGGCCATAGTGGACGCCTATGGAATTGCCACGTATGAAGAGGTTAACCCAAGTAAGTATGCCCCTCAGTGCTTCTTCAGACCTTGAGATTCGCCTCCTCTGTTTATGGGCTTGTAAAATGATGGTCCTTTTAACAATACGTGTTGACTTTATCCACACAGCCCCCTACACCATCATCACCTTCCCTTTCCTGTTTGCTGTGATGTTTGGAGATGCTGGACATGGCTTGCTCATGGCTGTCTTTGCACTTACCCTCATCTTGTTTGAGAAGAAGCTGAAAACTGCTGCGTCCGCAATTGGAGGAGAGGTATACACTGGTAGCTTACAGATAACTAAACTGCATTTAATTGGTGCATCACATGATTTCTAAAATGAGTTCGAATTTTGTGTAAAACATAAAAAGAGAGTACAAACATGTCCCAGTCAACTCCAAGCACATCTGGTCAATAGCATTCTTCTAGTTATAGACAGCAAAATGGGCTATAGTTGAGCTGGAAGTTAAAAGTGACTCATTCTCAAGTACATTTCTATTTCTATATAATCCAACAAGCCAAATCAGTGTGCTCATGGAATGGTGGATATCATATTAGCAATTTATTTTCTTTGCAATATGCATGAATATATAGCCAAGTTCATCGTCTTAAGAAATAGCCACCTGCCATATTGGTGCCATTGCGAGAATAAAGAATAGAATTTGGATCAATGTTTTGGCTGGAAGAGTTTTCGCTACCTGTGTATAAGTTGAATGTTTATGGCTGCTCTCTCTTGGAGTGTAGCTCTTACATTACGTACATTGTTGAATTTGAAACACTGCTGCACTATTATGTATGGATCGACTTTTAAAATTCAGGGGCAAGATAATTCATGGGCAAGTAAAAAGATGTCAGTGACAACACCATAAAAATTCCTTATTGCAGATGTTCCAGACATTGTTTGATGGGCGTTACATCGTGTTTCTCATGGGTGTCTTCTCCATCTACACTGGCTTTGTCTACAATGATATTTTTGCCAAATCTGTCAACATTTTTGGCTCCTCCTGGGATCCATCTTACACAGAAGCTGGCCTGAACATAGAAACAGAGTAAGGAGGATAGTGAGAGAGAGAGAGGAATGTTCAGCTACAACAATCTTTCCTAGGATGACAGTAGCTTGTAACCATATTTCAGGACACTTGAGACCAATCCGAAATATCCCCTGTCCTAAATATCCCTAGCTCTAGCCCATGTCCTATTCCTAGAGAATCCTCTAGTCCTAATCCTAGTTTGCAATAGCCATAACCATAGAATAATCCTTGTCTTAAGATGCCCCTCCTTAGTCCTGATTCTGGGACCAATGCAGCATTATCAGTTACCCTCATAAGGGATTACTTAGAATAATCAAAGAATCTTGGGAATCCTGGGGGAAGTCCTGGACAGGAAGAGAGAGGAATTTCAAAGGAGATAAAGAAGAGAGAGGAGCATGCAAAGGGGAGATAAGGTGCTGGGGAATGGAGGGAGGCAGGTGGAACTGGAAGGAGGGAGAAGTTAAAGAGGATTTAGTATGTCAGAATGTGATAGTAGAAAAATAATGAGCTAGGGGAAACAATAGATGGGAGAGAGGTGTGGCAGTAGGGATTTTCAATAAGGAGATCTCTGGTGAAAAGAAGTTTTCAGCATGATCATTAGGAGAGCAGCAGTTGTGCAATATTTTAATGTGCTTTCAACTTTAATTCTCTCTTTGTTTATATTTATGCATAATTAAATGTTGCTCTATCATGGTAGGTTCCCTACACTAAACTGCTATAATGGAATTCCCAATAACCAACTTACAATTGCACCGCGACATTTTGGCTAGATTCTCTAGACTTCATCACGAATAATGGCTAGAACATCTAACATAAAAATTGAGGAGCAAATTTAAGTTGATTATTACATTGAGATCATTATATTCTACTATTATGTAAACTGAGAGTTTGTTGTCTAATTATCTAATTGACGAACAATTAGCATCTGGATGTAGTTTTGGATTTCATCAGTAGGAAGACTTACTGTTGAAACATCATCTCCAATTCTTCCATGTATAGAACTTCAACAGGTATTTACTCATTCACCGCCAACTTTATTTGTGGCTGTACTTCTTTTTTCATGAATGAACTTTTCAAACTCTTCAGACCATTAGAATGCAAGTAACGCAGTTCATAACAATCATTTCCATTGAGTTAAGAAAACAAAAGCCATGCATTTCTGCATTCTCTGTGTCTACAATAAGACTAACAAAGAAATCCATCCAGGACCATCAGAAAGCAATTCCAGGTAAGCATAGATGTCTGTACAGCATCCAAGAGTGGCATCCAAAAATCAGTAGTAAGGGCCCAGAATGGACCATTCATTACAGCAGTTGTGATCACCAGCTTTATTTTAACGATTCCATTTTTCTTGCTTGCCCTGTCAAATTGGAAGTAATATTTTACGACTCGACAGAGTAGTGTGTTGAGTGCTTAATATGATTGGTTCATTTTTTAATAAAAAGTTTGTGACCGATATCGAGTTTGTTTGCGGATATTTCTCTGATGTACCAGTGCACACCCTTTAGGAATTGGAGGGTGGGGGGTGGGGGGGGTGGGGTGGGCGTGGGATCTTATATTTAAGTATTATATTCAAAGGCAAATTTGGGAAAATATATAATATTGTGCACACGAGCATGACTTTATTTTAATGCGCTTGTGAAACAAAATCTGTTCCCTGTAGTTATATTGGCGACTGTTGCCCTGGCGATGACACCAGCTGCGTGATCATGGGATCTAAGGAGGCAGAGTTAACTTCATTCCCTAGGGAGGCCATGATCTCGATGACACCTTACCCATTTGGAATAGACCCGGTAATTAATGCTGAAATAGATATTTCTATTAAACCTGTAGTTATGGTAAGGGGACTCGTGATAACCAAGCACTAAGCAAAGGAAAATTTATCTATCACTACCTTGTTTGTACAAGTCATATTTTGATCCAAAATAAATGTTACATTTGAATTACGATTCACTCACAGTAAAATCAGGTGTTTATTCGAGCACCGGTTAGCATCTGGTTTCCATGCCTGTTGAAGAATTTAAGTGTTGCATTGCTTTTTAATTGTAGATCTGGAATGTGGCGGAGAACAAGCTTCTCTACATCAACTCTTACAAGATGAAAATGGCCGTCATACTGGGAATCACGCAGATGCTTTTCGGCGTCATTCTCGGCATTTTCAACCATGTGTATGTTTCTCTACATAATGTGCTCATTTTTTAGATTACATTAAGAAGACCGTCTTCACCGGGCACATACATGTGTACAATAAATTATGACCAAGTGGTATATAGACTTATCTAGAAACTCCAAGTTATAGGAATGCTATTACAAGTGGAATTTTTGCATTTGTTTGATTCTTAAAAGACATAAAAGATAGATTATATTTGTTCAGAGTCTTTATTAAATCATCTGTTTCTCTTTCAAGGCATTTCAAGAATTACATGAACATTTTGCTGGAGTTCATCCCTCAGATGTTGTTCCTGCTCTGTATCTTTGGCTGGCTGGTGTTCATGATCTTCTACAAGTGGTGCTACTACTATGAAGACACCAACACTGTGAGTTGTCTGAAAATGGGTTCCTCCGAATGTTATACATATTTTTAATTTAACAAAAACATAGATTGGATTGATGAGTCAAAAAGGAAATGAAAGAAGAATTTATTAATGTAGAGCACAAGGATCCTCGATCTATTAGCTAACTACAAATATGATACAGATTATTTTTAAAAAGCAGTACTGATAAGGACTGGCGCAGCAAGTCAAAGCATTGAGAGAATAAAATTTCAAGTTGATTCTTGGTAAAGTTATTGTAAAATATTTATAGTATTGGTCTTCATAAAGAGACAATCTTGGTAAAGTTATTGTAAAATATTTATAGTATTGGTCTTCATAAAGAGACAAAGGGTCCCGTAAATATTTGTGGTCTACATCAGTAAATTCTTGCTTCATTTCTCTTGAGTAGTCGATACTTTTTGGTTTTTATTTTTGTCTGGTTTCTATTTGTTGTTGTTGTTTTACAGTCAACCAGCCACCAAAATGAAGTTACTCGGTGAAACACCAAAACTAAGCAAACCACAGATCTTATTTTTAATACTTGAGAGACACTGTGCCTATATATGTATTATATTTATGTATTATATTTATTATACTTATAAGTGGTTGGCTGATTTTGTTGAAGGTCTGTGCTGTTAACTATTGTCACAGAAGTAAAACTTCATAGAAAACCAACTGATCACTTCTTGGTACGAAAATGTACAGCTTTTAGTGACTCGGCTCAGTTCTGTGCTGTTAACTATTGTCACAATGGCAAGCTTAGGGAAAAAACGGTATATAGAGTCCTGGTTTTGTGAAGGGTTTTGTTGAAGGCTTTTGCTGTGAACTATTGTCACAAGAGTTGACTTCTGAGGACACCAACTCATCACTTTTTGGTACAAAAACATGCAGCTGCTTACTGACTCAGCTCAACTAGACTCAATGTGGCACGTGCACAAGAGTGTTGAAGGATATCCATTACCAATTTTCAGTAGAGTAGAGAAATGATTAGCACTGGATCTAGAAATGGGTTATTTTTTGCAATGCCAATTTGGAGTCTTCTGATAGTAAAATTATGAGGAATGGACATACACACAGATAAGATACAACACATTGAAAATGAAAAATCATGGTTTTAACGGGAAGGGGGTAGAGGGGTGGGGGGAGCTCCCAGTTTGCTACCTTTGCAAGAGATTCAAGGCATTCTCGAATTGGCAGTCAAAGTTGACTGAAGACAATGTGTATGATACCAAGAACCTGCAAAAGTGAGTTTAAGCTGAGATATAAACTAAATAAATAGGGATTTTGCATCACTCCCAACAAGTTATGCACATATACATGTATATGGAGTTGTGTAGTGAGCTTGGTATGTAATTACCTTGCATACAATGTGCATGGCAAGCTATTGTTTTCATTCATGTCTGTTGGTCTGTCTGTGAGCTATCACAAAAAAAAACACCATAACAAGTCCTTTGGCAGGTAAGTTAAATGCATGTATGAACAAGCTGGTACAATACCACAGATACTAATTTCACTGCACCAAGCAACATTTCAAGGTCAAGGTCAGTGGGTAAGATTCTGCATCTTAGTATATATGTTTGTAATGAATTTGGTGGGAACTTGCTACTAGATACACAAATAGCCAACAGCAAATGACAAATATTCCATTTCTTGTTTTGTTTCATTCCAATATTTCATTTCTTCATTCCAATATTTCATTTCTTCATTCCAATATTTCATTTCTTGTTTTGTTTCATTCCAATATTTCATTTCTTGTTTTGTTTCGTTCCAATATTTCATTTCTTGTTTTGTTTCGTTCCAATATTTCATATATATCTTGTTTTGTTTCGTTCCAATATTTCATTTGTTTCGTTCCAATATTTCATTTCTTGTTTTGGTTCGTTCTTTTTTTGTTTTTTTCTCCAGGTCCCAAGCCTGCTGATCACACTCATCAATATGTTTCTTGAGTTTGGGTCCTCTCCTGTGGTGGATGTCTCGGATGATGCAGTGGAGGACGAAAATGAGTATTCTGTGTTTGGACCCACAGAATCTCTGGCAAACATTCAGGTATACACAACAGTTATTATTAATGCTGAAGCATTCACTCGTTGCACAAGAAGAACAGGAGGGATGGGGGGAAAGTTAATCTTATTTATTCCAGCAGTTAACAACTCTATGTATCAAAGTTTCCCTCTACCCTTCTCCACCTCTAGTGTCACATACAATTGGTCCTGGTGGTGACTGCTGTGATATGTATACCATGGATGCTCTGCATTAAACCATTTTACCTTCTGGCCCAGAACAAGCGAAGGACAAAAATAGAGGTATATCACTTAACCTAAGCTTTCGGGCTAGAGTTAAGTCACAGTCATAATAAGTACTTATCAAGCCTACTCGGTGTATGCCATATATATATGAGTATGATTTGTCGATTATGAATATATAAACTTCAGTATCTTAGAAGAGAGCATATGATGGGTATGACCGTATGAGATTGCTTGTAACACTATGAGAGGGTATATTTGATAGGGGGGGATTTCAGTCAAGATCTGAGTGGTCTCTCTCTGTATGATAAAGATTTAATTTTATAGAGATACCAGCAACCTGGGTTCTTAGAAAGTGCTTCTGATTCTGATGAAGAAAAGATCATGAAGAATGGAAGTGGACCTACTGATAAGCCTAGAGAGCCTGACAAGACTGGAGGCCATGGAGAGGAAGAGGTAAATATCCTTAAGTTGTTGTTATTTTCCCCCCCACTTACTTGTATGCTGTAATATTCATTGCATCTCCACTTTCATTCTTTTCTTCTATTCTTCTTCTTCCCTTCATCTCCTTCACCCTCTTCTTCTCCTCTTCCTCTTCCCTCTATCTGTCTTCATTACCACATACTTTTCTCCCTTCCTCTACCAATATTCTTGTCTCTAGTTTGACTTTAGTGAGACGTTTGTGCACCAGTCCATCCACACCATAGAGTACTGTCTGGGCACCATCTCAAATACTGCCTCCTACCTCCGTCTCTGGGCACTAAGCTTGGCTCATGCAGGTATGACACTACAATATTGGCAACTCTAACACATAATCACTATGAATACAGTTACATCCCCTTATGCAAACAGAGTCATATTGCATGAAGATCATGAGGAAAAAATATATTCCTGTGCTGAATATGAATGCATCTATGCAGAAACTTGATATCAACACAGGAAACTCTACTTTGAGATGGACTTTTGACATTGTACACATACGGACATGCACAAATATTTAATTATGCAAAAGTATTCATATATATATACTCAAGAAAGTATATATACTCAAGAAAGGAGTCAATTTCACAATATAGACTTTCATTTTTGGAATATTTCATTTATTTTGTTTGGAACGGCGCAAGTTCCATTATGGAGGTGTATTCTTGAACCAGATATATATTACCCTTTCATAGATGGCCAAATACCATAAAAGCAAGTGTACTCTGTGCAATTATATAGGCACACATTTTTTGTTGGGTGCACATCTTAATGTTCATTCCAATGCTCATTATTAGGTGCAAATCACTCTGAATTGACCTGCAAGCATTACTCTTTTTGCTGACTCAGCACTCTGCTAAAGAACACGAGGGAAAGAATGTGAGGGAAAGATGCCAGCAGTTGGTAGTCCAGGCAGTGAAACTGTTCTGAATTGCATTGATGTCTGTCTTGAGAAAGATGTCAATGGAATGTCTATCAAAAGCATTCCCTTCGTCTTTCGCTATATGAGGTTTTACTTCATTGAAGGAGCATTGTAATGGTAACCTCAAATAAGACTTGCTTTGGTCTTTAAATCTGCTACAGTTCGATCACTAGCACTGACTGGCTAAACAAGCGATGATAAGTTTTTCACACATTGTTCATGTGTTCATCGGTACGAGAAATTTGTTAGAAGCACATTCTTATATATGCGCATACTTCTTGTTAGGTGGTAATTTTCTTACCAATTTGTGTTATGAACACATCTGTCTAACAAAGCTTTTATGGTACATAAGGATACGCTGTGTACCAGTGCTTTTAGGATACTAAGAAGCTGCCCAAGTGAGGTTTAGCCGAAATATGAACTCAGTGCACACATGTGCACCCTATCAGGTCATATATATATACCCCCAAGACAAATACCCCCATGCTAATTACCCACTAGGATATATACTCCCCCCACCCCCACCCCCATAAAAAATTTAAAAAATTGGGAAATATTTTTGCGTGTAGGCAAACGAGAGGCAAACGAGAAGTAAAATGTATTTTTTTTAAATAATTTTATTTTGTCAATATTTCATGAGTAACATATTATATAAAAGTCAACAATTTCATGAATACAATATACAGTCTACATCTTATAGTTATTGGTACCTAGAGCTAGGGCTAGGGCAGGACCTAGAATTATGTGATAGGTGGAAATATTGATGGAGTGGGTAAATGTCCACGGAGTATTTGGAACAGGGGTATTTGTCCAGGTGGTAATTGTCCAGCGTTTTTTGTCCTGGGGGGGAATTGTCCAGCGGGTATATATCCTAGAACCATGTGCATTTGTTTACAACCATTATGTACAAACAGGGATCAACATAATTATAGTGAGTGTTAGTATATATATATTATATATACACACACAGTGGAACCTTGCATATCCGGGCAGTGTTGGAACAAGAGGTTGCCTAACTTTGAAATTGCCGGAATTTCCAGCCATGAAGGATGTGTGTGTGGCTAAACACTGGTCATCTACACATAAACTATAAACAACTGCTTTATTCTGTCTACCATTTCCTATTGCCTATTATTTTACAGACCACATGTATAAACTATTTATTCAACTCCCAACAAATTCTTCGTTGAAGCAATAATCTACATTTATTAGACCTCACCAAGAAGCCATAAATGCAAAATCCCCCCCCCCCCCCCCCAACTTGTCCAGACCGAGTTGCTCAGAACTTCAACAGTCACTGTATGTGCAGAGGGTAGTCAATTATCCGAACACATTGGGACCAGAGTGTGTTCGGAGAGCTGAAGGGTTCGGTCAACTGAAGCCACATCCTTCTTCACAGTAGCACAGACCTTGAGCTCACCCTGGTATCAAGAATTCTTTTTCTCTTTTAGATACATTATGTATATTTTACCTTCATTGTCCAATATAATGACCATGTGATGTGTGTGTGTGTTCAGAGTTGTCCGAGGTGCTGTGGACTATGGTATTGAATATGGGCATCACTCTCAGTCTATCAATGGGGCCAGTGATAGGAGCTCTGCTGTTGTTTGTTCTCTTTGCCTTCTGGGCAGGTTAGCAAAGTCAGTGAGGATATTAACATCATTGTGATATACAATCCCAATGCTATGCCATCATTGTGACTATCTGACCACTGACCTGTGGTGCCATCATATCAACAAGAAGCATGCATATTCATGGTCAGGGCAGTCACAATAGAAGCAGCCACGAAGCGGTGACAACATGGGTTGGGAGAGGGTAGGTCGAGGGGAATTAGCATATGCATCTGACATTTGAGTACATGTATCATTCATAATGCATGATATATGCATATCATGCATATAATTATAAACATACATTAGTTTTTGTTAAGTTAAATGTTTCCATGAGCAAAATATCGGTGTCATCACAGTAAACATTACACAATGAACTTGAGTGAGTTGACTTACACATCTGTTCAATATCGTTTGCTTTATCAATTCTCTTCTGCCTCTCATAGGCTTTCAACTTCTTCCTGCTAGCTTTCCTATACTCTTGTCCACCCTTCTTCTTCCCTCTCTCCTCATTTCTTTCCTCAGTTTTTCTAGATACCCTCCCCGATATAATTGCTCTTCCTTTGCCTCGACTCCTCACCCAGTCATGTTTCACTTTGCACCACGTAGCCTTTCATCCTCTCAAACTCATACGCTGATCACTTGTTTCACACCCTTCCTTTTACAGTCCTGACCATCGGTATCCTGCTAGTGATGGAGGGATTGTCTGCCTTCCTCCATGCCCTGAGGCTGCATTGGGTGGAGTTCCAGAACAAGTTCTATGATGGCAATGGCTACATGTTCAAGCCCTTCTCCTTCGAGGCCATGCTCAAGGGAGACCAGGACTTCTGAGGTCATCTTGGAACTTGGTTTAAAACGTTTGTAGTAGCCATTGAAACAGTTGTTAGTAGTTCTATAATATCTGTAGAATTAGCTATAGTGGACTGACTTAAAACTTTCTTGCAACAGCATTGCTATTTACACTAGAAATATCATCGGCTGTATCAGTTACATTCCCATTTGCTACATAACAGTTTGATTGGAGATTGATGAGAACCATCCAAGTCATACCTTGTAGAATTGACGTAAATTAAGAGTCTGGTAGTATAGTACATGTATATATATAGCATTCTCTATATCAGATTGACCCATTACAGTGTACTTCTAAATAAATGGTGGACTGCAGAAGAGCTCATCAGAGGCGTACAATCAGCAATTCTTTAGGCCTGGAATTGTCCATCACAGCAGCAAGACCAACTACATTGATGGTCACTACAGGCATAGAAGCAGTGATTGCATGATGGTCACTGCAGGCATAGAAGCAGTGATTGCATGTGTGTAAGTAACTTGCAAGTTAAACCAACCTTCACATAATGGTACTTGTAGTGATATTGTGCCTGCTCGTTTGCTCATCTGTGGCCATACCATATCATACATGCTCATCTGTGGCCATACCATGGTCTTAGCTGCTCACCTGTGGCCATACCATGGTAGCTGCTCACCTGTGGCCATACCATGGTAGCTGCTCACCTGTGGCCATACCATGGTCTTAGCTGCTCACCTGTGGCCATACCACCTGTGGCCATACCATGGTCTAAGCTACTCACCTGTGGCCATACCATGGTCTTAGCTACTCACCTGTGGCCATACCTGGTCTTAGCTGCTCACCTGTGGCCATACCATGGTAGCTGCTCACCTGTGGCCATACCTGGTCTTAGCTGCTCACCTGTGGCCATATGGTAGCTGCTCACCTGTGGCCATATGGTAGCTGCTCACCTGTGGCCATACCATGGTCTTAGCTACTCACCTCACCTGTGGCCATACCTGGTCTTAGCTGCTCACCTGTGGCCATACCATGGTCTAAGCTACTCACCTGTGGCCATACCATGGTAGCTGCTCATCTGTGGCCATACCATGGTAGCTGCTCACCTGTGGCCATACCATGGTCTTAGCTGCTCACCTGTGGCCATACCATGGTAGCTGCTCACCTGTGGCCATACCATGGTCTTAGCTGCTCACCTGTGGCCATACCTGGTCTTAGCTGCTCACCTGTGGCCATACCATGGTAGCTGCTCACCTGTGGCCATACCATGGTCTTAGCTGCTCACCTGTGGCCATACCATGGTGGTAGCTGCTCACCTGTGGCCATACCACCATGGTCTTAGCTGCTCACCTGTGGCCATACCATGGTCTTAGCTGCTCACCTGTGGCCATACCATGGTGGTAGCTGCTCACCTGTGGCCATACCACCATGGTCTTAGCTGCTCACCTGTGGCCATACCATGGTAGCTGCTCACCTGTGGCCATACCATGGTCTTAGCTCCTCACCTGTGGCCATACCTGGTCTTAGCTGCTCACCTGTGGCCATACCACCTGTGGCCATACCATGGTCTAAGCTATTCACCTGTGGCCATACCATGGTAGCTGCTCACCTGTGGCCATACCATGGTCTTAGCTACTCACCTGTGGCCATACCTGGTCTTAGCTGCTCACCTGTGGCCATACCACCTGTGGCCATACCACCTGTGGCCATACCATGGTCTAAGCTACTCACCTGTAGCCATCATGGTTGTGGCCATAGTCTTTGCTTCTCACCTGTGGCCATACCATGGTCTAAGCTACTCACCTGTAGCCATCATGGTTGTGGCCATAGTCTTTGCTGCTCACCTGTGGCCTTACCATGGTCTAAGCTACTCACCTGTAGCCATCATGGTTGTGGCCATAGTCTTAGCTGCTCACCTGTGGCCGTACCCACATGTGGCCATACCATGGTCTTAGCTGCTCACCTGTGGCCATACAATACCATGGTCTTAGCTCTATTTTATGGACATATGAAATTCTTCCATGTAGGTTATGAATTTTTCATGTGATAATGAATAAGTGTAGTCTAGGCTGCACATGTGATGGATGATCCAGAGTTATCCATAAGGTTCTGGATGAATCAGATTGGATCACTTTTAGGCAAATGCATAAGACAGAAGAAGATGTTTTGAATAATGCCAAAAAAATGGACTCAACAAATGTAACACTTAGATTCGTCTGCTCTTGAAGAGCACAATATGCTGCTGCCCAGGACTGCATGGGCCACATAGAGGGAGCAACAGGAAACTCTCCGTGACCACTGCTGTTCCCTCTAGAACCTCAGGACTGCACAACCTCTGAGGGAAGACGTAAACAGGAGGCCTACCAGGGCATGTCTCCTTGTCGTCTGGAGTAGGACAGTCCCACTGTCCTGGACGCATGACTGAGAGAGTGAACTTCCACATGGTCCAGTCTTCAGAGTGTGCTGGAGAAGAAGGAACTTCTTCCAAGGTACACCTGAGCATGCACAAATAGTAGGTGTAACACTACTACCTTGCAACAACTGCAACAGTAAAGGTAACACTACTACCTGCAACAACTGCAACACTTGTACCTAGCAACAACTGCAACAGTAAGTGCAACACTACTACCTAACAACAACTGCAACAGTAACAACTGCAACAGTAAGTGCAAAACTACTATGTACCTAGCAACAACTGCAACAGTAAGTGCAACACTACTATGTAACTAGCAACAACTGCAACAGTAAGTGCAACACTACTATGTACCTAGCAACAACTGCAACAGTAAGTGCAACACTACTATGTAACTAGCAACAACTGCAACAGTAAGTGCAACACTACTATGTACCTAGCAACAACTGCAACAGTAAGTGCAACAAGACTATGTACCTAGCAACAACTGCAACAGTAAGTGCAACACTACTATGTACCTAGCAACAACTGCAACATTAAGTGCAACACTAGTATGTACCTAGCAACAACTGCAACAGTGGTGCAGGTTAAGAACACTAGTCAAAGTCAACCCATTGTGGAGGCTTAGTTTAGGTAAAGATCTCTGGTTAACTCGGCCCACATCATAACAGTTTACCCTGTAGACAATTTCAAGAGGCTTAATATTCAAAGTCAATTACCAATCTGGTATGACGAAGAGCAGCAGAGCATGACGTGGCCTCCATTAAACCACGAATAGTTTCCGTACAAACTCTTCTGTCAGATGCCACCTGTGAATATTAATATCCCTCAGAAAAAAAAATTCACAACACACACACACACAAAAAAAACTGTAGAAGACAAGGGCCTATGTATGTCATGACAAGTCATTGTTTTGCAGTGGCAATGTTGATGTCGTTGCCTGCTTCTTGTTTAACTCCTTGCTGTCATCTTTACATACCATCTACATATATATCCATATTTAGCAATCCACCCACCCACCTTCCCACCCACTCACCACCCACCAACATACCTTCCCACCCACTCACCTATCCACCCAACCACCCACCCACCCACCTACATATTTAGCAATCAACCCGCCCACCTAATTACAAGTGTACGTCTTCAAGTGCGCATGTGCAAACAAGGACAGGAAAATCACACTCATTTGTCCAATGGATCACAAGGATTAGCTGTTGCTCGTGCCAACGTGCTATTCACATTCCAGCAGAGGACGTGGAGCACAGCACAAAACAGTAATAAAATGAGGGAGACACCTTGAGGAGGAGAAAGAGAGTGAGCCCAGATGGGTGGTCAAGCTTAGGGCAAGATAACACTGTACATATGGGTAGGGGGAATGTTTGAATTAGAAGAGAGAGCAACAAGTATGAGATGAAAGCTCTGAGTACAGATGGGTAGGGGGAATGTTTTAATTAGAAGGGAGCAACAAGTATGAGATGAAAGCTCTGAGTATGGATGGGTGGGGGGAATGTTTAAATTAGAAGTGAGCAACAAGTATGAGATGAAAGCTCTGAGTACAGATGGGCGGGGGGAGTGTTTGAATTAGAAGAGAGAGCAACAAGTATGAGATGAAAGCTCTGAGTACAGATGGGCAAGGGGAATGTTTGAATTAGAAGGGAGCAACAAGTATGAGATGAAAGCTCTGAGTACAGATGAGTGGGGGGAATGTTTGAATTAGAAGGGAGCAACAAGTATGAGATGAAAGCTCTGAGTACAGATGGGCGGGGGGAGTGATTGAATTAGAAGAGAGAGCAACAAGTATGAGATGAAAGCTCTGAGTACAGATGGGCAAGGGGAATGTTTGAATTAGAAGGGAGCAACAAGTATGAGATGAAAGCTCTGAGTACGGATGGATGGGGGGAATGTTTGAATTAGAAGGGAGCAACAAGTATGAGATGAAAGCTCTGGATGGGCGGGGGAATGTTTGAATTAGAAGAGAGAGCAACAAGTAGAGATGAAAGCTCTGAGTACAGATGGGCAAGGGGAATGTTTGAATTAGAAGGGAGCAACAAGTATGAGATGAAAGCTCTGAGTACAGATGGGTAGGGGGAATGTTTGAATTAGAAGAGAGCAACAAGTACGAGATGAAAGCTCTGAGTACAGATGGATGGGGGGAATGTTTGAATTAGAAGAGAGCAACAAGTATGAGATGAAAGCTCTGAGTACAGATGAGTGGGGGGAATGTTTGAATTAGAAGGGAGCAACAAGTATGAGATGAAAGCTCTGAGTACAGATGGGCGGGGGGAGTGTTTGAATTAGAAGAGAGAGCAACAAGTATGAGATGAAAGCTCTGAGTACAGATGGGCAAGGGGAATGTTTGAATTAGAAGGGAGCAACAAGTATGAGATGAAAGCTCTGAGTACAGATGGATGGGGGGAATGTTTGAATTAGAAGAGAGCAACAAGTATGAGATGAAAGCTCTGAGTACAGATGGGTGGGGAATGTTTGATTTAGAAGAGAGCAACAAGTATGAGATGAAACTCTGAGTACAGATGGGTAGGGGGAATGTTTGAATTAGAAGGGAGCAACAAGTAGAAGATGAAAGCTCTGAGTAGAGATGGGTGGGGGAATGTTTGAATTAGAAGGGAGCAACAAGTATGAGATGAAAGCTCTGAGTACAGATGGGAGGGGGAAATGTTTGAATTAATTAGAAGTGAGCAACAAGTATGAGATGAAAGCTCTGAGTACAGATGGATGGGGGGAATGTTTGAATTAGAAGAGAGCAACAAGTATGAGATGAAAGCTCTGAGTACAGATGGGAGGGGGGAATGTTTGAATTAATTAGAAGTGAGCAACAAGTATGAGATGAAAGCTCTGAGTACAGATGGGCAGGGGGAATGTTTGAATTAGAAGGGAGCAACAAGTATGAGATGAAAGCACACTGCAATGTACAGATGGGTGGGGGGGGATGTTTGAATTAGAAGAGAGAGCAACAAGTAGAAGATGAAAGCTCTGAGTACAGATGGGTGGGGGGAATGTTTGAATTAGAAGAGAGAGCAACAAGTATGAGATGAATGCTCTGAGTACAGATGGGTAGGGGGAATGTTTGAATTAGAAGAGAGAGCAACAAGTATGAGATGAAAGCTCTGAGTACAGATGGGAGGGGGGAATGTTTGAATTAGAAACAAGTATGAGATGAAAGCTCTGAGTACAGATGGGTAGGGGGAATGTTTGAATTAGAAGAGAGAGCAACAAGTATGAGATGAAAGCTCTGAGTACAGATGGGTAGGGGGAATGTTTGAATTAGAAGGGAGCAACAAGTAGAAGATGAAAGCTCTGAGTACAGATGGGCTGGGGGGAATGTTTGAATTAGAAGGGAGCAACAAGTATGAGATGAAAGCTCTGAGTACAGATGAGTGGGGGGAATGTTTGAATTAGAAGGGAGCAACAAGTATGAGATGAAAGCTCTGAGTACAGATGAGTGGGGGGAATGTTTGAATTAGAAGTGAGCAACAAGTATGAGATGAAAGCTCTGAGTACAGATGGGCGGGGGGAATGTTTGAATTAATCAGAAGTGAGCAACAAATATGAGATGAAAGCTCTGAGTACAGATGGGCAGGGGGAATGTTTGAATTAGAAGAGAGCAACAAGTATGAGATGAAAGCTCTGAGTACATGGGCAGGGGGAATGTTTGAATTAGAAGAGAGAGCAACAATAAAGCTCAGAGAAGCAAACATCTCTACATGAACGGGCTATGAAAGAGCAGTTCAGGAAAACTGAGCAGCTACATATCGAGTAGGCTGATGAGGCAGAGTGAAAAACAAGGAAAGAGCATTCTTTGATTTGCCCTATTTTTAGCACTTAACATCCCCAGTGAAATAGTGCACGCCCTCAATTACACGCACGCCCACTCATATTTGCCCATTCAACTCAAGACTCTTCGCAAAATACACCAATGAGGAGAGTTCACATGTACCAGCTTTCGATAATGTGGCGTTCCCCATGACCATCTGTTGGCCATCGGTGTGAAAGGAAAAACCTTGATAGTGATCAGGAATTGGCACATGGACAAGAGGTGCCATATGCAGAAGGGTTGGAAGGTCTTCTGTGTCTCATTTCTTGTGGAAAGAAGAGGACTCGACTGATACCCGAGTGTGCATCACCCAGAGTCTCCCATACACATACACGCAAAAGGTTATTGGATAAGTGTCGAAGTGCTGTTCCAGATTGCGGCATTCCCGGCAGAGCGTTTGCACTCTGAACAAGAAGCTCCTTCTTTGTGAGGCACAGAGCATGAGCAGACTGCACTGGCCACATCGGTGCAGGTGTGTTGGCGTACCATTTAGGACGTTCCAACCCTGACCCAACCCTCGAGAGATAAAAAGAGAATTGAGCAGTCCAGGGACAGGGAGGTGCGGCTGAACAAGCAAGACGGAAGAGAAGACATATCAGTGCTTGACGAAGAAGTGGGCTGGCCTAGAGTTCTGGGATCCTCCTTGGAGCGTGCTACTGACCTCCATAATCTGAGCAGGTACTTGTCATTTCATATGCTCGCCGTGTGGGGTAGAAAACACGACACACACCTCCCTTCCACCCCCATCCTGAATACTCACCCAACAGGCTCCTCCTCAGACAGGGAACTATTGTCATCATCGCTATCAATGTCTGATTCGGTTCCATTGAATTATCTGCGCCAAATGTCCAACCTATTCTTCACTGTGTCACTGTAACGTGCGCACACTTCATGCCCTCAGGGCCCATCATCAATGAACCTTTGAACCTTTGTATTGCAACGTGCATGCTCATTAGGAAACCATTATGCGAACTTTACAACTCTAAATATTTAGAGTTGCCAAGTTTGAATCTGCCATTTTAGACTGCTGGCAGCTAGTAACAGCGCCTGCTGCCGTTGATGAGACAGCCACACTGCATATATAGCCCTAGCCCAAGAGGTTGCCTCTTCGACGGACAAAGCTGGCCTGGAAGGAATAGTAGTCACGGAATAGCTTTACAAACAATCACCTGCTTGAGACGAGTGGCAGTACTGCAGCTTTGAAAACTTTTTTTTTTAAAGCGCCCTCAATTAGTGCCTGACCTTGAGTAGTGCATGCAGCAGCTCATCTAGTCCTAGCCCAGGCAAGGTCTATATATAGCAGTACGCTACCATGGTCGGCTAGGGCAAGGTCTATATATAGCAGTGCACGCTACCATGGTCTTTTCACGCGTGTCTAGTACATAGGAATTGGAGTAATGAGATTCATAGAGTAAAAATCCCACAAAACATAATCTAAACCCAATGCAAACTATCGTAGTAAATGCGCCGCCTAGGAGCATGCTGGTGGGAGTGGAGTGCAGTTCTCTATTGGTGAAGCTTATGGTGACCACACAGCAGCTGCAAGCAACAATATTGCTGCATGTCTAGAGAGGCCCTGAGTGGGAAACACTGTGATCACCAACACTGAGTGATGATACAACTGGCAGGGGTCAGGTGGAGGTCACCTGATGTTTAGCTACTGCTTTTCAAGATTGGACTACATATGCAATGCCTTTAAATAAAGATGATCCTGTAGCAATATTAGACATAACAAATTCAACACCTTTGAACCATTTAACCCAATCCATCCATCACTATAGTAGAAGCACAATGCCAAGAAGATGGAAAACCACTCTACATGTTCTGACCTCATGTTCTGACTGCATGCTCTGACTGCATGTTCTGACTGCATGTTCTGACTACATGTTCTGACCTCATGTTCTGACCTCATGTTCTGACTGCATGTTCTGACTGCATGTTCTGACTGCATGTTCTGACTGCATGTTCTGACTACATGTTCTGACCTCATGTTCTGACTGCATGCTCTGACTGCATGTTCTGACTGCATGTTCTGACTGCATGTTATGACTGCATGCTCTGACTGCATGCTCTGACTGCATGTTCTGACTACATCTCCGACTGCATGTTCTGACTGCATGTTCTGACTGCATGTTATGACTGCATGCTCTGACTGCATGCTCTGACTACATCTCCGACTGCATGTTCTGACTACATCTCCGACTGCATGTTCTGACTACATCTCCGACTGCATGTTCTGACCGCATGTTCTGACTGCATGTTCTGACTGCATGCTCTGACTGCATGCTCTGACTGCATGTTCTGACTGCATGTTCTGACTGCATGTTCTGACTACATCTCCGACTGCATGTTCTGACCGCATGTTCTGACTGCATGCTCTGACTGCATGTTCTCACTGCATGCTCTGACTGCATGTTCTGACTGCATGTTCTGACTGCATGTTCTGACTACATCTCCGACTGCATGTTCTGACCGCATGTTCTGACTGCATGCTCTGACTGCATGTTCTGACTACATCTCCGACTGCATGTTCTGACCGCATGTTCTGACTGCATGCTCTGACTGCATGTTCTCACTGCATGCTCTGACTGCATGTTCTGACTGCATGTTCTGACTGCATGTTCTGACTGCATGTTCTGACTGCATGTTCTGACTGCATGTTCTGACTGCATGTTCTGACTGCATGTTCTGACTGCATGCTCTGACTGCATGTTCTGACTGCATGCTCTGACTGCATGTTCTGACTGCATGTTCTGACTGCATGTTATGACTGCATGTTCTGACTGCATGCTCTGACTGCATGTTCTGACTGCATGTTCTGACTGCATGCTCTGACTGCATGTTCTGACTGCATGTTCTGACTGCATGTTCTGACCTCATGTTCTGACTACATCTCCGACTGCATGTTCTGACTGCATGCTCTGACTGCATGTTCTGACTGCATGTTCTGACTGCATGTTCTGACTGCATGTTCTGACTGCATGCTCTGACTGCATGTTATGACTGCATGTTCTGACTGCATGTTCTGACTGCATGTTCTGACTGCATGCTCTGACTGCATGTTCTGACTGCATGCTCTGACTGCATGTTCTCATGTTCGGACTGCATGTTCTGACTACATACTCCGACTACATGCTCTGAGTACATGTTCTGACTGCATGCTCCGACTGCATGTTCTGACTGCATGCTCTGACTGCATGTTCTGACTGCATGTTCTGACTGCATGTTCTGACTGCATGCTCTGACTGCATGCTCTGACTGCATGTTCTGACTGCATGTTCTGACTGCATGTTCTGACTGCATGCTCTGACTGCATGTTCTGACTGCATGTTCTGACTGCATGCTCTGACTGCATGCTCTGACTGCATGTTCTGACTGCATGTTCTGACTGCATGTTCTGACTGCATGCTCTGACTGCATGTTCTGACTGCATGTTCTGACTGCATGTTCTGACTGCATGTTCTGACTGCATGTTCTGACTGCATGTTCTGACTGCATGTTATGACTGCATGCTCTGACTGCATGCTCTGACTGCATGTTCTGACTGCATGCTCCGACTGCATGTTCTGACTGCATGTTCTGACTGCATGTTCTGACTGCATGTTATGACTGCATGCTCTGACTGCATGCTCTGACTGCATGTTCTGACTGCATGCTCCGACTGCATGTTCTGACTGCATGCTCTGACTGCATGTTCTGACTGCATGTTCTCATGTTCGGACTGCATGTTCTGACTACATACTCCGACTACATGCTCTGAGTACATGTTCTGACTGCATGCTCTGACTGCATGTTCTGACTGCATGTTCTGACTGCATGTTCTGACTGCATGTTCTGACTGCATGTTCTGACTGCATGTTCTGACTGCATGTTATGACTGCATGCTCTGACTGCATGCTCTGACTGCATGTTCTGACTGCATGCTCCGACTGCATGTTCTGACTGCATGCTCTGACTGCATGTTCTGACTGCATGTTCTGACTGCATGCTCTGACTGCATGTTCTGACTGCATGTTCTGACTGCATGTTCTGACTGCATGCTCTGACTGCATGTTCTGACTGCATGTTCTGACTGCATGCTCTGACTGCATGTTCTGACTGCATGTTCTGACTGCATGTTCTGACTGCATGCTCTGACTGCATGTTCTGACTGCATGTTCTGACTGCATGCTCTGACTGCATGTTCTGACTGCATGTTCTGACTGCATGTTCTGACTGCATGCTCTGACTGCATGTTCTGACTGCATGTTCTGACTGCATGCTCTGACTGCATGTTCTGACTGCATGTTCTGACTGCATGTTCTGACTGCATGTTCTGACTGCATGCTCTGACTGCATGTTCTGACTGCATGCTCTGACTGCATGTTCTCATGTTCGGACTGCATGTTCTGACTGCATGCTCCGACTGCATGTTCTGACTGCATGCTCTGACTGCATGTTCTGACTGCATGCTCTGACTGCATGCTCTGACTGCATGTTCTGACTGCATGTTCTGACTGCATGTTCTGACTGCATGCTCTGACTGCATGTTCTGACTGCATGTTCTGACTGCATGCTCTGACTGCATGTTATGACTGCATGTTCTGACTGCATGTTCTGACTGCATGTTCTGACTGCATGCTCTGACTGCATGTTCTGACTGCATGCTCTGACTGCATGTTCTCATGTTCGGACTGCATGTTCTGACTACATACTCCGACTACATGCTCTGAGTACATGTTCTGACTGCATGCTCCGACTGCATGTTCTGACTGCATGCTCTGACTGCATGTTCTGACTGCATGTTCTGACTGCATGTTCTGACTGCATGCTCTGACTGCATGCTCTGACTGCATGTTCTGACTGCATGTTCTGACTGCATGTTCTGACTGCATGCTCTGACTGCATGTTCTGACTGCATGTTCTGACTGCATGCTCTGACTGCATGCTCTGACTGCATGTTCTGACTGCATGTTCTGACTGCATGTTCTGACTGCATGCTCTGACTGCATGTTCTGACTGCATGTTCTGACTGCATGTTCTGACTGCATGTTCTGACTGCATGTTCTGACTGCATGTTCTGACTGCATGTTATGACTGCATGCTCTGACTGCATGCTCTGACTGCATGCTCTGACTGCATGTTCTGACTGCATGTTCTGACTGCATGTTCTGACTGCATGTTCTGACTGCATGTTCTGACTGCATGTTATGACTGCATGCTCTGACTGCATGTTCTGACTGCATGCTCTGACTGCATGTTCTGACTGCATGTTCTGACTGCATGTTCTGACTGCATGTTCTGACTGCATGTTCTGACTGCATGTTCTGACTGCATGCTCCGACTGCATGTTCTGACTGCATGTTCTGACTGCATGTTCTGACTGCATGTTATGACTGCATGCTCTGACTGCATGCTCTGACTGCATGTTCTGACTGCATGCTCCGACTGCATGTTCTGACTGCATGCTCTGACTGCATGTTCTGACTGCATGTTCTCATGTTCGGACTGCATGTTCTGACTACATACTCCGACTACATGCTCTGAGTACATGTTCTGACTGCATGCTCTGACTGCATGTTCTGACTGCATGTTCTGACTGCATGTTCTGACTGCATGTTCTGACTGCATGTTCTGACTGCATGTTCTGACTGCATGTTATGACTGCATGCTCTGACTGCATGCTCTGACTGCATGTTCTGACTGCATGCTCCGACTGCATGTTCTGACTGCATGCTCTGACTGCATGTTCTGACTGCATGTTCTGACTGCATGCTCTGACTGCATGTTCTGACTGCATGTTCTGACTGCATGTTCTGACTGCATGCTCTGACTGCATGTTCTGACTGCATGTTCTGACTGCATGCTCTGACTGCATGTTCTGACTGCATGTTCTGACTGCATGTTCTGACTGCATGCTCTGACTGCATGTTCTGACTGCATGTTCTGACTGCATGCTCTGACTGCATGTTCTGACTGCATGTTCTGACTGCATGTTCTGACTGCATGCTCTGACTGCATGTTCTGACTGCATGTTCTGACTGCATGCTCTGACTGCATGTTCTGACTGCATGTTCTGACTGCATGTTCTGACTGCATGTTCTGACTGCATGCTCTGACTGCATGTTCTGACTGCATGCTCTGACTGCATGTTCTCATGTTCGGACTGCATGTTCTGACTGCATGCTCCGACTGCATGTTCTGACTGCATGCTCTGACTGCATGTTCTGACTGCATGCTCTGACTGCATGCTCTGACTGCATGTTCTGACTGCATGTTCTGACTGCATGTTCTGACTGCATGCTCTGACTGCATGTTCTGACTGCATGTTCTGACTGCATGCTCTGACTGCATGTTATGACTGCATGTTCTGACTGCATGTTCTGACTGCATGTTCTGACTGCATGCTCTGACTGCATGTTCTGACTGCATGTTCTGACTGCATGTTCTCATGTTCGGACTGCATGTTCTGACTACATACTCCGACTACATGCTCTGAGTACATGTTCTGACTGCATGCTCTGACTGCATGTTCTGACTGCATGTTCTGACTGCATGTTCTGACTGCATGTTCTGACTGCATGTTCTGACTGCATGTTCTGACTGCATGTTATGACTGCATGCTCTGACTGCATGCTCTGACTGCATGTTCTGACTGCATGCTCCGACTGCATGTTCTGACTGCATGCTCTGACTGCATGTTCTGACTGCATGTTCTGACTGCATGCTCTGACTGCATGTTCTGACTGCATGTTCTGACTGCATGTTCTGACTGCATGCTCTGACTGCATGTTCTGACTGCATGTTCTGACTGCATGCTCTGACTGCATGTTCTGACTGCATGTTCTGACTGCATGTTCTGACTGCATGCTCTGACTGCATGTTCTGACTGCATGTTCTGACTGCATGCTCTGACTGCATGTTCTGACTGCATGTTCTGACTGCATGTTCTGACTGCATGCTCTGACTGCATGTTCTGACTGCATGTTCTGACTGCATGCTCTGACTGCATGTTCTGACTGCATGTTCTGACTGCATGTTCTGACTGCATGTTCTGACTGCATGCTCTGACTGCATGTTCTGACTGCATGCTCTGACTGCATGTTCTCATGTTCGGACTGCATGTTCTGACTGCATGCTCCGACTGCATGTTCTGACTGCATGCTCTGACTGCATGTTCTGACTGCATGCTCTGACTGCATGCTCTGACTGCATGTTCTGACTGCATGTTCTGACTGCATGTTCTGACTGCATGCTCTGACTGCATGTTCTGACTGCATGTTCTGACTGCATGCTCTGACTGCATGTTATGACTGCATGTTCTGACTGCATGTTCTGACTGCATGTTCTGACTGCATGCTCTGACTGCATGTTCTGACTGCATGCTCTGACTGCATGTTCTCATGTTCGGACTGCATGTTCTGACTACATACTCCGACTACATGCTCTGAGTACATGTTCTGACTGCATGCTCCGACTGCATGTTCTGACTGCATGCTCTGACTGCATGTTCTGACTGCATGTTCTGACTGCATGTTCTGACTGCATGCTCTGACTGCATGCTCTGACTGCATGTTCTGACTGCATGTTCTGACTGCATGTTCTGACTGCATGCTCTGACTGCATGTTCTGACTGCATGTTCTGACTGCATGCTCTGACTGCATGCTCTGACTGCATGTTCTGACTGCATGTTCTGACTGCATGTTCTGACTGCATGCTCTGACTGCATGTTCTGACTGCATGCTCTGACTGCATGTTCTCATGTTCGGACTGCATGTTCTGACTACATACTCCGACTACATGCTCTGAGTACATGTTCTGACGGTTCCAAGGCTCTATAGGTAAGCATTGCATTATTTTTGGCACTTACCGTAAATCTGGAATATTTTGTGTTCCAAAATAATCCGCATCTTTTTGGTGCTGATATATTTTCGTGGAACTCTTGGTCGATCTTTTACTGGCACGACTGACCACGGGACAATATTGCAATGGCCTTCTGAAGAGAAACCTGCTGAAAAGCTATGGATAAGATTGCTAGGCCATTCTTGATAATGTTTCTAAAACAACGATTGAGGAATTGTGAAAGCCAAGAGATCACTACACAGCAGCTAGCATTGAAAAAACATGCTATTATCATTTTTGGTCTCACAGCTACACAGCAAATGGCCAAAGCTGCTATACGTCCAGCACTTCTATAGCTCTCCTCCGCTGCGTCTGCACCAGTCACACCTAATGCATAGTCTTACCCATCTTATACCTACCGGTATACGCTAAAAAAAAGAAAAAAGTTAGGACTATATACATTTTTTTTACTAACAAAGAAAAAATTCCAGATTTACAGTACATGTATGCGCAAAGTTAGTTTGTGGTCTAATTTATATAAATGGCTTCCATTTTACGCTAATTGGACTCTATTGCACTTGTTAATATGTTAGTGCTAATAGAACTGGCTAGAGTATTATGCTTTTGTACCTGTAATCGTCCACCTCTGGGTTGGTCTCCAATTCTGCTCTCCAGGCTGGGTCCCCATATAATACCACAATATCTCTGTCGTATACTAAGCCACTGCACTCTCGTGATGCACAGGCCACCCCGCTGGCCAATGTATCAAAACACTTTCCATAAACAGCCTGGTGGTCCATCACCCTCGTCTCCAAGTGCTCCCTGAATCTAGTGTAGAGTAGGTGAAGGAGTGCTTGCTGATTGGCAAAGAAAGACTCGACCAAGCTTTTGGTTCCAGGGTTATTGATGAAGTATTTGTTGACGCCCCAGCCTCCGTAACCAAACCACGTCGGTTCCACGTAGCCAACCATCTGGATGACGTTTCCTGAGTGCATCCAGCCCAATGCCATGCAGTCTCTGTCCGCTATGTGGGCCACAAGGCAGTTGCCGGAGGCACAGAGGATCTTGGGGGTTTTACTCCGACAAATATCAACACACCCTCCCGCAACCGTTGATCCAGTGAGCTGCCCCTCAGCACTATGAAAGGTACCTCCCTCAAAGGTGTACGTGATCTTCCATTTTCTTTCGGTCGCATGTCCACTGGATACGATCATATCCACCCCTTTCTCCACCGGGTGGTTCTTGTCCCAAAATATCCGCTCACTACCGATTTCCTGTGCAATGAGCTCAGTGGTATCATCTGGGCACTGCTCCTTCACACACTGTTCATTATCAGGTAACTTTCGGTAAGAAACGCCTTGTTTGCATTCAGAAAACCACATCCCAGCTTTGAACTTTTCCAAGTCCACAGGACAATTGGCGATGACACGTCGTACAGTAAGGTATTTGTGGTCCAAAGCAGCCAGGACATCATCTTCACAGAAGCCTGTCAATATCCCCCAAATGGTGTCAGAATACGGGTGACTTGGATCTAGCTCTCTAGTGAGTCCGTTCACATCGCGAATAAAGCTTTTGCTGCACTCTGAAAAGTGCGCCAAGAAACAGCTGAAATGTGGCCTCAACTGGGAAAGTTGCGCTAGAGAAGAGCGCACACCAAACGCGGAAGTGAAGTTACAGTCATCTTTACTTTCAGACGTTGTACGAGAGACCTCGTACAAGATGACATGTACTCTTCCAGGCCACTGTGCTTCGTACTTACCCTTCAGTTTCGCTAAAGTCCTGGGCCAGAGGAGGGCCGTGTGGCTACTGCACACCACCGCGTACATAACGGTTGGCATCTCGCTTGCAACCATACCCAATTAAAAAAATTAATCACTTCCTGGATGAGTTATCTGCTGTGCTCTGTGGTAGTGGTATAATCTTGTGGTCACGATTTTGGCCCATTCGCCGTATGAACGCATTCAAAAGGTAGAAGATCTCTTGGTGTGCTGTATAGCTAACTATCAAGACTGCGGCCCAAGGGTGGTCCACCTCAAAATCATGAAAAGTGTGGCTCCTGATTGGAAAGTGCTATATAGACTCGGGTTTGAAAAAAATCTCCTTCAAGCACGAGAGCTTTAATGAAAACACTCACCTAGAGCAGCTAGCCACAGGTATATACTAGCACTTTCCAATCGGGAGCCACACTAGCAGTAAATTCTGGCATTCAAGGTACCACACTTCGGCTGCCGCTAACTTCGGCATAGTTATATTGATATTGATATTGATATTGATATTGAGATATTGATATTGATATTGAGATATAATTCTAGAGACACTTTCACATGTGTATGTATAGAATATATGTATGTATAGAATATAGGATGGAGACACAACATTATATTGTTACTGCTGGATGGCAAGGTGACGATACAATTTATACTTAAAAGATTTCAAAGAGGTTGAACTCCTGATCAAGTTTGGTAAGGAGTTCCAGTCAGAGATTACTCTACAATTGAAAAAGTATTTTCTTAAGTCTAATCTCGATCTAGGTACAGTGAGGTGTCCACTCTGAGCACATCGGGTGTTGACACTATGCTTATCGGTCACATATGAGAAAAGGCTCTCTATATATATATAGCTGTGGAACTTTCTTAGCACACAGAGATAACTTCGGCATAGTTATATTTATATATATATTGCTGTGGAACTTTCTTTTAGAGAGCACACAGATAACTTCGGCATAGTTTTATATAATTATATAGCTGTGGAACTTTCTTTTAGAGAGCACACAAAGATAACTTCGGCATAGTTATATTTATATATATATAGCTGTGGAACTTTCTTTTAGAGAGCACACAGAGATAACTTCGGCATAGTTTTATATATATAGCTGTGGAACTTTCTTTTAGAGAGCACACAGAGATAACTTCGGCATAGTTTTATATATATAGCTGTGGAACTTTCTTTTAGAGAGCACACAGAGATAACTTCGGCATAGTTTTATATATATAGCTGTGGAACTTTCTTAGCACACAGAGATAACTTCGGCATAGTTATATTTATATATATATTGCTGTGGAACTTTCTTTTAGAGAGCACACAGAGATAACTTCGGCATAGTTTTATATATATAGCTGTGGAACTTTCTTTTAGAGAGCACACAGAGATAACTTCGGCATAGTTTTATATATATAGCTGTGGAACTTTCTTAGATAACTTCGGCATAGTTATATTTATATATATATTGCTGTGGAACTTTCTTTTTAGAGAGCACACAGAGATAACTTTGGCATAGTTTTATATATATTGCTGTGGAACTTTCTTTTAGAGAGCACACAGATAACTTCGGCATAGTTTTATATATATATAGCTGTGGAACTTTCTTTTAGAGAGCACACAGAGATAACTTCGGCATAGTTTTATATATATTGCTGTGGAACTTTCTTTTAGAGAGCACACAGAGATAACTTCGGCATAGTTATATTTATATTGCTGTGGAACTTTCTTTTAGAGAGCACACAGAGATAACTTCGGCATAGTTTTATATATATAGCTATGGAACTTTGTTAGCACACAGAGATAACTTCGGCACAGTTATATTTATATATATATAGCTGTGGAACTTTCTTAGCATCAAATGAGAGCACACAGAGATAACTTCGGCATAGCTGTGGAACTTTCTTAGAGAGCACACAGAGATAACTTCTGGCATAGTTATATATATATAGCTGTGGAACTTTCTTAGCATCAAATGAGAGAACACAGAGATAACTTCGGCATAGTTATATATAGCTGTGGAGCATCAAATGAGAGCACACAGAGATACAAGTTCATATAGTCAAGTGTGCTGAATCTAGGGAGCTTCTAAAGTCATAATCACAAGATTGTTTGGGTTTTTTAATGTTACATGCCAGGCATATCCACTTGCTCATCTCAAGCAGCTGGAGGAATGTTATCCATGGTCCATGCCAGGCACATCTACTTCGCATCTCAAGCAGCTGGAGCAATGTTATCCATAGTCCATACCAGGTAGCAACAGTGAGAGGTGGAATCATCTATACATGTGGCCACTGCTACACTTGCCTTTCACAAGGGTGGCAGGATTCCCAAAGGTTGTAAGGTGATGGTCCTGTACGAGTAACTACCACCCGGGGTTCTTAAATATTGACGAGGCAGCAAAGTAGCAGTATTCAAGTAACCTGCTAGAGATGGGAGATGTGGGCATTCCACCATCTGCAGAGGGCAGTGAGGCTCCCCAATACCATTGCATCATTAGTGTACCAAGTTTGATTGATTCGAGGGCATTATGTTCCCAATCAACCTTCAAGAGCAGTTCTTCCTAATGATTACAACAGCAAGACACCAGTGTGTAGCACGGTGAACTCATGCTCACAATTGGATTGCTTACACAGGGCACAGGCAATTCTTAATTTATTTGTCACACACTCGTCTAGCAAGTATATATATATATTCATGTACCATTAGCGAGTTCAAAGTCTCTATTTTACTACACAAAATGTTTAGTCTAACAAGTTTCCCCAAGTTCAAGTATTGGATCAGAAGTCCCGGTCGTCTCCCTTGAGGATAGCCTCGAAGGAGAAAGGTTTGAACATGTAGCCATTGCCACTATAGAACTTGTTCTGGAACTCCACCCAGTGCAGCCTGAGGGCATGGAGGAAGGCAGACAAACCCTCCATCACCAGCAGGATACCGATGGTCAGGACTATTAGTGAGGGGAGGAGGAGGAAGAGGAGAAATCGGAACAACATGAAGTGGCAGAAGGGAGAAAACATCCAAGGCAAAGGAGAGCAAATGGAGAGAGAAAGAAATGGTGATAGGAAAGAGTGCACGTAACAGGTATAATAGAAGAGAGAAATGGACCATACGTGGGGCAACAGTTACTCATTTATGAAGACTGACCTGCCCAGAATGCAAAGAGACCAAACATCATGATGGCCCCAACTTTTGGACCCAAACTTTCCTTTTGAGCCTGAGAAACAGCCATGGACAGTACCATGGTCCACAACACCTCAGACAGCTCTACAGAAAGACAGGGCATGCATGGATATACAAACCAATATGAATAGCTAGTAAATCATGAGCAGATGAGCCGTAACACCCCCTATATGGGATGGAAACTCCACCCCCAAAACTCACATAGGCAGATTGTAGCTGCCTAAATTGTGGTTTCGACCTCTATTAGCCTCCCACTCCCAGTGTGCCTTAAATCAATCCTTCGCTTAACTCTTTTCCCGGTATAAGCGCCATATGGCGTAATTGCTTTTGAAAAATCATTAAAAATCAATCATTGGGTTGTTTTGCAAAACAAAAATATCATAAAATAGCGCTATTCTAAGTGCAGCTACATTCAAAATTATACGGCAATAGTGCCATGGTAACTAGGGAAATCCCGCCGTAAAGTTCAAGGGGTCAATTCTGCCATAGAATTTAAAATGGTGGAAAGGCTATCTTTTGATGAGGTGCTCACAGCGGTCCTGGACGACAACTTCGGGTTATCTGACGATGAATGTGAGGAAGGGGAGAGGGAAGCTATCTATGCCTACCGTGGACAGCCCATTTGGATCGTCACCAAGTAGAGCTACTCGGCAGAGACTTTTCCAATATAAATCATGGCAGTATGGACAAAGCTATGGCTGTTGGAGGCGAAGGCATTGATCCTGGCAGTCCTCCTGGTAAGTCGATGAACTTTGCTAGCTATATATAAAGCCTGATAGTCTGGGAGCTGGCCAAATCATGGTGTTAGCTACACCTGTGTAATAGCCTACTTTCCTTTATAGTTCTAGCTGTACCTGATTCCTTGACTTGTCTAATAAGTTGACGAATAACAACTCTATCATGTTCAGGTTTGATGGAGCAAGTGATGGACCATGACAGGGATAATACCATGGCACAGCTTCCCCACGTTCAGATGAGTTCTGATAAAAGATAGTGATGCAAACACACCTACCCCACTCTCTTCATCCATACTGCACGAGGATGCTCGTCTTGTAGACCTACACGAGGACGTACTTTTCTCAGAAGTAGGAGAGTCCAACTCTCCCCCTTACCTTCATCCAGTTCTAGTCTTACTGCACGAGGACACTTGTATATCAGACTATGAGTATGTCATTACAGAGTATTGTATTGTATAATTTCTCTTTGATTCTGTGTACATTGTATCAATATTATTGGTTATGGGAATTGTATCAATAATATTGGTGGGAATTCTATACAGTAGAAATTATGTCCTCTCTGTTATAGTAAGGCAAACGTCTGTCATACCACAGCATATCTCAGTTGTTGGCTGAAAATAGAATGATATTTATAATCTACAATACAATAATATACAATTTTAATATATTTTTAATTAAATTATTAAACATAATGATATTCATACACGTGTGGTTTGGTTACCTAGCAACATGAATTGACCATAATAATGTCCAACTGTAGAGCTATCTTGTGGTATATGGTTGCTAGGGAGTATTGTTAACCTCTGATGATTTAATATCAATTTATTTGTACGTAATGGTAATTTTTCTTCTTTTTCCAAATAAACTCACCGGGAGAAGAGTTAAGTAGCTAACCGGCAGACCCCCCAAAACAACAAAAATGCAGAAAAGTGTGATAACGTTTCTCTAATTTACATACTTCACAACTTGCACACATACGGAACATTTTTTTTAAACATCGAGAGAGTAAAAATTCAAGTTGATTATCGAAAAGGTCATCGTAATTTTTCCCCCCTGCGGTTCAAACACGCAAACAACTATACTTATGTTTCTCAATTGCTGAAGAGGAATGGGTAAGGCTTTCCATCAATGACATAATCTAGCTAGCTCATGCACTGGTTCATCAATGACATAATCTAGTAGCTAGCTCATGCGTTCATCAATGACATAATCTAGTAGCTAGCTCATGCACTGTTTCATCAATGACATAATCTAGTAGCTAGCTCATGCAGTGTTTCATCAATGACATAATCTAGTAGCTAGCTCATGCACTGTTTCATCAATGACATAATCTAGTAGCTAGCTCATGCACTGTTTCATCAATGACATAATCTAGTAGCTAGCTCATGCAGTGTTTCATCAATGACATAATCTAGTAGCTAGCTCATGTACTGTTCCCATCAATGACATAATCTAGTAGCTAGCTCATGCACTGTTTCATCAATGACATAATCTAGTAGCTAGCTCATGCAGTGTTTCATCAATGACATAATCTAGTAGCTAGCTCATGCACTGTTTCATCAATGACATAATCTAGTAGCTAGCTCATGCAGTGTTTCATCAATGACATAATCTAGTAGCTAGCTCATGCAGTGTTTCATCAATGACATAATCTAGTAGCTAGCTCATGCAGTGTTTCATCAATGACATAATCTAGTAGCTAGCTCATGCAGTGTTTCATCAATGACATAATCTAGTAGCTAGCTCATGCAGTGTTTCATCAATGACATAATCTAGTAGCTAGCTCATACAGTGTTTCATCAATGACATAATCTAGTAGCTAGCTCATGTACTGTTTCATCAATGACATAATCTAGTAGCTAGCTCATGCACAGTTTCATCAATGACATAATCTAGTAGCTAGCTCATGCAGTGTTTCATCAATGACATAATCTAGTAGCTAGCTCATGTACTGTTTCATCAATGACATAATCTAGTAGCTAGCTCATGCACTGTTTCATCAATGACATAATCTAGTAGCTCATGTACTGTTTCATCAATGACATAATCTAGTAGCTAGCTCATGATGCACTGTTTCATCAATGACATAATCTAGTAGCTAGCTCATGCACTGTTTCATCAATGACATAATCTAGTAGCTAGCTCATGCACTGGTTCATCAATGACATAATCTAGTAGCTAGCTCATGCAGTGTTTCATCAATGACATAATCTAGTAGCTAGCTCATGCAGTGTTTCATCAATGACATAATCTAGTAGCTAGCTCATGCAGTGTTTCATCAATGACATAATCTAGTAGCTAGCTCATGCAGTGTTTCATCAATGACATAATCTAGTAGCTAGCTCATGCAGTGTTTCATCAATGACATAATCTAGTAGCTAGCTCATGTACTGTTTCATCAATGACATAATCTAGTAGCTAGCTCATGCACTGTTTCATCAATGACATAATCTAGTAGCTAGCTCATGCAGTGTTTCATCAATGACATAATCTAGTAGCTAGCTCATGTACTGTTTCATCAATGACATAATCTAGTAGCTAGCTCATGTACTGTTTCATCAATGACATAATCTAGTAGCTAGCTCATGCAGTGGTTCATCAATGACATAATCTAGTAGCTAGCTCATGCAGTGTTTCATCAATGACATAATCTAGTAGCTAGCTCATGCACTGGTTCATCAATGACATAATCTAGTAGCTAGCTCATGCAGTGTTTCATCAATGACATAATCTAGTAGCTAGCTCATGCACTGTTTCATCAATGACATAATCTAGTAGCTAGCTCATGCAGTGTTTCATCAATGACATAATCTAGTAGCTAGCTCATGCAGTGGTTCATCAATGACATAATCTAGTAGCTAGTTCATGTACTGTTTCATCAATGACATAATCTAGTAGCTAGCTCATGCACTGTTTCATCAATGACATAATCTAGTAGCTAGCTCATGCAGTGTTTCATCAATGACATAATCTAGTAGCTAGCTCATGCACTGTTTCATCAATGACATAATCTAGTAGCTAGCTCATGTAGTGGTTCATCAATGACATAATCTAGTAGCCACTGTTTCATCAATGACATAATCTAGTAGCTAGCTCATGCAGTGGTTCATCAATGACATAATCTAGTAGCTAGCTCATGCAGTGGTTCATCAATGACATAATCTAGTAGCCACTGTTTCATCAATGACATAATCTAGTAGCTACGTAGCTCATGTACTGTTTCATCAATGACATAATCTAGTAGCTAGCTCATGTACTGTTTCATCAATGACATAATCTAGTAGCTAGCTCATGCACAGTTTCATCAATGACATAATCTAGTAGCTAGCTCATGCAGTGTTTCATCAATGACATAATCTAGTAGCTAGCTCATGTACTGTTTCATCAATGACATAATCTAGTAGCTAGCTCATGCACTGTTTCATCAATGACATAATCTAGTAGCTCATGTACTGTTTCATCAATGACATAATCTAGTAGCTAGCTCATGATGCACTGTTTCATCAATGACATAATCTAGTAGCTAGCTCATGCACTGTTTCATCAATGACATAATCTAGTAGCTAGCTCATGCACTGGTTCATCAATGACATAATCTAGTAGCTAGCTCATGCAGTGTTTCATCAATGACATAATCTAGTAGCTAGCTCATGCAGTGTTTCATCAATGACATAATCTAGTAGCTAGCTCATGCAGTGTTTCATCAATGACATAATCTAGTAGCTAGCTCATGCAGTGTTTCATCAATGACATAATCTAGTAGCTAGCTCATGCAGTGTTTCATCAATGACATAATCTAGTAGCTAGCTCATGCAGTGTTTCATCAATGACATAATCTAGTAGCTAGCTCATGTACTGTTTCATCAATGACATAATCTAGTAGCTAGCTCATGCACTGTTTCATCAATGACATAATCTAGTAGCTAGCTCATGCAGTGTTTCATCAATGACATAATCTAGTAGCTAGCTCATGTACTGTTTCATCAATGACATAATCTAGTAGCTAGCTCATGTACTGTTTCATCAATGACATAATCTAGTAGCTAGCTCATGCAGTGGTTCATCAATGACATAATCTAGTAGCTAGCTCATGCAGTGTTTCATCAATGACATAATCTAGTAGCTAGCTCATGCACTGGTTCATCAATGACATAATCTAGTAGCTAGCTCATGCAGTGTTTCATCAATGACATAATCTAGTAGCTAGCTCATGCACTGTTTCATCAATGACATAATCTAGTAGCTAGCTCATGCAGTTTTTCATCAATGACATAATCTAGTAGCTAGCTCATGCAGTGGTTCATCAATGACATAATCTAGTAGCTAGTTCATGTACTGTTTCATCAATGACATAATCTAGTAGCTAGCTCATGCACTGTTTCATCAATGACATAATCTAGTAGCTAGCTCATGCAGTGTTTCATCAATGACATAATCTAGTAGCTAGCTCATGCACTGTTTCATCAATGACATAATCTAGTAGCTAGCTCATGTAGTGGTTCATCAATGACATAATCTAGTAGCCACTGTTTCATCAATGACATAATCTAGTAGCTAGCTCATGCAGTGGTTCATCAATGACATAATCTAGTAGCTAGCTCATGCAGTGGTTCATCAATGACATAATCTAGTAGCCACTGTTTCATCAATGACATAATCTAGTAGCTAGCTCATGTACTGTTTCATCAATGACATAATCTAGTAGCTAGCTCATGCAGTGGTTCATCAATGACATAATCTAGTAGCTAGCTCATGCACTGTTTCATCAATGACATAATCTAGTAGCTAGCTCATGCAGTGTTTCATCAATGACATAATCTAGTAGCTAGCTCATGCAGTGGTTCATCAATGACATAATCTAGTAGCTAGCTCATGCACTGGTTCATCAATGACATAATCTAGTAGCTAGCTCATGACTGTTTCATCAATGACATAATCTAGTAGCTAGCTCATGCACTGTTTCATCAATGACATAATCTAGTAGCTAGCTCATGCACTGTTTCATCAATGACATAATCTAGCTAGGTCATGCACTGTTTCATCAATGACATAATCTAGTAGCTAGCTCATGACTGTTTCATCAATGACATAATCTAGTAGCTAGCTCATGTACTGTTTCATCAATGACATAATCTAGTAGCTAGCTCATGCAGTGTTTCATCAATGACATAATCTAGTAGCTAGCTCATGCACTGTTTCATCAATGACATAATCTAGTAGCTAGCTCATGTAGTGTTTCATCAATGACATAATCTAGTAGCTAGCTCATGCAGTGTTTCATCAATGACATAATCTAGTAGCTAGCTCATGCAGTGGTTCATCAATGACATAATCTAGTAGC
Organism: Cladorhizidae sp. MBARI D1340-BT2; assembly: GCA_028752905.1. Taxonomy (NCBI): domain Eukaryota; kingdom Metazoa; phylum Porifera; class Demospongiae; order Poecilosclerida; family Cladorhizidae; species Cladorhizidae sp. MBARI D1340-BT2. The sequence continues at coordinate 14,280,830 of JAQNBH010000007.1, read as the reverse complement.
TAGCTCATGCAGTGGTTCATCAATGACATAATCTAGTAGCTACTCATGCACTGTTTCATCAATGACATAATCTAGTAGCTAGCTCATGCAGTGTTTCATCAATGACATAATCTAGTAGCTAGCTCATGCAGTGTTTCATCAATGACATAATCTAGTAGCTAGCTCATGCACTGTTTCATCATTAGAACAGACCAGGTCCACATTCTCCAAATCACGACTCGAGCTGCTCTAACAAACAAGAACAATGATGCTTCTGTTCGTTTGTTTTTTAAAAGCCACTATATTGAAAGATGGGAAACACGAGCTAAATTTATGTACATGTACACCCATCACTGTAACGACTGGTGGACAGTACACCCATCCCTATAATGATCGGTGTACATGTACACCCATCACTATAATGACTGGTGTACAGTACACCCATCCCTATAATGATTGGTGTTACAGTACACCCATCCCTATAATGATGGGTGTACATGTACACCCATCACTATAACTGACTGGTGGACAGTACACCCATCCCTATAATGATTGGTGTACAGTACACCCATCCCTATAATGATCGGTGTACATGTACACCCATCACTATAATGACTGGTGTACAGTACACCCATCCCTATAATGATCGGTGTACATGTACACCCATCACTATAATGACTGGTGTACAGTACACCCATCCCTATAATGATTGGTGTTACAGTACACCCATCCCTATAATGATGGGTGTACATGTACACCCATCACTATAACTGACTGGTGGACAGTACACCCATCCCTATAATGATTGGTGTACAGTACACCCATCTCTATAAGGATCAGTGTTGTATACAGGGCACCCATCACTATAATGATTGGTGTACATGACACCCATTACTAGGTCAGAGTACAGTACACCCTCGCTTATCCAAATGCTCGGATTATCTGAACCCAGTAAAACAATTAAACATGGTAATGATCAAGTTAGGAAAAACACTAGTTGGGTGTGGCAGCTAGGATTTGAAAGCATAGTCAGTTAACTATGGCCAGCAAAAGAAAGAGAGGCAAGATATCCACTCAAGGGGGAAGGTGGGGAGAAACGATATCATCTTTTACAAAGCATTAAGAAAGAACTTGGTTCTGACTTTGGAACTCCATAAATTCTGCACACTTCACTACACTTCACTATACGGACTTGATATATATACTATATCTGTGTGCTATCTATTGATGCTAAAACTGTTACATAGGTATATATAACCGTACCAAAGTTATATGCACTAAGTTGGGGGTCTCAAAACCTACAATTAATTTTCAACCGCTGGCTTGACCAAGTACTTACGTTTTGGCCCCTAATGAACACTCATGCAATAGGGCTTCCTCTAGCCACTGGTAGTAATATCAACCATCCAATCAGGAGCCAGAACTGCAGAAAATTGATGCATGCAGGTTTTGAGGACTCACTTTGACTGCATGTAAGTTTAGCATGGCTGTGCAACAGTTTTTTTGCATCAAACAAGAGCACACAGAGAGAGAAGCTTTTGAGACATACAGTATATCAAGTTCATAGAGAAGTATGTAGAATCTATGGAGCTCCAAAGTCATAACAACAGGGTTGTTTTTTCAAATATCTTGTAAAAAAAAAAGGTATCATCCTCCTCAAGCTGGACTCGGAGTTCAAGTTGTAAAGTCACGTGCCTTGCTAAAGATGACCAGCTGGAAAATGCTCTCTATATCTTTGGTTCATTCAGAAAAGGGGCAAGGCACTCCAGTTAGTGGACCACTGCCAAGAGAGAAGGCAACAGAATTCCATGAAAATCTGTCCACACGAGAGAGAATCAAATGCACCCCATTATTTACTGGCAGTGCAGGCTGGCTATGGCAGTTTTGTAAATAAGTGACATGCATTTGTGAGCTTTCTCTTCAAGAGAAGTTGTGAATGCTACTGAGCCTTTTAAAAAGATGCAGGAAATGATGCAGGAAATGATGGAAGGTGAATCACTGACTGTTGACAAGCTGATGAAACAGGCTTGTGATAAGATATGCTACCAGAAGAAAAAAGTTGCTGGATCAAGTGAGCTAGTGGAATGAAGATGCAGAAATATCAAGTGACTATCACGATTAGTACTCCAGGTACAAACAGCAGAAGGAGGCAACCCCCACAACACAGTCATGATAGAGGCATGGTGACCTGAAGCAAACAACTCTTGGATCTTCTTTTAGTACTTAGTTGTATGTACAGTCCTAACCTAGTTGGGATGAAGAATTGCTTATACACAATATGTAGAACACAACTGTAAATGAAAGTAAATAGATGGATGTGCGTAAGACAGCATGGCAGTTACTGAGGGCACAGATGCTTCTCCTCCTAGGCCAGCAAATAAGCTGCTTGGCCAAGATCCTGCAGATATAAATCTTGACAAACAGGGGTTCAGCATTTTAATTAAATTCAGGGGTAAATAATGATTTTATGCCCCCACCCCACCCACTCCCACTAGTATTCTAATTGTCCTCCTTATAAGAACTACGGTGAGTCCTAATGAATTCAGATTTTGTGATGGTTTTCTGTATATGATATTAAATGGTAAAGGGTCATCTAACTGGTTCTGGTCTACATGGACACACTCGTTTCCAATACAGTCAGTCACGTTTGAATATTTTGCTCTTGTTCATATACATAGGGAAGGTCAATTCTAACCACACTATGACAATGGCTACCTAGGTAATGGATTTAGGCAACTCAGAGATGATAAGTCAATGTGAACCGAGTTAATTTGAAGCAAGTTGTAGTGCACACTTTGTGTGTGCAGGGTTTCACTTAGGGGGGCGGGGGAACCTTTTTGCCCCCCCCCCCCCCCCTTGGAAATTGTATTATTAAAATTCATTAGAAACTTTGTCACATTTTTAACCATCATGCCCCCCCCCCCTTTAATATCCAGATTCCTCCAGTTGCCCCCCCCCCCCCCCCTTGGACAATTTTCTAAATGAAACCCTGTTGTGTGTGTGTGTGGTGGTGGGGGGTTTAGTACTGATAGCCAGGAATAATGCACACGGAATAATTTCGTCATTTCCCCCTCCCATTCAAGAAGGAAGTCCACAACTTATTGGTCCATCCTGACTGACTTGGGGTGGGGAGATTCCTCTCCTCTATCGCTTCCAAAGGGAAACTAGCACACGTAGTGTGAGGTTGCTAGGCTATCAGATCACCTCTTGAAGCTAGCTCTCCTCTCTGGTGTGTGCACAACCAAATATTAACCAAATACCTCACTTCTCATTAACCATAGAACACGATGCACTGGAAAACTCTTTTATTTTTGTAGGCTAGTGAGACTGTGAAATCTATCAACAATGAGGATGCCAGATTAACGGTACCATGCTGTTCTCATACCTGCATGAGCCAGGCTCAGTGCCCAGAGACGGAGGTAGGAGGCAGTGTTGGAGATGGTGCCCAGACAGTACTCTATGGTGTGGATGGACTGGTGCACAAACGTCTCGGTAAAGTCAAACTAGAGACAAGAATGGTGGTGGGGAGGAATGACAAGGGGAGCGAGAGAAGAAGTGGGTCATGATTGGGAAGAAAGAGCCAGCCCAAGAGTGTGGGGAAGAGAAAGAAACAGGGAGGAGATACTGTAGTTTGGGATATTTCGTTGCTAAAATCATTATCATGGGCGGAGTCATGGGCGGAGTCTACCATGTAAAAAAATCTCTGCGAAAATTTACGATAATGAATAACTTAAAAAATATATGGAAAGAACACATGCACCATGTGTACCTCACAGTAGTTCTTCCTGTTCTTATAACTGTGCCATCTCTGTCAGAGCCCGAGTTGTGCCATCACTGTCAGAGCCCGAGTTGTGCCATCACTGTCAGAGCCCGAGTTGTGCCATCTCTGTCAGAGCCCGAGTTGTGCCATCACTGTCAGAGCCAGAGTTTGCTAGGGCTGTGCCATCACTGTCAGAGCCAGAGTTGTGCCATCACTGTCAGAGCCAGAGTTTGCTAGGGCTGTGCCATCACTGTCAGAGCCAGAGTTTGCTAGGGCTGTCAGAGCCAGAGTTTGCTAGGGCTGTGCCATCACTGTCAGAGCCAGAGTTGTGCCATCACTGTCAGAGCCAGAGTTTGCTAGGGCTGTGCCATCACTGTCAGAGCCAGAGTTTGCTAGGGCTGTGCCATCACTGTCAGAGCCAGAGTTTGCTAGAGCTGTGCCATCATTATCAGAGCCAGAGTTTGCTAGGGCTGTGCCATCACTGTCAGAGCCAGAGTTTGCTAGGGCTGTGCCATCACTGTCAGAGCCAGAGTTTGCTAGGGCTGTGCCATCACTGTCAGAGCCAGAGTTTGCTAGGGCTGTGCCATCACTGTCAGAGCCAGAGTTTGCTAGGGCTGTGCCATCACTGTCAGAGCCAGAGTTGTGCCATCACTGTCAGAGCCAGAGTTTGCTAGGGCTGTGCCATCACTGTCAGAGCCAGAGTTTGCTAGGGCTGTGCCATCACTGTCAGAGCCAGAGTTTGCTAGGGCTGTGCCATCACTGTCAGAGCCAGAGTTTGCTAGGGCTGTGCCATCACTGTCAGAGCCAGAGTTTGCTAGGGCTGTGCCATCACTGTCAGAGCCAGAGTTTGCTAGGGCTGTGCCATCACTGTCAGAGCCAGAGTTTGCTAGGGCTGTGCCATCACTGTCAGAGCCAGAGTTTGCTAGGGCTGTGCCATCACTGTCAGAGCCAGAGTTTGCTAGGGCTGTGCCATCACTGTCAGAGCCAGTTTGCTAGGGCTGTGCCATCACTGTCAGAGCCCGAGTTGTGCCATCACTGTCAGAGCCCGAGTTGTGCCATCAATGTCAGAGCCAGAGTTTGCTAGGGCTGTGCCATCACTGTCAGAGCCAGAGTTGTGCCATCACTGTCAGAGCCAGAGTTTGCTAGGGCTGTGCCATCACTGTCAGAGCCAGAGTTTGCTAGGGCTGTGCCATCACTGTCAGAGCCAGAGTTTGCTAGGGCTGTGCCATCACTGTCAGAGCCAGAGTTTGCTAGGGCTGTGCCATCACTGTCAGAGCCAGAGTTTGCTAGGGCTGTGCCATCACTGTCAGAGCCAGAGTTTGCTAGGGCTGTGCCATCACTGTCAGAGCCAGAGTTGTGCCATCACTGTCAGAGCCAGAGTTTGCTAGGGCTGTGCCATCACTGTCAGAGCCAGAGTTTGCTAGGGCTGTGCCATCACTGTCAGAGCCAGAGTTGTGCCGTCACTGTCAGAGCCCGAGTTGTGCCATCACTGTCAGAGCCAGAGTTTGCTAGGGCTGTGCCATCACTGTCAGAGCCAGAGTTGTGCCATCACTGTCAGAGCCAGAGTTTGCTAGGGCTGTGCCATCACTGTCAGAGCCAGAGTTTGCTAGGGCTGTGCCATCACTGTCAGAGCCAGAGTTTGCTAGGGCTGTTCCATCACTGTCAGAGCCAGAGTTTGCTAGGGCTGTGCCATCACTGTCAGAGCCAGAGTTTGCTAGGGCTGTGCGGCCGGAGTTTGCTACATCTGTGTCATCACTGTCAGAGCCAGAGTTGGCTAGGGCTATGTCATCACTGTCAGAGCCAGAGTTTGCTAGGGCTGTGCGGCCGGAGTTTACTACATCTGTGTCATCACTGTCAAAGCCAGAGTTTGCTACAGCTGTGCTATCACTGTCAGAGCCAGAGTTTGCTAGGGCTGTGTCATCACTGTCAGAGCCAGAGTTTGCTAGGGCTGTGTCATCACTGTCAGAGCCAGAGTTTGCTACAGCTGTGCTATCACTGTCAGAGCCAGAGTTTGCTAGGGCTGTGTCATCACTGTCAGAGCCAGTTTGCGAGGGCTGTGGCATCACTGTCAGAGTCTGTTTTTGCTCTTTGCAGTACTTTGAGCTAAAAAAATTACTACCCGATCCTCCAAACCCCGCCATGAACATCGCTTCGCTTACAGGCCATAGCAGTAGCTCATCGAGAGGTTGAGAGAGAATAACACTGTCCTGACTGCTACTGCATACCTGTTATTACTCATCGGGTTCTCGTCCACATGGCTAGAGCTCTCCAATGGCTGCCTCCCAGATGTGGCAGTAGACATGATAGTCACAAATGCAGCAGGTTCTTTTCTAACACGTCCATCTCTTAGCCACGTGCTATCTAACATATCATCTCTTAGCCAAGTGCTTTCTATCACGTCCATCTCTTAGCCAAGTGCTTTCTATCACCTCCATCTCTTAGCCAAGTGCTTTCTATCACCTCCATCTCTTAGCCAAGTGCTTTCTAGCACGTCCATCTCTTAGCCAAGTGCTTTCCATCACGTCCATCTCTTAGCCAAGTGCTTTCTATCACGTCCATTTCTTAGCCAAGTGCTTTCTAACACGTCCATCTCTTAGCCAAGTGCTTTCTATCACGACCATCTCTTAGCCAAGTGCTTTCTATCACGTCCATCTCTTAGCCAAGTGCTTTCTATCACATCCATCTCTTTGCCAAGTGCTTTCTATCACCTCCATCTCTTTGCCAAGTGCTTTCTATCACGTCCATCTCTTAGCCAAGTGCTTTCTATCACGTCCATTTCTTAGCTAGTTCTTCTGTTGAAACGGTCAACATTAGTATTAAAAATGTTATTTTTCCGTGCATCATTTTGTTGTGGGCAAGCAAAATTTGGCACAACAAAATTTATACTCGTTTTATTTTTATGAGTTATATTTTCCCCAAACTACAGTAGACATGCAGAAGCAAGGCATAATATAAGATGGGGGTGGGGGAATGCTTCTCCAAACACCACAGACGACAAACTGCGACAACTAATTAACATTAAACACACCTCCTCTTGTTTTTCTTCATGGTCGGCAGAGTTCAGCCCTGCCCTTTCACTCCTGTCGTCATGGTGAATGACCTGCTCCTCCTCGGAGGTAGCGGAGTCCATGTTTGCCACGTGGTATGTTTCAGTAGTACGATGATAGCCCTGAAACAAGGTTTGACATGGGAGGCTATTATAGCGGAGACCTGCTAAACATGTTAAGTTCATTTCTGCCACGGACAGTTTCCGGGCCATCTATGCAGGTCCTAAGTCCTTGCTCACCAAATACCAACTAGTCTTAGGGATATGGGACCAGGGCTAGGAAAATAAAGTTAGGGATGGTCTAAGACTCTAAGGGCATACAAGGCTAGAGGACTAGGACTAGGAATACATGACTAGGGCCAGGTGGACAAGAACTCGAATGTTGGACATTCATGTGGACAAGATGGGATTAAGCAAGTGTGAATATAACTGGAAATGCAAGTCTCGCCAAGTTTGACCCGTCATGCTTTCATATGACCCAGAGCTTCCTGTGTCCCAGGGAACTGTGGTGTGCTGGATGCAGTGTGATGCATGGCTATCAACCAACAGTAACCGGGCCTAGTGTGGATGCATGGCTATCAACCAACAGTACCTGGGCCTGGTGTGGATGCATGGCTATCAACCAACAGTACCTGGGCCTGGTGTGTATGCATGGCTATCAACCAACAGTAACCGGGCCTAGTGTGGATGCATGGCTATCAACCAACAGTACCTGGGCCTGGTGTGGATGCATGGCTATCAACCAACAGTACCTGGGCCTGGTGTGTATGCATGGCTATCAGCCAACAGTACTGGGCCTAGTGTGTATGCATGGGTATCAACAGTACCTGGGACTAGTGTGGATGCATGGCTATCAGTCAACAGTACTGGGCCTAGTGTGGATGCATGGCTATCGGTCAACAGTACCTGGGCCTGGTGTGTATGCATGGCTATCAACCAACAGTAACCGGGCCTAGTGTGGATGCATGGCTATCAGTCAACAGTACCTGGGACTAGTGTGTGTGCATGGCTATCAACCAACAGTACTGGGCCTAGTGTGGATGCATGACTATCAGCCAACAGTACTGGGCCTAGTGTGGATGCATGGCAACAGTACTGAGCCTAGTGTGGATGCATGGCTATCAGTCAACAGTACCTGGGCCTAGTGTGGATGCATGGCTTTCAGTCAACAGTACCTGGGCCTAGTGTGGATGCATGGCTATCAACCAACATACCTGGGCCTAGTGTGGATACATACCTGGGCCTAGTGTGTATGCATGGCTATCAGCCAACAGTACCTGGGCCTAGTGTGGATGCATGGCTATCAGCCAACAGTATCTGGACCTAGTGTGGATGCATGGCTATCAGCCAACAGTACTGGGCCTAGTGTGGATGCATGGCTATCAGCCAACATTACGGGGCCTAGTATGTATGCATGGCTATCAGTCAACAGTACCTGGGCCTAGTGTGGATGCATGGCTATCAACCAACATACCTGGGCCTAGTGTGGATGCATGGCTATCAGTCAATGTTCAGTACTGGGACCAGTGTGCATGCATGGCTATCAGCCAACAGTACCTTGGGCCTCCTCTTGCTCTTGTAGAGAAGGTAGAATGGTTTGATGCAGAGCATCCATGGGATGCAGATCACCGCCACAACCACCAACAAAACGTGTAGGTAACGCTAGGGAGTAGAAGGTAGGGGGGGAGAGAAGGGAGGGAGGAGGAGTTCATCAACGATAAGAGTCAGAATTAAGGAGGATCATGATATAACGTGTGTTCTTGTGTTGCGTCTTGATGCACAATAAGAAATGGTCATGGAACTCCAACCTCTGACTGCACATTCTAGTCAGAGCAACCTTTCTTAAGGATCTAGCCTTCTAGTCTGCTCGTCAAATGACTCCCGAGGGGTTGAGACGACTTGCTAAATTCCAAAAATATATATCCCAGGCGATATTTGCATTGGAGGGAGGGGGGGGGGGGGGACCAGGGTATGTTTACCCTCCTTCCCCCCCAAACAATTGCCCCAGATAACCCCCCTGGACCGTGACACACTCGACCCTTCCCAGCCGTGCAGCCCCTTACTCACTCTCTCACCTGGAAGGTGGCCAGCGCCACAGTGGGACCAAACACTGAATACGAGTTCTTCTCCGGAGAAGCTCCTGGTGAATCATCGACCACAGGGGAGGCTCCAATCGCCAAAAACATGTCGATAAGTGTAATCAGCAGGCTAGGAGCCTAGAACAAACATGGTAAAGGGTCACACAACAAGAAGAAAGGAGGGAAAAACAGGGAGGGAATCCCCTATGATTCGACTGGCTAAGCTGACACAAGTTTTCTGATGCTCAGTCAAGAAGCAGCGTAACTCACAGTGTTGGGATTCACGTAGAAGTAGCACCATTTGTAGAAGATCATCACCACCAACCAGCCAAAGATGGCAACCAGGAACAAGATCTGAGGCAGGAAGTCCAGCACGATGTTGATGTACTTCTTGAAGTGCCTACAATATTAACAATATTAACAACCCCAAAATAGACGGACCAGAGATGCCAATGTCAAATTGACATCCACTCAAATCTGCTACTCATTCAAGAACCAGGTTCGAGTTGGACAGACGCTCGTTTACAAGTGTCTGTTACCATGGTAACGATTCGGTCACACCTCTAGTGCTCATACTAACCGCAGCTTCATCACTCGGTGTTGCTGCAATGCCGACACCACCACCACAATGAGAGAGAGAGAGCAACTTACACGTGGTTGAAGACACTGAGGATAACTCCGAAGAGCATCTGGCATATGCCCAGGATGATGGCCATTTTCATCTTGTAGGAGTTGGTGTAGAGAAGTTTGTTCTCCGCAACATTCCAGATCTACAACCATCGAACAAGCACCCGGCGATAACGACAACATCCCGCCAGATAAGAGGCCAGAATAGAATAATGTACAACACATGAAGGTGGCATTCTTTGTCATTCATGTAGGATGCTCTACCGTAACAAAGGAATGGGATTGTGTGTGTGTTTAGCTAACAAGCGATGCCCGTATGCAAGACGTAGTCTCCAATCTAAAGTTATGCTACAGGTAACGGGTACAGATGAGTCTGCGTAACAGTCTACAGTAGCTAGAAGGGATGGTGATATCATCGCAGGACAGAGCCTGGAGAGTGTCTGTCTGTCGTAGGCATCACACCCAGGATGAGAGGATCACGACTGGGGTGCTCAACCAGCAGAGGCTAGAAGCACCACTGAAGATGTCTGGCGTAGGCATCACACCCAGGATGAGAGGATCATGACTGGGGTGCTCAACCAGCAGAGGCTAGAAGCACCACTGAAGATGTCTGGCGTAGGCATCACACCCAGGATGAGAGGATCATGACTGGGGTGCTCAACCAGCAGAGGATGGAAGCATCACCGAAGAGTTACACAACAAAAAAAGCAATGAGCATGCAAGTGATTCTGCCCTACAACCTGTGTCAGTGGCACGTGGTGAACACTTACTGGGTCTATGCCGAAGGGGTAGGGTTTCAAACTGTCCATGGCCTCCCGGGGGAAGGTGGTCAACTCCGCTTCCTTGGCCCCCATGATGACACAACTGGTGTTAATTCCTGGGCAACAGTCAGCTATGGAGCTAATTAACACAATAGAGATGGGGGTGCATGACGAGTCAATGCCCAGTATGGCTACAGCACAGCATACCTATACACCAAGACCACTCCCCTTCCACTCACTACCTCTCTTGCCCATTCTCCTCATCAGATTGTTCTCCCTGCTCCGGCAGGTCCTCAACGTTACAGCATCCTCCACACTTTCCATGTCCAAATGCAACCTCGACCCCTGCCCGGATTCACTTCACAACTTCCATGTACCAGTGCACTTACGCCACCTCACTTCCTGCCCTGCCCACTTCAACATTGATTATTCCCTTCGCACTTTCCATGTCCCAATACACTCAATCACACTTCATCCCCTGCCCATCCCATTTCCCAATTCCACGCATCCCTCATACCCTTAACTTAAAACATTGCTCTTCTATCTTCTTCCTTACTTACTGTGGTAATCAACTGGCAGTAAAGTATTCTAGCATCAAAACACACCAGTTTCCATGGCAACCACAACACAATAAACTATAGGAGATGCTTGTTAGGATAACGCCAACCGATCTTCAAGCAGCTGCACTAAGACGCTCTTCCTAGACCCTAGACTCTCGTGGCAATTTGTTCACATTTACACCCACAGTGACGCTACACTCTGCTTCCCTTACCACACATCTCCTCTCCTCTCTATCACTCACATGGTGGAAATGTTCAGCCCTGCCTGTGTGAAGTCTGCATTCCAGGAGGAGCCAAAGATGTTCGCAGACTTGGAAAAAATGTCATTGTAAATGAAGCCAGTGTAGATGGAGAAGACACCCATCAGGAACACGATGTAACGTCCATCAAACATTGTCCGGAACATCTACAGGACAAGGAAGTGCGTAAAAAAGGGAGAGAGAGAAGAAAGGGATTAGATATTCTGTGCACCTCTCCTCCAGCGGTTGATTTTGCCAGCTTCTTCTCAAACAAGATGAGGGTAAGTGCAAAGACAGCCATGAGCAAGCCGTGTCCGGAATCTCCAAACATCACAGCAAACAGGAAAGGGAAGGTGATGACGGTGTAGGGGGCTGTGTGATTGGGTAAAGGATCATCAATAACACATGTGCATATATTATGGGGGGAAGGGAAGGAAGGTGATGATGGTGTAGGGAGCTCTGTGATTGAGTAAAGGATCATTAATAACACATGTGCATATATTATGTTAAGGGGCACAAGCCCAAACAGAGGAAGTGAATCTCAAGGTTTGAAGAAGGCCCCGGGGGGGGGGGGGGGGCATACTTACTTGGGTTAACCTCTTCATACGTGGCAATTCCGTAGGCGTCCACTATGGCCTGGAACCCGCGAGTGAACTTGTTGACCTTGTTGTAAGTGGGCGGATTTTCATCAGTTTTCATCCGGTTGAGAATAGACGGCACAGTCGACCCACTTCGCTCCTACAGAGAGCAAGTCAAATAACAAGTTTTTAAAATACCTTTTTGTGCCAGTCAGTGACCTTTTTGTGCCAGTCAGTGGTCACGCACTGGACTAACACCACACTGGGAAGTGGTTGACAATAGCTCTATGGGGACACACACTGGACCAACATCACACTGGGTGGAGGCGAGGTGAAGTGGTTGACAATAGTTCTATGGGGGACACACACTTGGGGGACACACACTGGACCAACATCACACTGGGTAGAGGCAGATTGAAGTACATAGGTTGGCAATAGCTCTAGAGGACACACATTAGACCAATACCAGACTGGGTTGAGGTAGGTTGAAGTAGGTTGACAATAGCTCTATGGGGACACACACTGGGTTGAGGCACATTGAAGTAGGTTGCAATAGCTCTAGAGGACACACATTAGACCAATACCAGACTGGGTTGAAGTAGGTTGACAATAGCTCTATGGGACACACACTGGACCAACACCAGATTGTGTAGAGACTGGTTGAAGTAGGTTGACAATAGCTCTAAGGGACACACACTGCACCAACACCACACTGGGTAGAGGCACGTTGAAGTAGGTCGACAATAGCTCTAGAGGACATACACTGGTCCAACACCACACTGGGTGAGGCAAGGTGAAGTGGTTGACAATAGTTCTATGGGAACACACACTGGACAAACACCACACTGGGTTGAGGCAAGTTGACAATAGCTCTATGGGGATCCACACTTGGCCAACATCACACTGGGTTGAGGCAGGTTGAAGTAGGTTGACAATAGCTCTATGGGGACACACATTGGACCAACACCACACTGGGTTGAGGCAGGTTGAAGTAGGTTGACAATACAGTAGGCGCCAAAACAGGTTCCGTACCCGTTCCAACGTTGTTGAAAGAAATAGAAACGCCGAATCAACGCAGAAAAACCCGACGAATAACACTTAGCAAATGCTGTTAAGTTTACGTTTCCATTAAAAAAAAATCTTAGCGCTTTTTTAAAATAAACACGTGTGCACGCATTAACGCGCACATGGGGCGGGTGCCAGTTGTTTACAACTAGATGCTAAATCTAGAGAGTGTTTTTCCCCTCTACTTTGTTTTCTTCTTCCTAGATGGCATTCAAAATATTTATTGCTGACGGAAGTATCAGTTATTTCTCATCCTAACTTTTTGGCTTGTGGCCACTAGTGTCCTTCAGCTCTACTTGTATTAGCTAGTAGCAAAAGTTTGCCATCTTGTTCATAGCTACTCAGTTTAACCCTTTCGTGGATGTAATCATCATATGATGCGAGAGCAAACTAACTTCGCAAAAATATTTATTACAGATCGACCCTTGCAGCTTCACGCATACTGATTGTATGTACCAGCGCATGCCCAGAGAGTTGCTCTATCTATATATTTAATATAGTTGACGTACTACTTCGGTACCTAAGGTAGCCGTGACGTCAAACTTGAAGTATTTTGTCAATGTGCTACAACAGCGATTTTGGTCTCTCTGAGAACGAATCCAGCTGCGACGAAGGAGAAGAGGTCCATGCGTACCGTGGACAGCTTCTGAGGAAGTAGCAGCTCTGAGTAGAACTGTCATTTCTGAGCCTATAGTTAGTGGTAGCCGTAGCGCCTTCGTAGATGCGCCTTTTGTTAGTGTCTCTAAAGATGCTGAGGAGAACCAAGAACAATCCCAAGGTGAGTAGTAAGTGTAGACATTACAAAAAATATGATAATGCAATATAGTTGTTTGGGACATTTTTTTCCTGTGTAGTTCCTGGGTTTCTGGGTTTTGAGATTACTAAGAAGGGGTGTGTCTAGCTATAGAACTAGGGTTCGACTATGGCTATAGGGCTATCGATAGGGCGTAGAGTAAGTATATGGTGAGGCTATAGATATCGCAGGACACTGACAGAGAGTGAGATATGGGTAGTGGTGCAGCTAGGCCTAGAGGTCCCTGACTGAAAGTAATTGCAGCTTTCTCCTTTCATATAGATGCTGATATAGGCGTGTCCAGAGTAGTGTGGCTGCTGCACCCGCTCGTCCTTCTGTGTCAATGGTATTCCCTCCAGGCCCTTCATCATCTCAATATGTGGTATCCCCTCCAGGCCCTTCTACATCATATTGTTTGTCTATGGCATCTCCTACTATCTCCCACTACCTCTCATCCATTTATTTCCTCTGAGGAATCCTCAGAAGATGAGTTTGGTATCACATCTGCAATTCATACAATTCAAGGGCATGGTCGAGGACAGAGTAAGAATCTTCCTAGATGTCAGCATAGACCTAGAAATACTGGTAGATCTCTAGGCAGAGCTCGTAGTAGAGGTATGGGAGGTAGACGTGGAGGGCATGCTTCACTTTCTGCTGCTGATTCATCTGCTTCAGCTTTAGGTCCATCAAGTGTTAGGTCTACTGGCGTTGATGTTCCTGTACATGTACATGTAGGTGCATGGAAAAGAATAGAACCATCAAGCATTTTCCATGTATACACAGAAACCCCTGGACCTACGTCTGTATTAGTTACATCAGAGAGTATTCCTCTCCAAATCTTCTCGAGCTTTTTCACTGATGAAGTTTGAGAACTGCTGGTCCTTGAGACTAATCGCTTTGCTGCCTCAGTTTGTGGGAATACTCCCAGAACTCGTCCCTGGATTGATGTTTCTCAGCAGGAAATGAGAGCATTTTTTGGTGTGCTCATTGACAGGATGTGTGCAGGCTACCACGATTAGGCCTCTATTGGACAACCAAGTTCTCCTAGATGTCCGTGGATTTGCTGATGTCAAGAGCATCAACTGTTTTCAGCAGTTATTTAGATGCTTACATCTAGTTGACAACTCTGCCCAGATTCCTGTTGGTCAGCCTGGACATGACCGTTTGTTCAAAGTTAGAGGCCTCCTCGATTTACTTATTCCTAAGTTCGAGTATCATATCCATCAGGAGTGTACGATTGACGAGGCCATGATCCCATTCAAAGGTAGGCTGGCTTTCAAGTAATATATGAAAGCTAAGCCTATCAAATGGGGCATCAAAGTCTTTGTCCTTGCTGATGCCACCAATGGCTACATCAGGACATTCCAGATATATACTGGAAAGTCTCTTGAAGATGGATAGTAGTGTAGGTTTATGTACTAAAGTAGTATTAGATCTTATGTTTGGATTGGAAGGCAGTGGTTTACACTTGTATACGGATAACTATTATACTTCACCCTCCCTCTATAGACATCTATATAACCATGGCATCAATGCATGTGACTTCACCCTCCCTCTTATTTACATCTATATAACCGTGGCATCAATGCATGTGACTTCACCCTCCCTCTATAGACATCTATATAACCGTGGCATCAATGCATGTGACTTCACCCTCCCTCTATAGACATCTATATAACCATGGCATCAATGCATGTGACTTCACCCTCCCTCTTATTTACATCTATATAACCGTGGCATCAATGCATGTGACTTCACCCTCCCTCTATAGACATCTATATAACCGTGGCATCAATGCATGTGACTTCACCCTCCCTCTATAGACATCTATATAACCGTGGCATCAATGCATGTGACTTCACCATCCCTCTATAGACATCTATATAACCGTGGCATCAATGCATGTGACTTCACCCTCCCTCTATTTACATCTATATATCCATGGCATCAATGCATGTGACTTCACCCTCCCTCTATTTACATCTATATAACCGTGGCATCAATGCATGTGACTTCACCCTCCCTCTATTTACATCTATATAACCGTGGCATCAATGCATGTGGAACAGCCCGTCCTAACCGGATAGGATTTCCTAAAGAATTGCTGACAAAGGCTACAAACAGCAACCGTGGGTTCGTGGACTTTCGTTCAAATGGTACTCTGCTTGCAACTATTTGGGTGGACAAGAGGAGTATATATTTCTTGTCCACCATTCATGTGGCGGATCCTCTCATGTCTTGGCTCCACATGTACAGTCAAGAGGCGCAGTTTCATCATGGAGGCACATGTTAGGACAGCTGAGCACACACAAGTTTCAGCCAGGAGACTACCTCACCTTACGCCTTGTACTTGCCAGTGAGCTCACAGGCACATTTACTTCTAGGAAGCACTTAGGATGGCCTCGAAGTGATGAGCATGCCGAGCATACCCGCTTGAACCATGACCACTATCCTCGTACAGTGGCCAAGGCCAAGCATTGTGTCATGTGTGAGGGTACAAGGTGAAGGAAGCAGCTTCCAGAGTGTGGCAACAGACATGAATCGCGGACTTAGTGCTCGACCTGCCAAGTCCACCTCTGCACTGACAATGAGCGTAGGTGTTTCCAAAAATACCACACACATGTGGATTACTGCAGCTGAATACCTCAGCCCTGTTAGAAAGAAACATATTTTCCTTTGTAAAATAACTGCTATGTGCATTGCATACATCTTTTATAGAGTAGTGTTCGTCTCTTTCTGATAGTAGTTTACATCTAAACACTGACTGTGTTTGGTTAGCTATTATTATAGGTATATATATGTAATGTGCTTATTATATCTTTTTTTTTGGCAGTATTATATATATCCAAATATAACAAACTGTAACATGTAGTATATCTTTGTACAGAAAATACAGTCCAAAATGGTGTTAACACATTATAATGATATTCACGGCACTGTGGTTTGTCGCTCAGCAACATGATTGGGTGCTAAACGATCCTCAAAGCAGGGGCTTTCTCATAGACTATGGTTGCTAGGTACTTCATTGCTTTTCTGAAAAGATATGACTTTTTTTTTTTTTTTTTAAATAGAACCCTGTGTAAAGTTATTCATGAAAGGGTTAAACCAAGTTGTCAGATAAACAAAGCTTTAGAAATATTACCTTCTTCCGCGTGTCTGATGAACTGACACTAGAGCTACCTCGGAAGGTCTATCCTAGAGTGGTCCTGCACCGCAGAATGGTGCGCAGTGAAATGTTGTAGTCCTACATAGCTTGGTCTGTAGCAGACGCTGAAGCTAGTCAACAGCTGTTTCGTCCGTCAGCTTCATCAGCTCCTCTATTCCTTCGAGGCTTGCATTAATATCGGGGTCCTTCCGCTGAGGAACGACATTATGAACGGCCAAGAAGCAAGAGGCTGGCAAACAACGAAGAAGCAGGAGTTCAAAGTGGTTGCACGAGGATGGCAAACAACCGCGCAAACGAGGGCGAGCTAAGTGAACCGTGAAGAAAAAAAGATTCTTCGCCGTTGGAACGGAGTTGGAACTTAACGGCGTTGCGCCAACGGAATATTAACGCAACGGAACCGGAACTTTTTGGGGGCTCCTACTGTAGCTCTAGAGGACACACATTAAACCAATACCACACTGGGTTGAGGCAGATTGAAGTAGGTTGACAATAGCTCTATGGGGACACACACTGGACCAACACCACACTGGGTTGAGGTTGACAATAGCTTTACGTTGCGTTTCTGTACAACGTACGTGGTACGCTCAAGCGACGCACGATCTACATTTAAGAACGCACGGATAACGGTACGCACGAACGTTGCAATGCACCGTTGGAACGCATCGTTGTTTATTTTTACCTCGATCTGACACGACCAAGCTAGCTTGTAAGACTACACTAACTGGATTGATCCCAGCCATGAAGCCAATCAACTGATGTCGGTGTAATCGCACTGGATCATGCCAGAGGTGTGCCTGTGCCAAAGCCGGTCGGTCCTGTGGGAAGTGTCTGCCAGGAATTTTGGGTAAATGCCTCAAACAAGCAACCACATGGTTTCGGCCGCTCTCGTTCTACACCACAGCAAGTCTCCCCGCGCTCTCTGGGCACTCATCACCGATCAAGCCCTCACCTGGCCAGAGTCGTTGTCCTAACTTTCAAACTAGCAATGTTCCTATTAGTGCCCACCCAGGACCCTCCCAGCCTCCAGCCTGTTCAACAACCTCGGAACTTTCAGCAGCACCCTCAACAGCAGCTCCAACTTCTTCCTCTTTGCTTTCCACAAGACCGTCATCTACTCATCCCTGCTTCCCCCTTCCCATCCTGGACCCTGTGAGTGCTCCCTGCGCTTCTAATGATCCCCCCCTCCCTCCCAACCCATACCATCTCTGTCTTCTATCCTTGATGTAAGGGTCCCTACCCTTCATCATGCCCCCAAGGGTGCCAGGGATCACTCCTCTCTCCCTTAGCTGTCTTCTATCCTTGATGTAAGGGTCCCTACCCTTCATCATGCCCCCAAGGGTGCCAGGGATCACTCCTCTCTCCCTTAGCTGTCTTCTATCCTTGATGTAAGGGTCCCTGCCCTTCATCATGCCCCCAAGGGTGCCAGGGATGCTTGGGCATGCATTGTGTGTGGGGTTTGTCGAGACATTTGCACAGACCCTTCAGTGATAGATGCCTGGAGTAAGCTGTTCATGCTGGCCCGCTGCATTCTTTCTAATCCCGCTAGAGGAGTTCGCAGCCACTGGCGTGAAACTCAAGACACAGTGAGATCCAGGATCAGGAGATGGCAGGCAGGTGACATCATGGGTCTTTGGGCTGAGGTTTTGGAGAAACACAGGCTCATCCTTCTTCGCTGTAAGTCAAAGAAGTTGTCACCTGAATCACTGAAGGCCTCCAATGCCAGACGTGCTAGGCAGGCCGTGGAGAAGTACAGGAAGGCCATCCAGGCCCTCTCCTCTTGCGGGCTTGCTCAAACATCTTCAGGACATCTGTTAGCAAAGCATCCCCAGGTAGAAACCCCTCACCTCCCCTCCGACCCCGTCCCTTCACCCATCCAAATAACTGAATTAATTGTCACAAAAGCTTTGAAATCTTTCCCCAATGGCTCTGCTCTGGGTCCATCTTCTTTCAGGGCTAATCATTTCAAGGAAGCTGTTTTCTGCCCCTCCCCATACCGTGCCAACAGTGCCCTCCAAGCCTTGACGGGAGTTGTCAACCTTTTGCGTGCTGGCAAAGCCTCCAATGATGGTCCCCCACCTCTGTGGAGCCTCCCTTTTTGCCTGCCAAAAGAAAGCCGGTGGCCTTCGTCCTATTGCTATTGGGAAGGTCCTTCGCCGTCTTACTTCCAAATGCATTTCCCGAGCAATGCAAGCTGAGGCTTTCCATGTTCTGACTCCCCTCCAGGAGTTGGGGGTTGGTGTTCCGGTTGGATGTGAGGCCATTGTACATGCCTTTTCCCAGGTGCAGGAGGACGCAAACATTCCGTCAGATCGTAGATGGACTTTATTGCTGGATATCTCCAACGCCTTCAACTGTGTGGATCGTGGCTATATGTGATAGGATCTGAGAAAAGGGGTCTTATGTACAAAATTAAAAAAACTGAGTTAGTGATACCAGGTGAAAGAACAAAGAAATGCCTATATTTTGGAACTTACATCATCACTTATTTCCATTCAGAAGAAAAGTTATGAAAGCCTGAATGCTAGACACTTGAAGCATTCATTTTGAGAAAAACGCGTTTAAATTAATGGCTTTTGCAGCTTCCTGTGCACTACTTGATGAAGCCATTCCTTTGTTAGTTTGTTAATCATGCGGCCACACTATAGCAGCTAGTACGAAATCCACCCATTAGGTGGGGCTTTCCCATCTTTCCGCATATGCAGGCAGTATTTTCTCCGCGTTACATGGCAACGCAGTTCTGTTACACGCGTAGCAACCTTCTTGACCACCAACCTTCTAAATCACTCTTGCCTACAAAGAAGCAAGCAGGAGCCTTCAGACTTTACACAAATGTAAAGGAAAGGTAAGTAGATGCCTGTAGTAGTACAAAAAAAGAAAAATAGTCAAACTATAACTTTGAGCTTATTTTGGTCGTACCACAAAAACCATTTTTCTCTACAAAAGACCCCTTTTCTCAGATCCTATCACATATGTTTCAAGAAGTGAGGAAACACCTTCCATCTATGGCGGCTTGGATGGAAAGTTGCTATGGGGTTCAACCTATTCTTCGACTGGGTGACTACTCCATCCTTAGCTGCTGTGGAGTTCAGCAGGGAGACACTGTGGGTCCACTCGGCTTGGCTCTCTCCCTCCAGCCCATCATCGAGAGGATCAAGGAAGAGGTCTCCAATCTCCTGATCAATGCATGGTACCTATGTAGATGACGGTACGCTGTGTGGTTCTGCTGATGACCTTCGCTCCGCTCTGGCCATCATCGAGGAGGACCGGCCTGCCCGTGGTCTCAAGCTAACAGGGCCAAGTCACTGCTCTTCATTCCACCTGATGACCCTCTGACCACAATCCCTTCCCAGTTGACATTCCCATTCCCTTCACCAGAGGTGGCTTCGAACTGGGCTCTCCCGTTGGTCCCCCCTCCTTTTGTAAGTCCTCCATGCTCAAACGGGTTGGGAAGGTGCAGGCAACCTTGGCCAGGCTGGCCGACCTGCAGGATTCTCAAATGGAAACCACCCTTCTCCGGTGCTGCCTCGTCCTCCCGAAAGCGTCCTTCGCCCTGCGCACCTGTCCCCCAAGCCACATCCGGGAAGCCTCCATTGTTTTTGACAATTCCATGCAGGAGGCACTGTCAGACCTCGCAGGTGGACCTCTTTCGGATTGGGCCTGGTTGAAGGCTTCCCTTCCCAGTTCACTCGGTGGGCTGAATATCCGAAGAGCTTCTCTTCACACCCCCGCTGCCTTCATCAGCTCCCTTGACCAGTCCAAGACCCTGGTTGGCAGAATCCTTGGTCACCCTCCCCTGCCGAGTCAATTCATCTTGCCCCTACCGTTTTAGACCTGGCCAAATCTTCCAATAAACGTGACTGGTGCTCCATCTCAGATGTGGACATCCCTCTCCGCCAGAAGCATCTCTCCCACTCCATTGATGAAGCTTCCCACTCTAGGCTTGTCTCTGTGGTTGCTGATATTCGCCTCAAGGTCCTTTCCCTCTCGTCAGCCATCCCCCATGCAGAATATAATCCCTTCTCGTGCTCTTGGTCTGCTGGTGCTCCATCTCAGATGTGGACATCCCTCTCCGCCAGAAACATCTCTCCCACTCCATTGATGAAGCTTCCCACTCTAGGCTTGTCTCTGTGGTTGCTGATATTCGCCTCAAGGCCCTTTCCCTCTCGTCAGCCATCCCCCATGCAGAATATAATCCCTTCTCATGCTCTTGGTCTCCATCTCCAAGACTGGGAATTTAGACTCGGTCTGCAATATTGGCTGGGTCATATTGGCTGGGTCTCCCTATGGTTGAGGAGGGCGCACGCTCCATCTGTCAGGTTGTTACAGATTCCTTTGGCGACCAACAAGTGGGATGCAGGGGCAACGGTGACCAGATTCACAGGCATGACTCCATCCGGGACGCACTTTTTTTCTGCAGCTCAATCTGCTGCTCTAGCGCCCAGGAAGGAGTTGCCTTCCCCCACCCCCAGATCCAGCAGTTGCCTTGCCGATGTTTTCTTTCCAAACTGGACGAGGGGTCAACCAGCAGCTTTGGACGTCCATGTCATTTCTCCTCTCCAACGTCAGACTCTGAAAGAAGCCGCTGTCACTCAAGGCCATGCCCTCACGTGGGGATTGAAAGGAAAAAGGCGGCCCACTCTGAGGCATGTCATGCTGTGGGTGCCAATTTCATCCCCATGGTCGTAGAGACACTGGGTGGGTGGAGTGAGGATGCCATCCGTACCATCCGGGATATAGGACGCCTCCAGGACATTGGTTGGGAATCCCACCAAATGAAGCTACCCGCCATCTGTTCCAGAGGTAAGCGATCAACTTATGGAGGGGTAATGAATCCCTCTGGATCCGCCGCCTCCCCATTCGATCTCCTGAGGTGGACGGTTTAATTTAGATTTTAGTAATACAATATGTAATGTTTATTGCTCATTTATGTATAAAAAAAATTTTTTTTTGTATATTAAAAAAATCTTGACACGTGACAAATAGGAATACGCGTGCATTCGCAGGCCAAATTCTATTTAGGTAACATTGCAGCAGCGGGCCAGTTTAGGTAGCTCTGTCAAATCGATGATGTTCAGAAAATATCTGAGGATACTATTCCCAAAAGAAGTAAGTCCCGTTCCCTAGTGCTTGCTCTTGATGTGTTGGAGGTACTTTTTCAATTTTGTGTCTTACTGAGCTCAGCTAGTCCCTTTGTCTGAATAAATGTTACTTGCTGGTATTTCAGTGTAGCTTAGATTTGTTGTTGCTAGCTACTTCGGTGCTAATTCTTTTTCTTTTTTGCCAACATTTCCACCCAAATACTTTGGTTTTTGTCAGGGCATCTTAGTAATCATCTGGTTGACAATCTGAGTAGCACTTGAGCTTGATCAGAACATGCATGAGCTAAAGTTGTTACAGCTTGGATTATGTGTGCAGTGGCTTGCTAGGTGGTATGGATGTCTTGATAATGCAAGTTACTGTGTGATATTTTGGCTGCATGAGAACTGTCACCATTATACGCTGTATCCTGTGTTGTTGTTTTTGGGGGGGGAGCTCCAAAAGGGGGAAGCTAGTCAGCAACTGTTGTGACTAATAGCACTTTAGATGTTGGATATCTGTGGTTTGTAAATGCAGGTACCAAGTCCGAGGATGGAGATGTCAAACTGGCCCAGAAGATATAAACCAACAACTAGCTTTACACCTACACCAGTATTACACCTACTGTACACCAGTAGCAGGACCTTTACTTGCCTTGTCAATATTGTCAGATAACAACTACTGCACCAAACCACACACAAAGATGTTGCATAAATTGAAATAATACACATGATCAATACCCAGTAGCACTGCTATTTAGTTTCATGATGTGAAGAATCGCCTCTCAACAAATCTTGTGTAGCAGAAGCTTCACAGTACACTTGTCAAACCAGATGATATTCTCAAATGCACTCTCTGCCTTGCTGACAAATAGCTGTGCAACTCCAACCTCTTGACCTGGAGTGTGAGAGACAAAATACGGTATTAAAAAAAAAGAAAGAAAGAAAACTTGTTACTTGAGGTCCACCAGAGTTGAGCCCTGGCTGGTTACTTGAGGTCCACCAGAGTTGAGCCCTGGCACGCATGTATCCTAGTTTGCTTATACATCACCCAGTGTTGTCTCAAATATGTAAGTACCCATAAGCCAAAGCATTACATTGTTTGCCTCGGAATAGATGGCAACATGAATTGCCAAGCAGCAATGTACAACCACTAGATGTCTGTCCTACACCAAAAGATGGCACTCAAAGAGTAACCATTGATTTGAAGAAAGCCTCTACTGTAGTTAGTAGGCCATCATGTTGTCAATGTAATATAGTATAGTTTTTGTAATGCTCTGCATAGAAAGGCATTTCAGGTTCCTGACTTCATATTCCTTGTAAGCTACCAGTTTTCTATAATTCATGGCATGGCACAAAAACTTAGTAACCTGCCACTTGAGCCTCGACAACCAATTTCCTCCTTGAAAAAAGGTCGAGTGTGATAGCAGGTACTGTTTCAGGAAGCTCAGGTCGTCCTACCTAGTTATGAATCCATCAATATCTTGGGTGCTTCAAGGCTTAGGCTAAGGTTCAGAATTCTTTGCTTTTGCTTTTTGTAGGACGATACACCATAGCGCGAGAAAGAGAGCTGTAAGCTACTCGAGCGAGCGACTAAACGTATCACGTGGACGTTTATACTGTGAACGCATGCTTTCCAGCTCGCACCTACGTTTTCGAAGGACGCTTGGAAAAACAGTAAGGAATGCACATGCAACACTTGCTCTCAAAACGTAGTACGTAAGTTGTTCGAAAACGCAACGTAAAGTTATTTTTGGCCGCTACTGTAGGTTGACAATAGCTCTAGGGGACACACATTAGACCAATACCACACTGGCATTCAGTGCAAATGGTCCATTTTTCACGCGCACGTATGGAGCTCAGAGTATGTGTGCTGACTTGTGGTGTGAACCAGTTAGAGCATGAGACATCCCAACTCACAGTTCCATTGGTGAGTGCCCTCTGTATCTCATCCAGAGCCTCCACCGGACACCAGCACTCCGCTATGAGGCAGCGCTGGGTGACATCTAGGTTAAACATATTCATAGTGTGGTAGATGCCCTTGATCTTCGTGACCTGGACAAAAACAACACATACATAGAGGAGTTAAATATATAACTACTGGCCCTACACATACATAGAGGAGTTAAATATATAACTACTGGCCCTACACATACATAGAGGAGTTAAATATATAACTACTGGCCTTACACATACATAGAGGAGTTAAATATATAACTACTGGCCCTACACATACACAGAGGGATTAAATATATAACTGCTGGCCCTACACATACATAGAGGAGTTAAATATATAACTACTGGCCCTACACATACATAGAGGAGTTAAATATATAACTACTGGCCCTACACATACACAGAGGGATTAAATATATAACTGCTGGCCCTACACATACATAGAGGAGTTAAATATATAACTACTGGCCCTACACCTACACAGAGGAGTTAAATATATAGCTACTGGCCTTACACATACACAGAGGAGTTAAATATATAACTACTGGCCTTACACATACACAGAGGAGTTAAATATATAACTGCACATACACAGGAGTTAAATATATAACTGCACATACACAGGAGTTAAATATAACTGCTGGCCCTGGCCCTACACATACACAGAGGAGTTAAGGGGGACCTTCTGCAAACTTTTTTTTCTTTTTTTTTTAACCTGTGATTACAACTTTAGAGCCCAGTAGATTCTGCAAACTTCATGGTATGGACTTGATATATGGCTCAAAAGATAGGTCTCTGTGTGTGCTCTCTATTGATACTAAAGTATGTTTCATAGGTACAACTATAGGCAAGTTACTAGACCCTAAAGCGGAGGGACCTCAAAAACCTGCACCCGAAAACCGCCGTCCAAAACCACTCCGAGTTGCGAAGTGCAAAAAAATTAAAAATGCTACGAGTGGCTAGAGGAAGCTCTAGAGCATACAAGGACCGTTTTGAGTAGGCGTTAAAAATTTATTACCTGGTCAAGCGCGCTGGTGGAAAATTGAAGGCATCGCCAATCAACACCTTCAATTTTCTACCCGCGCGCTTGACCAGGTAATAAATTTTTAACGCCTACTCAAAATGGTCCTTGTATGCTCTAGAGCTTCCTCTAGCCACTCGTACCATTTTTAATTTTTTTTCCCACTTCGGAGTGGTTTTGGACGGCGGTTTTGGGGTGCAGGTTTTTGAGGTCCCTCCGCTTTAGGGTCTAGTAACTTGCCTATAGTTGTACCTATGAAACATATTTTAGTATCAAAAGAGAGCACACAGAGAGACCTATCTTTTGAGCTATATATCAAGTCCATACCATGAAGTTTGCAGAATCTACTGAGCTCTAAAGTTGTAACCACAGGTTAAAAAAATAAAAATAAAAGTTTGCAGAAGGTCCCCCTTAAATATAACTGCTGGTCCTACAGATACACAGAGGAGTTAAATATAACTGCTGGTCTTACACAGATACAGAGGGTTTAAATATAACTGCTGGCCCTACAATACATACACAGAGGAGTTAAATATAACTGCTGGTCAGGAGTCAAATATAACTGCTGGTCCTTGTCGGTCTCCATGCAAAGGAGCCAATGATGTAGTAGGCCCTGTTGGCCAGTCAAGGTTTTAAGGGGACTATATTTGTGTGTGTTTTATTTATATTTTTTATATATATATATATTTTTAATACATATTAACAGCCTTAATAGCCTTAATAGCCTCAAATACCCTTAGCCCTTGTCAGGGGATGTCCACATGAGACCGCAACTCCTCAGTCCTCAGTCTCACGTGGCCGTCTAGTCCTATCATTGTCCACTTTCAGCTGAATGCAACAACTGCTCTATCCAAGCTGAACTACTTGACCTAAATGTATGTCTGACGACAAAATGGAAAGAATATCTTCACCATTAAAACTGAGAAAAGGTCACCGAGACATGATCATGATGACTTGCTTTTTCCTGAACTAGGACTTCCTTGAGCATGTTCAGTGCAGACCAGGAAATCCATTAATGCTGAAATTCAAAGTTTTGGAGTACTTATTATCCACCCCCTCCTTAAAAGAAAGCCATAGATAATGAGATAGAAAGCTCCCACACCAGCTACGGACACAAATGCTGTGGACTAAAACAGACCATCTGAACCCAAGCCAGAACAACCTAGGACACTCTATCTGAACCCAAGCCAGAACAACCTAGGACACTCTATCTGAACCCAAGCCAGAACAACCTAGGACACTCTATCTGAACCCAAGCCAGAACAACCTAGGACACTCTATCTGAACCCAAGCCAGAACAACCTAGGACACTCTATCTGAACCCAAGCCAGAACAACCTAGGACACTCCATCTGAACTCAAGCCAGAACAACCTAGGACACTCCACTGAACCCAAGCCAGAACAACCTAGGACACTCCATCTGAATGCAAGCCAGAACAACCTAGGACACTCCACTGAACCCAAGCCAGAACAACCTAGGACACTCTATCTGAACCCAAGCCAGAACAACCTAGGACACTCCATCTGAATGCAAGCCAGAACAACCTAGGACACTCCATCTGAATGCAAGCCAGAACAACCTAAGACACTCCACTGAACCCAAGCCAGAACAACCTAGGACACTCCATCTGAACCAGGGGTGTATTTAGGGGGGGGGGGGGCATTCGCCCCCCCTTGTATCATTCTCGCCCCCCCCCCCCTTGAAATTAGAGATATTTTTTTAAATAATGTCAAGAAAGGTGTAATACAAGAAAGGTGTAATAAGCTTATGATATCAGGTTCAAATGATAGGAATGTCAAACTGAGGTTCTTCTTGGTTTTCTCTGCCATACGTCCACAATCTCTTCAAGGTCGCTCTCAGAGAGTACTTCTGGTGCCTCTATAGCAATCCTCATAAGGTGAGAAAGGCTGCAGTCACTTAGAGAATTACGCAAACGAGTCTTGATCATCTTCATCTGTGAGAAGCTTCTCTCCACAGAAGCAGTAGAAACTGGAATCGATAAGCAGATGGAGGCAATCTTGTGCAAATTGGGAAACATGGCCTTGAGCATGTCGTTTGAAACAAGTTCTTTCAGCTGTGATGCAGTAGTATCCCGTGGTTGCTTGACTAACAGCTGGCGGAATGTTTTCCACTCTGTAAGTATTTCAGTGGAAATCATGGCTGTCTTCACTGTTTCTTCTCCATCCAATGTTTCTGCATCTCTATCTTCTCCGTAGTGAGCAATCAGTTTCTCAACAGACGTGTCTCCATAAGTGGGAAAAGATACTGAATCTGGTTTTGGAACTTTCCGTGGATCGAATATAGACAATGCTGATACAACGGCGTTGGATGAAGAAAATCGGCTTGTTATGTTGGCCTTTAAATCAGGCTGGCCTTTAAATCAGCAACAAAAGGCTTACCAACAACATTCTGGAACGAAAGTATTTTATCAGCGTCAATAGACACCTTTGTAGATGACTTCAAGTCCTCAACGTTTTCAAGAAGCTCCAACACCCAGTTCGCTCCAGGCAAAACTGCATCATCCAAGGATTTAACAGTAGCATCAACAAGGAATGATATCAACGAGAGGTCAAGCTGCTCTGCCTGAAGTGCTTTGCTGAGCTTGGCTACTTGTGGTAGAGTGAAATCAAGCAAATATATAGCTGCAATCGTAGACAATTTGCAGAGGGCACCATGGATTCCAAGAGCTTCTGGCTCGTGGGACGTCTCGTAGATGTTCCCAATGGTGATTACAATTGCAGAATAACTTGCTTTGACAGCTTTGACACACCTTTCATGTGCCAGCCAGCGTGTGTCAGATGGCTTGATCACTTTCATTTCTGGAAGTTCAAGAACGTGCTGTACCTCCTTCAGACACTCTGCTCGCTTGGGGGAATTGCGAAAATGCTTCCAAAGAGTAGTCAATGTTCTGTAAACATGAGCAATTCCAGGAGTTTTATTGGCAGCTTGCACACAAGCCAACTGCAGTAAGTGACAGTGGCAGTGTATAAACAGAGCGTGAGGAGTATGTTTCTTGATACGTGCCTGAACCCCGGTCTTTCGTCCAGAAAAAGTTGCAGCTCCATCAAATCCCAATCCAACTATTCTTCCGACTTGTAGACCTTTCTTCTTTAAACAATCGATGAGATTAGAATAGATGGTCTCTGCATCAGCCTTCTTCAATGGAATAAGCTCCAGAAAGCACTCTACTGGTACACCATCTTCCTCCCAGCGGCAAAACACAGACAATTCTTCTACGTTGGTGACATCTGTGCACTCATCTGCCATGAGGCTGTACATAGGTGCCTTTTGAAGTCGCTTCAGAATCGACTCCTCCACCCATGTCCCCAATGATTCGATGAATTCAACCACAGCCACTCATGATGTGTACACAGCATTTCTTGGTGCAGTTTCTAAGAATTGCTTCAAATGTTGGCTGCCACATCGAACCACCACGTCAACCAGCTTCTCAAATTTTGTCGAATGTGCAACTTGTTCTTTCGTAAGAAAATGAGTGAGTAGGATCAGGCACTTCACTGCAGCTCTGTTCTGAGCTCTTTTGCGAGCTAAAACATTCTGGAGTTGCTGTACAACTGTTCCACCTTTGGCTGCTCCTTTAGCTGCAAAAAGAGCTTGAGTTGCATGGATATGGAAGTCACTTCTCGCATGAGCTTTCATTTTTTCAACAGCTTTCTTCCAATTTCTGCAAGGTTGTGTGACCCACACTCCTCCAGTACGCTGCAGACCAGATTGCTTGCAAACCTTGCAAAAGGCACCATCGCTATCCTCGTCATAATAGAGCCAACTGAAATCTTTCTCCCAGCTCTTAGAGTATTTTCTCTTCGTGGATACAGAAGAGCGGTGTTTGTTTTGCTTGCTTTTCTTTGAAGGTGGAGGACTAAGGCTAGGACTAGATGCCTCGACATGCTCAGAGCTATCTGTTCTGCTATCTTCGCTATCGCTGCTATTAGCATGAGAAGAGGCTTGAGAAGTACTTGCAAAGTATGAGCGAATATCCATATTAATATGAAGAGAAATCAGCTAGTAAGGTTTCTTTTATAGAGACTTTAAGACCATGACATAATGGACTGAGTTAAAAATACTGAGAGAGAGTGGGAAAGAAGGAGGGAACTGAAGAAGTGACAAACCTACAAAGGAGAACACGTGGTGGTGTGTGATGACTTTAAGACCATGACATAATGGACTGAGTTAAAAATACTGAGAGAGAGTGGGAAAGAAGGAGGGAACTGAAGAAGTGACAAACCTACAAAGGAGAACACGTGGTGGCGTGTGATGACATCATGTCTAAGATTAGACTTGAAGACCATGACATAATGGACTGAGTTAAAAATACTGAGAGAGAGGGAGTGGGAAAGAAGGAGAAACAAAAGAAGTGACAAACCTACAAAGGAGAGCACGTGGTGGTGTGTGATGTCATCGTGTCATGACACATGCTCTCCTTTTTCCAAGCAGCTACAATATCATGAGAAATATATACAGTCTAGCCATAGTTCGGTATAGCATAATGCCATTGGTAGTCAGTCAAAATAGCTATCCTCAGACATTGTAAAAGCAAAAAAATATATGGGGGGATCTTCCCCCCAGACCCCCCTTTTACGACTTATGAACATGTTAAGAAAATATTAACAAAAATTAGGGCACCAAGTGACCAACCATTTCCACCCCCCCCCCCCCCCCCCCCCCCTAGAGAACTAGAGAAAAATTGTGTATGAAACCTGTTGTCCATGATTTTGTAAGAAAATGCATGGAATGCAACATAATTCGATTTCACAAAAGCCCACCTCCATTATACGAGTGACAAGTGACTATATCTAATCTATATATGCTGATTGCCGTAGCATGCAACTTCAGCAAATATTTAAGATGGAATGTTGTACTAAAGATTTTAGAAAAAGTGCATGCCATCATAAGTAGCAGCTATATATACAGTTAGTACTGCAAAAATACCTGTGGGTAAAACACTTTCGTACTCCACGCGGAAGCCCAGGGTACACGTCCCCTTTCCGCACCATCCAGGCTCTCCGCCCCCCCTTATTTTTCCATATCTCAAGTTCGCCCCCCCTTGGCAAAATTTCTGTATACAACCCTGTGAACCCAAGCCAGAACAACCTAGGACACTCCATCTGAACCCAAGCCAGAACAACCTAGGACACTCTATCTGAACCCAAGCCAGAACAACCTAGGACACTCCACTGAACCCAAGCCAGAACAACCTAGGACACTCCATCTGAACCCAAGCCAGAACAACCTAATCTGAATGCAAGCCAGAACAACCTAGGACACTCCACTGAACCCAAGCCAGAACAAGGACACTCCATCTGAACCCAAGCCAGAACGTTTACATTGCTCCAAGTATGGTCAACAAAACTTTGAAGTAGTTGGCAATGCAGAGTACACCACTTGACATCAGCTATTATGTGTGAGCATAATAGGTATGTATGTATGTATGTGTGTTTGCATTTATATGTATGCATATATGTGTGTGCATATGTGCATGTGTTGTGTATATATATATATAATACTTGTGTGAAGTTGATGCCTTTAGAATATGACAGACCTCAAGTTCTTGTTACACTAGTTGGCAGCTGTATGTTTGCCATGCATTACCTACATGTACATATGCTTGCAAGCTCATAGATAGATAGAACACACTTGCACTGCACATATTGTAGACATATATACTGTGCAAAGTGAACATCTCCGACTAGAACCAATTCCATGGAATTATAGTGCATACACATGCTTCTTTCTAAATAAAGCCCACATTGTTGGTTGTACATGTACATCCACGGTACACACGTAATAACAGTATTCTAAATGCAGCCTACCCTGACCGTCTTGTATTCTAAATATAGCCCACCTTGGTTTGCCAGGTGTCAACGTGCAGAGCAATCTCATTGAACTGAGTGAGAGAATGTTGCTCTGTTGTCTGCAGGACAGAGAGCAGCTCCATAATCCTCTGCTCCACTGCTCCCGTCATTTCATGCCGCTCGGCAACCGTCTCAGGACACTGATAAAGGGTGGCCCTAAAGCCCTCACAGATCTTCCTCACACGACTGCGTAGTTGGTCTCCTTGGAAGAACAGGATGAACACCACCTTGTACTCATTCAGGCCCTAGAGAACATGTGACGAAGTATGTTTGAAAGGATTTTTTGTCAGGGGCAAAATGGCACATGACATCAAGAGAAAAATATATGCCCTCGGCTGCATTTATATACATACGCTTGTGGGAATCGTAAAAATATCATGTGAAATATGCAACATGAACATCTGCATACAGAGTGTGAGAATTGGTCGTGGTTAACTGAAGCGGACATTAATTACGGTATACATGTACATCTGCACCATTTAGTTTCCTACATTAGGGTGGTGCCTTGGTCTATGCTGGTGGGTCATACATTAGGGTGGTGCCTTGGTCTATGCTGGTGGGTCCTACATTAGGGTGATGCCTTGGTCTATGCTGGTGGGTCCTACATTAGGGTGATGCCTTGGTCTATGCTGGTGGGTCCTACATTAGGGTGGTGCCCTGGTCTATGCTGGTGGGTCCTACATTAGGGTGATGCCTTGGTCTATGCTGGTGGGTCCTACATTAGGGTGGTGCCTTGGTCTATGCTGGTGGGTCCTACATTAGGGTGATGCCTTGGTCTATGCTGGTGGGTCCTACATTAGGGTGGTGCCTTGGTCTATGCTGGTGGGTCCTACATTAGGGTGGTGCCTTGGTCTATGCTGGTGGGTCCTACATTAGGGTGGTGCCTTGGTCTATGCTGGTGGGTCCTACATTAGGGTGGTGCCTTGGTCTATGCTGGTGGGTCCTACATTAGGGTGGTGCCTTGGTCTATGCTGGTGGGTCCTACATTAGGGTGGTGCCTTGGTCTATGCTGGTGGGTCCTACATTAGGGTGGTGCCTTGGTCTATGCTGGTGGGTCCTACATTAGGGTGATGTCTTGGTCTATGCTGGTGAGTCCTACATTAGGGTGATGCCTTGGTCTATGCTGGTGGGTCCTACATTAGGGTGATGCCTTGGTCTATGCTGGTGGGTCCTACAATAGGGTGATGCCTTGGATCTATGCTGTTGGGTCCTACATTAGGGTGGTGCTTGGTCTATGCTGGTGGGTCCTACATTAGGGTGGTGCCTTGGTCTATGCTGGTGGGTCCTACAATAGGGTGATGCCTTGGTCTATGCTGGTGGGTCCTACATTAGGGTGATGCCTTGGTCTATGCTGGTGAGTCCTACATTAGGGTGATGCATTGGTCTATGCTGGTGGGTCCTACATTAGGGTGATGCCTTGGTCTATGCTGGTGGGTCCTACATTAGGGTGGTGCCTTGGTCTATGCTGGTGGGTCCTACATTAGGGTGATGCATTGGTCTATGCTGGTGGGTCCTACATTAGGGTGGTGCCTTGGTCTATGCTGGTGGGTCCTACATTAGGATGGTGCATTGGTCTATGCCGGTGGGTCCTACATTAGGGTGATGCCTTGGTCTATGCTGGTGGGTCCTACATTAGGGTGGTGCCTTGGTCTATGCTGGTGGGTCCTAGTACATTAGGGTGGTGCCTTGGTCTATGCTGGTGGGTCCTACATTAGGGTGGTGCCTTGGTCTATGCTGGTGGGTCCTACATTAGGGTGATGCCTTGGTCTATGCTGGTGGGTCCTACATTAGGGTGATGCCTTGGTCTATGCCGGTGGGTCCTACATTAGGGTGGTGCCTTGCTGGTGGGTCCTACATTAGGGTGGTGCCTTGGTCTATGCTGGTGGGTCCTACATTAGGGTGGTGCTTGGTCTATGCTGGTGGGTCCTACATTAGGGTGGTGCCTTGGTCTATGCTGGTGGGTCCTACATTAGGGTGGTGCCTTGGTCTATGCTGGTGGGTCCTACATTAGGGTGGTGCCTTGGTCTATGCTGGTGGGTCCTACATTAGGGTGGTGCCTTGGTCTATGCTGGTGGGTCCTACATTAGGGTGGTGCCTTGGTCTATGCTGGTGGGTCCTACATTAGGGTGGTGCCTTGGTCTATGCTGGTGGGTCCTACATTAGGGTGGTGCCTTGGTCTATGCTGGTGGGTCCTACATTAGGGTGGTGCCTTGGTCTATGCTGGTGGGTCCTACATTAGGGTGGTGCCTTGGTCTATGCTGGTGGGTCCTACATTAGGGTGATGTCTTGGTCTATGCTGGTGAGTCCTACATTAGGGTGATGCCTTGGTCTATGCTGGTGGGTCCTACATTAGGGTGATGCCTTGGTCTATGCTGGTGGGTCCTACAATAGGGTGATGCCTTGGATCTATGCTGTTGGGTCCTACATTAGGGTGGTGCTTGGTCTATGCTGGTGGGTCCTACATTAGGGTGGTGCCTTGGTCTATGCTGGTGGGTCCTACAATAGGGTGATGCCTTGGTCTATGCTGGTGGGTCCTACATTAGGGTGATGCCTTGGTCTATGCTGGTGAGTCCTACATTAGGGTGATGCATTGGTCTATGCTGGTGGGTCCTACATTAGGGTGATGCCTTGGTCTATGCTGGTGGGTCCTACATTAGGGTGGTGCCTTGGTCTATGCTGGTGGGTCCTACATTAGGGTGATGCCTTGGTCTATGCTGGTGGGTCCTACATTAGGGTCGTGCCTTGGTCTATTCTGGTGGGTCCTACATTAGGTTGGTGCTTTGTCTATGCTGGTGGGTCCTACATTAGGGTGGTGCCTTGGTCTATGCTGGTGGGTCCTACATTAGGATGGTGCATTGGTCTATGCCGGTGGGTCCTACATTAGGGTGATGCCTTGGTCTATGCTGGTGGGTCCTACATTAGGGTGGTGCCTTGGTCTATGCTGGTGGGTCCTAGTACATTAGGGTGGTGCCTTGGTCTATGCTGGTGGGTCCTACATTAGGGTGGTGCCTTGGTCTATGCTGGTGGGTCCTACATTAGGGTGATGCCTTGGTCTATGCTGGTGGGTCCTACATTAGGGTGATGCCTTGGTCTATGCCGGTGGGTCCTACATTAGGGTGGTGCCTTGCTGGTGGGTCCTACATTAGGGTGGTGCCTTGGTCTATGCTGGTGGGTCCTACATTAGGGTGGTGCTTGGTCTATGCTGGTGGGTCCTACATTAGGGTGGTGCCTTGGTCTATGCTGGTGGGTCCTACATTAGGGTGGTGCCTTGGTCTATGCTGGTGGGTCCTACATTAGGGTGGTGCCTTGGTCTATGCTGGTGGGTCCTACATTAGGTTGGTGCCTTGGTCTATGCTGGTGGGTCCTACATTAGGGTGGTGCCTTGGTCTATGCTGGTGGGTCCTACATTAGGGTGGTGCCTTGGTCTATGCTGGTGGGTCCTACATTAGGGTGATGCCTTGGTCTATGCTGGTGGGTCCTACATTAAGGTGGTGCCTTGGTCTATGCTGGTGAGTCCTACATTAGGGTGATGCCTTGGTCTATGCTGGTGGGTCCTACATTAGGGTGATGCCTTGGTCTATGCTGGTGGGTCCTACATTAGGGTGATGCCTTGGTCTATGGTCTATGCTGGTGGGTCCTACATTAGGGTGATGCCTTGGTCTATGCTGGTGGGTCCTACATTAGGGTGGTGCCTTGGTCTATGCTGGTGGGTCCTACATTAGGGTGGTGCCTTGGTCTATGCTGGTGGGTCCTACATTAGGGTGGTGCCTTGGTCTATGCTGGTGGGTCCTACATTAGGGTGGTGCCTTGGTCTATGCTGGTGGGTCCTACTTTAGGGTGTGCATTGGTCTTACGGTGGTGGGGTCCTCCAATGCATCCTCAATTTCCGCCTGCCTCAGGAACACGTTCCCACGACATGCCCTCCACAGCACTCGCTCAAATGTAAGCATGCGCTCACGATTGATTACACCTGCCACAAACCTGGAGCAACAAGGAGGCAATGCAATTTGCCATCAAGGAGGTGATCACCATATTTTCCAGAGAATGTCAACCCCCCCCCCCCCGCCCCCCCAGTACACACACACACTAAGTTAGCCATCGTTACATTAATTCTACACTAAGTTAGCCATCGTTACATTAATTCTACACTAAGTTAGCCATCGTTACATTAATTCTACACTAAGTTAGCCATCGTTACATTAATTATACACTAAGTTAGCCATCGTTACATTAATTCTACACTAAGTTAGCCATCGTTACATTAATTCTACACTAAGTTAGCCATCGTTACATTAATTCTACACTAAGTTAGCCATCGTTACATTAATTCTACACTAAGTTAGCCATCGTTACATTAATTCTACACTAAGTTAGCCATCGTTACATTAATTCTACACTAAGTTAGCCATCGTTACATTAATTCTACACTAAGTTAGCCATCGTTACATTAATTCTACACTAAGTTAGCCATCGTTACATTAATTCTACACTAAGTTAGCCATCGTTACATTAATTCTACACTAAGTTAGCCATCGTTACATTAATTCTACACTAAGTTAGCCATCGTTACATTAATTCTACACTAAGTTAGCCATCGTTACATTAATTCTACACTAAGTTAGCCATCGTTACATTAATTCTACACTAAGTTAGCCATCGTTACATTAATTCTACACTAAGTTAGCCATCGTTACATTAATTCTACACTAAGTTAGCCATCGTTACATTAATTCTACACTAAGTTAGCCATCGTTACATTAATTCTACACTAAGTTAGCCATCGTTACATTAATTCTACACTAAGTTAGCCATCGTTACATTAATTCTACACTAAGTTAGCCATCGTTACATTAATTCTACACTAAGTTAGCCATCGTTACATTAATTCTACACTAAGTTAGCCATCGTTACATTAATTCTACACTAAGTTAGCCATCGTTACATTAATTCTACACTAAGTTAGCCATCGTTACATTAATTCTACACTAAGTTAGCCATCGTTACATTAATTCTACACTAAGTTAGCCATCGTTACATTAATTCTACACTAAGTTAGCCATCGTTACATTAATTCTACACTAAGTTAGCCATCGTTACATTAATTCTACACTAAGTTAGCCATCGTTACATTAATTCTACACTAAGTTAGCCATCGTTACATTAATTCTACACTAAGTTAGCCAT
The DNA here is from genome assembly GCA_028752905.1 of Cladorhizidae sp. MBARI D1340-BT2. Classification (NCBI taxonomy): domain Eukaryota; kingdom Metazoa; phylum Porifera; class Demospongiae; order Poecilosclerida; family Cladorhizidae; species Cladorhizidae sp. MBARI D1340-BT2. The sequence goes on along the minus strand of JAQNBH010000007.1, from coordinate 14,245,071 downwards.
CGTTACATTAATTCTACACTAAGTTAGCCATCGTTACATTAATTCTACACTAAGTTAGCCATCGTTACATTAATTCTACACTAAGTTAGCCATCGTTACATTAATTCTACACTAAGTTAGCCATCGTTACATTAATTCTACACTAAGTTAGCCATCGTTACATTAATTCTACACTAAGTTAGCCATCGTTACATTAATTCTACACTAAGTTAGCCATCGTTACATTAATTCTACACTAAGTTAGCCATCGTTACATTAATTCTACACTAAGTTAGCCATCGTTACATTAATTCTACACTAAGTTAGCCATCGTTACATTAATTCTACACTAAGTTAGCCATCGTTACATTAATTCTACACTAAGTTAGCCATCGTTACATTAATTCTACACTAAGTTAGCCATCGTTACATTAATTCTACACTAAGTTAGCCATCGTTACATTAATTCTACACTAAGTTAGCCATCGTTACATTAATTCTACACTAAGTTAGCCATCGTTACATTAATTCTACACTAAGTTAGCCATCGTTACATTAATTCTACACTAAGTTAGCCATCGTTACATTAATTCTACACTAAGTTAGCCATCGTTACATTAATTCTACACTAAGTTAGCCATCGTTACATTAATTCTACACTAAGTTAGCCATCGTTACATTAATTCTACACTAAGTTAGCCATCGTTACATTAATTCTACACTAAGTTAGCCATCGTTACATTAATTCTACACTAAGTTAGCCATCGTTACATTAATTCTACACTAAGTTAGCCATCGTTACATTAATTCTACACTAAGTTAGCCATCGTTACATTAATTCTACACTAAGTTAGCCATCGTTACATTAATTCTACACTAAGTTAGCCATCGTTACATTAATTCTACACTAAGTTAGCCATCGTTACATTAATTCTACACTAAGTTAGCCATCGTTACATTAATTCTACACTAAGTTAGCCATCGTTACATTAATTCTACACTAAGTTAGCCATCGTTACATTAATTCTACACTAAGTTAGCCATCGTTACATTAATTCTACACTAAGTTAGCCATCGTTACATTAATTCTACACTAAGTTAGCCATCGTTACATTAATTCTACACTGCTGGAGTACAAGTCACACACCAAATAAACCTCACAGCTTGACAAGAATGAGCTCTGACCACCACCCAATGTGATCTGGATGACCTTGGTAATGCTGGCAAATACAACCTCCTTCTTCTCCTCCTCTCGCACTTGCTGTACGTTCACTCGGGACTCCCTTTCAGCTCTTCTGCGAATAGACTTAATTGACTTCTTAAACTCGAAAGCTTCAGAGTAGCTCATACGCTTATCTCCAGACATTTCACAGTAAAAATATAATAATTAACAAAAAATATCGAAAGCAGAACGAAGTCACATGCTCCACTTGTGACCCTGCCTACTGATGCACTGCAACTTACAATCCAGCAAAATGGACTCATTCGGTGTATAAGATGCAACCGAAATGGATAGGCAGGCTGGAGATGCTACTAGTGCCACTTATACTCGGGCTAATACGGTGCATGGCCGCATTTACAATGTTAGGTATGCAGGGTTGTATACAGAAATTTTGCCAAGGGGGGGCGAACTTCAGATATGGAAAAATAAGGGGGGGCGAGAATGATACAATGATGGTGTATGTAATGTATAAGGGTGGTGTCTAATTTCAAGGGGGGGGGGGGGGCGAGAATGATACAAGGGGGGGCGAATGCCCCCCCCCGCCCCCCCCTAAATACACCCCTGCGTATGTACACAAGTATGCACATCATAATGAGTAGGTAAAGGGTCACCAAAGAGGCTATACCTAGATGGAGATTCCCTATCTGGTCCGACACAAAGTTGGCTCAAATTCAATTGTCTATAAATCTACATATAAAATATCAATGTTTATGTACACACACACATGAGAACCGACCTAATGCAGTGGAACAATTAATGAGATTTAAGGCCTCTCCACACTGCATAAGCCAATGTGCATTAGTCGCATCCACACGGAATTCAAATTGAAATAATGTGCATTATTCTGGTCCATCACGATAGGTACCAGTTTGATGCAAATCAGAATAACAAATAAAAGCGTTCAAATAACTACGCGAGTGTACGTTGAAAAGAATTTCGCGTCTTCGTGATACTGCAGTTGGGAACTTTGGAGATAGCTGTATACTATCTGTGGTCTGCAGCCAAACTGCTAGTATCTGTGGTCTGCAGCCAAACTGCTAGAGAACTGTTGCTATGTTTACTCGCCTTGCATCAGGACTTCTGAAGTTCATGCAATCGCAACCTTAACTGGTTCTACGTTTCCCTCAGCTCTTTCTTCTCTGCAGCAGATGTTTCCTGCACATCTGTAGGTAGCTGATCAGCAAGAAAAGGACGCAAAAACAAACTTCATCTCAACTACAGCCACAGTATACGATTTTGGCTGACTTTTGGTAGGCTGATTATTTTTGCTTCGTATGGTTTATTCTTGTGCTAGTGTGGATGTGACGAATGTGCATCGATGTGCATCAGCATTCTCCTCTGACCTAATGTGCATTGATGCACATTGGTTTAAAAGTGCAGTGTGTGGACAGGCCTGTTTAGGCAGTTTATTTTTTTTTTGGAAAAATTATGATTGATTTTTTTAAATTTTTTATTCACCAACAGCAGAACATCTCCTTCTTGCATAATCCTGTGGCAGTGATAAGCCCATGCACTAGTTCTCGAGGACAAAATAAGCATTTACAGTGAGCTAGGTCAATGCACTTGCCCTTCGTGAATAGAACTTTGTTATGTTGGCTTTGAGCATGCAAATCAGGCGCACTTTATTCAGCTTCCATGCATTCTTCTGCCTTTAAAAAATCCCACTTTTGATAAAAACAGCGTTTGGACTTCCCCCCCTCAAATTCGGTCTCCTTTGCCTTCGAACAGTGTCCACACATTTACGAAGTCTGAATGACATAGGCACCTCCCTCTAATAGTTTGCAATGTGCAGATATAGTAGTCAAGCAGAGGTGGTCATAAAACCATTCAAGGTTTGCGGGATCCAAGTGGCGGCAGACGGCAGTGAAGATGGTGACGTTCACTGTCTTGAGCTTGGAGATGCGGCAGCTGAAGTAGCACCAGAAATTGCACAGCTTACGTCCGAGCCAGAAAGTCAGACGATTCTAGCGACTCTTTCTCTGACTGCGACTATGACAAAGAACCGGAAACCAACAAACTACAAGTGGATGAAGACTAAACAACTTTGAATATAACTTATTTCAGGCCAAGCCCTCTATTTTTACTAATACAATGACCTTTCAATAATAAACTTGATGTTTACTCTCAACATTTCGACTAGAAGCTCTAGCCTCTAATTCCTAATGAAGGCTACAGCATCTAGTCAAAACGTCGAGAGAGTAAATTTAAGTTGATTATTGAGGTCATCGAAATTTCTTTACGTCAACTGAGGGTTTGCTGGGAATATATTTTGCATGCATTTTTAGCATGAGCTGGCTGTATAGACAGTAACAGGGAGAAGGTGCATGGCAGCAGGTTAAACCTGCAAATGCATGCCTAGTCCATGTCAGCCTCCAGGAGACAGAGATGTAACTGTGCATGCCTTCAATGTGTTTGGTCTCGTTTAGTGCTCTCTTCGTGTGGACATCTGAAATGTTATGAATCCAGTGGTATATAACCCTTCCAGGAAAGAAATAGTGCATATGAACAACAACAAGAATTCTCACTTACGTGAACTTGGTCTGCTGTGTTGGTGCAGCGGCAGCCGGCTCATCGTCAGTATCTGTACCTAGTAACCCTTTCACCTCCACACCCTGGGGTTGCACAGGAATAGGTGCAGTTTGAGCGGCACCCAGGATGGAGTAATGCTCAGCCTAAAGCACAACAGAGATAAATAGACAATGTGATCTCGCTTGAACAACAGCAAGTTAACGTATGTTTATGGGAACTACATGTATCACTGTCGATAAATTTCCATTGTCATAATAAACCACGAAAATAAGTTATTTCAAGCAGAGTGTGATGTGGTGTAGTGAGTTGCTGTTTGGTTGCACACACATGCCAAGTGATAGCCGAGGAGAAAAGCTGTGAGGTTGAGCCTGTAACAGCACCAGGAACAAGTTTCTCCATGCCATAGTTGAGCTGGACGTCCTCAACCTGCATAGCACCAGGGATAGGTCCCTCCGTGGCACAAGTTGAGCTGGATGGCCTCTGCACCAGTGACAGCTCTCGTCATGCCACAAGTTGAGCTGATGGCCTTAACCTGCCACAGCACCAGGGTCTCTCCCTACCACAAGTTGAGTTGGATGGCCTCAGCCTGCCACCGCACCAAGACAGCTCACTCCATGCCACAAAAATGTAACACTGCGTTGTATCATTATAATAACATCTTGGCCCATGACATATTGCATTGTCTAGTTACTAACTTAGTCAACCTTGCTGTTGCCTTGGGCCTACTGGACATAGCCCTCGGCCTAACCCTGGCCATTGCCCTGGGCCTAACCCTAGCCATTGCCCTGGGCCAAATCCTGACCATTGCCCTGGGCCTAACACTGGCCATTGCCCTGGGCCTAACCCTGGCCATTGCCCTGGTCCTAACCCTGGCCATTGCCCTGGGCCAAATCTTGACCATTGCCCTGGTCCTAACCCTGGCCATTGCCCTGGGCCTAACCATGGCCATTGCCCTGGTCCTAACCCTGGCCATTGCCCTGGCCCAAATCTTGACCATTGCCCTGGCCTAACCCTTGCCATTGCCCTGGTCCTAACACTGGTCATTCCTGGTCCTAACCCTAGTCATTGCCCTGGGCCTAACCCTGGCCATTGTCCTGAGCCTAAAAGCTGGTTCACAATATGACGGATGGCAATCTGGTCCTTTGGATCCATTTCCGTTGCATGTGTTGCACAATCTGTTCCGCTACGCTGCTTAGTTCACAATATTTGCGTTGAGTCCATTTAGTTTGCGAGTGATGGACGGCAGTACTAGCAGTGTAGAAGAATTGGATTTGATTTTGCTATTGGCTAGCAGGAGGAGGTGCAGAAAGGGAAATCACTAGCTGAAATATTTTTTAATAGCTGGTAATAGCTAGCTAAGTTACTTGGATAGCCACTTCCTTCCATTAGCCCCAGCCTCTAGCTGAGACACACCAGAGGTTGGGAAAGCTCCTCCCCACTTCAACAATTCTCGAGACATCATGGAAAGAGTGTAAACACGTGATGTGTTCAAGGATTCTGATTGGTCCAACGAAACGGATTGGATGCAAGAGTTGAATCAAATCCTACTCTTGCATTTCATATTTGTTCCATTCCGTTAGATTCGTAGTCCGTTGCATTACTGGTTCACAAATCAGTGCAACGGATTGGAAGGGACGGAACGCACGCAACGGATTGTTTTGTGTCATATTGTGAACCACCCTTAACACTAGCTATTGCCCTTGGCCTAACCGTGGCCATTGCCCTTGGCCTAACCCTAGCTAAATACTGCCCTGGCCCTTATCTTGCCCTGGACCTAGCCCCAGCCATTACCCTAACCCTAGTCATTATCCTACATGACCTCAGAGCTTGAGGTCTAATCCAGGATTGATACGCACATACTTGACGTCATCATCACGATGCAATGCCTGGGTTGACAAATGATGATGTAATGCCAGGGTTGACAAATGATGATGTAATGCAGGGATTGACCCCTCACCTCTGCAAAGAATCCCTGGGTCTTGTATAAGATGTGCTGCAGTTCTCTGAGGTCAAGCAGGTTCTTCTTGAGGGTGGCCTTGTTGGCGTTGATCTCCTTCACTTCTCCCTCCAGCACATCAAACTTGCTCTCAAGGTCGATCATGTCTGACAATAACAAGAGTGGGATAGTTCAATGATGGCTTCAAGTGTTGCACATGTATAATATTGTGCCACGATGCTACCCAATCTTGTTGCCACTAACCAAGCAATTCCACCCCACTTAATTATCAAATATTTTCCTCCCTCTTCCCATTTTATTATTATTAACCATTTCATTATTATTAATCCCAGGACCATCCATGGACCGTCCGGAGTTGTTGGTGGTGGGAAAGAGCTTTGAACTAGCCCGGGCTCTTCCCCTTCCCTAGCTCTTGCTTGATCTATTCTAGTTCTTGCTTCTGCAAGAACCAGGAGGACAAGCAGCCATTAGACATCCATACATACTTTCCCATTGGATTGTCCACATATGCATATCAGGCACAGTTGCCTACATGCACTACCAATATTAATGCAGAGTGCCTTGAACAGAGATGAGTGGCCGATCAAAGAAGGAAACGATACATGCATCTGGTTGCTGCACCTCCTGCTGACAACTGAATCTGTTTGAAATTCAAACACATTTTACTACTACAGCAAACCAAGTTACTGGAAATTACAAAGTTTTGGTGAAACAGATTTAACACCAAAAATTCTACCCAACCACCGAACAACAAACTGCTACCACTACTTGTGTTAACCGCTTACCCTGGGGATCTGGGGCCACAATTCAATCATATTTTACTACTATAGCAAACCAAGTTGGTGGAAATTTCAAGGTTTTGGTGGAACAGATATAACACCAAAAATTCTACCCAACCACCAAACAACAAACTGCTACCACTACTTATGTTAACCGCTTACCCTGTGGATCTGGGGCCACCACACTGGCAGAGGGACGAATTTCAATTTTGGCCTTCTCCAGCTCGTTGCTAAGGAAACGTAACTTCCTCTCCATCTCGTCACAGCGACGTACTTCATTAATGAATTTCCGCTGGAAGGCACTGACCTCGGGGTTGAGCTAATTAGAGTGGGTGTAGTCAATGATCTTCCATGTGGTGGGGGAGTATTAGACGCTAATGGTACAGTCTAACGGAACTTGGAACCAACGAGAAAATGATTCCAAGAAAACACCGTTATGTGCAGATATCTTCGAAGGGCTTACTATTTGCAGTTTTCAAGTTTATAATCCACTCCTCTAATAGCAATGGTAAAAAGTATGGTGGAAAAAACAGCTGAGAATGGTGCAGCTTCGAATCCACAAACACTTTTTCTAGGTGAATTCTTCTGTTAGGCACCCTATCCAAATATTTAACCCTTCGAAAATATCCTTCCATTTAAGCATTACATATATTGTGATTCTCACACTAGACACGAGATTGACTATATCATAGCCAACAGTATGGCTGTTTAGCACGGCCGCAAATAACCTATATCAACAAGTGAAGCACCTGGAAAACAGAATGGTGAAACGGGAGCATTTGACAATAATGCTCAAACAGGAAATAAACCTTGCAAGTTCATTTTCATTCGGAACCACCAGTGAAAAGATGTGTTAACCATCAAGGTGAGCACTCAAAAACCAAGTCCTGCACTAGTCTGATAATAAACATCAAGGTGAGCATTAAATAACCAAGTCCTGCACTAGTCTGATAATAAACATCAAGGCGAGCATTAAATAACCAAGTCCTGCTCTAGTCTGATAATAAACATCAAGGTGAGCACTCAATAACCAAGTCCTGCACTAGTCTGATAATAAACATCAAGGCGAGCATTAAATAACCAAGTCCTGCTCTAGTCTGATAATAAACATCAAGGTGAGCGCTCAATAACCAAGTCCTGCACTAGTCTGATAATAAACTTCAAGGTGAGCATTAAATAACCAAGTTCTGATCTAGTCTGATCTAGTCTAATAATAAACATCAAGTTGAGCACTAAATAACCAAGTCCTTACAGTAGTCTTGATAAACCAATCCTGTAGCTAATCAGGAAATTTGACACACAAAACATGGCCACATAAAATATATATCGACCACACCGTTTTTGTCCTGACGGACAGGGTGATCCAATGATACCGGGGACAACTCGGGGATAGCTGTGCATTCATGAGGTTCACTTGTCCTTGCTAATCCAGTACCTGCAGTACCTGGTGGGCAGCTTTATACCCCTATATGATACCAGGATTGTCCATAGCATTTGAACATACTAAGAGAACCAAACTGAAAGGGTCTTGGCAACAACCAAAAAGACATGGACAAGCCTATTCTACAAATACGCAAGAACTTACATCTCGGAACTGGACCTTTCCCTGTAGAAACAAACAAGAAGGAATTGTTTGGTCATAATTTTTTTAATCTTTGGTCAACTTTGTTTACGTACTCTCATCACATGTGTACTGGGCAGCGATCAAAGCAGGGTAAGATATTTAAATTTATAACTGCATACATGATGAACCAGCAAACATGTTTCCACACTATTCAAAGGTAGAGGGCATCCAAATACTAGCAACAAAACACGCCAAAAAAAATGCAAGGTGGGGTTCCCATTGGAGGAGAGGTTTTTCAAAGAACAAAGGTTTCATTTTAGTTAGAAACCAAACAAGAGAATAAAAACTAGCAAAGCCAATCACTGTATGATATGAGAAAGAAAACAAGAGTAACTCTGACGTGACATCCCGTGACAGTATTGGAAGTTTGTCGCTAACAACAGCACAGTTCACCCGCGTAATGATAAACTTCTTACCAACTCCCCTAGTTCTCTCAGGCAGGCATAAGCAGCCTCAGACTGAAGGAATAGCTGGGCCAAGGTCATCTTTTCAGAGCGGAAAAGAGACCCCATTGTGACACGATAACACAGAAGATTTTCAACTAGAATCTTGTCGACAAGTTGATACAAATCACATGATCATTATTGATATGATGTCATTATCAGCAACAGCCGCGCAGCGCCTTGAAAAATTCTCTACGCCTCTCGCCCCGCCCCGCGTTCCGTCCCCTCTGAGCACGCTCGCGCCTACGCCCTGCACTCAAGACAGCAACTTCATTGTGTCGTTGGTTGTAAAAAAATGCTCTTGTTCAAAGGAGTGACTAACCTGTTTGCCTGGCCGACTGGAGAAATGTCAGAATTTGCCCATCTCCTTAAAGACTTCAACAGCACAAGCTACTTCTGATGCCAATCTACCATCTTTGACAGAGCAAATCTTTATGTTGTAAGTTCAAACCCCTAACTCTAACACGGAACAATTCCCATGTCCAGTCAATTCTCTGCAATCCTTCACCATGTCATCAGGTACTCTTTCAAATTCCTCCATTACAACCAATGCTACCAATTCACAACCACAACTAATCCTCAACCTAATACCACCATGAAGCTGGAGGGATATCGTTTCAACAGCCCACGATGAGATACACTGGAGGCTCAACCTGGTTCTTGTCCCTTCAGGTGCTGTTGGCAAGTGCCTTGTTCAAGAACTAAGCTGGTTATTACTAGCATTTGCTGACAGATCAAGGATAGTATCATTTTGAAAGCAGTGACCATATAACATGCTATGGTTCTTCAGAAACCAAGTCAAAATAGCAAAACAAAGGCACATTAACCACCTAAGACGAAGGATGGATCTATGAAAAGCTGGTGACTTGCAAGCAATCCTATTAGAGGAGTGATGTATCCAGGAACACTTACAAATATCATGCAAGTGTTGTGACAAGACCTCACAACCAAAATATCTTCCAGAAATTGACATCAATGAGAAAGGTGAATAAGGCCTATTAAGAGGCATATCAGGTGGTATGCTTAGTCTTGATCCGGTTCCAGATTGTGATGGATCACAGTAAAGTAGTACTCATGCAGTGATGTATACAGAAATTTTGCCAAGGGGGGGCGAACTTGAGATATGGAAAAATAAGGGGGGGGGGGAGAGCCTGGATGGTGCGGAAAGGGGACGTGCACCCTGGGCTTCCGCGTGGAGTACGAAAGTGTTTTACCCACAGGTATTTTTGCAGTACTAACTGTATATATAGCTGCTACTTATGATGGCATGCACTTTTTCTAAAATCTTTAGTACAACATTCCATCTTAAATATTTGCTGAAGTTGCATGCTACGGCAATCAGCATATATAGATTAGATATAGTCACTTGTCACTCGTATAATGGAGGTGGGCTTTTGTGAAATCGAATTATGTTGCATTCCATGCATTTTCTTACAAAATCATGGACAACAGGTTTCATACACAATTTTTCTCTAGTTTTCTAGGGGGGGGGGGGTGGAAATGGTTGGTCACTTGGTGCCCTAATTTTTGTTAATATTTTCTTAACATGTTCATAAGTCGTAAAAGGGGGGTCTGGGGGGAAGATCCCCCCATATATTTTTTTGCTTTTACAATGTCTGAGGATAGCTATTTTGACTGACTACCAATGGCATTATGCTATACCGAACTATGGCTAGACTGTATATATTTCTCATGATATTGTAGCTGCTTGGAAAAAGGAGAGCATGTGTCATGACACGATGACATCACACACCACCACGTGCTCTCCTTTGTAGGTTTGTCACTTCTTTTGTTTCTCCTTCTTTCCCACTCCCTCTCTCTCAGTATTTTTAACTCAGTCCATTATGTCATGGTCTTCAAGTCTAATCTTAGACATGATGTCATCACACGCCACCACGTGTTCTCCTTTGTAGGTTTGTCACTTCTTCAGTTCCCTCCTTCTTTCCCACTCTCTCTCAGTATTTTTAACTCAGTCCATTATGTCATGGTCTTAAAGTCATCACACACCACCACGTGTTCTCCTTTGTAGGTTTGTCACTTCTTCAGTTCCCTCCTTCTTTCCCACTCTCTCTCAGTATTTTTAACTCAGTCCATTATGTCATGGTCTTAAAGTCTCTATAAAAGAAACCTTACTAGCTGATTTCTCTTCATATTAATATGGATATTCGCTCATACTTTGCAAGTACTTCTCAAGCCTCTTCTCATGCTAATAGCAGCGATAGCGAAGATAGCAGAACAGATAGCTCTGAGCATGTCGAGGCATCTAGTCCTAGCCTTAGTCCTCCACCTTCAAAGAAAAGCAAGCAAAACAAACACCGCTCTTCTGTATCCACGAAGAGAAAATACTCTAAGAGCTGGGAGAAAGATTTCAGTTGGCTCTATTATGACGAGGATAGCGATGGTGCCTTTTGCAAGGTTTGCAAGCAATCTGGTCTGCAGCGTACTGGAGGAGTGTGGGTCACACAACCTTGCAGAAATTGGAAGAAAGCTGTTGAAAAAATGAAAGCTCATGCGAGAAGTGACTTCCATATCCATGCAACTCAAGCTCTTTTTGCAGCTAAAGGAGCAGCCAAAGGTGGAACAGTTGTACAGCAACTCCAGAATGTTTTAGCTCGCAAAAGAGCTCAGAACAGAGCTGCAGTGAAGTGCCTGATCCTACTCACTCATTTTCTTACGAAAGAACAAGTTGCACATTCGACAAAATTTGAGAAGCTGGTTGACGTGGTGGTTCGATGTGGCAGCCAACATTTGAAGCAATTCTTAGAAACTGCACCAAGAAATGCTGTGTACACATCAAGATTGGCTGTGGTTGAATTCATCGAATCATTGGGGACATGGGTGGAGGAGTCGATTCTGAAGCGACTTCAAAAAGCACCTATGTACAGCCTCATGGCAGATGAGTGCACAGATGTCACCAACGTAGAAGAATTGTCTGTGTTTTGCCGCTGGGAGGAAGATGGTGTACCAGTAGAGTGCTTTCTGGAGCTTATTCCATTGAAGAAGGCTGATGCAGAGACCATCTATTCTAATCTCATCGATTGTTTAAAGAAGAAAGGTCTACAAGTCGGAAGAATAGTTGGATTGGGATTTGATGGAGCTGCAACTTTTTCTGGACGAAAGACCGGGGTTCAGGCACGTATCAAGAAACATACTCCTCACGCTCTGTTTATACACTGCCACTGTCACTTACTGCAGTTGGCTTGTGTGCAAGCTGCCAATAAAACTCCTGGAATTGCTCATGTTTACAGAACATGACTACTCTTTGGAAGCATTTTCGCAATTCCCCCAAGCGAGCAGAGTGTCTGAAGGAGGTATAGCACGTTCTTGAACTTCCAGAAATGAAAGTGATCAAGCCATCTGACACACGCTGGCTGGCACATGAAAGGTGTGTCAAAGCTGTCAAAGCAAGTTATTCTGCAATTGTAATCACCATTGGGAACATCTACGAGACGTCCCACGAGCCAGAAGCTCTTGGAATCCATGGTGCCCCCTGCAAATTGTCTACGATTGCAGCTATATATTTGCTTGATTTCACTCTACCACAAGTGGCCAAGCTCAGCAAAGCACTTCAGGCAGAGCAGCTTGACCTCTCGTTGATATCATTCCTTGTTGATGCTACTGTTAAATCCTTGGATGATGCAGTTTTGCCTGGAGCGAACTGGGTGTTGGAGCTTCTTGAAAACGTTGAAGACTTGAAGTCATCTACAAAGGTGTCTATTGACGCTGATAAAATACTTTCGTTCCAGAATGTTGTTGGTAAGCCTTTTGTTGCTGATTTAAAGGCCAACATAACAAGCCGATTTTCTTCATCCAACGCTGTTGTATCAGCATTGTCTATATTCGATCCACGGAAAGTTCCAAAACCAGATTCAGTATCTTTTCCCACTTATGGAGACACGTCTGTTGAGAAACTGATTGCTCACTACGGAGAAGATAGAGATGCAGAAACATTGGATGGAGAAGAAACAGCCATGATTTCCACTGAAATACTTACAGAGTGGAAAACATTCCGCCAGCTGTTAGTCAAGCAACCACGGGATACTACTGCATCACAGCTGAAAGAACTTGTTTCAAACGACATGCTCAAGGCCATGTTTCCCAATTTGCACAAGATTGCCTCCATCTGATTGCCTCCATCTGCTTATCGATTCCAGTTTCTACTGCTTCTGTGGAGAGAAGCTTCTCACAGATGAAGATGAAAGACTCGTTTGCGTAATTCTCTAAGTGACTGCAGCCTTTCTCACCTTATGAGGATTGCTATAGAGGCACCAGAAGTACTCTCTGAGAGCGACCTTGAAGAGATTGTGGACGTATGGCAGAGAAAACCAAGAAGAACCTCAGTTTGACATTCCTATCATTTGAACCTGATATCATAAGCTTATTACACCTTTCTTGTATTACACCTTTCTTGACATTATTTAAAAAAATATCTCTAATTTCAAGGGGGGGGGGCGAGAATGATACAAGGGGGGGGCGAATGCCCCCCCCCCCCCGCCCCCCCCTAAATACACCCCTGCTCATGACATTTTAATCCTGAAACACCTCCAGGTAAACCTGCTCATCCTGACCATTTACTATCGGATATCCTGGATGTCATCAATCCTATCATTTTCGAAAATCTAAATGCAGAAATCATTAGAAAAGCTGCAAGTGGGGGCACAGGCCGGTTGGGACTGGATGCCCATACTTGATTATGTCAAGAGCAAAATGGTTGAGTGAGCTAGAAATCTTGAACACAGTTGCCAAGCCCAACCTCAGGCAGCTTATGTTCCTGTCTATCAAGTAAGTGGGAATTCTCTCGAACTACCCATGGCATTCTACGGAAGACATGCTGAGCTGCCAGTCCTCACAGACAGACCCCCACCTAACATAATTGAGTGAGACTTATTTGCCCTACCTGCCAGACATGGTGAAATTGCTTTCACTAACCCTGTGCAGCACTCTACAGACTTTTCTGCTTATAACGTGCCTCTCAAGAGATCTTTCTACAAGTTGGAGATTATACCAGCCAAACTACTCACTGAGGTTTTCCCTGATGTGTGCATTGAGCCTAATTTATAACCTATCACTGAAGGAGTTCTGACAGGTGCTTCATCTATCACCTTCTGCCGTCTGTTGAGCTCGTCTCCCATGGTAGGTCAACCTTTTGCTTCGAATGTGATGATTTAACCACTGTCATCTATGTCTGGCGCCGACACTGCAGTTTTCTCTGTCGTAATTTCTACTGCTATTCAGATACTTGTACTCTTCTTCGCCTCTACACTTCTATTATCCATCCTCATCTGGAGTGCTGTTCTTTCCTCTGGAACTCTCAATCGTCCCTTCTTTCATCCCATCTTGAGAGAATACAATACTTTGCATGTAAATAATCTAGTAAACAATGATTCTCGGACTACTCTTCTCTTCTCACTAAGCTTCATCTTCCATCTCTATCCTCTCGCCGCTGCAACTCCAAACTTATTCAAATGTCTTCACAATAACATGGATTTTCCTCCTGCTAACCTTCCCTGCTACAACCTCCAATCCTTCCACCCCAGTAATCATCTGCTAATTCCGTACAGAACTCAGTCTGCTTACCTTTCATTTCCCCTTACTACTACTACTATATACTAGGCTCTGGAACTATCTCCCCAATGAAACTAATTGACATGGACAATTTAAGCACTATATTCAACACCCCTCATTATCACTTTCACTTTTAACTATTATATATATTCCTGCATGTTTTACTCTACTCTTGGCTGTTGAGTATAATATATGATCTTTTTTCCATAAACAATTAACATTTCTCTGCCAGTGTCAACACCTTTTCTTAACTGAGACAACATTTCCTACGTGAGCATGCAAAGGGGGAAATGGACTGACCAACACTAGTGGCACTACCTCATAACTGGGACAACATTTCCTAATGTTCATGTCAAGTTTGACACTGATAAATGAACTATATCATTAAAGACAGAACTTCTCAACATTTAAACGAAGATTTCAAAGACAGTTATTTATGTTAGAACTTATTCTATATTTACTGTTAAGTGGGGAAGAGTGCTGAAAATGTATATTTTTTCCTTTAAGTTTTTTTTTGGCCCAAAAGTGTTTATAATGTGTTTGCAGGTCGAGTTTCAAGTTTCAGAGCAAGTGAATACTTCTATCAGAAGATATGGCCATTTTTATACAGTTCAATTTTACTTCATGTTCGAAAAAGGTTCTTCTACATTCGGGCGGCCAAAATGTAGCCATTTCACGGATTACCTTAGCAGTCTTTTGCGCAATGACTACCTAGGCTCTGTCTACTTTACTTCTAGGTATGGGCCCTGTCTACTTCATTTCTAGACACCGACTAACTGGGCCCTCTCTACTTCATTTCTAGGCACCAACTACTTGGGCTCTGTCTGCTTCACTTCTAGGTACTGACTATCTCGGCTCTGTCTGCTTTAATTTGACCCAGAGGTGTGCACCAGTGTGAAGTGTGAAGTAAAAATGATACTCACTGATCTGTGACCCAGTGGGTATTCACATTATATTCAGGGATTAGAGCTAGACCTACTTTCACATACACATACTTGCACTTGCCAACAATGGACTACCCTTGACAAATTCATAATCAGCATACTTGCATTCTAATTGTCCTAATCTGCATATATTACAGGTTGAACAGGTTCATTTGTGACAATTTTGGCTGGGATATATCAGAGTGATGGTGCTTACAGAATCAAGTTCATCAGAAGGACATTCTGCCATAGGACATAATTTAGTAGCCAGTAGTAGCTCTCACTCCCTCCCAATAAAAACAACAACCCCGCAATGTTTGTCCGAAGCTTTAATAACTCGTCCCACATTTCTACCAGAGGATCAGCTGAATTTTGTAGCATATTACATATGGAGGGTCCTGCAAGGTCCTTCATCTCCACCAAAGAGGTATAGTAGACTATTCTCATCAATTGCACATCAGAGCAACTTCATATTTCTTTCCCCTCTATAACCTGAAGAGATACAATCTTGGAAAAACAAGACTATGGCTGTGACAAAACTTCATGCTACAGATGTCAGTTGGCAGTAGCAGCTCTACCACTGTGAATTTTACGAAGAGGGAAGGAGGTGCCATCCGCTATTTTTAAAGTCGAACACTAGAGGAAATAATATATACTTTTTAAATTTTGAATTTACTGACTCGATGTTTCCGCTAAATGCTCTAGCCTTCACCAGGAATGATTATTCAAGATGAAGGTTAGAGAGTGAATTTAAGTTGATAATCAAAGAAGTCGTTGTATACCAGGTATGTAACCTGAGGCTATGTCACCTGAGAGTTCGTTGGCAGTTTAATCTATAGTTAAACTCTCAACAAACTCCCAGTTGACAAACTACAGGAATTTATAAACTATATAGAGGAATTTCCAGCATTTCAATTTCCTTTCTTTTCAGCGAATGAAATAAGCAACAAGCTAGTGGTGTAGGTCTTATGCTATTTGCTTGTTATAGCTGTAGATGTAGTACATGTCCATTGTTGGAGTTTATCAACTTACATTCGTGGTAAACTTGCATCCTTGAAGAAAATTTGAAGCTACAGATTAGGAGATTAGGGCTGTGTCCAAGGGAGAAGATGTCAGGCTCAGTGTTGATCTTGTAGTGTTGATCTTGTATAGAGAAATGTACCTACAAAAATTACTGAAAAAAGTTGCATTTTTTTCCCTGTAGGGATCAGCTCGATTCAATTTTTGCGCATTTTTTCAACCAACCAGTTTTTTTCACAGCCAACCTGGTCACAAACTCAAACCCCAACCATGCCACACACCCACCTACAATAGGACACCATGAAAAGCTTTTCACAGAACTTACAATGAGAGTTGCATGACCTTGTTTGTGCACTTAAAAGGAAGACCACAATTTATTTAGTAAAAAAATATCTATCCTTCACCGACATATTAACCCTCTAAATCCCGTTATAAATTCGAGCATTTTGGGTCAAAATGACCCGTATACAAAAATTCATTTATTTCTCCAAAATTTTCAATTAAACTTATGCTTTATTTTGACACTGTGTAAGCATACATCACATTTGATGATATAATAATGAAAATAACATGCTAATACTTGACCAAAGTATGAAAACGTTGAAAGCATCGACCTCTACATAAATAAGTATATATCACATTTCACACAGTAATTACCAGTTTTTGTGTCCTTCACTTTGCCTGCAGGTGTTTTTTTCTTTGCACATACAGCACAACGTTTCCTTGGTTGCTGATTGGTAGCAAAATGCTTCCCCTTAAGACGGTCCAAGCTTTTCATGCTAGGAGAACGACGTCCATGACCCTGTACCAGTAGATGCATTGGAGCAGATAAAGCATAAGCTAAGGTAACACGATATTCCTTTTGTGAAAGACGAGTTTTACACCTTTTATCTTGCATTAGATTGTAAAGCACATGGGAGTTCAAGACAACTTGATCCAGTATTCTCCAAGTAATACGCCTCCAATACTTCATGCCCCTGCGGCCACAGCTGTAATACATCATATGCTGGTCAGCCAGATCCACCCCACCCATGAATGCATTGTAATCTTGCACTATTTTAGGGCAGGTAACAGACAAGACTGAATGGCCAGAACGACGATCGACTATAACTGTTTCATCTTGAAAGATAGAAGATAGCATCATAACATCTCTTTTGTCAAACCAACGTACTGCAGTAATTGAATCATAATATAATGTTTTTATGTCACCCCTAGCTGCCTTTTCTCGTCTTTGACGCTTCAACTCCTTAGGGAAATTTCGGCGGTTAGTACGTGCAGTTCCAGAACAGTATGTTTCATCTTTGAGAAGATCATGGAACAACTGTGGACTTGTGTAAAAATTGTCCACATAGAGGAAGTGGCCCTTATTCAAACAACCAGCCATAAGTCCATATACCACATTATAAGCCAGGCCTTTAGAAACAGTATTTCCATCCTTACCAGTGTAAATTTTGAAATTGTAAATATAGCCTGTTTTAGAATCACTGAGTATCCACACCTTTACTCCCCACTTCGTAGGCTTCTTAGGCATGTATTGAAGAAAAGAAATTCTGGCTTTTGTTCCAATCATGCTTTCGTCAATAGACACTTCCTTACCAAGGGTAAAATTAGCTTGTGAAATTCGATTGACCTGGTCTATCAAGGGCCTAATTTTCCATAGTTTGTCATAAGCAGGTGATGTACTGTCCAAGGCTGTGGAATTGTCCACTATGTGAAAATAACGAAGAATTTGCTGGAATCTACTCCTTGTCATGACAGTACCAAACCATGGATGGGCAAATAGTGGGTCCTTAGACCAGTAATCTCTTATAGATGGGAGGGAAATTATGCCCATGGCTATATTGAGGCCTATAAAGGCTAGAATTTCTTCATAAGTAACATCCGACCAGGGAGAAAGATGATTATGTGTTGAACGTTCCTGACATGCATACCTATTAGTCTCTTCGACAATACGGTCAACCATGTTCTTGTCTATGAACAACTGAAAAAAATCCAAGGGTGTGCTGCAATTTAGGCAGTCACCCTTTGGGCCACGAAGATCAGTATAGAGAACTTTATTATTAGCAACATGCGATTTGTTACGTCTCCATGTCCATGCTGATGATTCTTTATCATTCCTCCTTTCGCTATCTCCCGACTCTTGACTGACCATCACTTTCGTCTTCACCCTGGCTCTCAATCTCTCCCTCTTTTCCACTAGCTCGACCCCGTCCTCGACCCCTTCTCCATCCACGACCCCGTCCTCGACCCCTACTCCATCCACGACCCCTCTGTCCATGACCCCTTCCCCGTCCCCTCCCTCTCCCATGAACACCCCTCTCAATTTCATGTTCTGGACTCTCACACCCACTGCTTGCACTATCATCTGGCATGGTTATCTGCTCACTTACATCCAAGCCAGCAACAGAAGAACTAGTGTCACTTTCACCAACATCATCTTCCTCCATCAGTTCAGCATCAAATAGCAGTAATGAGTCCACTTCACATGGCAAAACATCTTCATCGATTCTTCTCAAAGCTGTCATGACACTAGGGTGAAGTAAATCAGAGTCTACCAGCACCTGTTTACCATCTTCATCAGTGTAGTCACCAGTCTCGAGTGTTTCGCCATCACTTTCTTGCTCTAGTTCTTCGTCATAGTTATCTAAACCGTCATCCTGAACATCTTCTAACATAGCTAAGACTTCAGCAGCGGCGAACTTCCGAGTAGCCATAGCTTTTAAAAAAACCGATCGAAACCTATACACTTCTATAGTTCATTCGATTCCTTTAAAAGCACACTATCCAATAATGCTTAGTGCGCAATGATTGAACTTACCCGACTTTGGCTGCGCATGCTTAGAAGCGTGACCATTTTTCCGGGTCATTTTGACCCCCCGGCGTATTTAAAGGGTTAATTATGTTTCGAGTTTTAGTTCAACCATTTGAGTTATGATACTTTTTATGCTGCCATTTCTGTTGAGAACGTGACGAGAAGATTACCATAGAAGCATATTGATGAAATGTTTCTAACTCAGCCAACTTTTCCTCAGTTATATCATCTGAAAGCGCTTCATTTTCTGAGATTATAGATCGAGCCAGTCCCAGTGTTTACTTCCTATGCTAGTTTTGAAAGTGAGCTATAATAGCATCTGTGATTACACCGCTAGCAGAAAGTTTTGATGATCCACAGTTAGGATGTACGTGTAAAGTAATTTCAAAGTTAAAAAAATAAATATCCTCAATGAAATTGCAAGTAATTAGACCAGTTGTCACTATGCAAATATCATCATGATCTCAGTGAAATTGCAAGTAATTAGACCATGGTTGTCACTATGTCACTATGCAAATATCATTGCAAAGCACAAGAAGAGGCCGACCAAAAAAATTTAAGTTACGGGTTTTTAAAATTTTGTATAGAAAACCCCTCCCACTAGTCTACCCATTAAATCAAAATGTAAATTCCAGCCTAACATGATTTCAACAAAAGCAAAAATCACCTCCACATAAAATAAAACAGCAGCGTAGCTTATGCTCAAAAAGGTTTTCAACTTGGTGGTGGAAGGTCAATGTATGATGTAGTCTTTGCATTTACAAAACTTGTTTTATAAGTCTTTTTTACTTTTGTTTGGACAGAAGCGCTTCTCGACTTGCATATAATATATATATGGTGATAACTTATTTTTTATGTGTTTGGTGCACAAGCAACTTGTCCTCTAACCCCTTTCTCTCTTCAACTATATAGGTCTCCACAACATGTTCTCTTCTTTTAATTATATACCCCAATCTCAGCTGGTGCTATATACGAGTTGGAAGAGGTATCAGAAGAGATGGCGGGGAGAACTAGTCACTTTGCCGAGAAATAAAAAATATTATCTTCCAAATTTTTCTTCGAATTCATGCGATCTACCTTGACCTCCATTCCAAATTGATCTATACTCTCCAACCACCACAACTTGGCACACTCCACACATCCACGAGTTCTCCACAAACCAGCTCTCACCACATACCTTTTTATACTAAGCCACCCCAACCCTTTGTCCACAAGCCAGGTATATATATATACCACAGCACCATTGTCTGCTGATTTGTAACACTTTAGCATACACCGTGACTTGTTACTACCCATATATAATATATCTCAGCTGATGTAACATTATAATAACAAGTCAACTTGAAATTGTATTCTCTCGACTTGATGCTGTATATAGCCTTCATCATTATTCCTGAAGGCTAGAGCAGCTAGTCGAAACGTTGAGAGAATAGTATTTCAAGTTGATCTTTGAGAAGGTTATTGATGAGCTTTAATGTTTATATATAGCAAGTGCTCATTCTTCTCCTAACTCATCACTCAGTCTCCAAGTGACGTGAACAGTATTAGGACTGATGCTAGGAGTATTCCTCAACCCTACCAGTATGTGGACGAACAAGTACTGATTTGGGTGAGACTTCATAGGGAACCCTACTACACTTACACTAACGGAAGAAAAAGTGCTGATTTGGGTACAACTTCATGGTCTACATAACACCATCGATGCATCTGAATTCTGTGGATATTCATCCACTCACTGGAAAAGGTAGGATTATATATATTATATATATAATAATACACACATGTATATGCATGTAAGGATGGTCTATTCATTAAACTTCAAATGTACTACAGCACACACACAAACTACTACCATTAATAATAAACTACTACTAATAATAAATAATAGTAGTATAATAATTATATAGCAATAATAATAATAATAATAATAATAGTAATAACAATAAAATAATAAATAGGTATCATTTAGTTTTGTGCTTATAAGTGACATAGCTATCATGGGCTTCTTATTTCCTTGTCTTCTTCTTTGCTTTGCTGGCAGGTCCAACACCAAGCTTCTGCTTCAGCTCCAGCAACTTCTTGACCTCGGCATCCAGCCTCTCCTTATCAACTCCTCCACTCTTGAGCTCACGTACAAGTGATGCCTGAGTGAGAGAATTCATTATCCACATCATTGTGTTGAACTGACATAGCTGTAGCACTTGCATGGCTGTGTGTTGTAATGTGTGTTGTAATGACACAGCTGGGTGTAGCGTCATGCAGCTGTGATAGTAGCATGTGTTTTAATGACACAGCTGAGTGTAGCATCCATGGAGCTGTGTTTGTAGCATGTGTTGTAATGACACAGCTGGGTGTAGATCAGGCAGCTGTGATAGTAGCATGTGTTGTAATGACACAGCTGGGTGTAGCATCATGCAGCTGTGTTTGTAGCATGTGTTGTAATGACACAGCTGGGTGTAGCGTCATGCAGCTGTGATAGTAGCATGTGTTTTAATGACACAGCTGAGTGTAGCATCCATGGAGCTGTGTTTGTAGCATGTGTTGTAATGACACAGCTGGGTGTAGATCAGGCAGCTGTGATAGTAGCATGTGTTGTAATGACACAGCTGGGTGTAACATCAAGGAGCTGTGTTTGTAGCATGTGTTGTAATGACACAGCTGGGTGTAGCGTCATACAACTGTGTTGTAATGACACATCTGTGTGCAGCAATTACACAGCTGTGTATTGCTGAGTGTAGCTTTTTCACACAGCTGTGTTTTTAGCGTGGTTATATGACACAGCTGTGTGCTACTGACTCAGCCATATACAGCGAAACAAGGTTACACACACCTGTTTTTCAAGTTCTTGTTGTAGAGTTTCTTTCTCTATCATCTTATCAACTCCTCCTTTCGGGGCAGGTGTGGTTGTCTGCTGCCGTTTCCCTGCAAATCTTTCCTTCATTCGCTGAGCCATTGACTCTTCTATCTTGCTAAAAATTGGCTCTGGCTGTATATGGTAGTGGGAAGAAGTAAAACTGGTTTGGTGAGTATGAAGGAGGGTGGATCTGGGTGACTGAGTGAATATAAGCTTCCCCCCCACCTTCCTCTTATAATTTTATCCTTATGTTACCCCTACTGTCAAGTGTACAGTACCAGACAAGTGCACAAAACATTCAACATGTCTTCTTTGTTAAATTGTACACCTACTGTGCCGATCTTGTGTCCAGCAGGGAGAAACTGGACCAGAGTGTCTGTGAGCATGTTGTAATCTTCAGGAAGCTGTGGATAACAATATCACCAATGGAAATTACACTAACAAATGAAGGAAACTCGTGGGACAAGTTAATGAGATGACCTGGTACCTCTAGTTTTGTAAGTACATGCAGTCTCCAATAGACAAACTATAAGCTCTAAACACATGACCCGCAAGCTTCAAGCACATGACCCAAGCTCTAAGCACATGACTTTACAATTATAAGCTCTAAACACATGACTTAAACTCCAAGCACATGACCATATAAGCTCTAAGCACATGACCTTATAATTATAAGCTCTAAACACATGACTTAAACTCCTTATAAGCTTCAAGCAAATGACCTTTTAAGCTTCAATGGTGAGCATAAGCTTACATGTATATACCTGTAACTGTTCCTGAACTTGTTTGCTCACTGCAGGGATGTATGGCCCTACCATGACAGACAGCAAGCACACCGTACTAGTGACAAGGCCAATTACACTGCCCGCTCGACACCTGAAATACAACAACAACAACAACAACAGATGATTTCTCTCCTACACTATATCACTATATGTCCCATAAAATCTGGCATATCAATGCAAATGTACAAGCGTAGATGGCACTCTTGAATCATACCTATAATTTATGCTATATATAAACTAAAGACAGACATTCACCATTTTTTTACTACATCTACAGCCTAGCCTGAAAAGAAATGTCTACAAAAAAAAAAAACCCCAACCCCCCAAAAATACTTGGAATTGATTTTTTGGGGTTTGGTACAAGCAACAATGTCTATGTATGGTGCAACGACGTCCATGTACGGTGCAACGACGTCCATGTACGGTGCAGCGACGTCCATGTACGGTGCAACGACGTCCATGTACGGTGCAACGATGTCCATGTACGGTGCAATGACGTCAATGTACGGTGCAACGATGTCCATGTACGGCAACGACGTCCATGTACGGTGCAACGACGTCCATGTGTACGGTGCAACGATGTCCATGTACGGTGCAACGACGTCCATGTACGGTGCAACGATGTCCATGTACGGTGCAATGACATCAATCTACGGTGCAACGATGTCCATGTACGGCAACGACGTCCATGTACGGTGCAATGATGTCCATGTACGGTGCAACGATGTCCATGTACGGTGCAACGATGTCCATGTACGGTGCAACGACGTCCATGTACGGTGCAACGAATGTCCATGTACGGTGCAATGACGTCAATCTACGGTGCAACGATGTCCATGTACGGCAACGACGTCCATGTACGGTGCAGCGACGTCCATGTACGGTGCAACGATGTCCATGTACGGTGCAATTACGTCCATGTACGGTGCAACGATGTCCATGTACGGCAACGACGTCCATGTACGGTGCAACAACGTCCATGTACGGTGCAACGATGTCCATGTACGGTGCAGTGACATCAATGTACGGTGCAACGATGTCCATGTACGGCAACGACGTCCATGTACGATGCAACGAAGTCCATGTACGGTGCAATGACGTCCATGTACGGTGCAACGACGTCCATGTACGGATGTCCATGTACGGTGCAACGATGTCCATGTACGGTGCAGTGACATCAATGTACGGTGCAACGATGTCCATGTACGGCAACGACGTCCATGTACGATGCAACGACGTCCATGTACGGTGCAATGACGTCCATGTATGGTGCAATGATGTCCATGTACGGTGCAACGACGTCCACATACGGTGCAACGATGTTTATGTATGGTACAATAGAGAGTGGCAGAGTTGAGGAAAGGACCACTTTTGCAGCACACATCAAGACCAAGGACAAGGAGAGGATGATGATGGAGGTGACAGTTCCTGACGTACCAATGGGCATACGTAACAACAGTGCCCCCCCCTCATTTATATCGTATAATGTAAATTGCAATGAGCCACTTGAATATTCCGGTCCCTCAATTACCAAGGGCTGTTGCTAGGCCTAGGTGGAAATTAACACTCGCTTTCTGGTGGGCCATAGACAATGTTTTTATTAGTTGAGCTGAATTTTTGTCATCTATTCTAGAGTTCCTGCACATAAAAAACTGAGCATGCCTCATATGAAACGACTGTCTGGGCAAGAAGACATGAATTGACAATCTTATGACTCTGTATGTATGTTATGTATTCACCACTCTCTATCCATCACTCCATGTCTTTTGTTCTCTTCCCCATACACTCCAGCATGCCATATTTACACCTGTTTACAGTTATGTCCTGCAGCAACTTTGCAATCCCTACCAGGGAGCCCCTCCCTTCTTCAGACAACCACAAGTAAAAGGTTCAAGCAAGAATTTTCCTGCACCACACTTCAAACAAATCCACTACCCACTTGTAGATTGATTGTGATTGACTTGGTGTTAATTGTTTCCACACTGCACTTTTCCTATGTCTCCTTTTTTGGTAATCTCTCACTCTTCTCTTCATGTGTTGCAATCTGATTGGTTCACTTGTATGCTCCACCTCCTATTCCACCCCCCCTTTGTGTGCTACAAAGGCTTGAATC
This sequence comes from Cladorhizidae sp. MBARI D1340-BT2, assembly GCA_028752905.1. Lineage (NCBI taxonomy): Eukaryota > Metazoa > Porifera > Demospongiae > Poecilosclerida > Cladorhizidae > Cladorhizidae sp. MBARI D1340-BT2. The sequence continues at coordinate 14,220,466 of JAQNBH010000007.1, read as the reverse complement.
CTATTCATTTCATTCACTTCTGTATCTCCACCAACTTCCAGTTACTTCATACCACTACCAACTTCCTCCATTCCTCATCCTATTACCCTGTGGACATTGTCACAATCTACCCTAAGATATCCTGCGTGTTCTGTTGTATGTAAGATTAATTTTGTTGACTCTAACTCATACAGTGGGACCGCGTTCTATCTAGCTGAGTATCTGAGCTCCTGACTCTTTGTTTCTCACACCCATCTGGATTTACGCCCCAGGTCTAGTCAGACCGCCTCAGTGCTCACCGGCAAGGCAGTTTCACCAGTTGGAAGCACACCTTGACCACACATAAAACTGGTCCTTCGAGCCGGATAGGAGAGACAACCGCTCTCCATTTCCGAACCATCCGAATCATTCAACCAACCAACTCTACGAAACTTCGTAAGCCTAATTCAGCTTTCTGAATTTCACCCTTGTATTCTATCACAGATTCAAGCATGTCAGACGAACCTGTAGATGTGGAGACGCTCAAGAGTAGCAGGTCTTCCTTTACTGGTGTTGTCACCCGATCTCTACGACGCTTCCAGCGTATGGAAGCCGACGATCCATCCAAGTTTGATCTAGAATCACTCACTGACCGTCTTGCCTCATTGGAGACAACCGAACGGCGATACTTTCAAGTCCATGATGCTATCTGCACCGAGGAATCCGATTCCCACCGAAGGGAAAAGGAAGAGGAACTGGGAGACACCTTCACCGAGAACGTGGAGACGACCAGAAACATTCTTAGACGGCTCATGGCCTTGAAGAAGATTCACGAACTCGTGACCGAGTTGGAATCCACTCTGAACGAGATGGAGACATGCGTGGGGCGCGATCCAGATAAAGACTACTCAGTCGCCTGGGGAAGCTACACGGCTAGGTTCGACGTTTTCATCGCCATCCTCCAGAAGTCAACCATCAGAACCGATCATCCTGCACGACAAGCTGCAATGGATTTCAAGGCACGTTACATCAGCCTCACCACGAAGGAGACACCACGATCTCCTATGCTCACCACCACATCGTCCTCCTCTCGCTCCAAGACTATTCAGCTCCCGAAGATAGCTTTACCACGGTTTGAAGGAGACCTGATGCAATGGGGGACTTTTTGGAGCCAGTTCTCCGCTGCAGTCCATACTAACCCAGATCTGACCAGCACCAACAAGTTGGCCTACCTCAGGGACTCAATCCGAGATCCAGACACCAACCCTCTCCTTTACAGTGGAATTGAACACGACGGCCACTATGATGAAGTGGTCGAATTACTACATCAACGATTTGACAAGAAAAGGATCATTCACTCCACTTATTGCAAGGCTCTCTCCTGTGATGAGCCGGTCAAGACTACCAAGGCCGATTTCAACGGCCTAGCTGACTCCATTAGCCACAACCTGGCAGGTCTAAAGCACACTGGCCAGTACGAGCTTGATGCTGTACTCACCTCACTCAACGTTACCAGACTCTCCAAGGCTATGCAAACTGAATGGGAGCTCCACACCAAGGACACCAAGTCAGTGCCACCGATTGATAAGCTCGTAAAATTCCTCCGTTTCAGGGCAGACGCCCTCACCACGCTCAAACCGTCTGAGCCCAAGTACAAGCCCATCGAACCAAAGCAAGAACCACACCCCAGAAGGCATAAGGCAGCAATTCACTCTTCAACACCTCAACACTCCACACATGGATGCAGGTATGAATGTCAATTATGCCCAGGTAGCAAACACCCCCTGTACCAATGTACTATCTTTAATGGTATGAGTATACAGCAGAGGGGAGATCATATCAGAGCCTTAAAGTTATGTTATAACTGTCTGGCCCCCGGCCACCACACTGGGGAATGCAGGAGCACAGCTCGCTGTAGGTCGTGCGGGGGCAAACACCATACCCTGGTCCATCGGGACCGTAGTTCTGCCCCCGTCACAGGGGAGGTTGCATCAAGCAACGCAACCCCAATCACTAGTGCTATCTCACCAATGGTGAACGTAGTGGCATGCGACGCTAGCTCCGTGTCCACTACTGAACCCACAGCTTTGCCTAGTTGCCTAATGATGACCACCCAAGTGCTAGTCAAGGGCCCGGGTGGAAGGAAGACCATAGCCAGGGCACTCCTGGACTCAGGGGCATCTATGTCCCTTATCTCAAACAGGGTGGCACACTCTCTTAACCTTCCTAGGCAAGCCACCACTGTGAATTTCACTGGAGCCCAAGCTACACCTCTCCAAGTATCTCAAGCCATCTCTCAAGTTTCACTGTGCCCTGTAGCCAGTAACACCCCCTCTCTCACAGTGACAGCAGCCATTGTGCACAAAGTCACGTGTGACCTACCTCTACAAGGAGCCTCCCATGTGCGGGACATGCCCCACATTAAGCCCTCAAGTAGCTCTTGCCGACCCAGCATTCCATCTGCCAGGCAGAGTAGACCTCCTCTTAGGTTGCGATTTGATTCCCGACATCATGCTCAAGGGACAGATAGCAGGTCCCAAGAACGCCCCCATGGCTATGGAGACAGTATTTGGCTGGGCAATCTTAGGAAAGTACCTCCCCCAAAGTGTCAACCAGACCGTTAACGTCATCTCTCCAACCGAGGTCAACCCCACTGATAGCATCCTTACCAGGTTCTGGGAGGTGGAAGAGCCACCAGATAGCACCTCTATGTTTACTCCTGATGAGGAGTTAGTCCAACAGCACTACGCTGAAACTCATGTGTACAAACCCGATCCGGGTCACTATCAAGTCTCATTACCCAGGGTCAAACATCACACGACCCTTGGCCTGAGCAGGCCTCAAGCACTCCATCGGTATTTATCTAATGAAAAAGCCCTCGTCAAAAGGGGCAACCATGAAGCCTTTCAGGCGGTCATACAGGAATACCTTGACCTCGGCCATGCCGAGAAAATCCCATCTTCAGATCTCACATCAGCCAAAGAGCATTATTACCTGCCTATGCATGGAGTGATCAAGGAGAGTAGTACCAGTACCAAGTTACGGGTCGTCTTTGATGCTAGCGCCAAGACATCAAACCACTCCTCCCTCAATGACACTCTGCATACTGGCCCGACCTTGCATCCAACCCTGGACACTATACTTCTGAGATTTAGAATGCATTCAGTGGCACTCAGTGCCGACATTAGCAAAATGTATAGGGCTGTGCATCTAGATCCCGAAGACAGAGACCTCCATCGATTCATCTGGAGAGAGCAGCCCACAGACCCGCTCAGTGACTTTCGCATGACGAGAGTCACCTTTGGTGTCTCTGCCTCGCCATACCTGGCCATCAAAACTCTCCAACAGACCTCTCACGATTTTGCTCACCAGTACCCAATTGCCTCTCCTCTCGTCTCAAACTCTTTTTACGTTGACGACCTTCTCACTGGTGCAGAGACCCCAGAGCAAGCGATGCTCCTACACACCGAACTCAGATCATTACTCCTCAAGGGAGGCTTCGACCTCCGAAAATGGAGAAGCAGTTCTCCATTAGTACTCAACTCAATCTCTCCTTCTCTCCTCGAAACCATGCCTGTGCAAGACCTCACTGGCAATGAACAATCAAAGTACCCCAAGGCACTCGGGGTGGAATGGGATTCGGCTCAAGACACCATATCTACCTCCCTGAGTCTGCCCACTGAAGTCAAATCAACCAAACGAGGAATCATTTCCGACGTCGCCAGAACATTCGACGTTCTTGGATGGCTGGCCCCAACCGTGGTGACTATGAAGATACTTTACCAACGGGTTTGGGAGGAGAAGCTAGCCTGGGACGACCCCTTACCTCAACCATACGTCGACGAACACTCTCAGTGGAGGCAGCAACTCCACTTCCTATCCAGCAGAAAGCAACCCCGTTGCTATTTTGCAAAGTCTACAACCAGACTAACCCTTCAACTACATGGCTTCAGTGACGCCTCCACTCACGCCTATGCGGCTGTCATCTACGTCAGGGCAACGTACGCTGACCACTCTCCTACCTGTGCTCTGGTAACGGCCAAGACTCGCGTCGCTCCTCTCAAACAACTGTCAATCCCCAGATTGGAGTTGTGCGGTGCTGCACTATTGGCAAAACTATTGTCCTCAGTGAGAAGGGCTCTCAATGTACCGATAGAAGACATCCACGCATGGTGCGACAGCACCATAGTTCTCTCCTGGTTGGATGGTAACCCTAAACGGTTTAAAACCTTTGTGGGCAATCGACTGTCTACAATCCTTACAGAGCTGCCACCGTCTACGTGGCACCATGTACCGACCTCACAAAATCCAGCAGACTGTGCCTCGCGTGGCCTATCACCCGGTGAACTCTTACAACACTCATTATGGTGGGAAGGCCCCTCTTGGCTCACATCCGAACCGTTCGCTATGCCTGTTCAACCTCTCCTGGGGTCTGATAGCACGCTGGAGCTGAAGGCCGTCTGCCTCTCAGCTGTCACAGTCTCTCCTGTCTGGATCGAGGACCGATACAACAGCTATCATATATCATACTCTCATACGTGTGACTGCTTGGTGCAGACGATTCGTCGCTAACCTGCAAGCTTCAATCCGTCGACAACCGCTCAATCGTAACAACCATCTCACCACAACTGAGATTGAATTCTCTGAGCAACTTCTCTTCCGAATGGCTGTCGCAAACCTTCTCAAACGAGCTTCAGTGCCTCTCTCACGATCGACCTATCAAGACCTCCAGTGCTCTCCTCCCATTGACACCGTTCATCGACAAACATGGGATCATCAGGGTGGGTGGTAGACTATCATTCTCACATCTCAGCCATTCCCAGGTCCATCCTGTCATTTTGTCCCACAAAAGCAGAATCTCTCATTTGATGTTTGTCACTAAACATGTGTCGCTGGGCCATTGCGGCCCAAGCCTTATTCTTTCCGCTACAGGCAATCGTGTCCATGTAGTTGGCGCCAGACGACTCTCCCGAGCCGTCCACCGGAGCTGTGTCACCTGTCGACGGACCACAGCCCGGACGCAATCCCAGATGATGGGACAACTCCCAGCGTCCAGAACATCTCTCAACCCTCCATTCTCTATCTGTGGCGTAGACTACGCTGGCCCTTTCACATTGAAGAAGGGACACACCCGCAAGCCGGTGCTGGTAAAATGTTACCTCGCTGTGTTTGTGTGTTTTTCTACCAAGGCTGCCCACTTGGAGGTAGTCTGTGATGCTTCCACTGAAGCTTTCCTCGCCTGCCTGAAACGCTTCATTGCACGCAGAGGATGTCCGACAGAGATCCACTCGGATAATGGTGGGAACTTTGTTGGAGCAAAAAGGGATCTCCAGGAATTGTACCGCTTGCTCAAGGATACGAACACCATCTCCGCCATCTCCTCCTATCTTCTCACAGAACGTATCCAGTGGCATTCTACTCCCGAAAGGGCACCCCACTTCGGGGGACTTTGGGAGGCTGCTGTGAAATCGGCAAAGAAACACCTAAGGAAGATCATCGGCATCCAAAGAATGACGTACGAGGAGTTCGCGACTATCGCCGCTCAAGTTGAGGCCTGCTTAAACAGTCGCGCCTTGACATCGATCACCAGTCATTCCACCGACGGAATCACCACTCTCACTCCCTCTCATTTTCTCATCTTACGTACCCCACGAGCATATCCAGAAATCCCCATCACCAGCAGTCCATCTCTCCATCGACGATGGAATATGTGTCAGGCTGTGGTGAGCCACTTTTGGAGACGTTGGTCTGCAGAGTATCTGCAGCAACTACAAAAGCTCCAGAAGTGGCGCCGACCATCCGCTAACCTCAAGGTGGGAGACATCGTGATCCTTCGGGACGATCACACCTTTACACAGCAATGGCCCATGGCCAAGGTCTTGGAAACACACCCCGGCCAGGATGGATTGGTTCGCGTTGTCACCATTAAGACCGCCACCTCCACGCTGAAACGCCCGGTGACCAAGCTGGCTCTACTCCTGAGTGACTCGGAAGACACAGCGTCCGACACTCCAGCAACGACCGACAGCTCAACGTCGACTAAAAGCAAGCAACAATTTACATCTCTCTCTCTCATCTCGCCCCCCCCCCCCCAGTATGTCTGGGCAAGAAGACATGAATTGACAATCTTATGACTCTGTATGTATGTTATGTATTCACCACTCTCTATCCATCACTCCATGTCTTTTGTTCTCTTCCCCATACACTCCAGCATGCCATATTTACACCTGTTTACAGTTATGTCCTGCAGCAACTTTGCAATCCCTACCAGGGAGCCCCTCCCTTCTTCAGACAACCACAAGTAAAAGGTTCAAGCAAGAATTTTCCTGCACCACACTTCAAACAAATCCACTACCCACTTGTAGATTGATTGTGATTGACTTGGTGTTAATTGTTTCCACACTGCACTTTTCCTATGTCTCCTTTTTTGGTAATCTCTCACTCTTCTCTTCATGTGTTGCAATCTGATTGGTTCACTTGTATGCTCCACCTCCTATTCCACCCCCCCTTTGTGTGCTACAAAGGCTTGAATCCTATTCATTTCATTCACTTCTGTATCTCCACCAACTTCCAGTTACTTCATACCACTACCAACTTCCTCCATTCCTCATCCTATTACCCTGTGGACATTGTCACAATCTACCCTAAGATATCCTGCGTGTTCTGTTGTATGTAAGATTAATTTTGTTGACTCTAACTCATACAGTGGGACCGCGTTCTATCTAGCTGAGTATCTGAGCTCCTGACTCTTTGTTTCTCACACCCATCTGGATTTACGCCCCAGGTCTAGTCAGACCGCCTCAGTGCTCACCGGCAAGGCAGTTTCACCAGTTGGAAGCACACCTTGACCACACAACGACACCCACAAAACATTGTTTAGTCAGCTATAAGATTGGGTTAAAAGTGCAAAGGCCCAGTTATTAACACACATGCTATTAGCCTTTACGGTATAGCCAACAAACTATGTACAACATAATAAACTTACTTATCAGCTTGAGAACCCTTTACCAGGACCCAGGGCTTGTTAGCTTGCATGTAAATATTCCCTAGACGAGACAATGCCAAACAGTGCCTCAGGCCATCCCTAATCCTGTGACAAAGACAAAAACATCATTAAATTAATTATGAGCTGGTGGATAAATGAAGTTGTTGCACGTGAATCCCATCATGATGGCCTAGATATTGTTATTCTAGGATATATTTAAAGCTAGTTAGATGGAAACTTACTTCAACCAGTCTCAACCCAATGTGGTGTTGGTCCACTGTGTGCCCTCATAGAGCTATTGCCAACCTACATGTACTTCAACCTGCCTCAACCCAGTGTGGTGTTGGTCCAGTATGTCCCCATAGAGCTATTGCCAGCCAACTTTAACCTGTCTCAACCCAGTGTGGTGTTGGTCCAGTATGTCCCCATAGAGCTATTGCCAGCCAACTTCAACCTGCCTCAACCCAGTGTGGTGTTGGTCCAGTATGTCCCCATAGAGCTATTGCCAACCTACTTTAACCTGCCTCAACCCAGTGTGGTGTTGGTCCAGTATGTCCCCATAGAGCTACATGTATTGGCAGCCAACTTCAACCTGCCTCAACCCAGGGTGGTGTTGGTCCAGTGTGTCGCCATAGAGCTATTGCCTAGGGTCATGTTTATACAGTGAATATAAATCCTCTCAACATTCTATGAAGTGAAGTGATAACTTACTTTATCTTTTCTAGGCACAGCATGTAGCTGGTCAGCTCTCTGTTGACTTTTGCTATGAATTCCACATCCAACTCTGTGAGTGTGACTTCTTGAATAATGCTGTATTGCACAGAGGAAAGAGAACTTGATGTTCAGAGGAGTGATGGAAACATGGAATTCATCAACTGAAGTAGAAGTCCCCCCCTTCCCCCTCCTTCTCTATCACTCATCCAAGTAGCTATTCACATTGTGATACAAAGAGTTCATATAGCCCAGTCCTGCCAGTACTGCCATGCTAGTTGGTGTGTAGTCCTGCCAGTATACTGCCATGCTAGTTGGTGTGAAGTCCTACCTGTACTGCCATGCTAGTTGGTGTGTAGTCCTACCTGTACTGCCATGCTGGTTGATGTGTAGTCCTACCTGTACTGCCATGCTAGTTGGTGTGTAATCCTACCTGCACTGCCATGCTAGTTGGTGTGTAGTCCTACCTGTACTGCCATGCTAGTTGGTGTGTAGTCCTGCCTGTACTGCCATGCTAGTTTGTGTGTGGTCCTACCTGTACTGCCATGCTAGTTGGTGTGTAGTCCTACCTGTACTGCCATGCTAGTTGGTGTGTAGTCCTACCTGTACTGTCATGCTAGTTGGTGTGTAGTCCTGTACCTGTACCGTCATGCTAGTTGGTGTGTAGTCCTACCTGTACTGTCATGCTAGTTTCTGTGTGGTCCTACCTGTACTGCCATGCTACATAATTACAGAGCTGCTTTGTGCATGCACTAATGAATATACACTCCGTTCACCAACATGGACCCTAGTCCCGCAGTTTCTTTCAATTCTTCCCGTTCCATGTCAAAGCAGAGAGAAGGCTATTAAAAAAGACAAAAAGAGTTTCCTTAATATGGATGTAAGATCTGCGATGTACGTGAGGAGTGGGAGGAGTTTAGCTAAAGTAGCTAAGGAATGCAATGTGGTAAAGTGGACACTGCCCATGATTTTATGAGGAGCAAGGCCAATGCTGAAGACCTGAAATTCAGTTATCCGAACATCTAAACATCCTCCAGTCTCTATGAGTTCCAAGAAGTGACCTTCTGCTGAATGTAAGCTTAGAATTGGTGCAGGGTCAAGGCAATGGAGCCTCTTAGATGTTCTCCTGATTCACCGATAAAGAAGATCATTTCCAGTTTAGCAAACCTGTTTCATATAAGGCAATATCACACCTCCATAACTAGAGTGTGTTAATGAGTTGAGTGGTCAGTCAGAATGGAACTCCACCCCTTTCCCCCAGTGAGCTATTAACCGCGCAGCCTGTTCTCGCTAGCTCCAAATCTGCTGCCATTTTCTCCATTTTTCTCCTACTACTATGACCATTGATAGTTTCACGTAAGCTTGCTTTATTTAATGCGGGTGACCCATTCATACTTTTATGGCTGAACGTACGTACAGTGAATACATACAGTTACACCATGCATGCGCGTGGCAATACCATCCAGCTCCCTACCGAGGACTCGCTTTGCTTGTCAATTAAACTGCGACGAGCCACAAGATAAGAAAGCTCTTGTTAATCAGCTCAGAAGGGTGTGTGCGAGTTATTTTTCTTTCCATCATCTGTGCACTTGTTTGTCTGTGTGTTAGGCAAGTATATAACTCCCAAAATAGGCTCGAAGAATCTCTACCAAACTTGGTAGATATAGACCAATTAATATCAAGGAACACTTTATATTATGTAAGTTTGGAATTGTCATGGTGAAAGGTCTGGCCAAAAAATGGCTCGAATGATCCAAGAAATAATTGTGGAAGGTCAAAGGGCAGGATCATCTTTACATCCTTCTCCCTTGCATAGTGTATTTGTTCAGCTCTGAAGAGCCGAACAGGAGATGATACTTCTCCCCTCCGATCGGCCACACCTCTCCTTGTCATTACCTCTTTATGAACATAAGTCCCATGTGATGCCTCGGGCAACCCTGGCAGCAAGGATCTCCAAATTTCAGAGTGAATGGTCGCCAAATAATGGCTAGGGCTATGACAGGGCTAAAGCTACAGGGCTACAACTAGGTTTAGGGCTAAGGCTAGGGCTACAACTAGGTTTAGGGCTAAGGCTAGAGCTAGGGCTGCGACTGGGCCAAAGGTAGCAGATGACTAGGTTCACGAAGGGTCAGAGCTAAGGCTAGAGTTACATGTAGGCCTATAACTGGGTAAAGGTAGTGGCTGGCTAGGTTCACGAAGGGGCCAGAGCTAAGGCTAGAGTTAGGCCTATAAGTGGGTAAAGGATGATTGCTGGCTAGGTCCACGGCTAAGGCTAGAGTTAGGCCTATAACTGGGTAAAGGGTGGTTGCTGGCTAGGTCCACGAAGGGGCCAGGGCTAAGGCTAGAGTTACTGTAGGCCTATAACTGGGTAAAGGGTAGTAGCTGGCTAGGTTCACGAAGGGGTCAGGGCTAAGGCTAGAGTTACACCTATAACTGGGTAAAGGGTAGTAGCTGGCTAGGTTCACGAAGGGGCCAGAGCTAAGGCTAGAGCCTGTACTTAAGACTATTGTACTGTACATTAGAGGGCAAGGGTTAGGTTAGAAATGTGGACAGGGCTCAGACTAAAGCTATGGTACCCTTATGTCTCTGCCCCTTCTCCTTACCTGTTGAAACTGTTCTTGGTGAACTTCAAGACCCTATTGATAAAGTTTCCAAGGTTGTTGAGGAGTTCGGAATTGTTCTTCACAATAAAGTCATCCCAGCTGAATGTGCTGTCCTGAGTTTCTGGCCTCACATAGAGCAGGTAGAAACGGAATATGTCTGCTGGGATATCCGTCTCTTTGGCGTGGTCACCAAACACACCTATGCCTCGGCTCTTCGAGAACTTGCCATTCTCATAATTGAGGTATTCTGAATGAACAGGAGGAGGGAAGGTGAGCGAGAAGCGGTTGGGAGGAGGAAGAGAGTTGAGGGTGGAGGAGGTGGAGGCAAGGGGTTTAAGGGGTTAGGAGGAGGGAGGAGATAGAAGTTTTTTTTTTGTGTGTGTGTGTGTGTGTGTGTGGGGGGGGGGGGGGGGGGGGGGAGTTTAGGGGTAGGAAGTTGGTTGATGGAGAAGGGGTGGTTTAGGGGGGGGGGGGGGGGGGGGGGGGGGGTACATGTATGTACATAGTTTAGGAAGAGTGGGTTAAGAGGGGGAAATGCATTTGATGGGGATAAATTTGAGTTGAGGGGGAGGTTTGGGAGAAAGGGGGAGATTGGGCACATGAATGTGTACACACTCACACAACTCACCGGTGGAGCTGATGTGATTGAGGAGGGTGTAGTTGTCATCTGCTCCTAACAGAGAGCAGGGGAATACCACTGTGTGGAAGGGAACGTTGTCCTTGGCCATGAACTGATAGAGCTGCACATCATGTGGGTTCTTCCACCATCTCTCCCACTCCTTGGTGTAGCAAGCAGTGATGGAGAAATAGCTGTGAGAGGTGGGAGTGGCAAGATCTCGATGGCTATGCTGGACTTGCAAGTGACACAACTGAACAATTGCTAACCAGTTTTGTGCTAAGCACAAACACACACACACACAACCAACACACACACACAACACACACAACCAACACACACACACACACAACCAACACACACACACACACACAACCAACACACACACACACAACACACACACAACACACACACACACAACCAACACACACACACACACACCTTAAAATACACACAACCAACACACACACACACACTCTTATACGAGGAGAAGGAGTACTCACCCTATAGGAGCATCAAACCAAACATAGAACACCTTGTCCTGGTAGCCCTTAAGAGGCACAGGTGTTCCCCACTTCAGGTCACGTGTGATGCAGCGTGGCTTCAGGCCGTCCCGCAGCCAGCCTGCTGTGATCTGCTCAGCATTGGCCGTCCATACGCCTACAGAGGACATGTAGACGAGGAGCACGGGAAGAAGGGGGGGGGGGCATTTTAATTTTTGAGGGATAGATATTTCACAGATGGTTGGTGACTCGTAAAAGGAATAGCAGAGGAAATATTCATGATTGTGTGAAATAAGGTAGCAGCCTCACCTGTTCCGCTGCTCTTCATCTTTCCTCTTCCGGATAGGATTCCAACCGCCATATAGAATATATACAGTAACTATTGTATGCATGCTCTCCCCTGAGCAAGCCAGGAGATGCCAACTTACTGGGATGCTGCAGTGCACAGTGTTTCACTCCCTGCATGGCATGATAATATTCACGCCTTTCTCCTTCAACTACGCATCTTTTGCTACACATTACCAAATCCATTCACCGCAGCCATAAAGGACTTAATAACAGTGTTGAAAATGTCCACCTACTATGTGTACCTATGCACTTATCCAAGTCTTGCAGAACCAAACCATTCCAATTCTTTTTTATATTCCTGACAGTGAGAGGTGCATACATGCAGTGGGTTTCATGAATATCATTGTCTTCGTTAACTTGCTCCACACATGGTATTTGTCTTGTATTGTGATGTTATTAATATTCGATGTGATCTGGAGAAGTGCATTGCAATAACAACAACAACAACAGAAGCTACATGGCCAATATTTAACAAAGACAATGAGATTTATGAGCCTGTGCAAATTTCCGCCACTCTTGACTCTTGTATGAACTACAGAAAATAGGGGGGGGGGGGGGGGGGGGGGTAATTTTAGATGTAGTACTTGGGAAGAGCACGGTAGAATTAAGAATGTTAGAGTCAGGAAGGTCCTGCACTAGTAGAGGAGGTAAGGAAAGTCCTTCACTAGGAGAGGAGGTAAGGAAGGTCCTTCACTAGGAGAGGAGGTAAGGAAAGTCCTGCACTAGCAGATGAGGTAAGGAAAGTCCTCACTAGGAGAGGAGGTAAGGAAGGTCCTTCACTAGGAGAGGAGGTAAGGAATGTCCTCCACTAGGAGAGGAGGTAAGGAAGGTCCTCCACTAGGAGAGGAGGTAAGGAAGGTCCTTCACTAGGAGAGGAGGTATGGAAGGTCCTTCACTAGGAGAGGAGGTAAGGAAAGTCCTTCACTAAGAGAGGAGGTAAGGAAGGTCCTGCTCTAGGAGAGGAGGTAAGGAAGGTCCTGCTCTAGGAGAGGAGGTAAGGAAGGTCCTTCACTAGGAGAGGAGGTAAGGAAGGTCCTGCTCTAGGAGAGGAGGTAAGGAAGGTCCTTCACAAGGAGAGGAGGTAAGGAAGGTCCTTCACTAGGAGAGGAGGTAAGGAAGGTCCTGCACAAGCAGAGGAGGTAAGGAAGGTCCTTCACTAGGAGAGGAGTAAGGAAGGTCCTTCACTAGGAGAGGAGGTAAGGAAGGTCCTTCACTAGGAGAGGAGGTAAGGAAGGTCCTTCACTAGGAGAGGAGGTAAGGAAGGTCCTTCACTAGGAGAGGAGGTAAGGAAGGATGTGGACTAGGAGAGGAGGTAAGGAAGGTCCTTCACTAGGAGAGTAGGTAAGGAAGGTCCTTCACTAGGAGAGGAGGTAAGGAAGGTCCTGCACTAGTAGAGGAGGTAAGGAAGGTCCTTCACTAGTAGAGGAGGTAAGGAAGGTCCTGCACTAGTAGAGGAGGTAAGGAAAGTCCTTCACTAGGAGAGGAGGTAAGGAAGGTCCTGCACTAGGAGAGGAGGTAAGGAAGGTCCTTCACTAGGAGAGGAGGTAAGGAAGGTCCTTCACTAGGAGAGGAGGTAAGGAAAGTCCTTCACTAGGAGAGGAGGTAAGGAAAGTCCTTCACTAGGAGAGGAGGCAAGGAAGGTCCTTCACTAGGAGAGGAGGTAAGGAAGGTCCTTAACTAGGAGAGGAGGTAAGAAAGTCCTTCACTAGGAGAGGAGGTAAGGAAGGTCCTTCACTAGGAGAGGAGGTAAGGAAGGTCCTTCACTAGGAGAGGAGGTAAGGAAGGTCTTTCACTAGGAGAGGAGGTAAGGAAGGTCCTGCACTAGTAGAGGAGGTAAGGAAGGTCCTTCACTAGGAGAGGAGGTAAGGAAGGTCCTTCACTAGTAGAGGAGGTAAGGAAGGTCCTCCTCTAGGAGAGGAGGTAAGGAAAGTCCTGCACTAGGAGAGGAGGTAAGGAAGGTCCTTCACTAGGAGAGGAGGTAAGGAAGGTCCTGCACTAGTAGAGGAGGTAAGGAAGGTCCTTCACTAGGAGAGGAGGTAAGGAAGGTCCTCCACTAGGAGAGGAGGTAAGGAAAGTCCTTCACTAGGAGAGGAGGTAAGGAAGGTCCTCCACTAGGAGAGGAGGTAAGGAAAGTCCTTCACTAGGAGAGGAGGTAAGGAAGGTCCTTCACTAGGAGAGGAGGTAAGGAAGGTCCTTCACTAGGAGAGGAGGTAAGGAAGGTCCTGCACTAGTAGAGGAGTTAAGGAAGGTCCTTCACTAGGAGAGGAGGTAAGGAAGGTCGTTCACTAGGAGAGGAGGTAAGGAAGGTCCTTCACTAGGAGAGGAGGTAAGGAAAGTCCTGCACTAGGAGAGGAGGTAAGGAAGGAGAGGAGGTAAGGAAGGAGAGGAGGTAAGGAAGGTCCTGCACTAGTAGAGGAGTTAAGGAAGGTCCTGCACTAGGAGAGGAGGTAAGGAAGGTCCTTCACTAGGAGAGGAGGTAAGGAAGGTCCTGCACTAGGAGAGGAGGTAAGGAAGGTCCTGCACTGGAAGAGGAGGTAAGGAAAGTCCTGCACTGGGAGAGGAGGTAAGGAAGGTCCTTCACTAGGAGAGGAGGTAAGGAAGGTCCTTCACTAGGAGAGGAGGTAAGGAAGGTCCTTCACTAGGAGAGGAGGTAAGGAAGGTCCTTCACTAGGAGAGGAGGTAAGGAAGGATGTGGACTAGGAGAGGAGGTAAGGAAGGTCCTTCACTAGGAGAGGAGGTAAGGAAGGTCCTTCACTAGGAGAGGAGGTAAGGAAGGTCCTTCACTAGGAGAGGAGGTAAGGAAGGTCCTGCACTAGGAGAGGAGGTAAGGAAAGTCCTTCACTAGGAGAGGAGGTAAGGAAGGTCCTGCACTAGGAGAGAAGGTAAGGAAGGTCCTTCACTAGGAGAGGAGGTAAGGAAGGTCCTTCACTAGGAGAGGAGATAAGGAAGGTCCTGCACTAGGAGAGGAGGTAAGGAAGGTCCTGCTAGGAGAGGAGGTAAGGATGGTCCTGCACTAGGAGAGGAGGTAAGGAAGGTCCTTCACTAGGAGAGGAGGTAAGGAAGGTCCTGCACTAGGAGAGGAGGTAAGGAAGGTCCTGCACTAGTAGAGGAGGTAAGGAAGGTCCTTCACTAGGAGAGGAGGTAAGGAAGGTCCTTCACTAGGAGAGGAGGTAAGGAAGGTCCTCCACTAGGAGAGGAGGTAAGGAAGATCCTTCACTAGGAGAGGAGGTAAGGAAGGTCCTGCACTAGGAGAGGAGGTAAGGAAGGTCCTGCACTAGGAGAGAAGGTAAGGAAGGTCCTTCACTAGGAGAGGAGGTAAGGAAGGTCCTTCACTAGGAGAGGAGGTAACGAAGGTCCTTCACTAGGAGAGGAGGTAAGGAAGGTCCTTCACTAGGAGAGGAGGTAAGGAAGGTCCTGCACTAGTAGAGGAGGTAAGGAAGGTCCTTCACTAGGAGAGGAGGTAAGGAAGGTCCTTCACTAGGAGAGGAGGTAAGGAAGGTCCTTCACTAGGAGAGGAGGTAAGGAAAGTCCTGCACTAGGAGAGGAGGTAAGGAAGGAGAGGAGGTAAGGAAGGAGAGGAGGTAAGGAAGGTCCTTCACTAGGAGAGGAGATAAGGAAGGTCCTGCACTAGGAGAGGAGGTAAGGAAGGTCCTGCACTGGGAGAGGAGGTAAGGAAAGTCCTGCACTGGGAGAGGAGGTAAGGAAGGTCCTTCACTAGGAGAGGAGGTAAGGAAGGTCCTTCACTAGGAGAGGAGGTAAGGAAGGTCCTTCACTAGGAGAGGAGGTAAGGAAGGTCCTGCACTAGGAGAGGAGGTAAGGAAGGTCCTTCACTAGGAGAGGAGGTAAAGAAGGTCCTTCACTAGGAGAGGAGGTAAGGAAGGTCCTTCACTAGGAGAGGAGGTAAGGAAGGTCCTGCACTAGGAGAGGAGGTAAGGAAAGTCCTGCACTAGTAGAGGAGGTAAGGAAGGTCCTTCACTAGGAGAGGAGGTAAGGAAGGTCCTGCACTAGGAGAGGAGGTAAGGAAAGTCCTTCACTAGGAGAGGAGGCAAGGAAGGTCCTTCACTAGGAGAGAAGGTAAGGAAGGTCCTTCACTAGGAGAGGAGGTAAGGAAGGTCCTTCACTAGGAGAGGAGATAAGGAAGGTCCTGCACTAGGAGAGGAGGTAAGGAAGGTCCTGCTAGGAGAGGAGGTAAGGATGGTCCTGCACTAGGAGAGGAGGTAAGGAAGGTCCTTCACTAGGAGAGGAGGTAAGGAAGGTCCTGCACTAGGAGAGGAGGTAAGGAAGGTCCTGCACTAGTAGAGGAGGTAAGGAAGGTCCTTCACTAGGAGAGGAGGTAAGGAAGGTCCTTCACTAGGAGAGGAGGTAAGGAAGGTCCTCCACTAGGAGAGGAGGTAAGGAAGATCCTTCACTAGGAGAGGAGGTAAGGAAGGTCCTGCACTAGGAGAGGAGGTAAGGAAGGTCCTGCACTAGGAGAGAAGGTAAGGAAGGTCCTTCACTAGGAGAGGAGGTAAGGAAGGTCCTTCACTAGGAGAGGAGGTAACGAAGGTCCTTCACTAGGAGAGGAGGTAAGGAAGGTCCTTCACTAGGAGAGGAGGTAAGGAAGGTCCTGCACTAGTAGAGGAGGTAAGGAAGGTCCTTCACTAGGAGAGGAGGTAAGGAAGGTCCTTCACTAGGAGAGGAGGTAAGGAAGGTCCTTCACTAGGAGAGGAGGTAAGGAAAGTCCTGCACTAGGAGAGGAGGTAAGGAAGGAGAGGAGGTAAGGAAGGAGAGGAGGTAAGGAAGGTCCTTCACTAGGAGAGGAGATAAGGAAGGTCCTGCACTAGGAGAGGAGGTAAGGAAGGTCCTGCACTGGGAGAGGAGGTAAGGAAAGTCCTGCACTGGGAGAGGAGGTAAGGAAGGTCCTTCACTAGGAGAGGAGGTAAGGAAGGTCCTTCACTAGGAGAGGAGGTAAGGAAGGTCCTTCACTAGGAGAGGAGGTAAGGAAGGTCCTGCACTAGGAGAGGAGGTAAGGAAGGTCCTTCACTAGGAGAGGAGGTAAAGAAGGTCCTTCACTAGGAGAGGAGGTAAGGAAGGTCCTTCACTAGGAGAGGAGGTAAGGAAGGTCCTGCACTAGGAGAGGAGGTAAGGAAAGTCCTGCACTAGTAGAGGAGGTAAGGAAGGTCCTTCACTAGGAGAGGAGGTAAGGAAGGTCCTGCACTAGGAGAGGAGGTAAGGAAAGTCCTTCACTAGGAGAGGAGGCAAGGAAGGTCCTTCACTAGGAGAGAAGGTAAGGAAGGTCCTTCACTAGGAGAGGAGGTAAGGAAGGTCCTTCACTAGGAGAGGAGATAAGGAAGGTCCTGCACTAGGAGAGGAGGTAAGGAAGGTCCTGCTAGGAGAGGAGGTAAGGATGGTCCTGCACTAGGAGAGGAGGTAAGGAAGGTCCTGCTAGGAGAGGAGGTAAGGAAGGTCCTGCACTAGGAGAGGAGGTAAGGAAGGTCCTGCACTAGGAGAGGAGGTAAGGAAGGTCCTGCACTAGTAGAGGAGGTAAGGAAGGTCCTTCACTAGGAGAGGAGGTAAGGAAGGTCCTTCACTAGGAGAGGAGGTAAGGAAGGTCCTCCACTAGGAGAGGAGGTAAGGAAGGTCCTTCACTAGGAGAGGAGGTAAG
Organism: Cladorhizidae sp. MBARI D1340-BT2; assembly: GCA_028752905.1. NCBI lineage: Eukaryota > Metazoa > Porifera > Demospongiae > Poecilosclerida > Cladorhizidae > Cladorhizidae sp. MBARI D1340-BT2. The sequence goes on along the minus strand of JAQNBH010000007.1, from coordinate 14,203,098 downwards.
GAAGGTCCTTCACTAGGAGAGGAGGTAAGGAAGGTCCTTCACTAGTAGAGGAGGTAAGGAAGGTCCTTCACTAGGAGAGGAGGTAAGGAAGGTCCTGGCACTAGTAGAGGAGGTAAGGAAGGTCCTTCACTAGGAGAGGAGGTAAGGAAGGTCCTTCACTAGGAGAGGAGGTAAGGAAGGTCCTTCACTAGGAGAGGAGGTAAGGAAGGTCCTTCACTAGGAGAGGAGGTAAGGAAGGTCCTTCACTAGGAGAGGAGGTAAGGAAAGTCCTGCACTAGTAGAGGAGGTAAGGAAGGTCCTTCACTAGGAGAGGAGGTAAGGAAGGTCCTTCACTAGGAGACGAGGTAAGGAAGGTCGTGCAATGGTACCCTGTATAGTATGGTATAATATTGGTAAGCACATGTGCTTGGGGTTGCTAGTCACATGACCATGCAAGTGGGTTTGATAAAAACACCACACAATCTTTACAAAAGTTAGCATGTGAGGTGGCATTACCTTCACTACTTGACCTCTTGAAGAATCTGTTCACGTCTGGCTCCAACTGAACACAAATTGAAAGCGAGTGCAGTAACGATATCCTAATTTAACCACAGGAATGTAAAACAAACACCTTGGTCAAGTCCAGAAAGAGGTGGTCGGACGTCTTTATGATGGGCAGGCTTGAACACATCTTGCAGCGAGGATCCTGCAAGTGTACCAATGGGCAAGTGACACATCAGGTCCAAGTAACTCTACCACAGTCCAACCTCCCTTATCTGCCCCCTAACTTACGGGCATCTCCTTCTACCGGGCAGCGCATTATTTATGCATACATGGCACTGTATGTGTTGGATGACTTTTGCCAGCAGTGATTAGCTGTTGTTAGTTTTGGTTGCCGGTCAGTGCTGGTAAAGGTCATCAGACACATGCAAACCTGCCGATATTGGGTGGATGTGACACTGTGTAATAGAAACTATTCTGTTCTGACTCCGGAAAAGTCACTGTTGAAATTCGAAAAGAAAAGTCAGAATGGTTAGCATAATGCTCATGCATGCATTGTCCCTACGTCTACTGTTGGGACATCTGGAAGAATGAGGCTAATTAGGCTGGAGGCCCATGCATTCGCTAGTGAGTATCCTTTGCCTGTGAAGAAGCTGTCCATCGTGAGAGAGACTCATTCTGACAAACTTGACCAGACATACTACATGCTACCTATGTTTCAGTAGCTACGATCCTGCCCCTGCATCAGGACCAGTGCTGCCAGAAATCCCTACGATCCAAGGCTTCCCCCTTGTGTCAGGACCTGTGCTTCCAGAGCAATCCCTACGATCCAAGGCTGCCCCTGCATCAGGACCAGTGTTGCCAGAGCAATCCCTACGATCCAAGGCTTCCCCTGCGTCAGGACCAGTGTTGCCAGAGCAATCCCTGCGATCCAAGGCTTCCCCTGTGTCAGGACCAGTGTTGCCAGAGCAATCCCTACGATCCAAGGCTTCCCCTGCATCAGGACCTGTGCTGCCAGAGCAATCCCTACGATCCAAGGCTTCCCTTGCATCAGGACCGGTGTTGCCAGAGCAATCCCTACGATCCAAGGCTTCCCTTGCATCAGGACCAGTGTTGCCAGAGCAATCCCTACGATCCAAGGCTTCCCTTGCATCAGGACCGGTGTTGCCAGAGCAATCCCTACGATCCAAGGCTTCCCCTGCATCAGGACCGGTGTTGCCAGAGCAATCCCTACGATCCAAGGCTTCCCCTGCATCAGGAGACCAGTATTGCCAGAGCAATCCCTACGATCCAAGGCTTCCCTTGCATCTGGACCGGTGTTGCTAGAGCAATCCCTACGATAAGGCTGCCTCTTGTCAGGACCTGTGGCCAGAGCAATCCCTACGATCCAAGGCTTCCCCTGCGTCTGGACCAGTGTTGCCAGAGCAATCCCTACGATCCAAGGCTTCCCCTGCCAGGACCAGAGCAATCCCTGCGATCCAAGGCTTCCCCTGCATCAGGACCAGTGTTGCCAGAGCAATCCCTATGATCCAAGGTTTCCCCTGCATCAGGACCTGTGTTGCCAGAGCAATCCCTATGATCCAAGGTTTCCCCTGCGTCAGGACCTGTGTTGCCAGAGCAATCCCTACAATCCAAGGCTTCCCTTGCATCAGGACCGGTGTTGCCAGAGCAATCCCTACGATCCAAGGTTTCCCCTGCATCAGGACCGGTGTTGCCAGAGCAATCCCTACGATCCAAGGCTTCCCCTGCATCAGGACCAGTGTTGCCAGAGCAATCCATACGATCCAAGGCTTCCCCTGCATCAGGACCAGAGCAATCCCTGCGATCCAAGGCTTCCCCTGCATCAGGACCAGTGTTGCCAGAGCAATCCCTATGATCCGAGGTTTCCCCTGCATCAGGACCTGTGTTGCCAGAGCAATCCCTATGATCCAAGGTTTCCCCTGCGTCAGGACCTGTGTTGCCAGAGCAATCCCTACAATCCAAGGCTTCCCTTGCATCAGGACCGGTGTTGCCAGAGCAATCCCTACGATCCAAGGCTTCCCCTGCATCAGGACCGGTGTTGCCAGAGCAATCCCTACGATCCAAGGCTTCCCCTGCATCAGGACCAGTGTTGCCAGAGCAATCCCTACGATCCAAGGCTTCCCTTGCATCTGGACCGGTGTTGCTAGAGCAATCCCTACGATAAGGCTGCCCCTTGTCAGGACCTGTGGCCAGAGCAATCCCTACGATCCAAGGCTTCCCCTGCGTCTGGACCAGAGCAATCCCTACGATCCAAGGCTTCCCCTGCATCAGGACCAGTGTTGCCAGAGCAATCCCTACGATCCAAGGCTGCCCCTGCATCAGGACCAGTGTTGCCAGAGCAATCCCTATGATCCAAGGCTTCCCCTGCATCAGGACCAGTGTTGCCAGAGCAATCCCTATGATCCAAGGCTTCCCCTGCATCAAGACCAGTGTTGCCAGAGCAATCCCTACGATCCAAGGCTTCCCTTGCATCTGGGCTAGAGCAATCCCTACGATAAGGCTGCCCCTTGTCAGGACCTGTGGCCAGAGCAATCCCTACGATCCAAGGCTTCCCCTGCATCTGGACCAGTGTTGCCAGAGCAATCCCTACGATCCAAGGCTTCCCTTGCATCAGGACCAGTGATGCTAGAGCAATCCCTACGATCCAAGGCTTCCCCTGCATTAGGACCAGTGTTGCCAGAGCAATCCCTACGATCCAAGGCTTCCCTTGCATCAGGACCGGTGTTGCCAGATCAATCCCTACGATCCAAGGCTTCCCCTGCATCAGGACCAGTGTTGCCAGAGCAATCCCTACGATCCAAGGCTTCCCCTGCATCAGGACCAGTGTTGCCAGAGCAATCCCTACGATCCAAGGCTTCCCTTGCATCTGGACCGGTGTTGCTAGAGCAATCCCTACGATAAGGCTGCCCCTTGTCAGGACCTGTGGCCAGAGCAATCCCGACGATCCTGCGTCTGGACCAGTGTTGCCAGAGCAATCCCTACGATCCAAGGCTTCCCCTGCATCAGGACCAGAGCAATCCCTGCGATCCAAGGCTTCCCCTGCATCAGGACCTGTGTTGTCAGAGCAATCCCTATGATCCAAGGTTTCCCCTGCGTCAGGACCAGTGTTGCCAGAGCAATCCCTATGAACCAAGGTTTCCCCTGCGTCAGGACCTGTGTTGCCAGAGCAATCCCTACAATCCAAGGCTTCCCCTGCATCAGGACCTGTGCTGCCAGAGCAATCCCTACGATCCAAAGCTTCCCCTGTGTCAGGATCTGTGTTGCCAGAGCAATCTCTGCAGTTGTGTGCTTCTCTCTACCTTGACAAAGATGAAGGATCTTTCAATGGTTGACTCCACAAGTTCTGTGGGCATCATATGGAGTGAAAGAGCGAGTCCCTCAGGGAGTACCACAACCATCAGAAACTTCGTTAGTTGAGACATTTTGTGATAAACTGTTCTAAGTTGGAAAATGAAGTCTACACCGCTAGTCAAGTGTGTAATATCAGAGAAACTGGTGCTTGGTGGAGATTGACACTTTACAATTACACAATCATTATTGAGGTCATTGTAATGTCATTTTTCATTATGTCAAATGAGAGTTCGTTGAGAGTTTATTTAAGCGAAGTATTTCAAGAAGTCAAACTCCAGAGTTACCTGGTGTGTGCAGCATCTTCTGGAACATGCTGCTTCCTTTAAGGCCTGCTCACAGTATGCCAGTGTCTGAGCATGCTCACAGCATGCCAGTGTCTGAGCATGCTCACAGCATGCCAGTGTCTGAGTAGAATGCTGCATTCAGTTCTGTCACGTTGTGAACCAGACAACACAAGGGAATGTAAAGGAATGCAATGGTAGACTCCATTAGAAAAAAGTTCCATTCCAGCATTAGCATCGCAGCATCGGGCCAATCAGAATGCTAGAATTTAGCACATGATCAACTGCAGTGTCAGGAATGCAGCTGGGAGATGGTGATTAATGAAGAGAAGCTGATTGAGTTGGTGAGAAGCTTCTCATGTTTGTGGCAAGTCTCTTAAAAAACATTCATACCAGGCAAGGAAAAAGCTTGGAAGCAGGTTGCATGTCAGGTAGGCAGGTAGCAATGACCTACACAGTAGCTATAACTATACCACTATAACTAGTGTTAGCTGTAGCTAGTTGCTACATGTATGTAGCTATAGACCTCCAGCATCTTTCTCTTTCTTCACCTCCTACCTATAACTATACCAGTATAGCTAGTGTTAGCTAAAGCTAGTTGCTAGCTATAGACCTCCAGCATCTTTCTCTTCCTTCACCTCCTAACCATAACCATACTAACTAGTGTTAGCTAGAGCTACATAGTTGCTGGCTATAGATATCTAGTATCTTTCCTGTTGAAGGCTATAGATCTCTAGTATCTTTCCTGTTGAAGGCTAGAGCATATTCGAAACCTCAAGAGTAAAATTCTAAGTTGATTATTGAGGTCACTGTAATCTTGCTCTTTCTTCGCCTCCTACTAGACAAACGCATTATCAAATCCCACTTTCCTGTGTGCTGTTACTGCCAATTCTAGTAAGCTATTAGTAAGGTCCAAGTTGTATTTCCACTGACTGTAAGCATTGAGAACAAGCCACACAGCGCAAATGGAATGGAACCGGCACAAGTGGAATGGAACCGGACATACATGTAGCAGTAAGCCGTGCCATCACACTGTGAACCAGCCTTTAGTCGTTATCAACAAGAATGCTAAACCACACCCACTTCAAGCAGCACTATTTAGCACAAAAGAAGTCATGCATGGATGCCATGATGTGCTACCCTAAGAAGTTTGTGTCACATGTCAAACTGTTTTGTCCATAACAAATTCAATGGACTACCAAGTGTTCTTGCTACTTGACTACTGCTCCAGCCCACACGTCCACCAAGAAGCTCGTGTCTGCTGGTGGAAAGATGACCCCTCCCATTTTGCCACCAAACACAACTTCATCTTCCAGCATGTGGACCAAGTAATTCTCAAGGCCCAGTTACAGGAAGTACCTTTTGCGATAGTCGACCATTGAAGACCATTCATCTTTTCACTCTATCCCTCATGCTTTGAAGTTGGCTATCAAAGATGCTGTCTATTGGAATGCTCAAGCATGGGAGCTCCACAGAGCTATGGAAGGAGAGAGCTCTACAGGGCTGTGGGAGAGAGCTCCACAGGGCTGTGGGAGGAGATAGCTCCACAGGGCTGTGGGAGGAGAGAGAGCTCCACAGGGCTGTGGGAGGAGAGAGAGCTCCACAGGGCTGTGGGAGGAGAGAGAGAGAGCTCCACAGGGCTGTGGGAGGAGAGAGAGAGCTCCACAGAGCTATGGGAGGAGAGAGCTCCACAGAGCTGTGGGAGGAGAGAGCTCCACAGGGCTGTGGGAGGAGAGAGCTCCACAGGGCTGTGGGAGGAGAGAGCTCCACAGGGCTGTGGGAGGAGAGAGAGCTCCACAGAGCTGTGGGAGGAGAGAGAGCTCCACAGAGCTGTGGGAGGAGAGAGAGCTCCACAGAGCTGTGGGAGGAGAGAGCTCCACAGAGCTGTGGGAGGATAGAGAGCTCTACAGAGCTTATGCAAGAGCAGGAATAAGTTGCTACCTCCTGTGCTACTTCTGTTGCCTCTCTAATGAAGCTGACACCATGAACAGTGATAAGTCAGTAGCTTTGTGGAGCTGTTTAATGACTTGGGCTTCGAGGGGAGAAATGAAAACTGGCAAAATCCAAATGACTGGCTAGCTGAAGATGCCGATGATCCTATCAAATCTCGTTTGACGGCGAATTAGTAGCTGAGGTGAGTGGTGAAGCAGGTGATTCATCTTCTGACGTGGAGGGCGTTCGTTGATGTTGTCTCCTGCAAAGGCTATGGGCAGAGCTCTCAGGCTGAAGCTCAGGATGATGTACTGTACATCTCCATTGTGGTGAGAGAAAGTAGAGGGACCCAGCTACTATGAATCTAATCAGACTGCCTAGCCTAAACCAAGCAAAACACCTTCATTATATTTCGATAGACTGTAACGTATTCATGTTTTATCAGGTCATTCTCATGTTGGACACATCAGCAGTTCCATACCATAGGAACCACGTCACTGGAGATATCCAAGTTGTGGCCACACTTGGCTCCAATTCCACCATGACAACTGTAATTATGTCAGTGAGGCCCCACAGGCAATGTCACATTCACACACATGTACAGAGGCACTTCGGACTGTCTTGGGATATCTATGGATCTCCACAGTTCCAGTTGCTGCCCACCTACAATTTAGCCTTAGCAACATCCCTAGTCCTAGCAACAACCCTAGACATCATTACAAGTGTAGCCACCTACAATTTAGCCTTAGCAACATCCCTAGTCCTAGCAACAACCCTAGACATCATTACAAGTGTAGGTGGGCAAAGTTGCAGAGTTGTTTCCCTTCCAGTGTTGCCAAGGAAACCACTGGAGTGGTCTGTACATGTTTGGTAAATGATACTGGATGAGCTTGTCAGTTACAGGAAAATTGATCACAGTGCAGATAAGTGTGAGACCACATACATGTACTTAAGGGGGGGGGGGGGGGGCTCTATCTAATAATGTTGTTGACCTTTGACTGCCCATAACTTTTTTTATAATTGTTTTGTGTAGATAATTGTATGCTCAAATTGTTGCTTGTTCTATGTGCTTTCCAATGATATACTGTATATAATATCTCTAGAGGCATCTTCTGACAAAACATGCCTCTAGAGATATTTTATATATCATTAGAAAGCACATAGAACAAGCAACAATTTGAGCATAAAATTATCTACACAAAACAATTATTAAAAAAGTTATGGGCAGTCAAAAGTCAACAACGTTTTTAGGTGGAGTACCCCCTTAAATCGCTAGACACACACACACAATTTAAAAATGAACTGGGCATGGAATTATTAACCTGCACACGCCCAGTAGACTGCCCTATCATCTTGAAAAAGTCGGAAAACTTGCTTCCAGTTTGATAGAGTGAGGAAGAAGACAAGGAAGGAAAGAAGAAGCTACACGTAACATTGCATCTGCCACTACGGGTGGTCTCTTCCAGGCACTTGCTGCCATTTCTGGAAGCTCTTCTGCTGCACAGGCACCTATGTATGCTTACTGGAAACCATTCCCTCCTAACCAGTTTCTCTTAATAAAGAAAGGAGGTGCGCATGAATGGACTTCTTTGTTGCAAGTTTTGTTGCAGACATGAGCAACATACATGTAGTGCTGCATAGCTCTTCTCTGCTTACTTCAATGGAGCTGATTCTTGTGCAAACTGCAGCTTACTATACTTGCATTCTATTATAATATGAACTGTCTGAAAAGTGCAATCTTGACCCCCCCATCCCCCCCCCCCCCCCCAAAGATTTACAAATAAAGTCAGGGGTACGGGGGGGGGGGGGGGAGGGGGTTTCGGTTATGAGGCAAGCTCCATACAACTATGTCAGAATAATACAAGCAAGGATAAATGAACCTTCAGCATTTGCTGGAGTAAATTCCAACCTCCTAAAAGTGGTGGTGATTCTATTACCCAAGCACCTGTCCAGTGCCAGTGCATCTTTACATCAGAGAGAACTACACTTACTACACAAGCAGACAGAATCATGGCCCAGAAACTCACAAGCCTCAGCTTGAAGACATGCAGTACTATACGTTCATATGTACATAGCTGAGATCTTGCTTATTAAATTGACCATCGTAAGTAATGAGCCAACTCAGACTTTTTTCGCCATATTTTTTGTTTAAAAATATATATAATATATAGAAATAAAAAAACACTCCAATGAACTCGTGATTAAACAAATAAATAACAAATAATGAAAATGAAAAATCTTTACAAATAAGAGAGTTGGAACCTGCACTTCTGGTTCGAAGGGGGTGCAGACTCGTTTAGGCATTGAGGGGAGACAATGACATAGTCCCAAACTACCACTCGGTCACGGTTGGTCTTGTCGCCCTTGTGAAATGACATTTATTCGCTAGAACAGTCCCCCTGCCACTGGGTCACGATTGGTCTTGCTGCTTCCCTTTGCCCTTGTGAAATGAGACATCCTAGAACATTTCTGTGCTACGACAGTCCCAACTGCTGCTGGGTCACGCTGCTTCCAACCCTGAGAAAGGAGACATCCTAGAACATTTCTGTGCTACGACAGTCCCAACTGCTGCTGGGTACGCTGCTTCCAACCCTGAGAAAGGAGACATCCTAGAACATTTCTGTGCTACGACAGTCCCAACTGCTGCTGGGTCATGCTGCTTCCAATCCTGAGAAATGAGACATCCTAGAACATTTCTTCACCGAGATTATCGTAAACAGTGCGCCTTAGAGCGACATACACGTAGCTTCTGCTTTTTCCCCTTATTTTGCTTACTTCAATGGAGCTGAACTCCAGCCACTTCTAGTAAACTCTTAGCCACTTCTAGTAAACTCTTAGCCGCTTCTAGTAAACTCTTAGCCGCTTCTAGTAAACACTTAGCCGCTTCTAGTAAACTCTCAAACAACTCTCAGTCGGCATAACAAAATTACAATGACATCAATAATGAACTTGGAATTTTTCTCTTGATGGTTGGACTTGGTGCTCTAGCTTCATCAGGAATAATGAATTCCTGATGAGGGCTAGGGCATCTGGTCGAAACATCGAGAGGGTACAATTTCAAATTAATTATTGTAATACCATTTAAAATGTTTAACTAAAAAGCAAGTAACTGGATTGACCTGAAAGGAAACAAGAGTTACCCATGAAGACTACAAATTGCCCTTTACCATTTTAAATTATACACACATTATTATACTTCCAATATTGGTGTACAAGGTTCTAAATGGTAAAGGGTCATCACATGTGTTGTGGTCTACAGGGGAACACCCGTGTTTGCTCTCTTTTTTAAACATTCAGTAGAATTTTGTAGTTGCCTGTTTTATAATGTTGTTGTTGCTGTTGTTCAAGTTGTTAATTAGTTTGTTGTTGTTGTGTTGTTTGTGTATACTACAGTCGAGTGGTGGAGGACTATACCAAGTCAGACTCCGAAAGTCTTGTTGTACATTACAACACACCAGCACAGGCTGTGGCTTGTAGCTATTGTTGAACTGTATCTTTTGAGAGTTATGGTAGCCCTAACTATGTACATTACGCAGCCAAGAAGTTGCCAAAGTGAGTTTTAGCCATCACATTATTTGGGGGGTTGCTACCCGCCATTCAAAAAAAAAAGAAGTTTATAACAAATATAGGTATCCTAGTGTCCTCCTTGAAGAAGGGCCAGATGCCATTGAAAAAACCTTGGCCATATATACTAGTCATTTCTAGCAGAGAGAGATAGAGAGATGTTAACAACTGAAAGCAATACTGGGTTGGTCTGTCAGGGAGGGTTAGAGCCAAGACAAAGACTAGAGCAATACTGGGTTGGTCTGTCAGGGAGGGTTAGAGCCAAGACAAAGACTAGAGCAATACTGGGTTGGTCTGCCAGGGAGGTTTAGGGCTAGGCCAAAGGCTAGAGCAATACTTGGTTAGCAGCTCCCGTTAATCACAACACTGTTTATTAGCAATTATCCCCATCTGGACTCTGTACCCGGCTCGTCCTATGTGCTCCTGCATAAGAATGCCTATCACTAATAACTCTACCCACTATGGTGTGGCTCCACCCACAAGAATTGAACGATTTCCCCGTGCCAGTTTATAAGCAGGTGGAGTTTGTGGGCAGAGTCACCACATGCAGAGGGCGGAGTCAACACAGTGGAATGGAGTCTCTAGATTGAGTTCTGGTGGAGCAGCTAAATAAGGAACTTCAGTTCCAACATGCACAACTTAATATTCTAGTAATCCCCACAAATACTGACACGGAGTTCTGGTGGTGTAGCAGCTAAATAAGGAAGTCAGTTCCAACATGCACAACTTAATATTCTATTAATCCCAGCAAATACTGATGTTTATATACCTTTAGCTCTGTGGCGTTGATCAGCTTCCCGCACTTGTCGCACTGGTCTCCTCTTGCGTCCTATAATTAGGTGCACCACAAATATTGCTCTAATAGAGAACAACCAAAGCCCTATGGCAATCTCACACCACATGTGCATACATGTACATGTATGTATGTATAGACACCTGAAGAATGAAGAGGTTAGTTATCCAAACTTCAGTTATACGAATACATCAGTCAACTGAATGTTACCAGAAGCCATACCCTTGGCAATGATGCCTGCTTAATTTTCGGGGGAAATTCCTTCGCGCATGCACACACCCGTTCATTCAGCGTGGAAGTTATGCCAGCAGATGCTTCTCGCTCCATGTCACAATGGAGAGCGGAGCCACACCTACTCAAAAGAGAAAAAGAGTTGTCCTTAATTAATTAATATCCAAGAATAAGCTCAAGATGTGATTTGTGAAAAACAGTGTGCTTCAGTTATCCTAACGTGTTCAGATAACTGACTTCCTCCCTCAGACAGTCCAAAATCATGGTCCAGAACTCGAGAAAGCACAATCCTCCAAGGTTAGACGACCGGACATCTTGTTCGCGGTGAAAAAGCTGCTCGAATTCTGAATGGGCTGCGTATTTCAATATTTTCCCGTTAGAGCCTTTATATTCGGTAGACAAGTAGAGAAAGAATGTAGCACATCTTGAAGAGCTGGAGCTGCTGGTCGGTGTACGCAGGCACGTTGAAGAGCGCACTCACTGAAGAAGGCAGCTGCCGGAGCTTGAACACTGCCGCGTGGATGACCTTTATGGGACATTTTTAAACCCTACGATCAATTTTTTATCGAATCCAATTTATAGCTTGTGGCGTATATATACGCTTACACCAGTGAATGAGTTAAGGGGTGACAATTGCATTTGCATTTTGGGGGGGGATTTCTGCACATGTATTCCCCCCCCCCCCCCTTTGTGGTTACCACTTTATAACTCCATAGATTCCGTAAACTTCATGGTATGGACTTGATATATAGCTCAAAAGATAGGTCTCTCTTTGTGCTCTCTGTTGATACTAAAATATTTTTCATAAGTATAACTATAGCCAAGTTACTTGAGCTACAACTGGAGGGAACCTCAAAAACCTGAATGCCTGATTTTGCCGCATAAATATCTCTAGATTGCCAAGTGCTAGAGAGTTGAAATTAGCACCAGTGGCTAGAGGAAGCTCTACTCTAGATGCAATGAGTGTGTTCATTAGGCGCTAAAATGTAAGTATGTGTACAAGCATGCGGGTGGGTAATGAATTTTGTTAATAAGCCCAAAAACTCATTTTCCACCCACACTCTTGACCGTGTTCTTACGTTTTAGCGCCTAATGAAAACACTCATTGCATAGAGTAGGGCTTCCTCTATAGTCACTGGTGCTAATTTCAACTCTTTAGTAGCACTTTGAGTGATATTTATGCGGCAAAACCAGGCATTCAGGTTTTAAAGTTCCCTCCACTCCAGTAACTTGGCTATAGTTATACCTATGAAAAATATTTTAGCATCAAAAGAGAGCACACAGAGAGATCTATCTTTTGAGCTATATATCAAGTCCATACCATGAAGTTTACAGAATCTATGGAGCTATAAAGTGGTAACCACAAGCATAAAAAATATATATATAATATATATTTTAAAAAATATGCGCTGTCCAACCCCTTAAAAATGTTTCTGTTGTGCACTCTCCCTCCACTCCCTCCCCTCCACTCCCTCCCTAATTAAACTAACTCTAGTTGGTGGTAATCGGTGGTAATCATCCTAATTAAATAAACACACCCAGTAATTAAATAAACACTTCCTGTAATTAAATAACCACATCCTGTAGTTAAAGAACCACATGTAATTAAATAGCCACACCCCACATAAATTGAGCCATGCCCTGCTGCACACTAAGTAAAACCCCACAAAAGGCCACACACACAAAAGTGGTAATGTTTGAAATCTTCACCCCAAGACGGACTCACTGACCTCGTAGGCACAGAGCGGGCACGTCCCCTCCACAAACCTGTCGGCTAGATACCTACACACACACGCACAGCAAGTCATAAGATCGTAACACAGTCCGTACATGGTGTTGATAGTGGATATCACAAGCTGAACCATGTGCATGGAGGTAGTAGGAAGACATGGCGGTAGTAGTAGGCAGACTGTCTAGGAATGTTTTCCATCAACACTGTGCTGAGTCAGTATCACTGAGAACAAACACCCACACAGGAGGGTGGGGCCGAGAAAGGTTTTCTTCGGGAAGGGGAGGAAGGATAAAAAACTGCATGCAATATATATTCCCTTGAGGAAAGTTCAAGAGTTAAAATAATTATAAAAAAAAAATACTACTTGAACACTAGAGTCCCTGTACCAATTAAAACTGTCTCACCAATCATTACAGTATGATATTGGTGGGTGTGTACAATTTTATTTTTCATGATTTCCCCCCCCCCCCCCACAGAAATCAGTCTTCACTTACAAAATATCTTAAGGGAAGAAGTTTTCTAAAATTCCCCCTGAGAACATGAAAAAGCAAGAAACTCTTTCAGACAACTTTCATAGAAAGTTTCTAGATAAACAGCTATTACTCCTCCAATAAATCATAAAGTTGTCTCCAGGACTGGCACCCGCCACTGCAGCTCTAGCCCTCAACTTGCCCTTACAATTACCCAACATTCACCCACAGAGGCTGGAGCCACTGCAGCTCTAGCCCTCAACTTGCCCTTCCCTTACAGGTACCCAACATTCACCCACAGAGGCTGGAGCCACTGCAGCTCTAGCCCTCAGCTTGCCCTTACAACTACCCAACATTCACCCACAGAGGCTGGAGCCACTGCAGCTCTAGCCCTCAACTTGCCCTTACAACTACCCAACATTCACCCACAGAGGCTGGAGCCACGGAGCCACTGCAGCTCTAGCCCTCAGCTTGCCCTTACAACTACCCAACATTCACCCACAGAGGCTGGAGCCACTGCAGCTCTAGCCCTCAACTTGCCCTTACAACTACCCAACATTCATCCACAGAGGCTGGAGCCACTGCTAGATGTGGAAGATGTCAGCCTTCACTTGTCTCTTTGACGCTTCCAGTTAGCATAGCGAGCGTACATGTAAATCACTATGCACATTCTGCATCTAGGCCAAACATCCTTCAGCACCCCCCCCCCCCCCCCCCCACCCAGAACAGGTTTGACAGTAGGCTACTAATTGAATTACATGTTGCAGTGTTGGCAGAGCAGTTGGTCCACTGTGTCCTCGATGATGAACCCTCGCTCGTGCAGCCTCCAGAAGATGTCCTGCGCTATCCTACACACACAAACACACAACACACAACACACACACAATTATAAATTAAAACAAACAAACAATTGATAAACGATATCCCCAACATTTGAAACATGACATAAGTAATAAACAATGTCAGTTGGTATGTATGTAAGAAGAAACTGACAACCATTGTCTCAATAGTCACCTTTAATTTGTTCACTAGACATTTCTGTTAAAGCATCTAGCTGAAATGTCGAGTGGTTACATTTAAGGGAGGCTGAGACCATTTGTGTGGAAACCAAAAAAACATAACTACTTTTGGCCTCAAAAGATATTGTGATGATGACAGACATTTGCAGTGTTGCAATCACCATGGCTACAACACAATGTGCATTAAAAACAAAGCAAAAACAAACCAATGCACTTTACACTCGGAGAGTGGGTCATCAACACTGGCCATTTATGGCGAGTAATCACAGACACAGTGAATGATCACGTTCTAATTTAATTTTTTATTTATTTCACCTTTGTTACTGCAGTGGCAGGTGAGGTGAGCACACAGACTACTGGCAGGTGAGGTGAGCACACAGACTACTGGCAGGTGAGGTAAGCACACAGACTACTGGCAGGTGAGGTGAGCACACAGACTACTGGCAGGTGAGGTGAGCACACAGACTACTGGCAGGTGAGGTGAGCACACAGACTACTGGCAGGTGAGGTGAACACACAGACTACTGGTAGGTGAGGTGAGCACACAGACTACTGGCAGGTGAGGTGAGCACACAGACTACTGGCAGGTGAGGTGAGCACACAGACTACTGGCAGGTGAGGTGAGCACACAGACTACTGGCAGGTGAGGTGAGCACACAGACTACTGGCAGGTGAGGTGAGCACACAAGACTACTGGCAGGTGAGGTGAGCACAGACTACTGGCAGGTGAGGTGAGCACACAAGACTACTGGCAGGTGAGGTGAGCACACAGACTACTGGCAGGTGAGGTGAGCACACAAGACTACTGGCAGGTGAGGTGAGCACACAGACTACTGGTAGGTGAGGTGAGCACACAAGACTACTGGTAGGTGAGGTGAGCACACAGACTACTGGCAGGTGAGGTGAGCACACAGACTACTGGTAGGTGAGGTGAGCACACAGACTACTGGCAGGTGAGGTGAGCACAGACTACTGGCAGGTGAGGTGAACACACAGACTACTGGTAGGTGAGGTGAGCACACAGACTACTGGCAGGTGAGGTGAGCACACAGACTACTGGCAGGTGAGGTGAGCACACAGACTACTGGCAGGTGAGGTGAGCACAGACTACTGGCAGGTGAGGTGAGCACAGACTACTGGCAGGTGAGGTGAACACACAGACTACTGGTAGGTGAGGTGAGCACACAGACTACTGGCAGGTGAGGTGAGCACACAGACTACTGGCAGGTGAGGTGAGCATACAGACTACTGGTAGGTGAGGTAAAGCATACAGACTACTGGCAGGTGAGGTGAGCACACAGACTACTGGCAGGTGAGGTGAGCACACAGACTACTGGCAGGTGAGGTGAGCACAGACTACTGGTAGGTGAGGTGAGCACACAGACTACTGGCAGGTGAGGTGAGCACACAGACTACTGGCAGGTGAGGTGGGCACACAGACTACTGGCAGGTGAGGTGAGCACACAGACTACTGGCAGGTGAGGTGAGCACACAAGACTACTGGCAGGTGAGGTGAGCACACAGACTACTGGTAGGTGAGGTGAGCACACAAGACTACTGGCAGGTGAGGTGAGCACACAGACTACTGGCAGGTGAGGTGAGCACACAGACTACTGGCAGGTGAGGTGAGCACACAGACTACTGGCAGGTGAGGTGAGCACACAGACTACTGGCAGGTGAGGTGAGCACACAGACTACTGGCAGGTGAGGTGAGCACACAGACTACTGGCAGGTGAGGTGAGCACAGACTACTGGTAGGTGAGGTGAGCACACAGACTACTGGCAGGTGAGGTGAGCACACAGACTACTGGCAGGTGAGGTGAGCACAGACTACTGGCAGGTGAGGTGAGCACACAGACTACTGGCAGGTGAGGTGAGCACACAAGACTACTGGCAGGTGAGGTGAGCACACAGACTACTGGCAGGTGAGGTGAGCACACAGACTACTGGCAGGTGAGGTGAGCACACAGACTACTGGCAGGTGAGGTGAGCACAGACTACTGGCAGGTGAGGTGAGCACACAGACTACTGGCAGGTGAGGTGAGCACACAAGACTACTGGCAGGTGAGGTGAGCACACAGACTACTGGCAGGTGAGGTGAGCACAGACTACTGGCAGGTGAGGTGAGCACACAGACTACTGGCAGGTGAGGTGAGCACACAGACTACTGGCAGGTGAGGTGAGCACACAGACTACTGGCAGGTGAGGTGAGCACAGACTACTGGCAGGTGAGGTGAGCACACAGACTACTGGTAGGTGAGGTGAGCACACAGACTACTGGCAGGTGAGCACACAGACTACTGGCAGGTGAGGTGAGACACAGGGAGCCAGACCATTTGTGTGGATTTTTCCCCTTAGGTGTACATGTCTATACATGTGGCCTCTCATAATCTTGGGAGGTAATGTATACATGTCCATACATGTGGCCTCACATAATCTTGGGAGGTGTACATATCCATACATGTGGCCTCTCATAATCTTGGGAGGTACTGTATACATGTCCATACATGTGGCCTCGCATATCTTGGGAGGTGTACATGTCCATACATGTGGCCTCGCATATCTTGGGAGGTGTACATGTCCATACATGTGGCCTCGCAAAATCTTGGGAGGTGTACATGTCCATACATGTGGCCTCTCATAATCTTGGGAGGTGTACATGTCCATACATGTGGCCTCCATAATCTTGGGAGGTGTACATGTCCATACATGTGGCCTCTCATAATCTTGGGAGGTACTGTATACATGTCCATACATGTGGCCTCGCATATCTTGGGAGGTGTACATGTCCATACATGTGGCCTCGCATAATCTTGGGAGGTGTACATGTCCATACATGTGGCCTCTCATAATCTTGGGAGGTGTACATGTCCATACATGTGGCCTCCTAATCTTGGGAGGTGTACATGTCCATACATGTGGCCTCTCATAATCTTGGGAGGTGTACATGTTGTGTGCTACACATCCACTACAAAGGCATGACAACCAGATAAAACCACACCTATGTCAACAAAGCCACACCCATTCTCCACTCACTCTGTTTGCTGAGTAGTACTTGTCCTGCCGAAGTAGTCGAACTTTATCCCAAACCACTCGTAAATTGAAGAATGTACCTCGTAGTATTTCTGACAAATCTCCTGCAAAATCGACATTTTGTGAATCAGAGAAATGTAAAACCACACCTCCCTATCCTTTCCCATTCCACTCCCCCCCCCCCCCCCTCTTACACACACACTGCCCTCACAATCACCTTCCATATGCACTGGCTGTTAAGAGATCATCTTTTGGCACTTAAGGTCATTTGTAATTTGTAACAACAATTTTTGTTGATAACAAGAGGATCTCCATATATACATGCACATGTGTATGGATGTAGACCTTTAATGCATGCATCAGAACACAATAAAATGCACGAAGTCTAAAGAATAAATTGCCTCATCTACAAAAAAAAAATACAGTAAATCTCCAGACGTCATTGCTGTTACAGAAACCTGGCTCTCATCCACAATATACGACAATGAAATTATACCATCAGGATACCAAATATACCGTAGAGAAAGGGGTTTTGTTGGCGGGGGTGTCATGATAGCTGTTTCCAATTCATTCCCTTCCCACGTCATTGCCACAGATATTAACACGAATTAATTGCAATAAAAATAAAATCTTCCCCACCTCTCCTCTTGTGTTGTGTTTATGTCTCTCCCAATTCTCCACCCCAAACATACCAAAACATCTACACCTCAGTCTCACATCTCAAACATCTACACCTCAGTCTCACATCTCAAACATCTACACCTCAGTCTCACATCTCAAACATCTACACCTCAGTCTCACATCTTAAACATCTACACCTCAGTCTCACATCTCAAACATCTACACCTCAGTCTCACATCTCAAACATCTACACCTCAGTCTCACATCTCTAACATCTGCACCTCAGTCTCACATCTCTAACATCTACACCTCAGTCAGTCTCACATCTCAAACATCTACACCTCAGTCTCACATCTCAAACATCTACACCTCAGTCTCACATCTCAAACATCTACAACTCAGTCTCACATCTCAAACATCTACACCTCAGTCTCACATCTCTAACATCTACACCTCAGTCTCACATCTCAAACATCTACACCTCAGTCTCACATCTCAAACATCTACACCTCAGTCTCACATCTCAAACATCTACACCTCAGTCTCACATCTCAAACATCTACACCTCAGTCTCACATCTCAAACATCTACACCTCAGTCTCACATCTCAAACATCTACACCTCAGTCTCACATAGATCAAACATCTACACCTCAGTCTCACATCTCAAACATCTACACCTCAGTCTCACATCTCAAACATCTACACCTCAGTCTCACATCTCAAACATCTACACCTCAGTCTCACATCTCTAACATCTACACCTCAGTCTCACATCTCAAACATCTACACCTCAGTCTCACATCTCAAACATCTACACCTCAGTCTCACATCTCAAACATCTACACCTCAGTCTCACATCTCTAACATCTACACCTCAGTCTCACATCTCAAACATCTACACCTCAGTCTCACATCTCAAACATCTACACCTCAGTCTCACATCTCAAACATCTACACCTCAGTCTCACATCTCTAACATCTACACCTCAGTCTCACATCTCTAACATCTACACCTCAGTCTCACATCTCAAACATCTACACCTCAGTCTCACATCTCAAACATCTACACCTCAGTCTCACATCTCAAACATCTACACCTCAGTCTCACATCTCAAACATCTACACCTCAGTCTCACATCTCAAACATCTACACCTCAGTCTCACATCTCAAACATCTACACCTCAGTCTCACATCTCAAACATCTACACCTCAGTCTCACATCTCAAACATCTACACCTCAGTCTCACATCTCTAACATCTGCACCTCAGTCTCACATCTCTAACATCTACACCTCAGTCTCACATCTCAAACATCTACACCTCTGTCTCACATCTCAAACATCTACACCTCAGTCTCACATCTCAAACATCTACACCTCAGTCTCACATCTCAAACATCTACACCTCAGTCTCACATCTCAAACATCTACACCTCAGTCTCACATCTCTAACATCTACACCTCAGTCTCACATCTCAAACATCTACACCTCAGTCTCACATCTCTAACATCTACACCTCAGTCTCACATCTCAAACATCTACACCTCAGTCTCACATCTCAAACATCTACACCTCAGTCTCACATCTCTAACATCTACACCTCAGTCTCACATCTCAAACATCTACACCTCAGTCTCACATCTCAAACATCTACACCTCAGTCTCATACCTCAAACATCTACACCTCAGTCTCACATCTCAAACATCTACACCTCAGTCTCACATCTCAAACATCTACACCTCAGTCTCACATCTCAAACATCTACACCTCAGTCTCACATCTCAAACATCTACACCTCAGTCTCACATCTCAAACATTTACACCTCAGTCTCACATCTCAAACATCTACACCTCAGTCTCACATCTCAAACATCTACACCTCAGTCTCACATCTCAAACATCTACACCTCAGTCTCACATCTCAAACATCTACACCTCAGTCTCACATCTCAAACATCTGCACCTCAGTCTCACATCTCTAACATCTACACCTCAGTCACACATCTCAAACATCTGCACCTCAGTCTCACATCTCTAACATCTACACCTCAGTCTCACATCTCAAACATCTACACCTCAGTCTCACATCTCAAACATCTACACCTCAGTCTCACATCTCAAACATCTACACCTCAGTCTCACATCTCAAACATCTACACCTCAGTCTCACATCTTAAACATCTACACCTCAGTCTCACATCTCAAACATCTACACCTCAGTCTCACATCTCAAACATCTACACCTCAGTCTCACATCTCAAACATCTACACCTCAGTCTCACATCTCAAACATCTACACCTCAGTCTCACATCTCAAACATCTACACCTCAGTCTCACATCTCTACCATCTACACCTCAGTCTCACATCTCAAACATCTACACCTCAGTCTCACATCTCAAACATCTGCACCTCAGTCTCACATCTCAAACATCTACACCTCAGTCTCACATCTCAAACATCTATACCTCAGTCTCACATCTCAAACATCTGCACCTCAGTCTCACATCTCTAACATCTACACCTCAGTCTCACATCTCTAACATCTACACCTCAGTCTCACATCTCAAACATCTACACCTCAGTCTCACACCTCAAACATCTACACCTCAGTCTCACATCTCTAACATCTGCACCTCAGTCTCACATCTCTAACATCTACACCTCAGTCAGTCTCACATCTCAAACATCTACACCTCAGTCTCACATCTCAAACATCTACACCTCAGTCTCACATCTCAAACATCTACAACTCAGTCTCACATCTCAAACATCTACACCTCAGTCTCACATCTCTAACATCTACACCTCAGTCTCACATCTCAAACATCTACACCTCAGTCTCACATCTCAAACATCTACACCTCAGTCTCACATAGATCAAACATCTACACCTCAGTCTCACATCTCAAACATCTACACCTCAGTCTCACATCTCAAACATCTACACCTCAGTCTCACATCTCAAACATCTACACCTCAGTCTCACATCTCAAACATCTACACCTCAGTCTCACATCTCTAACATCTACACCTCAGTCCTACACTTCAGTCTCATATCTCAAACATCTACACCTCAGTCTCACATCTCTAACATCTACACCTCAGTCTCACATCTCAAACATCTACACCTCAGTCTCACATCTCAAACATCTACACCTCAGTCTCACATCTCAAACATCTACACCTCAGTCTCACATCTCTAACATCTACACCTCAGTCTCACATCTCAAACATCTACACCTCAGTCTCACATCTCAAACATCTACACCTCAGTCTCACATCTCAAACATCTACACCTCAGTCTCACATCTCTAACATCTACACCTCAGTCTCACATCTCTAACATCTACACCTCAGTCTCACATCTCAAACATCTACACCTCAGTCTCACATCTCAAACATCTACACCTCAGTCTCACATCTCAAACATCTACACCTCAGTCTCACATCTCAAACATCTACACCTCAGTCTCACATCTCAAACATCTACACCTCAGTCTCACATCTCAAACATCTACACCTCAGTCTCACATCTCAAACATCTACACCTCAGTCTCACATCTCCAACATCTACACCTCAGTCTCACATCTCAAACATCTACACCTCAGTCTCACATCTCTAACATCTGCACCTCAGTCTCACATCTCTAACATCTACACCTCAGTCTCACATCTCAAACATCTACACCTCTGTCTCACATCTCAAACATCTACACCTCAGTCTCACATCTCAAACATCTACACCTCAGTCTCACATCTCAAACATCTACACCTCAGTCTCACATCTCAAACATCTACACCTCAGTCTCACATCTCAAACATCTACACCTCAGTCTCACATCTCTAACATCTACACCTCAGTCTCACATCTCAAACATCTACACCTCAGTCTCACATCTCTAACATCTACACCTCAGTCTCACATCTCAAACATCTACACCTCAGTCTCACATCTCAAACATCTACACCTCAGTCTCACATCTCTAACATCTACACCTCAGTCTCACATCTCAAACATCTACACCTCAGTCTCACATCTCAAACATCTACACCTCAGTCTCATACCTCAAACATCTACACCTCAGTCTCACATCTCAAACATCTACACCTCAGTCTCACATCTCAAACATCTACACCTCAGTCTCACATCTCAAACATCTACACCTCAGTCTCACATCTCAAACATCTACACCTCAGTCTCACATCTCAAACATTTACACCTCAGTCTCACATCTCAAACATCTACACCTCAGTCTCACATCTCAAACATCTACACCTCAGTCTCACATCTCAAACATCTACACCTCAGTCTCACATCTCAAACATTTACACCTCAGTCTCACATCTCAAACATCTACACCTCAGTCTCACATCTCAAACATCTACACCTCAGTCTCACATCTCTAACATCTGCACCTCAGTCTCACATCTCTAACATCTACACCTCAGTCACACATCTCAAACATCTGCACCTCAGTCTCACATCTCTAACATCTACACCTCAGTCTCACATCTCAAACATCTACACCTCAGTCTCACATCTCAAACATCTACACCTCAGTCTCACATCTCAAACATCTACACCTCAGTCTCACATCTCAAACATCTACACCTCAGTCTCACATCTCAAACATCTACACCTCAGTCTCACATCTCAAACATCTACACCTCAGTCTCACATCTCAAACATCTACACCTCAGTCTCACATCTCAAACATCTACACCTCAGTCTCACATCTCAAACATCTACACCTCAGTCTCACATCTCAAACATCTACACCTCAGTCTCACATCTCAAACATCTACACCTCAGTCTCACACCTCAAACATCTACACCTCAGTCTCACATCTACACCTCAGTCTCACATCTCAAACATCTACACCTCAGTCTCACATCTCTATGTGGATAACATAACACTTGTACTACTTGGAGATTTCAACCTTCCAGAGGTAAATTGGAATTCTCTCTCTTCCTCCTCTATCACTGGATCTCTCACTTGTGATTTACATGTTTGACTTGAACCTGACAGAAATCATCACAAATCCCACTCACACCCATGGTGGTATTCTAGATCTAGTTTTTACAAATCAACCAGAATCAGTCAGCGACATCACTATAGACTGTTCTAGTCCAATTGTGTCATATCACTACATGGTTATATTTGACCTTCTTCTAGATCATATACCACTGAGTAAGGGGAAACCCAGATGGATGTTCAGCTACTCTAGAGCAGACCTTGCAGGACTTTCCAAATATTTACATGAGGTAGACTTTTGCCCCCCCCCCCCCCCCCCACTATGAATGTTTCTACTCAATGGTTAGTTCTGAAGCATGTTCTAAAAAGCGCATGTGACTATTCATACCGAAATCAAAACTGCCATCGGCTCGACGATCTCGAAAATGGTTTAATCCTGACATAAGACACTGGTTAAATCGTACTCGCTCACTCGGGCATAAGCTCAAACATAAACCATCTTCATCTCTCCACATCAAATTAAGAAAAATGGAAAGCACCTTGCAAAGAATGATTGAACAAGCACACTATTCTTACCTTTGGAATATAACACATTCTTCCATTTGTGATCCAAAGAAGCTTTTCAATCGACTTATGTGTCAATCTAGGAAGTCATGGATACCACAGACCTTAATTACTGGATCAGCCTCCATCGATAACTCAGAAGACAAGGCTATTGTATTCAATGACTACTTTAATTCTGTTTTTACAAAGAGTCACTTCATTCTACCACCTCTAAATAGTTTGCCAACTCCAAACAAACAGCTCAACAAGTTAGACATTTGTCCATCTGAAGTCTACTATCCAATTTAGACATAACCAAGGCTCCTGGTTATGACGAAATTGGTGGCTTTGTTCTAAAGCACTGTGCAACTGCCTTGGTTAACCCAGTCTCTAATCTCTTTCGTTCCAGTATGCTGACATCATCACTCGCTCTAGTTGGAAAAATTCATAAAATCCACCATACATGTATCTTCAAGAATAATGATCATTCTAAGGTACAAAACTACAGGCCAATATCACTACTGAGTATACTGTCTAAAGTGTTAGAGAAGATAATTTACCAAAATATAATCCCTTTTGTTCAACCATTATTGTCAAAGCAGCAATACGGATTTCTCGAAAAAACGGTCATGTCTCTCTCAGTTGTTGACCTCATATTCTAACATTTATGGCTCAATAAGAGAACAGGAAAATGTCACATGAAGTCTATTTTGATTTCTCCAAAGCCTTTGATTCAGTCCCACTCCAAGAGCTATTATATAAATTATGGGCCTTTGGCATCACTGGACAAATGTGGTCATGGATAAAAGCCTATCTGTCAAATAGGATGCACTATGTTAGTATTGATGGTTTTATGTCTAATTTACTTCCTGTGCATTCTGGGGTACCGCAAGGAAGTATCCTGGGTCCTCTACTCTTTCTCATATACACAAATGATATTCCAAATGTTGCAACCTTCTCGTCTTCATACTTATTTGCAGATGATACTAAGTTTATCTAGTCGATTGTCTCTTTCAAAGATAGATCTGAGCTCCAGGAAGATATTGACTCTTTAAAATGGTGCAAAACCTGGAAGTTGAGCCTGAATTATCGGAAATGTGTATCTGTTAGCTTCTCCTTCTCTCAAATGGATCACTCCTCATATTTGCTAGAGGCCAGTCAGATCCCTCAAGTGGATTGCCACAGAGACCTTGGTGTGTTAGTCTCATCAGACCTCTCTTGGGCTGATCACTACAAATATATGTGCAAAAATGCTTATGGGATATCCAATATGTCAGAAGATCAATCCCATCTCATTCACCGATTGCATCAAAGAAGTTACTTCAAAGAAGTTACTGTATACTAGTCTAGTGAGGTCCAAGCTATCGTATTGCTGTCAACTGTGGCACCTCCATCTAATTAAAGATATATATAAACCAGTTGGAGAAAGTGCAGCGTAGGATAACAAAATATATTCTAAACTATCAGTCCCTCGACTACAAAGATAGACTGATCAAATTAAATCTCCTGCCTCTAATGTACTGGTTTGAACTCCAAGACCTATTGTTCTTAATTAGATCTATACAAAGCCCAGCAGACAATATAACTATATCAGATTACATATCATTTGTGTCATCTGCTACTACATCCGGCTCAAAATACAAACTGAAGTATAAGTATCAAAGGACAACAGCCACTCGGAACTTTTATTATAACAGGTTAGTACGCCTGGTACTCGCTGCCTCCAATCGACATCTCGCTCTCATTTAACACTATTAAGATGTCTCTCTATAGCTACCTATGGAAACACTTTCAGCTCTACTTTGATCCATCAAATTCATGTACATTTCACTATGTTTGTCCGTGCTCTTCTTGCCACCTAACTAAACCTGCACCTTAATTAAGTTATTTAATTTAATTAACGAATGACCGTTGGCCAAAGAAACGTTGACGAAACGTATAAGTAGTACAGAGCACTTGGACGCCCGCTGCGTTTGAACGCTCGCTGCATTTTTATTGCAAACACACGCTACTTTTATAATCGAGAGAAGCACGCGCATTGACCACCACATGTACTGAATGTAAAAAAGCGGGGCAACCTCGAACTACAGTTACTTGTTCGTTAGAGAGCGTCCGCTGGAGTTGTTTGTCTTAGTTATTTCAGTAGAGTTTAAGGGTCTGTAAGCTTTAAGAGTCTATAAGCAAGTAAGTTTCCTCCTCTTACTGTTATACTTGCTATAATATAACTTTGGTGTAACTGGAATCCGCTTGATCCATACAAGGTGTTCGAGCCAGTACTTGAGTTTCAGTTTTAGGTGTTTTTTTGTGGTAGCTAGAACAAATGGAATACTGGATGGTACTTCTCTAGCTATTGTACTAATTAAGCTACATATTGTCATCAAGAATTGATTCATGTTGTGTTATTTGTTTATTTTTGGCCCATGGAGGCGACTGTGTCTGTCCCACAAGGCAAAGCTCTGGGGCACCTTGCTGGGGGATGCCTGCAGAGTAAAGGTAGGGACTTCCACATCCCAGAAAATGTGGCAAGTCTAACTCAAAGTACCAAATCAGTGATCAGGAGATCATATCCAAACCCTTCCATAGAGACCTAGGAGTAATATTATCTAGTGATCTCTCATGGGAAATTCATTACCACCACATTACTGCTAAAGCCTATAGCATCTACATAGGTCTACTCAAACGTACCTTAAGTTCAGTACTGGTAACTCTGCCTCTACTCTGAAACAACTATATTTAACCTTGGTTAGGTCACAGATCATGTATTGCTCTCAAATGTGGCATCCACAAAAGACAAAGCACATAATCTTATTAGAGACAATTCAAAGGAGAGCGACACAATTTATTCTTGGATACCCAGATGGAGATTATAAATCTCGCCTAATACATCTTCACATGATGGTATTTGAACTCCAGGACATCCTGTTTTTTATCAAATCAATCAAGAACACCACACCATAACTTTAATATAAAAAACTGTTTCCTTCCTGAAGAGCTCAACCAGATCTAGCTCAGCAAAGCTATGCAAGATCACTCACGAACCAGTCCAGACATTGGTACTTCAACAGACTTCCTTGTCTCTGGAATGCCCTTCCACCTATAAACATTAATCATTCCTTTTGTATATACAGTATCAAGAAAGACCTCAAAGTATTCTTATGGGCTCACTTCATCTCAAACTTTGATGCAAAAAGAACATGTACTTTCCACATCTCATGTCCATGCAGCAGCTGTATGTCAACTCCAAATCCTCCCAACTTCAAATAATTTACTAATAAATTAATCTTGGGTGCCTGTAGAACATACCTGCATTCCTTCAGTATATATATACTTCCATCTTTCCCAACTCAATCATAATTATGCATCACAAATGATTGTACTGTAAAATCATTGTTATTATGTCTGGAGGCAATTCAACTGGCATCAAACAGGATGGGACTACAAACCAAGAAATGATTTGCTGTTCATGTAATATTTGTTCACAAGTCTTTAATGTTTTTTTTGTCGACTTCTGTAACAAACATGTAAATTAAAATATATATATATATTTTAATTTACAACTCCCATTTCTCTAATTTGTATATAGAATTTTTTTAAAATTGTTTTATTATTATTATTATTATTATTATTATTATTATTATTATTATTATTATTATTATTATTATTATTATTATTATTATTATTATTATTATTATTATTATTATAATAATAATATTATTATTATTATAATTATTATAATTATTATAATAATATTATTATTATAATATAATAATCCAATTATAATAATCCAATACAATTAATGAATAAATAGATTAATAAATGGTAGTCACTCCCTAAGGCCCCCCAAGATCGAAGCAGCATTCCCACGCTGTTCTGCCACCGATAAGCGCTGCAGGAGGTAAGCGGTAGCATGGCTGTCACCTGTCTCTCTCCTCAGACGTTTCCCAAGATCTTTAAGGAATAGGGCTCCTGATGTTTCAATGGCTATAGGCACGAAGAGGTGGGTGGTGGGGAAATTTGCTCATATTTAAATACAAGGACAAAAAACAAGAGGATATTGTTCTTTTCAGGTTGACCAATCTTCTCATGACGAGCTTCAGTGGGTTTCAAGCTGGGACTGCATTCGTCTGTCCATATGACCTTCTCAAACCCTTGATACCCATGAATTGTCTTGGCCACACCAACCTAAATGATGCAATTGGGGATTATAATTTTATCGAAGTGGCTAGAGGACAGGCAGCCGGCGACGGTTAAATTTACTTGGAGAACCGGTAGTGTATATTTATGAACGAGCCCATGGGGGCATGGTTATCTATGTTGATTTGTCTTTCAAGATGTCTACTAACTTTTTCCCGGTTGGTGAATGCTTTAGGACATTTGATGAGCTTGTGAGTAAATTAAAGCGCCATCTTTCACTAAGTTCTGGTAACGGGACAGTAGGACTGTTGATAGAAAACAGACTACCAGGCAACTTTCCGATTCTATCAAGTATTACCAGGTTTCTTTTCGCTGCATTCATGGGGGACGGAAGTTTAAGGCAAGAGGAGAGGGAAAACGCTCTACCTTGTAAGTTATTACATAGTGTATAGTTGTTCGTTTATCCTGTAGTTGGGGAGACACTTTTTAATTTCGTCAGGAGAATTGGGTGGGCATGAGTTGGGTATGTGTGAAGAAGTAAGTTGGGAAGAAGTAGTAGAGGCGTGAAGCGAGGACCAGACTGTGATTGGCTTGCCCGCAAAGAAGAAAACGACTAAATTCTTTGACAAACCTAAGTTAATGCCTTTCCTGAAATTACATATGTCGTTGAAAGACAAAGGTATAACAACTATAATATATATATATATATTATACAAGAATATATATTTTTTGATTGTACTGCTCTCTCCCTACACAGTAATGTTGCAATGGTTCTTGGATGCAAATGTTGCTGCAACTTCTGTAAAGAATCCTGACGTGCTAGTTGAGGAGGAGGATGTCGAATTACGCCCTGAAAAGCTCCCAGATGCTGTATTGGATGAAAATGTAGATGCGCATCTCATTAGAAAGTATTTTTCCAGTGATGCAAGGCTGTTAGTCATGGATGTGGTCAAGCAGAAACAAGACAACCCTGTATGAACTGTTCACATGATCTCCACAAGGACCCATCAATAGCATGTGACCATTGCTTGTCATGGTATCATATCAAATGTGTTGGTTTGAAGAGTGGGCCCAAGATGAAGCACTGGTACCGTCGAGAATGTCACCAGACCCCCTTTTGTCTATAATATAGCTCATCCATTTTTCACATCCTATTATTATTATATTTTTGGGTGTGGCCCACACATCTTTGTGAGACTATTTTTTATCAAATGTACCAGTGGAGTAAGAGCTCCTATTATATTGGGGGTGGGGGGGTGGGGGGGGGTCTAAGGTATCATCTGCTTAGTCTACTACAAGGGGATTAGCTGTATATAGGGGAGAATATCCAATGTCACTCTTCTAGCACAAAGGATGGAGGTACCCGGATGTGCGTGGACTACCGTAAGCTAAATGACCATTTTCGAGACCCATCAATATTTTTTTGATACCACCAGAAAGTACAATTGAATAAAAGTGTGGTTCCTCATTTTATAGTAACAGCATACATTATTGAGGGGGCCAGGCCCCGAGCTCACCACAATTAAATGAGAAAAAGCTAACAAGCAAATCCAGCTGCTGTAAAACATAGCTAATCTTGTTTGCATTAGCTACAGTCTGCCGGTTCTAGCTTTCGTCCAGTTTCCGAACCGGTTGCTGTCCAGTTTTTCAACCGGTTGCCGGTTCTCCAAGTGAAGTCTGCTGAAACCGGCTGCCGGTTCTGCTTTTGTCCAGTTTCCGAACCGGTTGCCGGTTCTCCAAGTAAATTTAACCGTCACCGGCTGGCCACTTCCTAATTTTATTCAAGGCAAAAAATCTGTAAATGTTTATTAAATTGTAAGGGGAATGGCAATAACAGACACTACACCAACAGGGTGGGCATTCAAGCTTCAGCATAAACTACAAATAAGCTTAGATCAGGAGAGCCCCTCACCCATAGCAAGCAAGTAGGAGCCCCATGGAGCTTTAAGCCAGTCTCCTAATATCAGCTAAATTAAGTCAGCATACAGCCTTAAGAATCCCAAGAAAACAAGACTAACACGAACCTAGTTAATTCTCTTGCCAACTGGCAGTAGGAGCTACCCGCCGAGTGAGGTTCTACACCGAAGAATGGTTATTGGGTAGCCATTCTTGAGGTGCTCGTGCAGCTAAAGGCAATTAATTCGCATCTTCTGTTCCACTACCTCTCGGATGGCTGCCGTTATCTTTGTAGGTCTCCCGCTATCAAACCGCCAGGCTAAGTCCTGACACAGTTAGTGCCTTCAATTTAATATGCTGTTTCTTGTACACTATAACGAATGACTGCCACGTGCAACTTCTGAAGTGCAACTCCCTACGATCTATTCCCGCTAAAAATAATAAACGTTTCGTGCGGCTAAACTGTCATGCGTTTAAATGTCTGTGCGTCTGAACGTTTCGTAAGTTCTTTTAGCCGGTTGGAAACGCATGCGTTTAGACGCTGAACCAACGCTCGGTTTAAACGCAACGCCAAGGTTTTTTTGCGCCTTTAGACGGCAACAGGAAACCTCCGAGGCATCCCAGCTCAGCTCTCAAATGTCCATTCAGCAGTTCCCGAAATTGATTCTTTTCAATTATAAAATAGTGTCCTTCTCTGAACACCATCACCACCTCTCTTCTCTGAACACCATCACCACCTCTCTTCTCTGAACACCATCACTGCCTCTCTTCTCTGAACACCATCACCGCCTCTCTTCTCTGAACACCATCACCACCTCTCTTCTCTGAACACATCTCCATCACCTCTCTTCTCTGAACACCATCACCATCTCTCTTCCCTGAACACCATCACCACCTCTCTTCTCTGAACACCATCACCACCTCTCTTCTCCGAACACACCATCACTGCCTCTCTTCTCTGATAACCACCACTACCTTTCTTCTCTGAACACCATCACCACCTCTCTTCTCTGAACACACCATCACTGCCTCTCTTCTCTGAACACCATCACTGCCTCTCTTCTCTGAACACCGCCACTACCTTTCTTCTCTGAACACCATCACCACCTCTCTTCTCTGAACACACCATCACTGCCTCTCTTCTCTGATAACCACCACTGCCTCTCTTCTCTGAACACCACCACTACCTTTCTTCTCTGAACACCATCACCGCCTCTCTTCTCTGAATACACCACCACTACTGTACCTCTCTTCTCTGAACACACCATCACTGCCTCTCTTCTCTGAACACCACCACTACCTTTCTTCTCTGAACACCATCACCACCTCTCTTCTCTGAACACCATCACTACTGTACCTCTCTTCTCTGAACACCACCACTACCTTTCTTCTCTGAACACCATCACCACCTCTCTTCTCTGAACACCATCACTACTGTACCTCTCTTCTCTGAACACCATCACCACCTCTCTTCTCTGAACACAACATTACCACCTCTCTTCTCTGAACACACTTCCACTCTCTTCTTTAAACAACCATCACTACATTGTGGCTAATGTCGGGGCTGAACATGTACAGTACCACAGTCTCTGCAAAACCATTGATTGAGCTCAACTTTTTAAAAGCCAGCAGGTCCTTATTTGCTTACGTTATATCGTGTGGCTCCTTCAGGGATATCTCTCTCCTCCCTCAGGATCTCGGTGGTGGAGATGTGTGTATTACCAGTTCTTGTGTATGCCACTCGAAAATGTTGGTTCCTCTGAGAATCCATTAAAAATGGTACATACATGTGTAGCTCGACTCTTTCATTAGATGAGCTCAGCAAGAGATGGTTGAAGTTACACCCAAGAGTGTTCACTCACGTTATGACAGCACCCAAGAGTGTTCACACACATACCTACATTGATTATGGTGACACCCAAGAGCGTCCACACACACCTATCTTGATTTTGATGGCGCCCAAGAGTGCTGTTCAAACACACCTGCCTTGATTATGATTGCACCCAAGGGTGTTCAAACATACATGTACCTTCCTCGATTATGATGGTACCCAAGAGTGTTTACATGCACCAGCCTTGATTATGACGACAGTGCTTCTTTTACGAATCAACATAAGGTGGCAAATCTCAGGGGTTTTGAAACTATAAGGGGAAAGACATGCAGAAAATTATCGGGGGGGGGGAACTTCACCCCTCTTCCTCCCGCCCCGCAACATCCTCCATTCTGTCTGGCAACACTGAATCAGTCTTCCAATACGAGTGCGTCGAGACCTACAGTACATGTACATGTAGAGCAGAGCAGTTCATCAAGTCCAGCTAGACCACATCGCCACTTCAGGAAGATGCCTCAAGTCCTCATCCATGGGAGATCTAGTGCAAGGCACAGAGACCGAGAACTGAGACTAATCAAGGACAATGGCAGAAAAGTTACTGGGGCAGTCCTTGATGTGAAAATGGTATTAGGCTTGCCTCGTGGATGGCACCATCACCTCACAAACTATCACCTCATCCACCATCACCTCATGCGCCATCACCTCACGAACCATCAGTGCTAACACATCACTCCCTCTCAACAGCAGTAAACTCTGTGATCTCACTAAAGCCAGCTAGTATCTGTGACTGAGTCTGTGTGAACACTGTACTAATGTTCTCATGCACTCTTTTCAGAGTATTGTGAACGCCCACACACCACACACACACTAATAAAGAAAAGCTTGAGGTCTTGAGGGATCTCAGTGGAGACCTTCACCGCCTCAAGTTACATAGCGAGGGGAAGCAGCACCGGAAGTTGTAACAGCTCACCTCCAAGCTATCACCAGAAGTTGTCGGCTCACCTCCAAGCTAGCACCAGAAGTTGTCAGCTCACCTTCAAGCTAGCACCAGAAGTTGTCGGCTCACCTCCAAGCTAGCACCAGAAGTTATAACAGCTCACCTCCAAGCTACATGTAGAAGGAATTTGTTTATAACTTGTTGGGCCCCAGGCCCTATCTTCACTTCCCACCATCCTCCCCATGTATGTGTTTGTTGAGCACGAGCTACGGCCATAAACAGTGAGAGGAAGGAGGCAGAGCACTGGCGAACAGCAGCCAGGCCATAAATATGCAAGTGCCTGCACTTCAACATGGGGAAGAAATTTCACGGCTACTCCCATGCATTATCCTCGGTGGCTATTAGACGCGTGCCACTCCCATCATTATCATTGGTGGCTATTAGACGCGTGCCACTCCCATGCATTATCCTCGGTGGCTATTAGACGCGTGCCACTCCCATGCATTATCCTCGGTGGCTATTAGACGCGTGCCATTCCCATGCATTATCATCAGTGGCTATTAGACGCGTGCCATTCCCATGCATTATCATCGGTGGCTATTAGACGCGTGCCATTCCCATGCATTATCATCGGTGGCTATTAGACGCGTGCCACTCCCATGCATTATCCTCGGTGGCTATTAGACGTGTGCCATTCCCATGCATTATCCTCGGTGGCTATTAGACGCGTGCCACTCCCATGCATTATCATCGGTGGCTATTAGACGCGTGCCATTCCCATGCATTATCATCGGTGGCTATTAGACGCGTGCCATTCCCATGCATTATCATCGGTGGCTATTAGACGCGTTCCATTCCCATGCATTATCATCGGTGGCTATTAGACGCGTGCCATTCCCATGCATTATCATCGGTGGCTATTAGACGCGTGCCATTCCCATGCATTATCATCGGTGGCTATTAGATGCGTGCCATTCCCATGCATTATCATCGGTGGCTATTAGATGCGTGCCATTCCCATGCATTATCATCGGTGGCTATTAGACGCGTGCCACTCCCATGCATTATCATCGGTGGCTATTATGTAGATGCGTGCCACTCCCATGCATTATCCTCGGTGGCTATTAGACGCGTACCACTCCCATGCATTATCCTCGGTGGCTATTAGACGCGTGCCACTCCCATGCATTATCATCGGTGGCTATTAGATGCGTGCAGATAATTAAGCATTGGTTTTTCTGTACTCTGTGATGCAATGGTCCTCGCTGATCAGCCAGAGGGCACAGTGAGATTCACTCTCTCCATCAGCCTCTGACTTCTCCCACAGACACACACGACCATCACAGAACATTAGGACGTAAGTCCAGCTACAGTTCCTCCTTAACCACTCCCTCTCTCGCCCTTCCTCACTGCAGGAGTAATTCCCTCTTGAAGAGCCTTGGTCTCCGTTGCAGTCCCGTACTCATCCGTGCCGCAGATGTAGAGAGTCTGATAATTCCTCAGCCGACAATATCTGTAGCAATAGCCATACGGAATGCAGTGACAGTTGAAGTACATGTACATAGGTGACAATACATGCAGCTCTATGGGGACACACACTGGACCAACATCACACTGGGTCGAGCAGGTTGAAGTGTACGTACATGTAGGTTGACAATAGCTCCTTGGGAACATATTTACATTGGACCAACATCACACTGGGTTGAGCCGGTTGAAGTGTACGTAGGTTGACAATAGCTCTATGGGAATGTACACTGGACCAACACCACACTGGGTTGAAGTAGGTTGACAACAGCTCCATGAGGACACACACTGGACCAACACCATACTGGGTGGAGGCAGGTTGATGTAGGTTGACAATGGCTCTATGAGGACACACACTGGACTATGTAACATCACACTGGGCACTGGGTTGAGGCAGGTTGAAGTAGGTCGACAATGGCTCCATGGGGATACACACTGGACTATGTAACATCACACTGGGCACTGGGTTGAGGCAGGTTGAAGTAGGTCGACAATGGCTCCATGGGGATACACACTGGACTATGTAACATCACACTGGGCACTGGGTTGAGGCAGGTTGAAGTAGGTTGACAATGGCTCCATGGGGATACACACTGGACTATGTAACATCACACTGGGCACTGGGTTGAGGCAGGTTGAAGTAGGTTGACAATGGCTCCATGGGGATACACACTGGACTATGTAACATCACACTGGGCACTGGGTTGAGGCAGGTTGAAGTAGGTTGACAATGGCTCTATGAGGACACACACTGGACTATGTAACATCACACTGGGCACTGGGTTGAGGCAGGTTGAAGTAGGTTGACAATGGCTCCATGGGGACACACACTGGACTATGTAACATCACACTGGGCACTGGGTTGAGGCAGGTTGAAGTAGGTTGACAATGGCTCCATGGGGACACACACTGGACTATGTAACATCACACTGGGCACTGGGTTGAGGCAGGTTGAAGTAGGTCGACAATGGCTCCATGGGGACACACACTGGACTATGTAACATCACATGGGCACTGGGTTGAGGCAGGTTGAAGTAGGTCGACAATGGCTCCATGGGGACACACACTGGACTATGTAACATCACACTGGGCACTGGGTTGAGGCAGGTTGAAGTAGGTTGACAATGGCTCCATGGGGACACACACTGGACTATGTAACATCACACTGGGCACTGGGTTGAGGCAGGTTGAAGTAGGTCGACAATGGCTCCATGGGGACACACACTGGACTATGTAACATCACACTGGGCAATGGGTTGAGGCAGGTTGATGTAGGTTGACAATGGCTCTATGGGGACACACACTGGACTATGTAACATCACACTGGGCACTGGGTTGAGGCAGGTTGAAGTAGGTTGACAATGGCTCCATGGGGACACACACTGGACTATGTAACATCACACTGGGCACTGGGTTGAGGCAGGTTGAAGTAGGTTGACAATGGCTCTATGAGGACACACACTGGACTATATGTAACATCACACTGGGCACTGGGTTGAGGCAGGTTGAAGTAGGTTGACAATGGCTCTATGAGGACACACACTGGACTATGTAACATCACACTGGGCACTGGGTTGAGGCAGGTTGAAGTAGGTTGACAATGGCTCCATGGGGACACACACTGGACTATGTAACATCACACTGGGCACTGGGTTGAGGCAGGTTGAAGTAGGTTGACAATGGCTCTATGAGGACACACACTGGACTATGTAACATCACACTGGGCACTGGGTTGAGGCAGGTTGAGGTTGACAATGGCTCTATGAGGACACACACTGGACTATGTAACATCACACTGGGCACTGGGTTGAGGCAGGTTGATATACATGTAGGTTGACAATGGCTCTATGGGGACACACACTGGACTATGTAACATCACACTGGGCACTGGGTTGAGGCAGGTTGATATACATGTAGGTTGACAATGGCTCCATGGGGATACACACTGGACTATGTAACATCACACTGGGCACTGGGTTGAGGCAGGTTGAAGTAGGTTGACAATGGCTCTATGGGACACACACTGGACTATGTAACATCACACTGGGCACTGGGTTGAGGCAGGTTGAAGTAGGTTGACAATGGCTCTATGGGACACACACTGGACTATGTAACATCACACTGGGCACTGGGTTGAGGCAGGTTGAAGTAGGTCGACAATGGCTCCATGGGGATACACACTGGACTATGTAACATCACACTGGGCAATGGGTTGAGGCAGGTTGAAGTAGGTCGACAATGGCTCCATGGGGACACACACTGGACTATGTAACATCACACTGGGCAATGGGTTGAGGCAGGTTGAAGTAGGTTGACAATGGCTCCATGGGGATACACACTGGACTATGTAACATCACACTGGGCACTGGGTTGAGGCAGGTTGAAGTAGGTTGACAATGGCTCTATGGGGATACACACTGGACTATGTAACATCACACTGGGCACTGGGTTGAGGCAGGTTGAAGTAGGTTGACAATGGCTCCATGGGGACACACACTGGACTATGTAACATCACACTGGGCACTGGGTTGAGGCAGGTTGAAGTAGGTTGACAATGGCTCTATGGGACACACACTGGACTATGTAACATCACACTGGGCACTGGGTTGAGGCAGGTTGAAGTAGGTTGACAATGGCTCTATGGGACACACACTGGACTATGTAACATCACACTGGGCACTGGGTTGAGGCAGGTTGAAGTAGGTCGACAATGGCTCCATGGGGATACACACTGGACTATGTAACATCACACTGGGCAATGGGTTGAGGCAGGTTGAAGTAGGTCGACAATGGCTCCATGGGGATACACACTGGACTATGTAACATCACACTGGGCACTGGGTTGAGGCAGGTTGAAGTAGGTCGACAATGGCTCCATGGGGATACACACTGGACTATGTAACATCACACTGGGCACTGGGTTGAGGCAGGTTGAAGTAGGTTGACAATGGCTCCATGGGGATACACACTGGACTATGTAACATCACACTGGGCACTGGGTTGAGGCAGGTTGAAGTAGGTCGACAATGGCTCCATGGGGATACACACTGGACTATGTAACATCACACTGGGCACTGGGTTGAGGCAGGTTGAAGTAGGTTGACAATGGCTCCATGGGGATACACACTGGACTATGTAACATCACACTGGGCACTGGGTTGAGGCAGGTTGAAGTAGGTCGACAATGGCTCCATGGGGATACACACTGGACTATGTAACATCACACTGGGCACTGGGTTGAGGCAGGTTGAAGTAGGTCGACAATGGCTCCATGGGGATACACACTGGACTATGTAACATCACACTGGGCACTGGGTTGAGGCAGGTTGAAGTAGGTCGACAATGGCTCCATGGGGATACACACTGGACTATGTAACATCACACTGGGCACTGGGTTGAGGCAGGTTGAAGTAGGTTGACAATGGCTCTATGAGGACACACACTGGACTATGTAACATCACACTGGGCACTGGGTTGAGGCAGGTTGAAGTAGGTTGACAATGGCTCTATGAGGACACACACTGGACTATGTAACATCACACTGGGCACTGGGTTGAGGCAGGTTGAAGTAGGTTGACAAGGAAAGAGAGCAATGACGGAGGGCAGAGAGACACAACTTTAGGTGAATGGAACACAGTAGAAGAGAGGTGGGGAAGAAGTAGATGGTCAAGAAGGGGACGAGGACACGTCAAGGGCATGAGCATGAGGAAAGGGAAAGATAGATGAACGGTAAGTGAAGGAAATATGGAGGAGAACAAGCATAAAGGTCAAAGGTTGAGAGGAGGAGAAGTACGCATGAACCTTGCAAACACATCGGCACTGAGCACGCATCCTATGATGTTGCCCAGGTGAGGGACATTGTTGACGTAGGGAAGAGCACTTGTGATGAGGATGTTTCTCCTGCCAGGCATGGGGAGGCTGGGGGGAGGACGGAGGAGGTGAGAGTGGAGGGAAGTATACATACACTGTACAGTACATGTATATATGTGAAAAAACAGCAACATCAGCAACAACAACAATAGCAACAACTACAGCAACATTAACAATAGCAACAACAGCAACATCAACAACTATAGCAACAACTAAAACTATAGCAACTACAACAACAGCAACTGTAACAATAGCAAAAAAAACACTACAACAACAGCAACAGCAACTACATACAGCAACAGCAACTACATATAGCAACTACATACAGCAACAGCAACTACATACAGCAACAGAAACTACATACAGCAACTACATACAGCAACAGCAACTACATACAGCAACTACATACAGCAACTACATACAGCAACAACTACAGCAACATGTATCCTTACATTGGGTGTTGTTGCTTAATAGGCTTCTGCATGTTGAGGTGACCTTTGTCCCACGAATTCTTGGCAGCTTCCAGCTCGCAGTGAGGGATTGCAGCAGCTGCCGGGTCAGCGTCATCCTGTGCAGAGCAACACATATAATCAATTAAAAACAACATTACATATCCACCTTAATAGTATGCAGATATACAAAATCAACAAACAACAGCAACAACAACAACAGCAGCAGATAATTAATAACTGAAACTTACATTAATTGGGCTTTCTGTTAGTGAACAACATGTATTCCGAGACCCACTGGCATGTTCCAGTTGAACTGTGACCTTTGGAGTGGGGTTCAGATTGCATTTGCCTTGAGGCAGTCTGGTCCTAGCTGTGGCACTCTTCCTGCAGAGGAACCTGTGGTAGGCGGGGTAGCCCGTGTCGTCAGACGCCTTCCAGATGGCGGCGACGACAGTCGTCTTTTTGGCCAAGAAGATGAACCAGCTGGAGACCAAAGGGTAGCCCTTCATCACACCTGCAGAGGCCAGAGAAGAGACGGTATAAGTACAGACATGCTCTGTGCACCATCACTCAGGAGTACACCGTGTCCGATAGGATCTGCACGAAAGGATTTCCTGTCATAATACGAATATGAGAACTGATAGTTTTTACACTTGTTCCATTCTCAGTGACGGCTCTGACTTCTCGGCCTAGCGATGTAGAACTAGTGAAGCTCTCGGCCTAGCGCACAGGACTAGTGAAGCTCTCGGCCTAGTGCATAGGACTAGTGAAGCTCTCGGCCTAGCGCACAGGACTAGTGAAGCTCTCGGCCTAGTGCATAGGACTAGTGAAGCTCTTGGCCTAGTGCATAGAACTAATGAAGGGCAAGGTCACGAAATCATGACATTTGAGATGGAAAAAAAAAACTCGATGGTATTGCCATAAAAGTTTATGTATATGAAAGTAGACTCCACTGCTTCAGAAAATGTGGAGTTTAGGCAGATATCTCCATTTACTACCCAGAACCATTGCTCTGAAGGAGAACATAATTTTGAGGCTCGTTTTTGAGTAAATATATCTAAAATGTACAAAAGCTAAAATCCTTCCTAAAATATAGCTATGCCACATATGTTGATACTTTTGCGTGGGGATTTCAATCAACTTTCTATATTGAGAAAGTTTTTTTGTTATTATCAACATGATATGGGTGCTTGATAGATTTTTGATTACCTGACATCACATGTAACACGCATCACGGAAAACATCAATAAGTTCCAGCTACCCTCATAGTTTTAAACCTATGTTGATAAAATCTTGTAGTCTCCTTCCCTAACATAAGCCCCTCCTGCCTACCAAAAATGGTCCACATTGAAGGAGGATATTTCTTGTATATTCCAATTAAAGTTTGTAACATGCATCACAGGGGAGAGAGGGTGTGTTCAATATGCTATACATCAAAGGCTCTCAGATTTATTCTATTCTCCATCACATCAGTGCTGTCAACACTACATCACTTCATGGCAAGGTAACCATTTGTAGTTTCACTTTCTGTCAAGTTTATTCTCGGAGAACTTTGAATGTATAGAGCAGGATGAGGTGCAGTCAGCACACTGGACTCATGCGGGCATATCACTGTTCACGTACTCCCTGTGGTATGGCGGGGAGCATCACAGTGGTGTCCTCACCTCTGACTGCAAGGACCATTCCAAGTTCACTATCCTGCCTTACATGGACAAGCTCCTTGAAACGCTACCTAATGAGGTAAAACAATTCTGATAGCTATTGGGGGCCAGTTTCGCCTTCAACCTTCCTGCCATTTTCTGTAGCCCTGTAATTCAACCTACATAATACAACATTTTAGATCATTTCAAGGCCCCACCCCACTCATATTCCCTGCAGGTTACTGACATCAACATCTGGTCAGATGGGACCTCGGCCCAATTCAAGAGTCGATACATTGTTGATGCTCTACCTATGCTGGAGGAGAGACATTCCCTCATCCTCACTTGGAACTACTTTGCCACCAGCCATGGGAAAGGCCCAGTGGACGGTACCGGAGGCAGTATGAAGCGATATGTGTGGAATAGGATCAAGTCTCGTCAGTCACTTGTCCGCGATTCTGCCTCATTCGCAGCTGCAGCAGCCTTAATGCCATCAGTGATGGTTACTGATGTTATCAACGATGAGATAGTGGAGCGAAATCATCAGATGGGGCTAGATGATGCATTCTGGGCAGCCTCACCTGCGGTAAATGGCATCCGTAATATGCATTGCATCAGAAAGGTTGGTGGGAAAGTACAACATGCTTGTCTCAGTAGAGACTTTGAGGTAGCGCAGGAGGTTGAACCAGATATGGAAGTGCAGGAGAAGCAGGATATGGAAGTGGAGGAAAACTTCATCACTGCTACTTTCAGCAAGAATGACTTCCTGGCATTAGTGTATGATGGAAAAGCATATCTTGGTGTTGTGGAGGGCAGCACGCCAACACATGTGGACATAACTTTTATGAAAAATGCCAGACTTGGCAGATACAACTGGCCGATGAAGCCAGATCGGCTCACTGTCGCACGTGAGGACGTGCTGGCACGGGTTCAAGCCCCAGCACCAATCTGCCACTCCTCCCGATTCTTTGGATTGAATAAAAATGATATGAATTTAGTGACCAAGTCCATCGGGGAATGGAAGAAAAATAATTGATCGTGTTTCATGTATTTTCCTGTATACCTACCTCTGTCTAATACATAGACATGATTGGATGAATACACATGAATGCATATATGTACATAACTAACCTCCGGGAGACCACTCACTCGGATGCATCATGCCCCCCCTCCTCCCCCCCCTTCCGCCTCGATGCATCATATCCTCCCCTTCTCAGTGAGGTACTTTTTGGGGTGTAGATTAAATACATAGCAATATTTGTGTCAGTTTGTCCTGATTTTTTTTGTAACGCGCATCATGTAACGCGCATCACGTGACACAGTCGTACCCCGATGGGCCCCCTACGCACATCGGTCAAGTTTGAAATATCACATTTGGAGGATGTTTAGTCAACGTAGTTCTACTGAAGATATATATGAATTAACTAAATTGAAGGAGCCGTTTTTCTAGAAACTTGTGTACAAATTGAGTTAAGAAATTTTGTGTCACAATTTTGTAACGCGCATCACGATAACTTATCAAGCTCTAGCTCCTAACTTACAGGGAAACTTTTTATGAAAATTGGTTAAAAGTTTAGCTATGTCCTGATATTCACAAGGGAATTTGAGTGGTTCTCATATATTGAAGCATAGTAAAATAGTAGGCAAGTAAAGTCGAAAAAAGTCGAAAAAACGTAACACGCATCACGGTGACCTTGCCCTGAAGCTCTCGGCCTAGTGCACAGGACTAGTGAAGCTCTCGGCCTAGTGCATAGAACTAGTGAAGCTCTCGGCCTAGTGCATAGAACTAGTGAAGCTCTTGGCCTAGTGCATAGAACTAGTGAAGCTCTCGGCCTAGTGCATAGAACTAGTGAAGCTCTTGGCCTAGTGCATAGAACTAGTGAAGCTCTCGGCCTAGTGCATATAACTAGTGAAGCTCTTGGCCTAGTGCATAGAACTAGTGAAGCTCTCGGCCTAGTGCATAGAACTAGTGAAGCTCTCGGCCTAGTGCATAGAACTAGTGAAGCTCTCGGCCTAGTGCATAGGACTAGTGAAGCTCTCGGCCTAGTGCATAGAACTAGTGAAGCTCTCGGCCTAGTGCATAGAACTAGTGAAGCTCTCGGCCTAGCGCATAGAAACTAGTGAAGCTCTCGGCCTAGTGCATAGGACTAGTGAAGCTCTCGGCCTAGTGCACAGGACTAGTGAAGCTCTCGGCCTAGCGCATAGAACTAGTGAAGCTCTCGGCCTAGCGCATAGAACTAGTGAAGCTCTCGGCCTAGTGCATAGGACTAGTGAAGCTCTCGGCCTAGTGCATAGAACTAGTGAAGCTCTCGGCCTAGTGCATAGGACTAGTGAAGCTCTCGGCCTAGTGCATATAACTAGTGAAGCTCTCGGCCTAGTGCATAGAACTAGTGAAGCTCTCGGCCTAGCGCATAGAAACTAGTGAAGCTCTCAGACTTGTGCATCAGTTCCAAAGAGAACTAGTGAAGCTCTCGGACTAGTGCATCAGTTCCAAAGAGAACCAGTGAAGCTCTCGGCCTAGAGCATCAGACGCAAAGAGAACTAATGAAGATGTGCTCAATTACTGTAAGCTTTAACTAAATAATTGAGTTTGGTCTTTTGGCGTGTAGAAAGTGGCTCGCGATTGGCGGCGGCCATTTTGTTTAGAGCTAAATATCTGCAATTGTCGTTGTATTTTAATATTCCCAACGCTGGCAAAACACAGCAACACAACCATTATCAACAAACTAGCCGACGAAAAGATCTAAATTAACCCCCCCCACCCCCAAATTGTTCAGTGTACCACCATCCTCTAACAATGGCACAGCCATGGAATATTTAGTAGAATAGTAGTAGCAGCAACTCAGTGGGCAGTCAGGAGAAACTGCTAGCAACAAGCGGTCAAGAGAGGATGAATCATTACCATACTTCATGGGGAGCCCAGCTACTAGGTGTCTAGGCCCTGTTTCACAGCTACTGGGTGTCTAAGCAATGGTGTCTAGGCCCTGTTTCATGTGGAGCCCAGCTACTGGGTGCCTAGGCCCTGTTTCATGTGGAGCCCAGCTACTGGGTGTCTAGGCTCTGTTTCATGTGGAGCCCAGCTACTGGGTGTCTAGGCTCTGTTTCATGGGGAGCCCAGCTACTGGGTGTCTAGGCCCTGTTTCATGTGGAGCACAGCTACTGGGTGCCTAGGCCCTGTTTCATGTGGAGCCCAGCTACTGGGTGTCTAGGCTCTGTTTCATGTGGAGCACAGCTACTAGGTGTCTAGGCACTGCTTCATGTAGAGCCCA
This sequence comes from Cladorhizidae sp. MBARI D1340-BT2, assembly GCA_028752905.1. NCBI lineage: Eukaryota > Metazoa > Porifera > Demospongiae > Poecilosclerida > Cladorhizidae > Cladorhizidae sp. MBARI D1340-BT2. The sequence goes on along the minus strand of JAQNBH010000007.1, from coordinate 14,160,492 downwards.
GTTAACACCAGATATCCCTACTACAGTATATACATATGCATAGCTAACACCTACTAGTATATACTGTATGCATACATGCATAGCTAACACCTACTAGTATATATATACATGCATAGCTAACACCAGATATCCCTACTAGTATACATATATGCCTACATGCATAGCTAACACCAGGTGTCCTGCTAGTATAAGTATACATGCATAGCTAACACCAGGTATCGGTGCTATAAAATGGTAAAGGATCATCATATGCACTCACTTATAGAGGTGGAGGCTTCGGAAGTGACTAGTGTGTAGAGGGTCGCCCATACAAGAACATCAGCTAGTGAAAGTGCATCTTTCAGTAAGTACCGTCCACCGCATGTAGTCATGTGACTCTCTAGCCGACTCAGACAGACGAGAACGCCCTCTGTCAACGAGTCTGCCAGGATGGACGCACACACGGCTGGCTGGAGTAGAAAGGGACATCGAAATGATGATATACACAGGGTACAAAGGTCAAAAGCACATTCAAAATGTTCACCCTTTAACCCTTGGAAGACTATTAAAAAATGCACCACTTGAAATGAGGCTGGGGGCGTGACACTTCCCAACTTACAAGCACATGGAACGGCAATTTTCAGCTTAGTTCATACCCCCCAACCCCTTCCAAGGAAGATTTTTTTAATTTTATCTGCAATGGTTTTCATAATCTTTTAAATATTTTGTATTATGCTGTTTTAATTAAGTGGAAGCTTCAGGTCTTCATTTGGTTGAAATATTAGAAGAAAATCAACAACAAAGCAATAACAACAAAAGCTGATTATAAGATAAATCTTTGCTATTATGCTATAGAGTGTACATGTGCATACATGTGTCTGCATACTAAGTACAGAGCATTGTGGCACGCGTGTGAAGCAACCCTATTAACATACATTGCATACCAAGTACAGAGTATTGTGGCACACGTATAGAGTATTGTGGCACGCGTGTGAAGCAACCCTATTAACATACATTGCACACCAAGTACAGAGTATTGTGGCACGCGTGTGAAGCAACCCTATTAACATGCATTACACACCAAGTACAGAGTATTGTGGCACGCATGTGAAGCAACCCTATTAACATGCATTACACACCAAGTACAGAGTATTGTGGCACGCGTGTGAAGCAACCCTATTAACATACATTACACACCAAGTATAGAGTATTGTGGCACGCGTGTGAAGCAACCCTATTAACATACATTGCACACCAAGTACAGAGTATTGTGGCACGCGTGTGAAGCAACCCTATTAACATACATTGCACACCAAGTACAGAGTATTGTGTCACGCGTGTGAAGCAACCTTATTAACATACATTGCACACCAAGTACAGAGTATTGTGTCACGCGTGTGAAGCAACCTTATTAACATGCACATTAAGTACAGAGAATTGTGGCACGCGTGTGAAGCAACACTATTGCACACCAAGTACAGAGTATTGTGGCACGCGTGTGAAGCAACCTTATTAACATAAATTAATATGCTGACCACGCTAAAAACGAATGCCCGACAACTCCCCATTTCTTTTTTTTTGACTTTCTCTCGACAACTGCGCACCATTTTAGACCATACACGTACAATAATTATCATTGACGAACAAGAAGCGCAAAATCTTCGCCTCACACACTCAAGCCCAACCGACACCATGCAAGTGGCACACGGAACCACCGCCACTGTCACCTGTAGCTCGCGATTCTCCCACTCAGCCCAGTAGTCCACAAGCGCCCCCTGGGAGGGGTTTCTCCGAGCAAGGTCCTGCGCTCCTTCCTCGTCCGTACACATCAAACGGCAGATCTCGTTGGCGGAAGTGATACGAGTCCCATTCTCAAACTCCAGAGAGAGTCCCTCGTCATCTCCTGTGCATGTGTTGAGAGGAGACATACTGTATATGGACTGCACATTATTTAGGGTGTCCAGAGCAGATATTTATAGTGCAGAGAGGAAACACCACTGACCCTCTGTTCCAGGCGGGACTCAACCTGATCAGCACTGGAATTATTTGTGTTGGACAGATGTTAAGGGTTTAGTCTGTTATTTACGAGTTATACAGTCGGTACTAAACAGAATAGTCCCAAATATCTCCCCCTCCCCAGGGAATCTAGGAAAGGTTGGGGTATTAGACAGGACAGTCCCAAGTATCCCCCCCTCCCCAGGGAATCTAGGAAAGGTTGGGGTATTAGACAGGACAGTCCCAAGTACAGTATCTCCCCCTCCCCAGGGAATCATACTAGTACTGTATGTACACATACATAAGTATTAGGGAGTACGTTCTATTAGTCGAGTCCTACTTCAAAATGGAGGATACCAAACACACATACACACACACATACTGTACACGCCCATATCTCAGCTAATATTCACATTGGCAGCTTCATAGCACTAAATGATGGTTTCAGCCAATTTTATCTCCAAAAACACGTCCAGCCTGTTATGAATCCTTCGCTAAGGGGCAGCCGAGAAAAACAATGGAGAAAGTTTTTAAAATTCGGCTTTGAGGTAGCCCCTCCCTCCCCCACCCTGCGTAACCTGGGTCCATTCTCGTAATTTTACCAACCGCAGACTCCAACTGTCCCCTGCACTGCAGCAACTAACTTGTTTCTCCATTCCATAAAAACAACTTGAAAATCATTACAAGATGGTCGACACATGAAGCTCGTTATTTTTTGTGTGTGTGCAACTTTGAACCCAGCTGAACTCATTCAACGGAAGCTGCACGTTTTAACTGCATGGAGGCCATCAACTGTTCCTCAGAAGCTTACTCTTCTGACAATTGTCAACAGCACAGACCCTCAAACAAACCAGGCCAATTAGTTGTGAGCCAATAAATCTCTCTCTCTCTCTGTGTGCTAGGATAAAAACATGGTTGAAAAAACATCTGCAATGATTGGTTAGTTCTGGAGTGCATAATGTCGAGCTACTTCTTGAAGGAGGCTGCCTGACTGGAGAGAGAAAACTCAGAACCATGACAAAAGTGATTATCTAAGACCACAAGGGAGGACCCTTTACCTTTCACCAATATTTAAAAAAAATCTGTATCATGGTTGGTGTTCACTATTACCCAAGGTGAAGGGCCCTGTCAATGTATCATGGTTGGTGTTCACTATTGCCCAAGGTGAAGGGCCCAGTCAATGTATCATGGTTGGTGTTCACTATTACCCAAGGTGAAGGGCCCTGTCAATGTATCATGGTTGGTGTTCACTATTACCCAAGGTGAAGGGCCCTGTCAATGTATCATGGTTGGTGTTCACTATTACCCAAGGTGAAGGGCCCTGTCAATGTATCATGGTTGGTGTTCACTATTACCCAAGGTGAAGGGACCAGTCAATGTATCATGGTTGGTGTTCACTATTACCCAAGTGAAGGCCCTGTCCATGTGGTCACCATTGTTGGATTCTTGTTGTCTTCCTACAAGTCATGCCGTATGCATATATTTTTTGTCACTCCCTCCATTGGGTACTTCCTCCATTGGGCAAACCAAAATTTCAAAATGGAGGATGAAAAAACAAACAGTCTACATGTATGTTGCGGACGTAACACACACAGCAGCTTGTGAGTGTCCTAAATGATGGTTTAGGCCTACTTTAGCTTCCAGCATGCCTTGTATCCTCCACTAACATGTGAAGTACACTGGCAACCTCTCCCTCCCCTCTCCCATGGCTAACATGTGCAACTCCTCCCTCTCCTCTCCCATGGCTAACATGTGCAGTACACTGGCAACCCCTCTCCTCTCCCATGGCTAACATGTACAGTACACTGGCAACCTCTCCCTCCCCTCTCCCATGGCTAACATGTACAGTACACTGGCAACCCCTCCCTCCCCTCTCCCATGGCTAACATGTGCAGTACACTAGCAACCCCTCCCTCCCCTCTCCCATGGCTAACATGTGCAGTAAACTGGCAACCCCCCCCCCCCCCTCCCCTCTCTCCCATGGCTAACATGGCATTGAGGACAACACTGGATCATCACATCTATGAGGGCTTCACGAATATATTAGTATTTTTTAAATAAAACTTCTTCTTGGTGTGTGTGTGTATGTGTGTGCTTTGTCTCGATTCATTTCCTCATATAAACTTAGAAGTTCATGACAACTCCAAAACTATCCAATCATACAGCAGTAGAGGTGATGTCATTCTCTAGCAAGTGTGCGCACACACACACGGAATAATTGATAACTGCTGTAAAACCACATTTAGGCAGTTAAGGTTAACAGCCAGAGTGATTGACTTTATTTTGGTGATTTTTGGCAGATGTCACTTGGAACTATAGTAGGTGTCAAACATATTAGTGCCACACCCCTGACCCACCATACGCTGTCTTGCTAATTGTTAAGCAGAGCATGTGGGAAATTATGGTTGGACGTCAGACATTTTCTAAACATCTCGTGTATTTGTCTGAACAAAAATCAAATCTGCTCTGTTAAAATGTCTGAGCAACATGAACGAATGCTCTAGAATATGTGCATGCACACAACCACGAACATAGTGTATGGAAGCATCAGATGCCCAACCTCTGACACAGAGAGTGATGAGGAGAAGCTGTTACTTGATGTCTCAATCTCTTACTTGCATTATTCACTGCAGAGTTCTATTCTGTTTGCACTCATTACTTGATGATTTGATTACATGTAAGGTGTAATTTTTCAAAAAAATGATGGCAGATCAAGTCTGAGAATAGTAGAACAAAGTTGATATTACTCGGACAAATTGTCCAAACAGAGTTTGGTCATGAATTCCCTCACTGTAATAGATATATATATATTGTATTAACTAGCATATATATATATATATGTACATACTGAAGAAGCCGATGTAAGCAAGGAGTCTAATGATGAGCAGGTCGTGTTTGCTTTGTGTAGAGTAGCTAAGGTTAAGAGGAGAGATGAGCGCAGCGCTAATCACCATTGACTTCACATTTTGACCCATTGACTTCACATTATTCCAAACAGCTGCCTGGAAGGCAAGCTCAGAGAGTTTAACTTCCCCTGGCACTTCAATGCCCCTCATTTGCTTGAACTCTAGTGGTTAGGCTGGTGGGATTTGAGAGAGAAACTAACTAGGAAAAGAGAAGTTGTCAGAGGAACTAGTGGAGCATTGTGTAGGCTACTCGGGGGATAAAGACGTCCATTTCAACACGTTATTGCATTGAAAGAAATGACTCAGATTGTATCCAGTGGAAGGCACTCAATCACCTGTGAAGAGAGTTATGGACTTTAAAAACTTCCCACTGTACCAGTGAGTCATACAGAGGAGGGGTGGAATAGGACATATTCTGCCCCACCCCACCCCTCCATGACATCATGGTGCAGTGTATTGTATCCCATTTATATACAAAGGAACTCGGGCGAGGAGAAAGTTCACACACATCCCCACATGACCACCGAGACTTCTGGTTTCTGAGATCCTTAGTCTAGACAAAAACCAACAACTGGTTTCTATTAGTCACATGACCAGGAATGAGACGAAGCCTACATATCTCCACCACCTCTAATACTGTCTATTAGGATGACCATGGTTTTTGGTCACTTTCGTCGGGTAGAATGCCTCATTCATCACTAGTCTAATTACATTGCAAGGATACCTATAGATGTTGGACTCAAGAGCATATCATTCCAACCAAAGCTGATATCTGCGAAGGAAAACAGTGACAATGAAATTTTGTCATCAATGCCTATCTCTCGCTACCTCTAAATAGACAGCTGATGTCTTCCTCCCTGTATTACCTCCCATCCAATATTACCTCCCATCCAATCTTTCATGAGAGAGATTGGAGGCTCAAGATGGTCACAATAAGTTGCTATCTGGAGCCTAGACATCATTCAGAGTACTCAAGACCGAGGGTGTAGGCAGCAGCAGGGAGACCTGCCACTGCTATCTGGAGCACGAACGTCATTCAGAGTACTCAAGACCGAGGGAGTAGGCAGCAGCAGGGAGACCTGCCACTGCTATCTGGAGCACGAACGTCATTCAGAGTATACCAAAGATCGAGGGAGTAGGCAGCAGCAGAGAGACTTGCCACTGCTATCTGGAGTATGAACGTCATTCAGAGTACTCAAGACTGAGGGAGTAGGCAGCAGCAGAGAGACTTGCACTGCTATTAGGATGACAAGCAAAACGTCTTTGCCACTCAACAAACGTATTGACAGAGTGATTTTGTTTGGGGAAGAAAAGCTGAGTGCATGCTGGTGTTGCCACTGCTCCAGTTATAGCCACCAGATTATTTCCTTCAAGCATGAAATACGTGTTTAATTAAGGAACTGGAGCAATTCCTACCCACTTTCTATTCTAATTTCTATTCTAACAATAACAATGACGTCTGATGGCAGTGACCAATAGGATTGCAGTGTCAAAATTATGTATCTGGCACACACGGAAAAAACTGACTCTAATTACTAGGTAGTTATTGACCTCTATACATCTGCCATGACACTGTTCTTAACCCTGTTTCATGCACGTGTGGTGTGCTAAAGGTCATATACTGTCTTTCACTGCCATAAACTAAACACACCCTTGTAAATTAGTCTCTACTCACTCTGAAGATGGAATCTTTCCGCATACATACCAAAAATACATACCAAACATGGTTACTGTCATGCAGGTAACAAAATAAGGGCTTATTCTTGCTCTTATTAGTTTGTTTAAGTATATCATACCTTCCTTGTTGCTCATGTTCATCAAAGACCACCTCTCTTTTTCCTTAAGCGAAGTGGCCAGCTCTTTCAGGAGTACTACCTTCAAGTAGTTGGGATCTCCAGATTTGTACCTAAGAGTAGCCATTCTATTCTAGTCTTAAAGGCGATCCTTTACCGATCTCCACGCTGGAAGCGGTTGACGACGGATGTATGCTTGTGGTTCTTTTTGAACCTACGGGGGCTTATGCTTATCCGTGAAATATGACAGTTGTTGTTGAAGGTCTGGGTACAGAAACAATGTAATGGGAGTCAAAGTTAATTAGAGAAATTTCGCCACTGGTTTACTAGGTAAGTTATTTTCTATTTGTTGACAATACGGCAATAAAGGGAGAGAGTTCCAGAGTTGCTGATGATGCTCTTGTGGAGGTTGAAACAAATGTGACATGGTCTCTTATGTTAAAGTTGGGTGAGGCAGAGGGACATTTCAAACACTTCACTAGAAATAACGAGTCCAGAAGTTCTATCCAGTACATCAGTGGCAGAATATTTAAGGTTAGAAGTCTTTTCATGTATATACTATATATACTGTGGTGTAGTAATTTAAAAATTAATAATAGCTCTTTTCTGCACCAATTCCAGCATTCTGCTATTCTCGACGATGCTGATAAAGATTTTGTCTTGCATTGGGGTATTGGGCATCACTTCGAGGTGATGGTAAATTTGAAAATGATAGCAATTTTGTTCAGTTTCTCAAGTGTGATGCATCAACCTTGAACTGGTGGCAGAGAAACATCAACGAATATACATCCCATGAGATTCACTCAAAGATTTTTGCTCTACATGTATATACTTCGAACATTGTTAGCATCTCCAAAAATCAACATTTCTCTATGTGATCGATGAAATGACTGATGGCACTAATCGTGAGAAGTCACCATTTTTTAATTGCATGTGGAGTTTAATTCAGATTCTGTTTGCTGGATATCGTACAAAAGTTATCAAGGATTGCATGATAGGATGAACTGTAAACTTTGTGGTCATGCTATATGGTTGCAGCTTGATGAGTGGCTGTGATGGCTGTAGCATGATGAATGGCTATGATGGATGCAGCATGATGAGTGGCTATATATGATGGCTGCAGGATGATGAGTGGCTATGATGGCTGCAGCTTGATGAGTGGCTATAATGGCTGCTGCATGATGAGTGGCTATGATGGCTGCAGCAAGATGAGTGGCTATGATAGCTGCAGCATGATGAGTGGCTATGATGGCTGCAGCATGATGAGTGGCTATAATGGCTGCTGCATGATGGGTGGCTGTGATAGCTGCAGCATGATGACTGGCTATGATGGCTGCAGCATGATGAGTGCTATGATGGCTGCAGCATGATGAGTGGCTATGATGGCTGCAGCATGATGAGTGGCTATGATGGCTGCAGCACGATGAGTGGCTATGATAGCTGCAGCATGATGAGTGGCTATGATGGCTGCAGCATGATGAGTGTCTATTATGCTGCAGCATGATGAGTGGCTATGATGGCTGCTGCATGATGAGTGGCTGCAGCATGATGAGTGGCTATGATGGCTGCAGCATGATGAGTGGCTATGATGGCTGCAGCACGATGAGTGGCTATGATAGCTGCAGCATGATGAGTGGCTATGATGGCTGCAGCATGATGAGTGTCTATAATGCTGCAGCATGATGAGTGGCTATGATGGCTGCTGCATGATGAGTGGCTATGATAGCTGCAGCATGATGAGTGGCTAAGATGGCTCCTGCATGATGAGTGCCTATGATGGCTGCAGCATGATGAGTGGCTATGATGGCTGCAGCATGATGAGTGGCTATGATGGCTGCAGCATGATGAGTGGCTATGATGGCTGCAGCATGATGAGTGGGACAAAAACAGGAGTTGCTAAGAGGATATCAGAAGAGGAACCACGTGCTATGCTTACACACTGCTATGGGCATTCGCTAAATCTTGTTACTAATGACACTGTCAAAAGTTATGATCCATGGATACTACACTGAGAGCAAAGCTGATTTAAGGATTCACATAAACGTGATGCAGAGTTCCTTGTCCATAAAGTTCATAAAGTTAAGCTGTTTTACTCTCCTTCACCTTCTTTAAGACTTCTTTGCACTACTTTGTGGACTGTCCATGGTTACTTGCATACTTAGAAGACATCTTATGATTTATTTTGGTCTAAGGTTACAATACTTGCTGAAGACTATGAAATTGAAGAACCTCACTTGTCTAGTTGGCGCAAGATACCTAGAAGGTATGATGATGGTAGCAAAGGGATTGTCACATTATATAACTATCGTCAACCATACTTTGAAGCCATTAAGCAAGGATACAGAACCTGCCATAATTTGGGACAACTTCTTTTAATCATGCTGGAAGAAGACACCACAGTGGAATTTGTTCCTTTTACAAAGAGGACTTCCATCCTGAGGTTCTTTGAGCACCTCTAAACTGGAATTTCAGTTATGAAAAAAATATGCTAAAAATTTTGATAGCAAGGCATTCTTTTCAGACATGACAGCTGTTAAGAAATTGTTGCTTTCTCAAGTGTGTTGACTTGTTTTGATCATGCCAGCCACAAATTCTACATCAGAATGGTCAATTAGTGCCCAAAGTTTATTTACGAAACACAATGAGTGTGGTTAAATAATCACATGGTATTACACGTCTATAAGGTGTTTACATCCTTAATTGAACTGAAAGATGCTGCCATGGAATTCCTAGGTGATTCTGAACACAGACCAAAGATTTTTAAAAACACTGAAGCAATTAAACTCTGTAAACTAAATTAATGGTCCCACTCTGTGCTTCATTTAGTTTGTGTGTGTCTCTGGTGTGCATGGGATAATTTTAACTTTCCAGTCTTAATGTTCACGCATGCCATGGCTACACACATGCATCATGGCCTAACCAATCAAATTTTGCTTACTCCAGGGCTCAATTAGTGTTACGTACCTGATATGTATTCCTTACCAGAACCATATAGGACCTGTTATGCCAAATATCCAGATTTTGTGTAGGAGTTCATTGTGGGTTATAGTCGGAGGTCCATATAAACAGTATCGGCACAAGACCTTTGACCATCCAGGAAGGTCAGTAACTGAGTCAGGCATGATCTCTTCTCAGAAAAGTCGAATTGACTATTTGAAATATTATCGCTGATGAATTTTAGAATGTGGTATTTTTAAGGCCTATGAGAGAATATTGAGAAGGAAAATAGGTCTATACTTTACTATATCACTTTTGTTACTGTTTTTTATAGACTGGACAAATCTTGTGGATTTTCCATTCTATTGGAATTGTGTTCGATTGTGTGTAACCATACTGGTGAAGGTTAGAGCATCTAGTCGAAATGTCGAGAGAATGCAATTTCAAGTTGATTATTGAGAAGGTTATTGTAATGTTATTATGTCAACTGAGATTTCATTGAGAGTAATAATCTTACCAAAATACTGTCTTCCACTCTCTTCCACACAATATATCCCCCTTTGTTATATTTGGAATATTGGATAGAAAATCCACTGGTCCTCCTCTCCTTTGTTATAGCTTACTTTCTTCCCTCATTCTCATTGTAGTGGAGTGGTGCCAAGTATAATCTATAGATCATGTAAATACTGCTATCCAGACCTTGAAAGCATTCCAACATATGAAAAGTATGTTGACTTTGGAGCAAAGTATATACATGTACTACTATGCTGTGATAAGCCTCACAGCATGATGTCTGTTGTATACTTCAGAGAAAGCTTCACAACACTTTTACAAAATCTTGTGTTGCTGTGATTTTCTCGCTTGCTTTGGTATATGCACTGAAGTTACAATATAATACTTTCAATGAACTCTCAGTTGACATAATAACATTAAAATCACCTTCTCAGTTCTGAGTATAATAGACTTCAATTTTTTTATTCACTCGACTTTTCGAGTAGATGCTCTAGTCTTCACCAGGAATAATGGGCTCACGTGAGCCTGTTATATACCAGTAGCTAGCTATCCACCATGTGCCAGTACATGCACCTAGCATGTGCACCGGATGTTAAAAAAATAATAATAATTAAAATTAAATTAATAAAAATAAAAATAAATATTAATAAACAAATAAAATTAAATGAACAACAAATAAAAATGTACATAAATAATTAAAACAACAATTACATATTATAATAATAATGATAATAATAATAATACTAATACATTTTAAACGGATTTAAAAAAATATATATATATAATTGTTAATTAGTTATTTTACTTTCATGTATTATTATTTCATTGTATTATTATTTATTTGATGATATATTTCTCTCTTGTTTTTAAATAAAACATTTTTGTCTTCCATAAAAATATAAAAATATTTTAAAAAAATTTAAAAATAGATAAAAAATAATAATAAAATAATAAATATAATAATAAAATAATAATATAATAATTATTATTATTATTATTATAACAACAACAATAATAATATTAATAATAATAACAACAACAACAATAATAATAACATTTAAAAATACAAAAACAAATAAAAAATGTAATTATGGTGGTTGTGGCTTCAAGTTCAGGCTCTTCAGAGTAGCTCCCCATCCAGGCAAGTCCATTCCATAGTCTCGATTGAACTGCTAACACTTTGGTGCTAGGCTGATGTGCAGTGCCTCCTTCACAAGTCCACCTATGCTTTCCTCGGCTGATCCTGATGATAGATTAGTATAACAGCTTGGGATGGTATATAGTCATGTAATCAACAGGTTAGTGTGTGGCTTGCTAATGACATACATTGTGGTCTTACAACTTGGGCTTGCACTCCCAGTTCATTTTCAGCTGTAGAAGTCAATTATATAGCTAAGCCATTCCTAGATGGATTGTATCTCCCTGTAGACTAAAATTTAAAATGTAATATATTTACAAGGTCTTATTATAGCTAATACTATCCAAACATGGGGGCGGGGGAACCTTTAATGAATATCTGTATATAATTTAGACATTTAAATCATTTCATTCCTTCGCACTGATCTCCATAGACTGTATTGTTATCATTATCATAATAATGACTGCCTAAGAAATCAAAGACTGCATGAAATTGATGATAAAAAATATAACGATGTGCTTGTTTTTCATGTCAGACTGACACCAAGAGCTGGAGCATGCAGCTGTGTGGATGGAAGAAGAGAGGTTAAGAATAGAATATTTATGGAGTGAGGTAACAATTTAGGCAGAAATTAAAACAGAATAAGAATTCTTGATAAAGTGCCACCATATAATCATCTTTAGATTCCATTAATAGTGGTGGAGGGCATTCTACAGCTACTGCACAGTAAGATTGTTTGACCAACAAATAATAGAAGGAACAGTTCTGCTTATGAAGTTTTAAACCATTTGTTTTGTCACTGACATGGTGGAGTATGCTATTTTTATTTGGTGCCTGAATTTCTGACAAGCTGCTAATGAATGATGATCAACTAGCCCACAACCAAAAATGCACAGATGTTAAGCATGAACACCTGATATCAACCTCCCTATAACCACCGTGATCTATTGATCCCCACCACCTCTACTTTACAGAGTAACTTGATGAACATATTTTTGTGGATTCTATTGAAGATACAGTAATGCTTGAATGCAGATCGAAGTCATAACACGAAGTTTTATAAGTCCTTAGGCAACTTCGCAATTTGCCACTATTCTTTTTATTGCAACAAGCATCTATGAATATCAGTACATGCTAATCAAAGTTTTATACAATCAATTATTAAGCATTCAAAATTCAGTGAATATCAGTGATTGTAGTGTAGCTTTGAGAAATGATGAGTGGTATCTATTTAGGTTAATGAAGCAATCCCCATAATTAGAGTTGTTTATAAATGATTAAAACAAAACCTCAAAAATCTAGATATTACACTTGGTGGATTCTCTAAATAACAGAAGTAATGTTTATCATTGGAGGAGATGAGTGTTTTAAATTGTCTTGATAGAAGCTATATAGCTTGTATGGCATTTGAGTTTATTGTGCTTGCTAATAATAACTAGACAGTACCCACAGAAACTCGGCGAGATATATATATATAAATGTTTATATGTTTTGGTTGGAACATGTTTATTTCAGTTACTACGTGTTGTGATTATAAAATGTTACAATTCTCACTGAACTCTCAGTTTACAGAATGAAATTACATTTTTTCCAAGAAGACCCTAATCTATACCTTTGTGCTATAGTCTATTCTTTATTGTTTGTGGGTTCATAATTATAATACATGATAAATATAATGTTTTTGTGAGAATTATTGCTTGGCTGATCCCTTGACGCTGAATGCAACCCTCAGTTACTCGTTCTCTCTTCATCCTCTACAATCTCTTGACAGTGCAGCCTTCATTTCTCTCCACCTACCAATGTTTGCTCCTCTCTCTGCACTTCTGGCAGTACAGCCCTCAGTTCTTTCCTTCTACTGGCATTGGATGCTCACTCTATCCGTTTCACTTGCTGAACTTTTTGCTCTGTAAAGTATCATTTGTTCTCAGATATCTCCTTAGTGGCTCTGTTGGTATAAACTGTCCACTCCATTTGGCTCATCTTGCAGTTTAACTTACTGCATCCCTTCTCCTTCTCTGTCTCTCTGGTGGAGCTCTCCGGCTTTCTGTTGCACTCTGTATAGTTCTTGTTTTACGCTGTGAATCTTGCAGAATAATCATTCTGCAGTCACTTTTTCCAGGATTCCATATTGGTGTGCATGCATACAAACCTGATGTGCATACAAAGATTTTCCAGGAATCTCTGTAGTCAAGACATTTTTTATATGCAGACAACTGTGACACTTTATCAGATGTACAGATGGACACACAAGGAACATTATTGCCAAGTCAAGTGAGCTCTCAGTGGGGAGTTGGACAGAAAACTTGTTGTGCATGGCTTATATATGTCACCACCATCTATCTATCCATCCATCCATTTATGAATCATATGTTCACGCATAAAAATTAGTAATGGGACACCCATCTAAAATAATGCATCCTAAAATAATGCAGTCTTATTAAATGGGGAATGGTCTCGTCATAGTGAAGAGAATGAACGAGAAAACAACAGCTGATTCATGGCTAGATAGGAAAGCTGGCTGCACAGGCAAGTGAGAATGGTGCCGGAAAACAGAGCTAATATTATAAACGGTTCAAAATGCAGTGAGTTTACTCTGGAAGCCACAGGTATAAATATGCACTTGCACTGATATCTGGTTATCTGAAATCTGAACAGAAATACTCAATTGTGGTAAAACACGGAATCATTCCCAAAAAGTAACAGGCAGGCCTCTGTGTTAACCGTGCTAACTCAGCTGTTTGCTTAGATTGCAGCTTTACTATACCAAATAAATAACTATATACATCCTTCACTAGCCAGAGAAATGTGTGTGTGTATGTGTGTGTGTGAGAGAGAGAGATATTAACAAACATGTTACAAAGACAACTTGAAATTTATTTTCTTGACATTTTGTTAGATGTTCTAGGTTTCATCAGTGTTAAACATGCTACCTTGTATTACCAATTTTTGTATCTTTTATAGGCCTAATGATAGCACTTGAGGGCATCATCCACCATTGAAAAGCTTCCTTAGGACATTTCTAAGCTCAATCTGTCCATGTAGAGAAAGAGCATCAAAAAATTTATCATAAACTAAATAAGATTGACACACTGTATATACAATAGAGAGCTGAGAACTACAAACTATAGCTGCTGTATTGTACTAGGTTTGGTCCAAAGAAAGAAGTTTAATAAAATGAAAATTTACCACATTAGCTACTAACTTTCATAGGGCCATGATCTTTGCTACCACTCCATGTCCACAGGATTGTACTTGAATGGACAGACAAAAGGCTGGTGCAGAGGGACCACCATTATTATCTCACTGCTCCCCTCACATGGTGGACTCTGCTTGAATGAAAAGACAATCACCTGAACTTCTCACTTCGACCTGTGATTGATGGTGATGTAAGAGAAACTATAGATGACATTGTGCCATTTTTAATCTCCACGAGTTGCTTTTTCATTCAGCTATATATTCCTGCAATCGCTTGCTGTTTGCTAGGTTTGAAACTCGCTGTTAAGATCGAAAGCAAATCGTGCCAGTGATGGACTAGAGGGCAACATGGCCTTGCCAAGAAGCACTCGCCCAAGAGAGACCTCCTGAGTAACTGAATAACTGAGGTAGCAAAGCTAGGAACTAAGTACTATGTGTTAAGTAAGTTTTAATTATGGATGTGTGATGTAGATGTGACAGGTCAGGGTAGCCAAAAGAGAACACACCCAAACCTCGTGTGAGAGTTCTGTGAGACTTATTGAGCCAGTTCTTGTGTGTCTCAGGTTGTTGAATCTTAATTAATCTTACAAAAGCGAGTATTGGGATCTCAAGGTAGCGGGGACCAATTAAGGAGAGTATATAGTACAAGAGGGGAAGTAATGCAAAGTATGGAAGGCAGTTCATTACATTAGGCTCTCAGTAAGTCGCAACCTGGCAGAACCAGCTTAGTCGCCTTCGCCATACCACCGAATGGATGGATCCCACCACTGCTACCAAATTTTGTGACCCTAATTATGGATCACAAATATTTGGGTAGCCTAAGAAACAGAGGTTCAACACAGCTAGTGCTCATACTTACTTGTCTATACTCATGCAGTATAGGAAAGATCGGTCATTACTTCAAGAAGCTATTAACCAAGAACAACATATACAGCACAAGGGGTAACTTATAAGTGGTGAGCATGAATCAATGGCAAATGGGTACAATCATATTAGCATAATTGTGGCCAATGCCTTAGTTACAAATGACATGAATACATTCTCAGTTCTAAGGGTGGTCCTGTCTTGTGGTCGATCCATCCCACAACAATTCATTAAGTTTTCGACTGATCATTCCCTACCAATCCATCACACCAAATGCTACCAGAAATACCACAGTAACTAGAACGTCACAGAGTGACAGCGACTGGGCTCAAACAACATATACAGAACAAGAGGTGACTTATAAGTGGTGGATCATAAATCAATAGTGTGTGGGTGTATTTATAGTAGCATACTTGTGGCCTAGTGCCTTAGTTAGTGCAAATGATATGAGCTCAGTTCTAGGGTGGTCTTGTCTTGTAGTGTGTCTATCCCACATCATTTCTCCCCTCTCGTTTAGGGACCCATTTACACTAGCCATCAACATTTAAAAAAATTGGAGAGGTCTGTGGCCAGTTTGTTGTAAGGTGAACTTAAAACCAATAAGGTACATTTGAAAGTGCTTGATGGCATTCAGAATCACTATGGCGAGTGTCGGGGAAATGACTCACTCTGATCTATCTAAGACCTTCCTGACTCAGTCAGTAATAATCACCAGTTGCCCGAGCGGCAGGCTACTATGGGTAACTCCTGCCGCGAAGCTTACATAGGTATCTCCTGGTGCTAGCCTCATTACTAGCCACCCTATACCTAGACCTTTATCGGTACACCGAACTTCGGCCTGATTCCTTCCAGACCCCATCTCAGTTCTACCCCTTGGACACCCTACCCTCACTAGTAGTTTGATTATATACTAAATATAAATCATTTGGTCAAGGATACAGAGTATTACACCGACATACAATAGATGTAGTCCAGTTCCGATCTCTCTCGACTGTTATATAGCTGATCAGTCCTTTATATCCCTTTTCAGGTCATGTGATCCAGCTGGCCACTCAGTGGACCAAAGAACCTTCTAGATCTTTATGTTCCATAATCATGAGTTGAGTTCCCTCATGCTTCTCTCGTAATAATTCTATTATTGGTTGTGGTTCCATTAGTGGTGGAGACGTCTGGAAATGGCACTGGGTTGTCATTTCCTGAAATCTCCCCTTCCTTAACTCGAGAGCCATGCTCTCGACTCAGTCCGTCGGCACTACCGTTTTTGCTTCGAGGTATGTATGCCATTACGTAGTTATAAGGCTGTAGCAGTAGTAACCATCTTGCAATTCTTCCGTGGGTGTCCTTTAATCATGATGGATATGTCAGCGAGTTGTGGTCTGTCTGTATCTGGAATCGAGTCCCTTCCAAATACACCCAGAAGTGTCTAACTCCTTCAATTATTACTCGAGCTTCCTATTCAATGGCGGAATATCTCGTTTACCGTGGTAAAAATGTTCTGGCAGCGGGTGCTCCTCCCCTTCATCTTCCTGCTGACTCAGTACATATGGTTTGTAAAACAAACTCCCTCCTCCAGTTGGGTACACGAAGGATCGGGTAATTAGTCAAGCGGTTCTTCAGTTCTGTGAAGGCATCCTCCATTTCCTGACTCCATTCGATAGTATTTGGCTGTTCCTTTCGGGTGGCACTAGACAGGGGTGTAGCTATGGTGGTGAAATCCTGAATAAACTTCCGGTAATAGGCGAGGAAAGCTCGCACATCCTTCTTGGTCTTGCGTGAAAGGAAGGCGGTAATGGCTGATACTTTGGTCTCCAGAGGCTTCACTTTTCCCTGCCCTACCTGGTAGCCCAGGTAGGTACATAAATTACATGCTAACTTGCACTTTCTTCCCTTTATTGTCAGCCCTGCTTTTCTAAGATGGGTTGTCACTTCTCCAAATGTAGTTCCCATGTTCAGGTAAGGGACTGCGTATGATCGAGTGTCTTATAGAGCGCAGTTAATCAGACCCTGGAATGTCGATGGGATGGAAACCAAACCAAAGTTCATGGTGGTTAACTCATACACTCTCCATGTAGTGACAACCATGTAGTGACAAACGCCGTCTTTGGTTGGCTTGTCCTCTCCATGGGGACCTGCCAGTACCCTTTGGCGAGGTCTATCACAGAGATCCATCTGGCTGTCCCTAGTTCATCAATTAAGTATTCAATCCGGGGAATGGGATATGGGTCGCCCTGCATCACTAAATTTAGCTTCCAAAAATCAATACATAGATGCTTCGATCCAACTGGCTTGGGAACAAGCACCACTGGGGCGGCCCAGGGGCTCTTTTACGGGATGATAATTCCCTCTTCCAGCAGCTCCTTGATTTCTCTTCTGAGGTACTCATGGGACGTATGAGGCAGTCGGTACGGGGTCAGGTGGATGGGGGAGGCATAATCCTGTATCAATCCCGTGCTTCACTGCATCCATCCAGCCAGGTACATCACTGAAGACGTCTTTGAAATCTTCTCAGAGTTGTGTTAACTCGTTCCTTTGTTGCGTGGTGAGTGGGTTGTCGGCTTCCTCCCTTTGGATGGATCTTGGTTCGGTAGGACACTACTCAGCCATCAGTTCGGCTGGTATGGGTGAATTCCAGTCTTTTAATCCATTGTTGTGATATGTCCGGATACTCTTGCATGGGTCCCCAACCTAAATCGACTTGAAAAGTGACATCTGTTGCTTTTTCACTATGTGCACGGGTCCCTGAACTCACTCTCCAATTTATTCGACTTTCGGGGGTGGAACACTAACACGGAGTCCCCGACCTCAAACTTTCTCTCCCGGGTTCCTCGATCGTCATATTCTTTATATTTCCCTTTCTTTCTTTCCTCATTCATTCAGGACACCTCCCTCATGGTATCCAATTTCTCCCCCAATTCTCTCACATACTCCACAACCACTTCCTCCTTCTCAGTTCGCTTCCCTCTCCAATATTTTGCTAACTCAATAAGGCTTCCTATAGAGTAATTCATAGGGTGAATATCCTGTTGTGGCATGTTTTGTGCCCCGAGGCCCATAAGATGAATGGTAAGAAGTCATCCCACTCCTTATCTCCTTGAACTTTTTGTGTCAGCTTCCTCAATCTCTTTAGGGTGGCATTGAACCTTTCCCACCATATTATTCGTTTGGAGGTGGTATAGGGAAGTCCTTAACTCGCAAAACTCTCTCATGACCCTTGAAATAAAGTTAGTTCCATTGTCCATCAGGGCTTCCTAATCTTGCTGACAAGTCCAACATACACCTAATAACGGTCTCAGAAGTGGTATTTTTATGGAATAAGCTTCCAGCCATTTAGTGGCATAATCCAAAATCACGAGAATATATTTATTGCCCTACCTAGTCCTAGTTAAGGGCCCAAAGATGTCCATCGCTACTCGAATAAAGGGCGTACAAATCTCTGGGAGGGAATTGAGGGGTGCACGCTGTGCTATTTCAGGTTTCACTTTCTGACATAGGGGACAAGATATACACAAATGCCCTATGTCTGCTGCTATTTCTGGCCAATCCATCGCCTGCCTGATCACTGCCAAGGTCCTCACTTGCCCAAAATGACTTGCTGTTGGGGAACAGTGGGCCGTTCTCAGGATGGCATTCTGTTCTGCTTGGGAACGACTACTAGACTTCTTCATCCTGATGTAAGGGGTTTCTGTACCAGCAGTTCTCCGTCCCAATAGTAGATGTTGCCCTCTTGACCGCAAGTTGACGAGCCTTCTCCAAAGTGGCATCCATCTGTTGCATCCCACTGAACTCTGTTGGGGATACCCGCTCTGGCATCCATGGTGTAGGGGATCTCTCTTCTCTCGGTCGCTGTGTGGAAGAAATCGTCCTCGAAGTAGAAAGGGGTGTCCTCGTTTTCTTCTTGTACTTTCGGTTCGTTTCCGGTGTTGTCAGCCTGCCCACTGGTTTTGGCGGCTGTTCCAGAGGGGGAAGATCTTCTCCCTCTTGTAACCTGCCAGTGGGTTTGTATGGCTGACCCAAGGTTTCTGGTGGTTCGTTAGATTCCACAGAAGGGTTGTGGTCTCCTCTATCAGACCTCTCTTTGTCTGATGTACAGTCTTCCAGCCTGACTCCACTCTCAATTAGTTGGGCTCGATCTGTCTCCTCATCTCTTGCTCGCCTCCGGGTTTTGCTCGGGTAGCTACGAAAGCATTGTCTGGGTGACTCTCTGCGGTCTTTCTTCTTTCGGGGCTGTGTTCACTGATACCCATTCTGCTAACTGAGGGACATCAGCCCTACAAGCATGTCAGTGGTGAGGTGTGGCGATACTCCTACAGTGAGCATCTGTTTCTTCCCTCCTAGTTCCAGGATGACTCGGGCCGCCGGGAACCATGTCACTTGGCGTTGGTGGTAGAATAGGGGATGTCCCAGCCCAGACCTGCCTTCTGCTTCACACATCTCGGGTATTCCAGCGATCAAGGGCAGCCTGTATCCAACCATACTTGTGTCTTCCATTGACCTTTGTTTCCCATGTCCAGGTGTTAGAGGACAGATGGTCTCTGGTACCACCAAACTGTGCCGCTTCCAGCTTAACCCATCAATCTTTTCTCATATGGCCTATTTAATTGCATCGGAAGCAACAGACTTTAGTTGGTTTGGGGGTTAGTCAGCTCGGTGTCCCTCGGGAGGACCACCTTGAGAAGGATATCGATCTCCCAGCTGTCGGGGCTCAAATCGGTTGGGGTGACATTGAGCCAGAGTCTCTGGGCGTAGTGTTCTTTCTCTGGGATTTGGTTTCTCAAGTTGTTTAGACTCGTCTATGTCTCTTCAGGGCTGGTTGGTGAGGTGATGGACCACCCCTTCTGCCAGCTCATCATAGCTCTGGAAGTTCAGTGTCTGCATACGGGCCTCCAGCCAACGTGAAAGTCGGGAGATGGTCACTTCCATCAGCAGCATCTCCCCTGATGTCATGGGCGAAGAGGCCAGCCACTGATGTAAGCTTTGCCTGTGTGTATGAGCCATGAATCTGGATTGGAGACTGAGAAGGGTGTTTTGAACGTGCATCACCGGTACATTTCTGACGTTATCCTCTACTCTACCTCAGGAGCCTAGCCTTGACAAGGTCATAGTGATCGGCTGGAATGGCTGACACTGCTGTCAAGTGTGTCACAGACAACGAGCTCTGGAGGATCATGTCCCACTGGTTCCTAGGCCAACAGCCAACACCTGCCGTTGCCTCGAAGGCATCAAGAAATGCTCCCATGTCATCCATTCCTTCAGTAAACTTGGGAATGGACAGCTTCAGCGCATAGGGGCAAGTGGGGTGGCCACAGGAGGCAATGGATGCATCTCGGCCATCATTCGGAGGAGACTCTCCTGTCGCTATAGGCTTGGGGCTTTTTTTGCCTCTCCTGCTATATGTCTTTCTCTCTCCTAGCTTCCTCTCGTCTCCATTCGTCGAAAGCTTCCCTTTCGGCCTTCTGATGTTCCAGCATTCCTCCCTTTCTTCTCTCTTCTGCTCCTCTTGTTCAGCCCTCCTCTGATTGATGAGGATCCATTGGCTGAGGAAGCGATCCATGGGGTCGATGAGGGTAGTAGTCTCTGGAGTATAACCATGTCTGCCTCGAGGCTCCCTCATACATTCGGTCTCTCTCCTCAGACATAAGGTTAGGAGGGGAAAAGAATATTCCCGAGCAACCACCCAAAAATATTTTCTTCAATTAAGCCTAAACTACAAAACGTCTTCCTAGCTCTTCTCCTGGCTACTGAAGGGTGGGTTTGCAAGTCTCAGGGCCGTGTCCAGACTGTCTCCTTCCAGCTAACTAGCAACTCCTCTGCTCTAGTTACTGGCTGGTCTGGGATGTCCTCTCTTTAGAAGATCCCACCGCTGCCACCACTGTCGGGGAAATTACCCACTCTGATCTATCTAAGACCTTCCTGCCTCAGAGAGCTAATAATAATAATAATCACCAGTAGCCCGAGCGGCTGGCTACTACGGGTAACTCCTCCCACGACATCTAGGTATCTCTTGGTGCTAGCCTCACTACTAACCACCCTACCTAGACCTATATTGGTATAACAAACTTTGGCCTGATTCCTTCCAGACCCCGTCTCGGTTTTGCCCCTTTGACACCCTAACCTCACTGGTAGTATGATTATATACTAATTTTGTCAAAGATACTGTATCCTTGACAAAATGTTTTATATTTAGTATTTAGTAGAGCCGGAGCAAGCTATTTTGCGGTGGTACGGCTGATACTGCCGAGGGAAGTGTGCCTCCTTGAACCAAAGTGGGAATGCAAACAATTCAGATGAGTATAATATTATATTTGAAATGACAGAAAGTATCGTAAATAAAGTATGATAATAATGAGACAGTAAACACCTAGCTACTTAATTAAAATTTTCCAAATAATCTGACCCTATTTTCTCTACTGCCAACAAATTCTTTTGCCACAACAGCTAAGTTTAACAAGTCAGCTTTTTCTTTGTGAATGTTCAGGACGATTAAATCATCTGTGTCGTTATGGTTCTGAGGTAGGTGTTTATTCTTTGCAACCATGAGAAAGAACGCTCTGAAGAGGCATTTGTAGCTGGCATTACTAATAATATCTTCAATAGAACCCAAACATTGCTGAATGCTCACAGATAGCTGTGACAGTGACTTAATGATGTCATTAATTGACAACTCTGACTTGTTCTTCTCTTCAGCAAACAAAGCTTGGAAGAGAGGCAGTTGTGCCTGCAATTGTATTTTGGAGATATCATCCTTGTAGAAATCACACATATTGCTTAGCTCTGTCTCATAAGGGCACCCACGCCATGCATTGAGAAAAAGATCTTCAGCGATAAACCTTATACCCTGGTTGATTGAATCCGCTGTTAAACAAATCAAGTGCCTCATAGTAAATCTGCCTGTAGTTATCCTCGGGTGTACAATGAAAGTTTTCATCAGTTAATCCATTCTGGAGCCGCCGAGGAGCACGTCTTTTGCGAGAAAGAGTTGGTGCATCAATATCAAATTCACTTTGGTGTAGCAAAACATGATCATAGAAGCTCTTAAACTTGTTTTCTTTACAAATGGATTTGAGGACATCAACAGTTAGCATTGCCAACTGTTGTCCTTCTGCTGCTGTAATAGTATCATGCTGCAAGCTTTTGCGCTAAGGTTATCACTTTGCTGCAAAATGAGGGTTCCTAAGGAAATGCCAAAAAGGAAGTTGAAAGTGAG
Organism: Cladorhizidae sp. MBARI D1340-BT2; assembly: GCA_028752905.1. Taxonomy (NCBI): domain Eukaryota; kingdom Metazoa; phylum Porifera; class Demospongiae; order Poecilosclerida; family Cladorhizidae; species Cladorhizidae sp. MBARI D1340-BT2. The sequence continues at coordinate 14,137,968 of JAQNBH010000007.1, read as the reverse complement.
CATTTGGTTCTCAATACCAATAATTCTGGCCGTGAATTCTTGGATTCCTCCCAAACACAGAGGAGAAATTCATAATTGTCTAGCACACTCTGTAGGGATACTGCACAGACTGTACACCTAGTAGGGAAGAGAACACGAAAGCTTGGTGTATCAGTTGCAAGGTCATGTTTGAGCTTTTGAAATATTGCATCTCATTTAGGAGACTTCTTAATTAACTTTGTGATTTCAAACACAGCACCAAGGCAAGATCTCACAAGTTTACATTATTGACAATTTCTCCCACTGCAAGGTTTTTAGCATGACCATAGCAGTGGGTGAAAATTGCTCGAGGTTCTTCATCAGTAAGCTGCTTGGCCACTCCATTCCTTACCCCACTCATATTGCTGGCCCCATCATAACATTGTCACTGACAATATTTCAGCTTCAGATTCATCCGAAGTAAGACATCTTTGAAAATAACACTAACAAGTGAAGTAGATTCAATAGATTCAGTTCTATATAAACCAATCAAATCTTCAGTAACAGTGAGATTGTCATCGACAGAACGAATAACGAATACCACTTGCTCGATAGTAGCAAGATCCGTAGCTTCATCAATCATCAGTGAAGTATGGTGCAGATTGTATTTGACTAGCAATTTCACGAATAACTTGTAGAGACATGATTGAAAGTAATTCATTCTGAATCTCATGAGAAGTGTATTTCATCTGTTTTTTCTCGAAAGTCCTCTGCTCTCAAAAGCAATAACTGATAGAAGTTGGAATCCAAATCATTATGAGGCCCATCACCTCTCAAAGGAAGACTTTGATGTCCCAACAAACATATTGATGAGATGACTTTCAGCAAATATTCATGGTTGTTTTTCTTTTCTGTGTCTACTGCTTTTGACAACATGTCAGCCACATCATTGGTTGCCTTCAGTGCTTCAGTTGCTGCTTTGTAGAAGTTACTGCTTTCATGTTTGACCAAGACTCGAGTAGCATTCTTCCAATTAGTGAAGCCTTTTAACAAGAAAGCTTGCCTCAGATAATCTGCTGAGCCCCATCTTTTCCCCCTTTACAGCTTTGCAACAAAGAAAGCAGAAAGCAGAATCATCGTTGCATCATAATGAATCCATGAGAAATGATAAAACCAAGATGCCTGTTTTCAAGTTGAGCCTTGCCAAAGGAACGAGGAGGAAAGAAATAATGTTGCAGTTGGAAAGATTTATCAGGCAAATTCTCGATCTCTTAGTAGCTGAAAGACACTTGCAGAGTACTATATTTAGGACCATGTGCTCATGAAACACATGACTCAGTATGTGCGGATTAAAACTTTAAGTGCCAACTACATTAATTAACAAGTGGTCTACACAAGTCTCTGATCAAGCATATTGAATAGCTGGCATGGACAATTTTCTTCTAAAATGCCTGTGATTTTCATCCAAAGTGAGTCAGTTTTGGAACAAATCCATGCATGGATTTGTTCCAAAAAGTACTACGGCTATAGCTGTACCTGCCATACCAGTTGTTCCACCTACAGAGTATTACAATGACATACAATAAATATAGTCCAATTCAGATTTCTCTCCAACTGTCAGCTGATCAGTCCTTTTATATCCTTTTCCAGGTCATGTTATTCAGCTGGCCACTCAGTGGATCAAAGAACCGTCTAGATGAGTTCCCTTGTGCTTCTCTCATTATTGGTTGTGATTGTGGTTGTGGTTCCATTAGTGGTACAGTCGTTAAGTCTGGGAATGGCACTGGGTTGTCATGCGAGGCCCTCTTTCTTGACTATGGCCCATCACCGTTCCGTGTCAAGCAGCTTCCTGCTTTAGTAAGCTATGGGTCATTCTTGACCGTCCCGGTCAGCTTGACTCAATACCGCTCCAATCCCTCTGTTGGATGCATCAGTTTGTATATATACTCTAGGGCTGAATCTGGGCTCCAAACGTTTCCTCATCAGGCAGTGCCTCCTTAATCTCTTGAAATGCTTGAAGCTTTGGCAGTGTCCAGTTTATCAGCCTTGAGGCTGCCATGTTGAGAGTTGGTTAGGACAACAGTATGACTAGCATAGTCAGGTATGAACTTACGATAATACCTGGCCCGAACTAGAAATGCTCTCATTTCTTTCTTGTTTCTGGGTCACTTGTAGTCCTCATGGCTGTAATTTTGGCTTGATCTGGGTGTATCCGTCCAAGTCCTACTCTGTGTTCTAAGAAAGAGCGCTCAGCAGCTGCCAACTTGCACTTGGCTGTGTTCACCTTCAACTCAGCGTCCTTCAACTTATTGAGGAATATGTTCAAGTGGTCGAAATGTTCCTCCCATGTCTTTGAGAAGATGACCACATCACCCAAATAGGCCCTGCAAAATGAATGCAAATCAATTTTGAGTACCACATTCATGAGTTCCTGGTATGTTGCCGTAGCTCCTTTAAGACCTATGGCATTTGTTTTACTTCCTGACTGGCATCAAGAATGCAGTCTGGCCAGGAACTAACATAAGGACAAGGTCTCCAACCTTGAACTTCTTTCTGTTACATTTTTATCATATGTAGTCTTCATCCTTGCTTTGGCTGCACTCTCCCTGTCTGCTACAACTTCTGACATATTTTCGAGATCTTCTTTCAACATACTAACATACTCAAACAGGTTAGCATCAGTGAATTTCTCACTTTTCTATTCCTCTGCTAGGATTCTGAGTGAACTTCTCATGGTTCTCTCGAACCGTTGAAATGGGGTGTATTCTGTGTTAACATGAGGTGTCTTACGATATGTTATCGATAGCATCGGTAAGAGAATGCTCCATTCTGAGAGGTAATTTGTAGCCTTTTTTAGCATGCTCTTTAGTGTCCATTGAACTTCTCCACTATCCATCCATCTGAAGGTTATAGGGTGAGGTTCTGATGTGTACCGCCCCCAGCTGTGGGTAGATTTGTTCCATCATTTGGGCAAAAACGTTCGAGCCTTGATCTGTCAAGATCTCCTTTTGGCAAACCCAGTCTGGCACTGTGTTCAATCAAGACCTCTGCTACTGTCGCTGCATCAGCTCTTCTGAGAGGCGTCACCTCCGGCCACCTAGTGTGATAATAACAAGACTGTAGTGGTTACTTCTCCTGGTTTGGGGAAGTGGTGGAACCATATCCATCGCTATCCTCTGAAATACTGTGGACATGATTGGGAGTGGAATGAATAGCATCTTCAGCTGTTTGTCTCTTGATGACCTCTGGCATTCTGCACAGGACTGAATCCACGCCTTGATGTCGGCTATTACACCTAGCTACCAAAAATGTGTGGTGATTTTCTCTGATGTTTCCTCTTCCAAAAGTGTCCAGTTATCACCGAGCTATGAGCCTCCCTAAATACAACTTGTCTCTTTCCTTGTGACATGACTATCGTGTCTCGTGAGTTGTCCATTTTGAGCAGCACTCCTTCTTCTGTTGTTCTGAACCCAGAATCTCCTGCTCTGGTTGCAGTCCAAGCATACTTGAGAACCAGATCATCCACCTGGCCCTGTTGGAACAGAACTGAACCTTGTGGAGCATTTCTTCTCCTTCAGGCTGTGGTGACCAGTATGTCTTGGAGTTCACCCACTTCTTGCTTCTGGTGAGGTTTTGTCTCTCCTTTGCTGACTGCAAAGTGTCAGCTGTCAAAGGGAAACTCCTCCTCTGCGGTTGAGAGTGAGAACAGCTAATCTTGGCTCCTGAAGCTTTGGTTGCTTCCTCGTTGGCAGCTTCCCTCTCTGCCATCCTCTTGGCCTGTACCCTGGTCTACACAGAGTTGATTCAATCAAGGACACCCTCTTGGCCTTCTCCCAAGATTTTTGTCATATTTTCTTAGGTTGTGAGTACTTCAGGACTAGTTGGTCTATGTCAGACATGAGTAGATTGCAGTCCCTTCCCAGTAGGACCTCTTCCTTGATTGAACTTGTCACAAATGCCCTACAAAGAGTAACATGAGAATTAAAGCTCACATCACCTGGGGACCAATGTCCTGTGATCTTTGAACCATCGGCATTGCAACTATTCCTGGTTTTCCCTGCCCAGCTGCATCAGGCATGAGCTTTCCATAGACAACAGCCAAATCTGCTTCTGTGTTCACTCTGATCTTGGCAGGTTTATCCTCAACAGTCTCATTCAGCATACACCTGTCGGTGGCAGTTCTTGCCGGTATCCTGTTCACTGTGGCTGTGCATTGATGACCAACCTTACCACAGTTGTAGCATTTCCGTTTTGTCTGAGTTCCATGGCATGAGAGTTGACTGTCTCTCTGCCTGGTAGGGTTGTACTAGGCTGGTCTAGTTTCTTCTTCTTTCCTGTATGTGGCTGAGTGTTGTCTCCAGCAATCTTCCTCTCTGGTTGAATCTTGTGGTGGCTGTCTTCTCACTCTCTCTGGGCTATCTTCCCTCCTGCGGGAATGCTCCTCGGACTTATCTTTCCATGTCAGCTGCCACTTCTGTGGCTGTGCATCCAGGGGCTCTCCATCTAAGGCCTCCACCCACGGCCTCCACCCACAGATCCTCTGGTCGCTTGTCCCTGAACTTCTCTTGAAGCCACTCCAGCAAGGTTGTGAGATAGTTCTTGATGCACACTTGCTCCAAGCCATCGCTCATGTTGTCGAAACCATGCATGCACCAGAGCAGAAGTCAGTATTTTCTATGGGCAAATGCTGTTTCTCTCTCTCCATTGGCTCTCCTGAGCTGCCTGTACTGTCAACACAGTGTCTGGATAATGACCCAGAACTTACTTAGCAGGCTTATCTTCACTTCTTTGTAGTTGTTGGCATCATTGGGGTGCAACCCATCATAGACTTTCACTGCATCAGGGGTAAGGAGAGAATAACCTTGACAATTTTACCTTAGGTATCTCATGCATCCTCACTTGTCTCTCAAGGCATTCAAGGAAATTATCTACATCCTCATCCTTCTCCATTTTATGTAGGCTGTGTGGAGGGTCAGGAACTGCTCATCATTTTCCTAGCATCTTAGCTAGTCTCTCTATTGTGTCCTCCCTCTGTTTGTGGGAGCGGCTTGTTTGGGGTGTCTCTGGAGATGAAGCATCTGAGCGATGTCTGTATCCTCCTGTATCAACTTCTCCCCTCCTTTGTTGTCTTCTTTCAGAGATATCTCGTTCTTGATCTGAATCAGAGCAGCTGCTGAATCCTCCTCTTCTCCAGACTGGTCCGCGTTATGGTCTTGAATTCTGACAGAACAGTGCTGATCCCTGGCATCTTCTGATGGTCTTCCACCATCTCTAGGCTCTTCTTCCTCCTTATAATTATTGATAAAGAACTGTCCAACTGTTCGTTTCCCCTGCAGCATACCATGAGATTCTCATCTCGTGAGATAATCACAAGTTCAACTGCACAGAATCTCAGCCCTTAGGCTACCCTGGACCAGTATCTAGTAGAGTACGATGCTTGTGTTTAGGTTCTGGGATGACCAAGCACCCTGGCTCTCAGAAGGTCACAACCTGGCGGAACCAGCTTAGTTGCTCTTGCCATACCAAACTGGATCGATCACAACACTGCCACAAACATCACAAAGAGTTGGGTAGCCTAAGAGACAGCGGTTCAGTACAGCTAGTGCTCTTACTTGTCTATACTCATGCAGTATAGGAAATATTGGTCACCACTGCTTATAACCAAGAACAACATATACAGCACAAAGTGTGACTTATAAGTGGTGGAGCATGAATTAATGGTGAGTGGGTGTATTCATAGTAGCATACTTGTGGCCAGTGCCATGGTTACAAATGACATGAGTCCATATCTTAGTTCTAGGCTGGTCTTGTCTTGTAGTGGGTCCATCCCACAACAATTCATTAAGTTTTCTTCTCTCTTCAAATTTCACCCAGGGCAGGTGCTGATCAATCCCTACCAATCCATCTCACCAAATGCAACCAGAAACACCACAGTAACTAGAACATTACAGGAGTGACAGCGACTGGGCTAAAGCTGAACTGATCTGGATTGACCAGGAAAATGAATAGAGCAACGACTGAGAGAGTAACTAGGTCCAAGGAGTAGGCTCTCCCATGAGTAGAGGAGAAGGAGGGGGGGACTCCATCCAACAACAGAGTAGCGGATGTGGAGTGGTGTGTGCAGACATGAGCTCCCGAGAGCTTCTGGATCAACAGGAGGTGACCAACAGAAGAGAGACTCACCACTAGGAAAGGGAGGAGAGTGAATACTCCTGGAGTTATAAACAAGTGGTTTAGGAGATGGAGATGCAGACTCAGACAGTCAGAACAGGAGAGGAGTGAACCCGATGGAGATATCGATGTGGGGTCCGAGTGAAATGGGAAGTCGAGGTGTGGACTGCCAAAGTGATGGATTCAGCCATTAAGTTGTTAATGCTGATGCAGGAAAGGTAAAGGCAGAGGGAGGTGGATGCCGAGCAGAGAGCTTGGGACTGAGAAGCAGGGGGGTGCCAGGTGGAACAAGGTGATGTTCAAACCTTCCATAAATTCCTGAAATTACATTAGCCCCACACTAGTGACTGTAAGACCCTACTCTCAGTCCACTGAAAGTGACCAGCCTTAGCTGGTTCAGTGAATTTTAGAGTAGAACAATATAATGGCACAAACGAGGTGTACCACCTTGACAATATAACAATACACAAGAATCTAAGATCTCAGTTCAATACTCAACTAAACAAAAACCTCTCTAACAATAACAGTCCAGTCCCTTTTATCTTTTCCCCGCTGTTTTATCACTGCTCCTCATGAGAGCGTCCGGTGTTCCTCTTCATGACCATCTAAGGACTCATTGGAGAGCTGCTCCGACGTTGACAGTAGTGGTGTTGACCAATCAGATTCTCCCAACGAATCCTGTGAGCTCTCATTGCCACCATCCACCCGACTGTCTTGTGGTTGTGTAGTCCTCTGGCCAATCAATTCATTTAAGCCACTTCCGTCGGCTTGTGGTCCTTGATCCCTGCACGGCATGCACTCATCAGGCCTCCTGTCCACAAACACTTTCCCACACTCATTAGTGTCTTCTCTAGTCAGAGACTGGGCCTCTGACAATCATAGTGGGGAAAAAATGGGATCTCAAGCTAATTTATTCTTATTTTTAACCTCTCCATTGCACCTTCACTCACCACTCAATGCCTAGAATTCATTACTAGCTGAGATAAATAAGTAATATATAATAGTGAATTAAATAATAAGCATGAAATGCAAACTTATAAAATAAAAACCACCTGATCAGATGTGGTCAGATCTTCTTCGCTGAAAGATAACATAATTAAATTTATTCTAAGTAAGCTCAATTATTAAAAGGAAACTCTCAGAGAAACAGAACTCCATACATAAGTAATATTACAGGAATGAAGCCACAGCAACTTCCTGGTCTGACCACTTCAAATGTGTGTAATTCCTCTTTGCTTCCTCATTCTGTAGCATTGCAAAGGATGCGCTTTTAGTTAGGCTCACATTTAGCAGTGTATTGTCTAGAAAGACGTGTAGCTAACTTCTTAATTGGTATTTGAAAACACTCTCTCTTATCGCTACTCCAGTCTGCAGCCAGTGTAGCTCCAGTCACTCCCCCAATCTGCAGGCAGAAGGTGGAACACATGGCCTATACTTTACTGGCCACTGTTCTTCTGTCCTCTTTTGGTAAGTTAGAATAATGTACCTAACTAGCTTACTAGCTCCTAATATTTCACCAAGTTAATATAACAGCTATGAGTATTGTATATAGTTGCCTGTAGTTTGCCAAACTTAATCTGTAAGAAAAGGTCACAAGGAATAAATATTAGCACCCACTGCAAGTACATAGTGTATTACTCTACTATATGCACTCACTCAAAGTCATCATTGTGTTGCTATGGAAATTTGTTCCAATCTGCATGCTAATGTTGTTATATCTGCTATAATAAATTTTGATTTTTGCTCACACCAGTGGGGAAAAAAGTTAAGAAATTTGCTATTTTTTTGGTGTGGAAATGTAATGCATGTATGTCGCTAGTTGCTACTGGCAGACAATAGCATACATGGCAAGGGTTAATGGAAGCCATAGTGACAGTGGCATTGTTTAGGTGAGGAACTGTTGCCACCATTTTTTCTCTTGTAGCCATGATCCATTCCTATCTGAGATACAAGACTTGTTGATGTTGGGATGGCAATGTACATAGCTAAACTATAGAATGTCTTCACATATAGGCATGGTTAGCAGTACAAAAATCATCATCCACCTCCAAGAAATGAGGCTCCCGCCACTCACTTGTCAATAATTTAAATTGTAGTTTAGTAGAACAAGCTACATCATATCCTACACAGAATGAAGTGTAGACCATGGAACAAACCATTCTAGTCAAGCAAGCCTCATAAATTTATTATCTGCGCTGTATGTTTATACTTTATATATACATGACCAGTGTTTAGCTACACATGTACATGTATTATTTGGCTGCAAATTTAGAGTTATGGGCAATTTCAAAGTTACGGCAGCCCTTGGACCCACACTGCCCATATAAGTGAGGTTCTACAGTAAGTACAGTACTACACTAACAGGAAGTTTGAACTTTCATAGGTGATTCGTGGAAAGATTGTTGCTTAATGAAGCCCTACCCAGCTACTCATTGCTAAACTCAATTGGGTTACAAATAAGCATAGGGTTGCCTGGAATTGAGTTATATTCCTGGTGGGAAGACTTTTGTCTACACTAAGTTCCTTCTATGTTCCAGGTGGGAAGACTTTTGTCTACACTAAGTTCCTTCTATGTTCCTGGTGGGAAGTCTACGCTAAGTTCCTTCTATGTTTTCCACCACATTACAATAAAGGATTTCTTCAACTCCAATTCAAATTACCGAGTTGGAGTAAAATAAACAAGGGGCCTGTCTACTAATAATACATTTCTCTAAGTTTTTTTCCTGTGCCACACTCAGATAATTTGTAGAGCCTCAAGTAATTGAATTTTAAAATAGCTTGACCTGAAATAAAACAAGTTGGTTTAAAGGGACAGAAGCTCTCTCATGACATCTGGTAGACTCATTTGAATTGTAGGTCTAATATTCCAGTAGACAATGGGTATTTCTTTTAGGTGTACACTGTATTTGTAAAATCCAGTGATCTATCCACATTGTGGAATAACTCTTGTCTATGGCAGAATACCTGAACAATATGATATAACTAAGCATAGAAATAATTTATTAGCTAGGGTCATTAGTTGTGTTTTCAATTCAGTGTGGCTGGTTTAGAAAGTTTATATAGCCAGCTAGTCCGCACAGTTCCCACAACCACAGGGAGGGGGAGGGGGGAGGCATTAGCGCCTACAAATTTATGTTAATGTCCCCCATTATCAAGTTATTGTGGCTAGTTATATAACCAGCTAATCCCGACAGCTCCAACAACTCTTTCTCTACCAGCAGCATCTCAGAACTCTATGCAAGCCCAATTCAATCAATGCCCAAAATCAATTGTACAGCTAGAATACTTTGCTTTTACAATTACACTGTATACAACATGTAGAAATAAGGTGGCCTAGTTTAAGCATTGACAGGGTACCACAGTTACAGGTATCTCATGTACCCAAGCTGCCTGGATAAGGGAGGTTCCACTGTACATTCCAAGTACTATGGAACTATGTAGTCCACTTGCTAAGTGCCCATGGGTGCTTTACAATAACCTTCAAAATTTGCAGAAAAAATAAACCTTCAAAATTTGCAGAAAAAACTTTGGGTGGGCACTTGCAAAAATATTGAGCTATTACTCTAATTAATTTACACATCTTGTTTAAGGGGGCGAAGTAGGGATATCTCCAAGGGCACCTCCCAACATTTAATGTTGTGTCTGGAAGGCTTTCTGCTAAGGAAAGCTTCATAGTCATTTATGTTGAGCTGAATCCCGCCACTTTTACCAGTTACCTATTGCTCTGTACTGAATTATTTGCATTTGGTTTCTGAGAATTGAGTATGGTGCTTGCAATGATAGGGTGTGGTTTGTGTTCGTCTATGCTCTGGCTATTTAATTCATTCCTGTTATGTCTACCACACTATTTAAGGGTACTAAAGATGACAGCAACTACACTACTAATAATACCTTTCTCGAACTCAAATACCAGTTACTTCTTATATAGCAGGAGTACATGTCCTAAAGTAGAACTTCAGGTATCTGGAAGGCTGGGGGCTAACTACTTTGTGGATTACTGTATTTATGGATTACTGTGGTTCATTATATTCATATGCTAGGCCCTTAATAAGACCACTCTGTGTTGACATAGTTAATCACCCAAGATCTACAATTATGCATTGGTCTAAGAAGCTGTCCTAGGATGCTTAGTTATCTAGGCCTGTTTTATCTTGTAGACTATTTTATTGAAACAAAGGTTAGAGGTTATTATTGAGAGTTCCCTTTGGCATATCTAGATATATCTTGGAGGCCCATACTAGAACAAGAACAAACTAGGCTTAGAACTTCAGTTAAATCAGGAGGCTCTGTACAAAAGCCAGTTTTAATTGGTTTCTGTGATCTCTTTCTGTGGTTGTAACACTATACCAATAGCATCTGCTAAGACTACAGCAGCTACAGGAGTAGACTTCACAAGGAATTCTGAGATGTGTTGAAAGGGCACTCTACTGTTAGGCAATTCTTTGTCTGCATTGCACATACAATTAACCTTGCAGATCATCTGAATTTCTGGAAGACTGGATAATTGAGGTTCTACTGCAATGCACTTCTTTAAATGGAATTTCCTTTGCCATGCACAGACTGTGATCAATTCATCATACTAAATTTATCATTGTTTATGTATTTAGCACAAGATTTGCTAGAAGTCCTTTTTAGAAAGGGCTTGATTTGTTTAAAATTTGTCATGGAAACCACCATACAATCACCCCTGTTATATTGATGGGAGTGTGATCTTAGACAATGAATGTTAAGCTATAGCCCGGTAGCTATAGCCAATCTGTTAGCTAGCAGCAGTGTCAGTTGTCAGTGGTGGATACAGTATTTTAACAACAGACTTGCAAATGATGAGGTATCGTCTCATGTACCACACCCTTGTGTGGATGCTCTGCAGCTAGGCTGCTGTGTGGAATACATTGGTGCAAGTTGCACAACTATAAGACCAGATGTAGCAGAATATGCTTATACATCTTACTTGTGAGATTAGGCCAGGAGTTATATTCCGTGTTCTATTGTGAACCAAATTAACCTAGGTGGATGGAAAGTATTAAATGGGTATTCTATGGAAGTCATGCAACCCACCCAGCAGTACACCAGTGCCGCAAGCAGTTGGAAGATAATGAACAAGCAGTTGAGTTGACTCGCATGTCATGCCTAGAGAGTAGGATTCAATATGAGTTGCAAGCTGCCTAACTGTCCCCAATCTTCTGGGCCAATCTCATTCTGTCCCTGCCTGGATTCAACACATGCTTATTGTTAGTCTTTCAAAGGTGGTCAATAAATATCATGGCCCAATCTCTACTGCTATAACAAGCAAATCTGGTCCGTGATGCATAAGGGACTAACATAGTATCTTACCTTTTCAGCATGAAAATACTGCTGTGCATTAACAGAATGTGGCATCTTCTGCCATTCACTCTTTATTTAACTTTTAACAACTGACAAACTAATAACTACATTGATGAGATTCAATATCATCTTCATGGTTAGTGTGAAAATTAATTAGTGATTGCAGGTTTTCTTCCTATATAGAATAATTTCTATTATGAATTAAGATGAATATCACATTCTGTCCTGATAAAAATGGCTAAGCCCAAACACTTCCAACTACCTGATCATCATATAAAAGCATTCTACACTCTACAGGCACAGATATACCATAACATCCTAATAGGTTATAATTATGTACAGAATATGTATTGACTGTTACTTTATTTGTACTGTAACTTTTTGCCTTTTCAGCCATTAATCATTATGATTAATGCAAACATAATGAGCTGCAGCTTGATATAAGAATCAGCTCCCTTGAGGTATGCTAATCCACTCATTAATACAGCACCAACTACACTAACACATCCACTCATTAATACAGCACCAACTACACTAACACATCCACTCATTAATACAGCACCAACTACACTAACACATCCACTCATTAATACAGCACCAACTACACTAACACATCCACTCATTAATACAGCACTAACAAAAGCTGCATAATCCTATGTCACTTTACATTTACGACAATATTTCAGCAAATATTTTATCACAAGGAAAGAGATTCAGAGCTATTCCAGGTAAGCAAAGTTTCCTGTGCCTCTTAAGAAGGCTTCAAGAAACAACAGTAAAGACCAGAAGAGTGCCTTCATGTGTCGGCATTTGTGATCATCGTTATATTTAATCACTTTGCAATATTTACCCCTTTATGCCACAAGTAAAGTTTTAGTATGATCAATAGAACAGTCTACTTGGCAAGAGCAGAAAAAATTCTGGTATTTAGCACAATAGTAATTCTTTTGTGAATTACATCCAAATTTTTATACTTATCGCTGTTAATTTGATTATATATACCACTACCTTCTTATAGAAGTGCCTAATTTTATAATGAATATCACCACAGGGAGTGGGCAGGTGGCATTGGTGATGTTTTGATGAGTACTTTAATATTAGAGATAGTATATTTGAAACAGTGTATATAGAGGTTTGGTGAATTTATATTGTTTGTGTGCATTCTGTTTCTAAATTATTGCATGCATATAATGGACTAATAGCTGATCTTTAGCAATTTAGACACTTCAGATAAGTATTGGCTACACCTTCATGTGTATATGTGAACCAACACACAACCTTTGCTATTTAAACACTTCAGTGTTGGCTACATATATTGATGTAAATGTGACAGATTATGAACTAGACATTCATGAAAATGAATCTTGCAATCTAGACTTTCAAGTATTATGCTCAAGTTGGATTATGCTGTTTGATTAATCCCTCTCAGATCATTTCACATACAATGACTTTTTTCTATAATCAGCGTAAATTTATTTGGTTGATATTTCGGCTAGATGCTCTAGCATTCATCTCATTATTCCTGGAGGATCTAGCCAAAATGTTGAGTGAGTTGATTCTCTAGTAAGACATTGTATATAGAGAGTCTGTTAAAAAAAATTCATTTTAATAATAATAAGTGAAAAGTGACTTTAATAGGGTGTATGTAATAAGGTGTATATATGCACATTAATAATAATATCATAGAGTATCAAATCTATCATTAATTATTTTGCTGTCTATTTCCAGTCATTGTGAAGTCCCAGGATGAAGTGATGTGCTATAATGGTACACGTTGTGGAGGTCATTCTGAAATGAGCATGATGGAAGATTGTTGTGACAATCGCATTGCACCGTCTGGACTGTCATATTATAGTAATTCCACAGCCATGGAATGCATGGACTGCCCCAAGGGTAAGTTGAGTTGGTGGAGTGGGTGAAATGTGTAAGTGAGTCAAAGTATCAGTTCCTCCACTCTGGCCACATCTAGATGGGTTTGCAAAGTTTCATTTAATTTGGTAGAAGAACGAATATATTCTTCTGTTGTTAACACAAGATTAGGGAGTAATAAATTAAGCACAGATTTTCTTGCAGATTGGTTGAAATATTTGGATATTAATCTTGGAACCAAAGCAGCTGTTTGTTCTGATATGTAATGTTATATACACCATACGGGTTTTGGCACGCTAGAACCGCCAAATATTTTTGTTCATTTTGCCATTGTTTTGTTGAATTTGGACAATTATGACAGAATGCCATCAAATTTCATGACAGTGGACCAGGTATTGGCTGAAGTGTTGAGCTCTAATGAAGAAGGAGTGGTAGGAGATGATTTTTAAATCAGAGAAAATTACTAACTCTGATAGTGAAGCAGCAGACCATCATGTACTGCCAGAGTAGAGGGTGAGGTAGAGGACAGAGAAGATGTGGAGGTAGAGGCCATGCTAGAGTCAGGGCTCCAGATGTCCCAGGATGGACTGCAGATCTTGCTGGCTGTGCTAAAAAAAATCTATACATCACAGTAACATTTATTTGTGTTGTAAATGCTGTTTAGATGTATTTATATAACGTAACAGAGCTTACATTTTGAGTAATTTTTTAGCCAGAACCTCAGGGTCAGCAGTCAGCCTAATTCAATTTCGAGGGTTCACAAAATAGTGAGCAATTAGGCTATTTTAGCAAATCAAATATTGTACACATAATGAGGACTGAGCAAACACAACTGGGAGGGGGGGGGGGGAGGAATACATATATTCATGCATGTTTAGGTCAGACAGAGGGCCACTAAAACCCTCTTGTTGAATGAAAGCCATGCAATTTCAAGTGCTGCTACAGTTGCCATCCCTCCGTCCTTTACCATTTGCATTGCATGTTACCATCTTCAATGCCATCTGTTGCCACTCAGACCTCACAGATCTTGAATGTGTTATATCTAGCATGAACACACATTGCGGACATAATTAGGACACTAAAGGCTGGTTCACAAAACGTCACATTCTGTTTCTTTCCATTACATTACTTGAAAGTGTATTCAATGTTCACAATATCATGTGTCAAGTTGCATCAATCGCATCACAAGTGTGTGCCTTAAGCCATTCAGACATTGTATACAAACACTATTTGAGGGGAAATCTATTGAAGGATGTTAACTAAATAGGTAGTTGAAAACCAAATTCTCTGATAAACTAAAACTTTGTCAACTTTACCTCTCTCCGGCTTACTCCATGAACAATAGCTGTAATCAAGGGAATTCCTTCCTAAGCTGAAGCTGCTTCCTATAATCAAAGATTAAAACTTGTAGACTCCATTAGCTTGGCCCAATAATTTTGGTACAGTACATTCCTCCTACAACACCAACAAAAATTGCAATTAATCAAGTGCCAGGTGCGAGTGTCAGGTACTAGGGTTTTCACAAGTTCAGAATGTTGTGGTATTCTTGAAGAGCAAGTGAAAAAAGAAAGAAATAACAGGTAGCAAAATAAAAATAAAAAATTGGGATGGAGAAGAAAATATTGAAAAAAGCAGTGACGAAGAATACAGCAAATAGCTAGATTTCTTTCAAATTTTATTTCGCAGTCTACTACTTTGTCAACTCTATGTACAAATCTGAGTAAATGATGTGTGTGTGTGAGCGCACTTTTGAAGAGGATCAGCATGAGAGCACGGGAGTGGAATGTGCTTTTAACAGAAGGCTACTAGAAGAGTGTATCAATGTCATTCAAATAAATGCTCTTGGCAAGGAAATATTGTGCCAAAATGTGTCGTACAAATACCTCATTTTCACATATTCATCAAACAATTAAGTATAACAAGAAAATCACTTTACTACAATGATACTTGGTGAGAGTACTAAAATTCTGTTAAAATAATGGGGAAAAAGTTCTTGGCTACAGAATTTCCATACCTGTAGTGGTAGTTTTCTAGCTAGTGAGGATGTCTACTTCTTTGTAGCGATTCTTTAACATAGCATATACTTGTAGAAGCTGCAACCACAGGAACATATTGAGTTTGAGGAACACCACCTTTTCGTTTCCTAAAGTACTGAACTATTGAAAGTGACTTTGACTCTATCTACATGTGCAATTGTTGATAATGTAATCGCTATAAATATATTGCATGCGCATGAAAATGTCCACATTTTGATGGCCACTCGCAATTTGGCAGCCTGTTTAATGATTACCCTATATTATGGTATTAAAAATCTTACTATCTGGTACTCTTCTTTTATACAACTTGATTTTCTGGGTAAATCATTATTGCCTCTACATTTAAATCTTCATTTAAAAGTATATTTTTTTAATTTTAGAGGAATACCAAATTATAAATCAATTATTTTGCCCTGTTCTGCTGATAATTGTTATGTGCAGTGCAATGAATTGCTGATAATACATTTCTTGGCTCGCTTGTTTTAGCTTAACTATCTGTAGTAGGAACTGAACAGATTTTCAATTTTCAGTAGAATTGAAACGTGAAAGATGTTCTAGAGAATAGTGAAAGTGATTCGCAGGCATCATTCGAAATTTAGCAAGTAAACATGTGTGTCCATTGGTAATTTTATGCTAGGTGCTAGGTTTTTGATGTGACAGTGACAATATCAGTTACTACATGTTCTTTCTGCAGAATTAAAGCCAAGACACCATTCTTCTTTGGCTACTTCCCTCTGTTTATGGATGTCTGTACTAATAAACAGAACAAACAAAGCACACACTCCACAGCATACGGTCCCTAGATGTGTTACCTACATGTATATTGCTCTTTCAATAGAGTGCTCAATGGCTATGAAAACAAGAGTTCCAGCTAAGCAGCTGCTAGTGATCTATATACTTGCTCATAAAGCAAGCCCACTGACCAAATGTATTGGCCTCCTGTAGCTTAGCAAGTTGATATAGTACTGACCTAATGTATTGGCCTCCTGTTTTTCAAGGAGCTTAGCAAGTTGATATAGTATACTACAGGTAGTGCTCTTGTGAAGATCCAACAAGCTCTAGATTTTTGATTGCACAGTAGTGTCGGCAGAGTAGAGGATATGCGGGAGGAATGGGGGGAGTGGAGTTAATATCCAGTTAACTTTGGGTCAGAGGGTATAATAGACTCATACTACAAAATGTTGGTGCTGAATTGGAGCACGCATGTTTTGGCTTGTATTCTACATGCTCAAATTCAATTTGGTCATCTCTTCAAAGTCTGAAGCTAAGACTGACCATCCTAGCAGTCTCATATTATGCCCAACAACAATAGGCAGAGGATTCAGCACCAACATTTTGTAGTTTGAGTCTATCAACTGGAAAGCCGCCACCTATTTTCAACATCATGGGTGACAGATTGCTTGAAGAAGCACTGGGAAATGGACAGACCTGGATTGCATAGATTCATAAATGAGCTCTCTTACAAGATTCCCAGTAACAACCTCTTGTGAAAATCATTGGCTAACCTGATCATCTCTAATCAGGTTGGGGAAAACTTATTATTCCTCAAGAGAATTGGAGCCAGAGAATCTGATGCCTGCCTACCACAAACTATTGACTATATAAGCTCAATCTACTGGATTCACAAATCCCCACATGGCATCAAGGGACTTGTCAGATTTCTGATGACACTAGTATGTGACTCGACTTTAATCTCCATGTGTGATTACAAACTGAAGATTCACAAGAAAGAAGAAATCCAAGATCTAGATTAAGTGAGGGGTCTTGCCTTATAGCTCTGGATCTACCTCTGCCTACTATCTAGCTGCTTTAGCCATATCAGACATTTCCAGTCTCTAGGCTTATCCCTACCAAGTCAGGCCAGATGAAAGCTTATATTCTGGGTTGCCTATTATACTTATTTGGAGTAATAATAGCAAATATAATAATAGCAAATATCTAAAGAAATAGAGAACATTTTATATTTCAAATGGGAAAATATTTTTTCCTATTTTGTACTCAATATTTTTGGCTCCTACATAAATAATTTGCTGACATCTTTCTGATAACTGTTTCTTTTCTGTAGTGTTCGGGTTCTTTGATAGAACATACTCTGGTAAGGAACATGAAGAATCTCATTCTGTACTTGCTGGAACTATATCTGGACCTACTCCGGGTCCTCTTAATGCAACTGTGGAACTGAATAGGATTACAGCTGGTAGGACAATAAACAATGTTGAATTATGCATTATAATTCTATATACACTGATATGATGGCAAACTCAATCCTAATGCATTTGGTAATATGTACAGGATTAACATTTGATTTCTTGTTTATTCATTATACCCCATTTTATATTGTTAACACTGGTTGAATAATCCTTTTAAGCTGTTCTAATGAGAGGTGATATAATTGTTTGATATATTATAGATTTTTTTTAACAGGACTTAATGATTGTTTTCCCATCATTTGTTTACAGGTGAGGGTGACATGGCTCTGTTTACAACAAATTTGATTTTTTCTCTTGGTCAAGATCCATTGCCTGTGTCATTCATGTTTATACGTGACTCTATTTCACAAGAGGACGATGAGAGATTCACTCTTAATCTTACACTTGCTGCTAATATCGAAGGATATGAGCTCCACCTTGTTCTAAATGGAACAATATTGGATGATGACAGTGAGTTCACATTTTAGGTTCACAGTTTTGCAATGTTTTGCGCACTTGCTGGAAAGAGTGATTAGTTTTGGCTTTTGAT
Source organism: Cladorhizidae sp. MBARI D1340-BT2 (assembly GCA_028752905.1). Taxonomy (NCBI): domain Eukaryota; kingdom Metazoa; phylum Porifera; class Demospongiae; order Poecilosclerida; family Cladorhizidae; species Cladorhizidae sp. MBARI D1340-BT2. Next base: position 14,119,870 of record JAQNBH010000007.1, on the reverse strand, counting down.
GTTTGTAGAATTATGCATTAAAATTATTTTATCTATTCATCTTAAATATTATGGCAATAAAGACAAGGTAAATCATTTGTATTTGTCTGTATTTTGGTCAGTTCAATAAGCGATACTGAATATTGTCTGTGTGATTTCTTTTGCTACTAAAATTCTAAAACTGTACCAAAGTTACATGCACCCAAAGTTTAGAGACCTAAGTTTCACAACTTCATGAGGGCCAGACAGGCATATTGCTACATTGTTTTGATTCATACTAATACATTGTCCACATTATAACATTGTTTGTATATAGTTCAAATATAAAACACCATAAATCTTTGTACCTGTTTAGCATCCCTTGCCAGGGGTTCATACTTTACAGTTTGGGGGGGGGGGGGGAAACTCAAAACATTTGGCGCTTACGTGATGGGCATTCCCCACCAGAATTTTTTTGGCAAAATTGATGCTCTCAGAAAGATTCTGAGACATTTTGAGGGTACTTTCCTATAGTTAAAGTACTAGCACATGGACAGAACATTCTAGATTATGACACAATTGCATCTTGCCACCGAATAGTTTTGTGGCAAGATGCAATTGTGTCATAATCTAGAATGTTCTGTCCGTGTGCTATTATTCTGTGGTTAGCTTTCCTAATTGTAGTGTGGATTTAATCTACACTACAATTAGGAAAGCTAACCACAGCACATGGACAGAACATTCTAGATTAACACATGATTGAACTGTGACACAGAATATTCTAGATTTATTCACAATTTTGTATATAAAGAGCAAATACTTCAGCTAGTAGCATTCTGCAACTAAATATGACCCAGAGAAATACAAACCTACACAAATGGACCTCAGGAACTTTTTTACCAGAAAGTGAGCGTGCTGGGTTTTGTAGAGATTCTGAGGACGACGAAGATGTAGTCCCAACTACGTTGATTTGATGCCTTGACTTCCACCAATTCCGAAGCATCGGTAGGTAGATCAGTGTGTTCCAAAGCGCAGAAGAGGAAACTCTACAAAGCCACAAGAAGGAGTGGGAGCAGAAATATCCTTGGGTGTTCTGTGATGATCCTAAGCAGGGTATGTTCTGCAAGCTCTGCCAGAAGCGAGGAAATGCACCTTCTACAGCCAGGGGTGCATGGACCACTCGGAGAATTCAGGATTGGAATCACGCTACTGAACAACTCAAGGAACACAGCCAGTCAAAATGGCACAGAGATGCTGTTATCCATGCTCGAATGGCAGAACAAGGAAAGGAGCACAGTGTCCTACAACTGCAATGTTCAGCAGCTGCTAAGGAGGCTGAAGAAAGGAGAGCAAAGCACAGAAACATAGAGCTTAAGATTTTCAGATCGATATATTTTCTTGTCAAAAATCGCCTGCCCCTTACAACCACATTCGATCCCCTGATCCAGTTGCAAATTGCAAATGGAGATGAACTTCTCCAGCAACATGTCAATGAGGGCCACAAAATGCTCAGTACACATCCACATTTTCTGCAATGATGCTTTTAGAGGCTGTCAATAGCTGGCTAGATAGGAAGCTAATTGAGAGCTTAAAATCAAGCCCATACTTCTCTGTGTTAGCTGATGAGTGTGTAGATATTAGTACTACAGAAGAGCTGTCCATCTGTTGTCGGTGGATTGTAAATGGAAAACCAGAGAAGCACTTCCTTACAGTGCTCCACATATGTGCCCAAGATGTTGCTACCATTTCAGATGCGATCAGCACCTTCCTTGAGTCGAAGAACGTGGACTATCGGGCCAAGGTTAAACATATGCATGTGGGCCTAAGACACGAAGTGTCATGCTTTTTCTGACAATGGTGATTTCTAACAACATGTATCACCAACAAAATTTAAAGGATTGTTCCTTGACTCATGTGTTTCTGGGGAGTTTCTTTCGTTACTAATATGTAACACATAGATATACCCATGTCAAAGGTACCTATAAAATGGAGGTAGCATTTGCTGCTGTGGTTGCTTATTGGAAAGTGTTAAACATATTATTACAGGAAGAACCCCTGCTATATTTGATGAGAGTTTTGAATAGGCGCTAAAAGTGACTAGGTTATAAAGCATGGGCACTGAAAATCAATTTTCATATGCTGTAAGCACTTTGATCTTTGGTCTTGAATCCAACCTCATCCATCCACAGCTGCTTCAGTTCGAGTGCACCTATAGACTATTATTTTCTTCTAACTAGTTACACTAGCAAGCAAACCCATTAAAACTAACAACAGTACATTAGTTAGCCACAATACTATGACCAAGCACCGAAACTATCAAACGTTATTTACCAAACTGCTATAATTACAGTAAAGGACATAATTTTTTTTTAATCACATTTAAAAAGTGTAGAACTAAATAATACAGTTATAGTCCCCCAGTAGTTACCTGCATAATTTAGTAAAAATCTTTTTAAAAAACTTGCAATTAACTATGACTTGGGTTTATCCAGCTACTGTGTGAAGTCTAAAATGCTCCAAGAAAGTTACTAGAAACAGCCTTCAGCTGTTTGGAAGCATATGTTTTAACTAGTTGCTACTATGACATAAAGTTTTATTCTGTTTGGCAAGAAGTGTCAGCTAGTGATGCTATGATAAGCGTGGACCAACTTAATTTAATCTAGCTATTTAATTTCTCCTAGATCTCCAGCTGAAGTCAAGTATCCTATGTAAGAAATGTTAGGTTCTATCTCTAATCTTTCCTGAGATTTTACCTAATCTCTCTCGGCTATATACCCCCAGAGATCTAAACTACTACCCCTTCACTGATAAGGTTATAGTTTAAGGCGGGACTATGCGTCAAAAATTAGTTTTTTCCCTTTTCTTCTTCTTCTTCTTGCAATTTTTTTTTGTCCATGTAACAGATCAAGAAACTACAAAGAGAACACATCTTGCACGATATTTGCCCTAAATTGGTCTATATTTTTCTCATTTTTACCCCCAAAAATCTTTTTTTTTGGCTGTAAAGCTCATAACTTTTCTACACTTCACTTAAAAATGATAATTTTTATATTACTGGATAGCCCTTCTAATTATCTGTCTATTGTACATGCCAAAATTTTAAGTACTATACGTTATGGTGATTTGAAGTGGTGAGGTTTGGGATTTTTGCTGGTGTTTTCCAGTTGCCAAAGCGGTGGCCTGCAACTAAAAAACCACTACATTTATTGATAATCTGTTCACATGTTGCAGATTAGGGCCTCCTCTATCAGCTGACCAAATGTGGGACTTTGGTCTTGATAATTAGGGCAGTTATGAATTGTACTGCACGATAGATCTGTATCTTCCGAGAAAATATGTCTGCAGAGACATTCAACATATCATTAGGAACAAAGCATAAGGAAATAGGGAATAAAATGACCTGCATATACAACAAAAGTTATGGCGATTTATAATACTTTGGTGGTGCTGACGTACAGTCCCTCCTTCCCACTCACCCCGGGGGACTACACATGAAATTTTATTTTATTTTATGATTATTATATTATAAGTTCAAACTGTTGTTGCATCTATCTACTTGCTATTTCCAAAGTTTTAGAGACATAGGATGTTTCTTTTCAATGTTATGGCAGATCTACTTCATCATACATTTCTTTGACATGCACAAACATTCAGCTGTAAAGGAAAATTCCACATATACATCTAACAATTTTCATCATATTTTTCTTTGTTACATGTAGATATAGGCACAGAAAAACTCAAGAGTCACGGAAGTAACAAAAAACAGTTCAAGGAATTGCTAAAACTTGTAAAAGAACATATTTTGTCAAAGTTATTTCAGTGCTAACCCAAACATTTCGTTTTCCAAACTTGGAATGCTTCTTCCCACAATTAATGGAAATATTTCTTGTGGCGAGAATAACTATAAAACCGTTTGCTCATTTTTTGGGCTATGTATGTCATTTGAGAGCTCTTTTAGTTCTCTGTGATATCCATGAATCAGATTTTTGTTTACTGCAAGGATTGCCAAGAGATGGTCGTTAGAAGAGGTACCCTCTAGTTTTTATCAGTTTTTCAGACTCTGTAGTGTGTAACTAATCAACATGACAACATATGGTAACTTTGGTCCATGGAAATCACTGAGACACTCCTTAGCAAGCCACACACCAATTATGAGTAAATGACTTCAAATCGTTAGGCAGCTAGGTCTGCCACAAATATCTTGGAGTCACCTCGATGTTTCTGCATGTATCTTCTGAGAAAATTTGTATATAGACACTTTATAAAAATAAACACAGAATAATGAACACTTTGGTACCATAAATACTTGTGTAGACGAAAGAGAAAAAAAGTGATGGCAATTAGAAATAGGTACAACTATTTTATGGTTTTGACGCATAGTCCCCCCTTAAAGTCTAATTTAAACAAGCACACACAGTGAATTATATCCAGGGTAAGAAAGTCTAAAAATACCAATATCCCTAGCCCAAGCTTACAAAACCAAATCAGGAATAAAACAAAACAAACCAATGATAATACTACATGTTCACACAGCTCACATGACCAAATAAGGATGGAATAACTACTTGTACACAAAAATTACATAACCAAATATGAAAATGCAACACACCAATGAAATGACTACATATACACACATTTTGCAAGGCTAAATCAGAAAACACAACAGACAAATGATATAACTGTGGTGCTAAGTCCAGTTTGTCAGACGTTAGTCTTGACACTCCCTCTTCCTCCACAGGCCAAAGGCCATCGGTCCAATGCTGCCTGGATAGTCCTTCTGCATTTCCATTTCTTTGGCCGGACTGATGTTTCAAAGAAAAGTCGATTGACTGCAGACAAAGGCCCAGAGAGCTATATGGCTGTTCCCATGCCTGGCTGAGTCCATCCATATATGTCATCGCCTGTTGAACTGTCTAGATCCTAAAATGTTAGACTACCAGGTACACGTCGAAGTGTTGAATGGCGTTGACGATTGCTAGGTACTCTTTTTCTGTTGTAACATACCGGACTTGTCTGTGTAGCAATTTAAGAGAAATAAGCTATCAGCCTTTCCTCCTCTTCTCTAAGTGTGCTCACTACTGCGCCGATGCCTAGGTCAGAGGCATCAGTTTGCAGGATCAATTCTTCTGACTGTCTTGGGATCGTCAGAACTGAGGATTAACTCAAGGCTGTCTTCAACCAGTGGAACTCTGCCTCCAATTGGTAATTCCACTCCACCTTCGTAGGAACCAGCTTCTTGATAGTTTCCGTGAAGTGTATTGAGTTGGCTGCAAAGTGAGGTATAAATTTTCTATAATTTCCTGCCAACCCGAGGAACGATCTTACATCGGTTTTAGTGGAGGATGCTTGAATTGCTGCACTGCATCCACCTTACAATTCTCCAGTGCTACCTTCCCCCTCCGACAGCAGGACCCAGGTAGGTGCACATTGCACAAGATCACTTACACTTTGAACACTTTGCTTTTAAGCCAAGCTTGGTGAGCCTGTCCAGTATGCTGGAATTAGTGTGAGATGGTCTTCCCAAGTGTTACTGTATATAATGATATCTGATCTCAAAAGAAGCACTTGCTCACTCTCCCATCTCTGCCATGGCTAATGGCTAATGGACATCACTCTGCATGATAGAGTCCCTATAGGTAAATAATAAGTTATTCAAAGAATCATCCCACATCTTTTGATTGGTCTCTACCCTCCTCACCATGGACTTCAGTGTGCCATACTAACGCTCAAACATTCCATCTGTCTGGGGTTGATAGGGCCATGTCCATATCTGATGCATCCCAAGTTTGGCAAACAACTTTCATGAGTTTAGAGGTGAAAACTGATCCCGATCTGTAAGGATTTCTTTGGTAATGCCCAGTCGGGTGAACATATTGACCATCACTGTAGCAACTGTTTCAGCATACGCTCTGAAGTGGGACAGGTTCCGGGTATTTTGAGGCAAACTCCATGCAGGTCAGGATATATTTATGCCCTCTCTTACTCCTTGGTAAACGACTCATGATGTCAAATCTAACACGAGTGAATGGAGTTCCAATAACTGACAGTGGCATCAATGGCACTTTCCTACCAGTCTTCTTCCCAGTTCCTGACACTGTGGACATGAAATACACCAGGTCATGTAAAATGCCTCTTCAGCTTTGCTGCCACCTTCCGGGCTCCAAGATGTCCAGCCATAGGTAAGAGCATGGGCCATCTTCAGTCCATCTGCACATCTAGATCGCGGCAAGATGATCCATGTCAACATCTCCCCAGGGTAGTCTCCTCGTTATGGCTACACCTTCCTGCTAGTTGAATCCTCTATCACCGGAGTCAGCCCAGCTCAATTCATCCACAAGTATTACCTCAGCTTGTCTTTGTCTGAGGATCCACGCTCATTCAGCTCTGAACCTGCATCTGTCTGTGCACCCTTTAGGTCATCCGTCAATTCTGCCAACTCATTTTCCCCATCTTGATCGAAGAAAGATTCCTCGAACCCAAACACATCTCCAAGTGTGACTGGTAGAGCTCCTGAATCTGCAGATAACTGGACATCTCATTTCTACTGCTCAATCTGTTTTTCTACTTGCCATCTGGTAATGATGTGACCTCTTCCATTCTGCTCTCCTCTGTTGTTACCGGCTTAACCCGACCAAGTAGTTGTGCAGCTGGAGATCCATGTCCAAGATGACCTTATCTGCAAAGGGTCCCCAAGCCAACCCTGTGTTGCAGTTGTGTTGACCCAACTCTAATTCCACATCGGCTAGGGTGGCTGTCACTTTGGTTCCATTTGCCATGGTAAATCTCCTCTTCTCATCCAGTAGTTTTTCAGCAGGTATCAGTGATGGATGAACCAGAGTGAGGTGGGAGCCAGAGACCACCTTCATACCAGCACAGGACACACCATTCAACTCCCAGTCACATAGATATATTCTCCCAGCTCCTCAAAGCACACCAACATGACCTTGTTGGGGCACTTGGACCTCTTATGGCATTTCTGGTTACAACCATAACATCTGAATTGTGTCATACCCCTAATTAAGTTATCTGCAGTAGGATCATTGGAGTATGACTCGGCTGACTTGTTCTGACCCTGCTGCTGCCTGACAGAGCTTCTACTCAGTTATACCTGCTCCACACCACCTCTGCCATAGTCCCATTTCCAGGTTTTTCCCTGTGAACGACTCCACTTACCACTCGGGTAGAACTGCTGTTCCTAGGTGAATAATTCAGCCATTCTCGCAGCCTTCTCTGGAGTTTGTGGCTTCTACCTTCTGGCATGGGATGCAATCCAGGGCAGACATATGCTCAGTAAATGACCCAGAACAAGCCAATTTTGGATCTGCTCCTTTGTCTGGCAATCCTGAAGGTATCGTGCATTCAGCATGCTGTCAGAGTATGATTGCTCCGACTTTTTTGAAGAGTCTAGTATTCCCTACGACTGTCCACAATCATCTGCCCCACTGCTTTCAGTCTTCCAGTTGTGCATGGGAGGAATTTTGGATCGATGTTCTTGATCTTCCATATCCCTCCTCTACCGTTGTTATTGTTCCAGGCATTCCAGGCACTCACACTCTCCCACCACTCGTCTTCCACTTGCTGTCACTCCAATATTTCCAGTAGTTCTCGATCCAACTGATCTTGGAGTCACTATTCCCTTTCCAGCACGACATTGTGAAGCGGCGTGATCTGCTTGAAAATTTCCTGTGACTTGGTCAGTGACCTGGCTCTGGTAGACACACCCATTCTTTTCATAGTAACCCACTCAGTGACTGTTTCACCATCTGAGTAGTCCAGTGTCTAAGTCCAGTTTGTCAGATGTTAGTCTTGACAAGAAGTTCTAGTGATCCCACTACCAACATGTTGGACTTCATAGCATTTTGGAACTCTTTGCTCTCTCAAAAATTCACTTTAACATAAATTGTGTCAGTGAGAGAGGTTTGTGGGGAGGGGATGATTAATCTTTGCGCCTACCCAAGCGGAGTGCCTATTAAGCACTCATATGTAGCTCTATAGTAGAATTACTCCTTCACAATGATGAGAGTCTTTAGGTGGTCTCTAATATTAAGCAATGTCCCAGAACTAATTCTGGTGGTAGACCATGTGGCCTACCCTCTCCAACCACCCATGAATGAAAGAAAATTGTAACTGATATCATATTTGTGTTTCTGAACTGTTCATCAGGAAATATACCCACTGAATAGCTAGCTAGATCAATTCAGTCTGATGCTACAAGTGGGATAGCTATTAAAGGGCTCCATGAATTTTATCTCCACCTCAAATGCTGCATTCAGTGCTCTAGCTTTTTTATTTATATATCCAATACTGTTGCTTATGCTGAGAAGAAATTATTTCTAATCAAGCATACACTTGTATTCCCTTATATTGTGGTTGCTATTATGCAATGTGGTGGAAGAATATAATGGAATGGACAAGAATGCAATGTTTAACTCACCAGCTAACCTGAACTCAAACTGGTTGACATTAACAACTGAAATACTTAGTTTTGTTTAGTGATGGAGTCACCCGAGAAACATAACAAAAACTTTCCAGAACATTGATGCTAATTTCTGGCACCAGAATGTAATATTAATCATTGAACTCTTCCTCTTTGTTCTCTAATGAAACAGTTGTAGTATTCATGCTGTCTAAGAAGGCATACAAGGTGGATGAGAGGGACAATGCAATGATGCCAGTCAAAATTACCAAGCAGCAGAATGTGCGGCTAGCTAATCCAGTCACCTTCAGGATATCTCCACTGACTATTGATGATGCAATGAGTAGGTCTCTCAATGTTCCTGTTGAAAGATGCATCCTAGGGAATATTGATTCTCCAGTCCAAGCAAGTGAGATAACAATATAGTTATTGTGAATTTTGTGTAAATTAATGTCAGGTTATTAGATATTATATGCATGCAAATTGATTAATTTTGTAACTGTAATACTATACCAGTAGCCTTGTCTTTATGAACTCAGACAATTGTACTCTTATATTAAATGGTCATAAATGTTCACCAGTCTGAAAAAATGTTTTGACCGTATTTCCCTTCTGTTGATGTGTAATTTCAGATGAAAAAGATTTCAATACTACTGCATTAATCGTGGAATTTCCATTTGATGAAGATTCCAATATACACGCAGATGTTGAAGCTTTCATTGCTGTTGTTGATGATGAAATAAATGAGAGTGAAGAACAGTTGTTTGTTGTTCTCCTGGAAACAGTTAATGCTACTGAGATTTCCTTAGTGGATACTAAGCAGCGTAACCTCACCCTCTGCAGTATAGTAGATAATGATGGTAGGTGTATGTATATTTATGTGCTCAATGTGGGTCAATAGTTTGGACACCACATTTAGAAGTGTTGTGTAGAAATTTTATGTGACTAACCTTCAGTATAATACGTACCGTACACCTAACTGGTAGGTGATTTAATTCAATAGTCTGTTGAATTATTTTCTAACAAAAAAGTTGCAGTCACTCAATATTAATACGACATGCAGGAATGTTTGGCTTGCAATTGTTAGCGAATTGACAATATACGTGAGAGTAACATGTGGAAATCAAATATTCATCCAACCTGGTCAAGATTTTGTGTATGAATTGAAGCCTCAAAGTTTCCACATGGACTTCAATCTTGCTGAGTGAGGCAAATTCAGTATTTGCCAAACACGAAAGCAGAGTTGAACACTGTCAGATATTTTGTGCTATCGAGTGTGTGCATTGAATCAACGTTTTCTCGGATCTCTTTTGTTCCCTACTTTCTGTAGGTTAGCTGTAAAGGTGATCCTTTATAAGTTCAGACCATACTTATGAAGAGTGCCTTATCTTATTCACCACCATAGTTTGTGCACACATATTTAGTTAAGTTTTGTATGGCACTAATAAAAAATAATAATAACTGTAATAATAGTAATTGTAAAAGGAACCATACCTATATGGAGAAGACAGGGTTCTTGCAACATTGTTGAACCTCCTGTCCACATGGTTGTCACAACCTAGCCAGAGGGTTGCGAATAGGTTTGAATGGTCTCTAATACTTCTTGGAGTCACTAGATAGGTCACTTTGTCACTACTCAATTGCAACAGAGTTCTAATGGCATGTTTGCCAATACATAACACAGGATTAAGTGCAAGAGTTCTTTCTTCTTCTTCTTCTTCTTCTTCTTCTTCTTCTTCTTCTTCTTCTTCTTCTTCTTCTTCTTCTTCTTCTTCTTCTTCTTCTTCTTCTTCTTCTTCTTCTTCTTCTTCTTCTTCTTCTTCTTCTTCTTCTTCTTCTTCTTCTTCTTCTTCTTCTTCTTCTTCTTCTTCTTCTTCTTCTTCTTCTTCTTCTTCTTCTTCTTCTTCGTCGTCGTCGTCGTCGTCGTCGTCGTCGTCGTCGTCGTCGTCTTCTTCTTCTTCTTCTTCTTCTTCTGGATGATGTCATTTTTGTCTCATAAAGAAATCAAATACAAATCCTACCTGATCAATATTGCTTGTGCAAGAGTAGAAACCTCAGGTTCTACACAGGTGCTTTGCCAAAGATTATAAGATAAGTGCCATAAACTCGGGCATGAGCTCATGCATTGAATTGATCGAGTGAATCTTTTGTCATCCTTTTTTCATGTTGTGCTCTCAATAGCAAAACATTTATACCAGATTAGATGTGAATCCTGTGCATTGGGTGAGCATGCAGTACTTTAGAGCCATATATATCTGTGCATGGTGCTGCCTCATCTGTCTCCACTCCAGATTCACAAAAGCTTAATTAGATCTCTAGGCAAGCAGTGTAAGTTTGTGAGTATGCTTACCTAAACAACACTTGTTGCATTAAGAATTGTCAACTAAATGAAACTTCATTGTTGACTGTGCAACAGCAGTCCAAATGAATCTTTTTTTGTCAGCTAGGTGCTAAGATAGGGGAATCTCCAAAGCTGGCTTCTTACTTGTGCACTATATGACTTTTCATGCAGGAGCATTCACAGCTGACCTTGTCTACTTCTTGACTTGTTTTCTGCGTGTAATATTATAGAGCTACATTTCTCAACAATATGTTTCTCTGTTTGCGGGATATGCTGATGCTGTGTGACAACCTGGATTGATAAAGAGTAGTACAAGATGAAGATGCATATATGAATCAGTCTGGCATTGCTAGCCCGTCCCAGTTAATGAACAGACTCTGACAACTAGACCCCTAAAAATGTTCTGTTGCAATGTTATTATCACAGCTACAATTGGATGGAGTTGTCTTCAAGAGAAGAGACTGATGTCCATATGAGAGGCATACAAAATTAACAGAGATGAGAGAAGATGCTTCAGTCATGTTCTGTTTTGATTGTGAAGCTGACCTGTCCTCCATACAAGAGGCAGAAGGAAAATATGTTTGAATGTTTATCTTCTACATGACGTGCAATGGAATAAAGGGAAGAACAGTACTGTGGTAAAAAGAAGTTTAATATATTAGAATTTCCGGACCGTCTTTCCTTCCCACAATGGGATAAAATATTTCCTATGTGAGACCAATTATAAGACTAGAAACCTTTTAATAATCACTAAAACCATATATAACTTTCATATTTATTCAATGGATGGTTGGAAAATTAAGAGAGTGGAAGCCTAGATATTATTTTACTGAGCTGACTTGACATGTATTCTGATCTTCCTGCGAGTTCTTCAATTGTCAGGAAAAAGGTCACTTGTTTACCTATGGGAATATATGATATGGGAACATAAATGCAATGGCTTGGCTTAGTGCACTTCATGTAGTAGAGCTCAAATACTGGTGAAATGAAAGTGGCTGCAGTAGCTGGTAAGAAGCTGCAGCACTGAAATACTTCATGAAATAGATGAGGTTCTACACCCATTCATTGACATACCCATGGAACTTCTTCCCTTGGACACTGCCACATCCCACTGCAATACTTCATGAAATAGATGAGGTTCTACACCTATTCATTGACATACCCATGGAACTTCTTCCCTTGGACACTGCCACATCTTACAAGTAGTTTTTTTCTTTGTTGACATGATAAACTTACAAAACAATTAGTATTAATATGATGGCTATCCACTATTTCGCATGGACACTTACCTAATACCTACAAACAAGTTATTCTATACTTGATATAGCTACTCTGTGTAGTATTTTTCTATAGGCATGGAATTACTAGTAGTTAATTTTTCACTCTGCTGTGCATGTGCTAAGTTATTAATCACAATTTCCAAGAAACTTTGCAACATTTTCCATGACAGCTGAAGTAGATATCAAAGCAGTTAAGCAATTTATTGAGAACAACAAAATGATAAATACTGTCAAGAAAACTAGAAGTGGCTTTAATGTGTGGGCTAGATGACATGAATCTAGATCGACTGACAACCTATGGACAAGCCAAACAACTGCCATCATATATGAAGTATAGTAATTGTTTATGGGTTAAGTATATATAGAATAAACAATTATCACATTCATCGTGGAACATGACAAGTTATTTCACTCACAAACTGTACTTTTTACTCGCTTTTGGGTTGGGTATTCCTGGATCTTTTCATCTCTTCCAGGTATTCCTGGAACAAGAATTTTGAAATAGTTGATCTTTCATAATAGAACTACATATATTATGGTAACTGCTAAAAAAAGTGAAGCATTGTTACACTCTATAATTATGTATGTCTTATTTTAAGAAGTATATTTCTTTTGTTACAGATATTGTCATTGGATTTAAACAAAAACGTTATACTTTTGATGAACCAGATGTGATAACATTTATACAATTGGATTTGGTGAAGGAAGACAATCGTAAATCTGAGCAAACATTTCGAGTTGCAATTAGTATTTTGGCCATCTCATCAAGGTCTTATAATGATGCCACACTTCAAGCTGATTTTAAGGCATCAAATTTGTCAATTCTATTTCCTCCAACATCAATGGATATCCATTATATGTTTTCCATACAACCAGATCAAATTACTGAAGGAAATGAAGAGTTTACTGCAATATCCTCACCAAGTGAAGGCTTCGTTACTTATAGGACACCAAATCAGACATCTAGAGTTTACCGATCCGCATCAATTGTCATATTGGACAATGACTGTAAGAAATTGTGCTGATATGTTTTATTGTCGATGACACCGGCTTTAGCAAATACTACACTATAATAGAATACACTATAATAGAATAGCTGCCATCATAGCAGTATCTCACTTATTCATTCCATAGATGGTGATCTTGAAATTGGATTTGAGAGCACACTGTATTCTGTTAATGAGTCTGCAATATATGCCCGAGCATGTGTCAGAGTAATCAACTGTTCAGTCCCTGATAATGAACAAACATCACTAATTTTGGAATTCATAACAACGCCAGGAACTGCAGGTAATTATATCAAATCAATAGATCGGTACCACATTTCTGTATATACCAATGACGTCTAAAATATTATTGTGACTTTTAAGGATAATAGTAAATCAACACACACATGTTTTTCATGTTCTCAACAAGAGTATGTATCAGCATAGAGAATGCAAACTTTACTAAAGAGCTACACTAGAACTCACATAGTGAAATCTAACTCGAGCTGTTTACTAGGGAGGGTAAACCTATTCTATAGCAAAAAAGAAGTGGCTTTACCATGGCAAGCAACATCATTTGTTTGGACAAAGAAGTTCAAATCCAAAAAAGCTAGAAACCATAGAGTTGCGCCAGAAATATTTGATGGGATAAATCGATAGCTTGCTTTACTAGGTTTAGAACTACTGTCATTAGCTCTCAGTTGATATTATAATAACCTTCTTATAATGAACTTGAAATTTTATTCTCTCGACATTTCGACTAGATGCTCTAGCTTTCATCAGGAATAATGAGATAAAATATAACAAAATATAATATAATAAATAAACAATAAAATTGAAATTATAATAATTAAATAAATTATCAAGATGTAAATTAAATAAATTATCAAGGATATAAAAATTAATAATTATGGCAGTCTGAGAGTGGCACCCTAGCATCCAGATAAGTCAATTAATCTCGATTGAACTTCTCACACTTAGGTACTAGGCTGATGTGCAATGCCTCTTTCACTAGGAGTTCCTTCCATCTTCTGGCTTTGTCCAAGATGGTGGCTTCTTCCCACAAAATAGAATGTCCATTATCCCATGCATGTTCAACAATTAAAGTCTTCTCTTTAGCACACTTTCTACAGACATCTTGATGTTCTTTCACTCTTGTCTTCAGTCTTGTGATGGTCTCCCCTATGTAATATTGCCCACAGCTGCAAGGGATGTGGTACACAATGCTTGAGTGCATGTTAACTGGTAAAACATCCTTCACTCTGCTCAGTTGTGTCCTCAGAGTTCTTCCCGATCTGAAAATGACCTTATGTTGAACTCCATCAGACCCTCCTAATGTCTTCACTCATCCCTGTTGCATATGTGGATGATACCTTCTGTATTGTGAAGAATGGAAGAGAGCAGTAGTTGTTAGACCATCTGAACAACATCAGGCTATCCATAAACTTTACCATGGAGCTTCAAGTGGATGGGTGGTTGCCCTTTCTGAATTTCCACCTACACAGGAAGGAAGATGGAGAACTAACTCCAATCATCTATAGAAAACCCATGCACACGAGCTGGTACCTTGATTATAGATCACATCATCCTAACTATGTCTGAAGTTGAGTGGTGAAGAGCTTGTATGATAGCGCCAGGAGGGCAGTGACTGAGATAGAGGACCTTTGGAAGGAAAAACATCATTTCAATAAGGTCTTTATAGAGCTAAAATGCACTATAAATTGTGTAGCACATCCCATATTGCTGTGGGAAATACTCTATAGGTGAGACCAGAAGACTGGAGACCAGAGTGAAAGAACATCATGATGCAGTTAGAAAGTGTACTAAAGAGAAGTCTGCAATTGCAAACATACATGTGATAATGCACATCCTTTTTGAGCCACCATCTTGGACCAGGCCAGAAGACATAAGGAACTGATAGTGAAGGATGAATTGCACATCCAAAGTGTGAGCAGTTCAATCGAGATGGTGGAATGGATTTGCCTGGCTGCTATGGAGCCACTCTCAAGAGCCTGAACTTGAAGCGAGGACCACCCTAATTATTCTTATTTTATCTTACATTTAATATCTATTTATTTATTATTAATTATTAATTATTAATTTTAATTTTAATTGTATTTTTTATTTATTTGTTTGTTTGTTTGTTTGTTTATTATTATTATCATCATTTATTACTAGTAATATTAGTATTCTTTCTCCTCCTCCTCCTCCTCCTCCTGTTCACATCTGGTTCGCATGTGTGCAAGTTTATGTGCTGGTGCATGTGCCAGTACATGTACTGGACTCTTGTGTACTAATGTGTGGTTTTATAGCACATGGTTAAAGCTAGCACCAGTATATAGCAGGCTCACGTGACTCATGAAAGCTAGAGCATCTACTTGAAATGTTGAGAGAATAAAATTTCAAGTTGATTATTGAGTTCGATTTAGAAGATCGAGGTCCTAGGTAGCACAAAGAAAAAATGACTGCTATGGTGTTTGGGCTAAATGCTAATAATGCTTCATCTACTTTTATTGTCTCTAAGTAAGGTAACATATCATCAGAGCATGCCTGGTGAAGCCCTAGCATTAAAGAAGATGGCCATAAAACTTGCTATTATTTGGTTGGATGCTTGAAAAAGAAATTATGTATACATGTGCATTCTAATTCTTGTCCCTAAAGAGTTAATTGATGAATGTTTAGTAATTGATATTTTTGTATTTGCCTTCAGATACGGACCATTCAGATTCGGACTATTTAAGTTACTTCTTCCGTATCTTCATTGAAATTATTGGATGTGATATTTCTTATCCTGAAGAAAGTTGTATTTTTATAACCATAATTGATGATAATGCTCTTGAAAATGTTGAGTCATTTACTGCCAACTTAATCTTCGTATACATATATTCAAGATCTGCATTTGTTACTATTTCACCAAATGTCACCACGATCAACATTCTGGATAATGATGGTATGTAATTAGTGCTCTTATGATATAAAGACAGTCTTGATAACACCTCTTAATTTGTGTTATCAAATATAAAGTAAATGTTTGCCAAGTACTAAAGTTAGCTTCATCACAGCAATCTGGTTTAAGGGCCTGTACACACTGCAATTAAGTGAATATGTTCCCAATATGATCCAAACACACTGCATGTACATATTTCAAATTTATTAATTGTTTTTCAAACGTGTCCAGTCTTGAGCCACTACAACAGGTCAGGACAGGTTCAAGGACAGTTTCAACTTTCATGAGTTGGCATGATATGGAAAGATGCCATTGCAGTGGTAATTAACTAGCTACATAGCATATATATAAACAAGTGTTCAGCCTTCTTTAACTACTAGAACTGCTAGTCTAGTGAGCTAGCTTCTTTCCTAAATAATGCTGGCTCCTGAGGCTATAACTATAATATGAATATTTAGTGGTGTGGAAAAGTATTTGTAGCATATGTAATTGTGGAGACATCTCAAAGGCAACCAAAACATAAAAAATATAAACAAGCAAAATTAATGATCGAACACTTTCACAGATTAGAGTAGCACTCGCCATATTATTGTGTATGTGGGCATTATGGCGGGGTCTCTCATTAGCAGTGGGACTATCAAAGCAGCATTCTGTGCCTGTATAGTTTATTAGGAAAACCTATTATGCTCTTCTAGCACCAAGTCCTCATATCTCAGTAAAATCAGTCCTACACTGTCAAAAAATATCTATTTCAACAAGAAAAGCAACACCAGAAGTAAAAACCATAGTTTGTCACATAGCGTTTGTGTATTGTAACTCTTTATGCATGGATTGTAAATGACTGTGAATCAACAGTAGAGCCACTTCTCATTTTGGCAGTGTGGACAAAATTTATCCAGTTCAATGGAACCAGTTAGGATATTGATGCAGTGTATCCAGGTATTTATTATCAAAGCAGTGCCCTTCTTGTATACTCTTTTTTATACCATTAATATAAAAGTTTGTAGCATGCACTTGATATACAGTGTATTGGTTGGATCTTGATTCCAAAATGGTAGTTCCAAAAATGACAAAGCCCCAGAAAAAAATATATCTCAGCTAAACCAATTTATCAACTTGTAAACAGCCTAAATGTTAGTTTCGGCAGTTATTAGCTCCATAAAAATTACTTTCAGTGTGCTTTGGCATTCAAAAGTTGTAAAACTGACAGACTTGAAAGCAAATAAACCTATAAAAAAAAATTTCTAGATGCTCTATTGCTTTTCTCCCATACATACAATAAATAATTTATAATTTTCCACTTAGTATTCATCAATACTATGTTTACTCAAGTCAATAAGCACAAAGTAGGCGCTTTGTATTACCATAATGGACACTTGATTAACATAGAAGATAATCAGGTCAATCACACCACTATACATAATAAATCACCTAAGTATCACATAATTGCTATCTTCTCATTCAGAATGTTATAGAAGATTCATTCCTATATAAACTGTATGTGGATTGAATATAGAATAGATTGTTTTGAGCTGACTTCACATTGGTAGCAGGGGATGGTTGCTGAGCTAACTACACTACAGATAGCATACTGTCGCATCAGTGTACCTTTTCCCTTCATGATGGGTGTCCTCAATGATGGTTCAAATGCTTTGCGATTTTTAGCAGAGCTAATGAATGGAATGAAGCCAGACAAATGTCCTGAGGTTACATACTCTACCAGAAGGAGAAGCTCTAGAAATCTGGTGGAGCTTGAATATGAACAAAAGGCCTATGGGACAGCAAAAGATTAAATATATAAATAAACGCATTCCTATTATGCTATTCTCAACAAATGCCGAATTTCACAATAGGAAGTTACTGACAGGAGAAGTATTTCCAGTAATAGTGCATGATTTGAAAATGTGGGCTATGCCTGGTTTCACACAGCTGTTAATGCACGCTGGAATTCTTGTGAAAGGCCATGTCATTAGTCCTTCGTGTCACATCGCTTCGAACTATTGAAATTGAACTTTCACCACCAATTATGAGATTTCAACCATTAATTAATTGAATCTTCACTCTCTAAATGTGTTATCACATATAGCTAAGTCACTCTTTCTATCACCTTTCCACATTCACCTTTTCTTTGGAGAAACCTTTTTTTTGCATAAACACAAATGAACACGAACATCTCGACTGATGCGTCACAACCGGAACTAGAATAGATATCAAGTCTATTCAGCAATATGATGTGAAGTGAAGCAATGTGATGCGATGCAACCTCATGTTCACAATATGACAAAATCGATGCATTACATTGCTTCGCTTCATGTCGCTGGTGCAAGCAGCATATTACAAACTGGTCTTAGTCATCAACCGCATGCAACAGGTAACAATACTGATTTAGACGAGGCTGTTAGACAAGCACATTTATTGCTAGTTCTCAATGGGCAGGAGTCATGTTCTGCTCTGTCTTCACAAAATGAAGTGTAATAATGTAAAGAAAAAGTAAGCCAGCAAGTTGCAATCCTCTGACTCGGCAGCCTGGAACAATACCATGTGCTTAAAGGGGAATGCAGTTGGACATGAGTTACAAAATTGTCCCAACCATCAACAAAATTAATGGTTAAGACATATCGTGCATATAATTTTGGTTGTATGGACAGAGGCTTGGGTGAGATGGGTCTCTCAATAGAGTGACTACATCCATAAAACACCACTGAACTCTTTGATGGTCAATAACACATTAATTTTGTGAAACTGTACATAAAATTTGTTATTGAATGGTCACATATTCATGTCTTGCGTCATTTTCTTTCAGAAAAAATAAGCTAACAAGTAGGTTTGTGCTGCTTAAAACTGCATGATTTAAAACTGCTGACAGAGAGACTTGTCCAATGTGTGCAGCCTGGCTTGGAAGGTTTTCTGGAAATATTGCTACAAAACAACAGAAATTAGGATGAAGATAAGGCCAAGTCAACCGTTATTAGGAGAACTTTACTAGAGCTAGTTTTCCTGGACTTTTTTCCAGAAGTAACCTTTAGGAGAGCTTCACTAAAGCTTTCATATCCCCTGAGCTGCAAGCTTCTATTGCTCTATGCAAGCTAGATGAACTAGCATGTATTTTCCCTTAACTCTACACATACAAAGATTATTCAACTACTCCTTTACCCTCCCTTCTCCCTTGCTGTTTCCCTAGTGTCTTTTCCCACAGATTTATTCTGGAATTCACTATTATATAATACATTATAGAATGTGTTATATTATTGGCCATATTATAATGATATCAACTGAGGTTTGAACACCAGCATGGCTTCAAAACCACACTTGATTTGCTCCAAGTGTAGAAGATGAAGGATCCCCTGCTTATTAGATTACATGAATACCATAGACAATATTTTTTCAAGATGTGGCTGGCTAAACCAATCCTCTCTTCCACACATGACCCTCAACACATTATGAAATAATAAGTTAAGTTGACAATCTACAACCATTTCCAGAGTTGGTGAGTTGCATTTGATAAACCTAAATGAAAATTATTATAACTACATCCTACTGATGGAGAATCAACTAGGTGGCAGGATAGATCGGAATAGTTCACTAACTTGAAATTGAATTTAAAACAGCGATTTGCACACGCGTGACCTTAATCGAGAGAAGATTCAGGGCACTCTTTAAGATAGAGAAGGAGGAAGCAATATTACCTCTAGTGAGCATTCCTAATCATCTCTTAATAAGCCACTGCTTCTATAGCCAAAAAGTTGTAGTGACAGTTTTAAAGGAGACTGAGAGCAGATCCAATGGGAAGCAATCTGCGAAGAGGGGCAAGCATATCTCTCTGTTAAGGTCAGTTTGCCAGTAGTTGCATGCATATATGTGTGTGCAATGTGTCTTGATATGAATTGATTAAAAGTTAATTCTCCCTAAATGGCCAAATCCACAAATTAAACTGCCTACATTAAAAAGCTCAATACCAGTCATTAATTGAAAAACCCAAAGTGGTTCATTTAAAGTTGTACAAGCTTTATAAATAAGGCTAATTACCATTGGTCACAGTGATAAATGAGTTGTACTTCAGACTCCTTCTTGGCCAAGTCACCTCCAACTTAATTATATTTTCAAGAATGAACCATTTCAAAATTTTGTCATTAAAAATGCAAATATGCAGTTTGGTATTAGAAACAGCTCGATTGAGATAAGCCACAAAATCCACTCGTGGTATGTCGTGCTATACTTATAATTAAACTTACAGCATAGATATCCATCCTGGAGCACTTGCTTTCTCAAGAGTGAAGCAATTTCTGGTAAACATAAGTGCTTACCTTCAAAGATTATCTTCCTGATATTACAATCCAGAAATGGCAATTTAAGCCTGACTGATGGCAGTTGTGATTGTCAGACATATATTTTAACCTTTTTCATTTGTCTCACTCCCTTCACCCCACTTTGAACCAGAAAAGAAGAATGCTACAATGGAAAGTTACTGCTTTTTTTTAATATCCCTTTTTTTGAAAAAATGTCCAAGCTTGGGTCAGTAATTGCTTGTAGCTGGAAAATAGTTATTACTTCTACATATTGACCTACACCTCCCACATATATTTATTGGTGCATATCCACAAGCAAAGTTCCTAGATGAAACTCTGTTAATTAGTATGTAGGATGTAGGCTATAATGATATGCACGCTTTGTGCCACAATGATGAGCAGCTTTAATATAATGTACTGTATATTTTACCATTTAAATTATATTTCACAAACAACAGAAAAAAGAAAAAAAAGTGCAATGAATGTTGAAGTCTAACCTTGTTATTTATACATACCAGAGGAGGAAAAGGAATTTGTAGCTTCTCTTGTGTAATGAATTATTATTTGGTAATGGTTGAACCTCACACTGAAGACATTTATTCTATTTGCAATATTATATACTTTGGTCAACTAGCACTGTGATAACCAACAGCAAGAAGTATAAACCGATGAAAATTTTATCCTTTTTGGTCGTTGTAGTTGCTGTTATCGGTTTCATCAATGCACCTTATACTGTGAACGAGTTTGATCACATGGCAACCATGACAGTTGGAGTTCTACCTGGCAGCAGAATAGAGATTGATGTACCTATTTCAATATCTCTTTCTGATGGATCTGCTATTGGTGAGCCAATTAATTATTATGGCATGCAATAGACAATACAGATTAATGAGGCTATGGCATTATATTTTACTACACAAAGGAAAAGGATTGTGATAACTTTCGTAGAATAATAATTCCACAAACATTTAGTGTATATTTTTGGTTTGCCTGTTGCTTTTGGAGATTTGCCACCATGAAGTGTGAAGTTGGACTGGAATGTAATAAAATTGATATGGAGAGATTATAGTTAGACATTGCAGAGCCAGCAACATCTGAGTTGCAAGGTGCAACTGTTTTTTTATGATCGTATCTTGTTGCTGTTGTTAACTGTACCTCTATAGACCATGTTGTGCAATACATAAATGTGCATACCATGATGTTCTTGACTTGTTGACTATAGCTACCTATGTAAGGTCGGCTGCAACCTCTTTCAGAACTTGATAGCAGTTATACAAGAGTGTTCTATAAATCGAAGAAGATATTTGGTAGCAGTTATATCTTCCTTCAAATCTGTGACTGTCAGTAATGCATTCATGCAAGCAAGCCAATCCCCGTTATTTGGTATATATTTATATTACATTTATGCATTGTAGCTTCTGATTATAAATGGAATAGAACCATTTGCAGTAGTTACTCTCTGACTCAGAGTTTTTGGTGGAATAGTTTGACAGGGTACGAATTAATATATGACCCAGAATTTTTGCTGCAGTTCTTTGAAAGGCTACCCAGTGACATCTGACCCAGTGTTTTTTCTGGAATACTTTGACAGGCTACTAAATGATGACTCAGACATCGACTTCTAGAGCTATGTGTATATATGAGGGAATTTTTGCGGAGGAACATATGAGCAGCCACTGCTTCACTTGATATTTGTGTCTTCCAGTAACTCATTGACAGTGGAGCTTCTTGAACATTCCAACAAACTACCTCTCCCCAACAAAGTTTTCAGCTTACCTACCATCAAACAACTTTTTCATCCCCTTCTTCCAGAGAACATTTAAGAGTATGTATTTGAGGACGAGTTGCTTGCTTGCTTTCTTGCTAGATTGCTTGCTTGCACACTTGCTTGCTTGCTTGCTTGCTTACTTGCTTGCACGCTTCCTTGCTTGCTTGCGCGCTTTCTTGCGCTTGCTTGCTTGCGCGCTTTCTTGCTTGCTTGCGCGCTTGCCTGCTTGAGCGCTTGCTTGCTTGCTTGCTTGCTTGCACACTTTCTTGCTTGTGTGCTTGCTTGGTATTTATTTATTATTTGTTATTTTGTTTGTTTTTTTGTTTTTAATTTGTTTGTTTAATGAAATATTTTTTGTTGTTGTTATTATTATTGTTGTTTTATATTTTTTTACATCCGGTTCAGGTAGGTATTAGATGCATGTGCCAGTTCACGTACTGTACAGATGTGCCAGCAGAAAATGGTGATAGCTAGCTACCAGTATATAGCAGGCTCACGTGAGTCTCTTAGCATGTCATTATTCCCAATGAAGGCTAGTGATCAAATTCAAAACGTCGAGAGAACACAATTTGAAGTTGATTATTGAGGAGGTTATTGTAAGGTTGAATGGCATAGTATTGACCATTGGAAATTGAAGTATCTATATTTAAACATATCTTCCTCAGAATAAATAATGGTATTCTAAGGCTCCGACTTAAATATGAACCATGTGCAGCCACTGCTTACTAAACTGCACATAGCAATATGGTTCCTTTAACAAGTTTGAAATCTGTGATGTCACACCAAAATCTCTTTTCAGTGCACCAAAATTGCAGAGTTTTTATCAATAACCAATCAAGTTCTTCTCATGATATTGCATTTTCTAAAAGACTAGACTGCTGCTTTGACTTGGACGGGGATTATAAATCATGTATTGAGAGAAGAAAGAAACTATTTGATAACATTTAGAAGTTATTATTTTCTATGGCTTATTATATATAAATAGGATAAAAAAGCGGCTGGACCCTATCCCCCCTCCCCTCATTGGCCAAGCAGTTTAGTGGTTTTCTTATTTTGTTGCTCTCGTGGTAGGAGTAAAAGGCCTGCATTGAGACATAGAGCTCACAGCATATTATCCTGAAGACAAAGGCACTCAGACACACTTGCTTCATTTGTGTGGGACAGCCAAAACATTTCATATGTGGCCTCAGCTATGAACATGTTTGGAGTGACTGGTCCTTCTTCTCTATGGAAAAAATATATATTCAGAATACCTTGTAATTGAAGTTAGAGTTTATTTATTTCTGCAAAAAAGGGTATTCTAAATATCATATGCCACTCATAAAAGGCTATCTTCTTCAGTGTAATTTAATAGGATCACAATCACATTATTAGCAGCTATCATGAATAACTGCATCTTTTTTATAGAATCATTGAATAGTGCATATAGTGAAAAATAATCGTATCATAATCTTTACAGGCTTTTTGTTTCAATGTAGTATGTCATATTAATATATATATAAATACATATAGTATAATTGTACTAACTTACTTGTCCTAATCATTTTCATTTCAGCTTCCTCCGACTACAAGAATGATCTCAGCAATGGTGGAATGATAACCCTGAATGCTAACAACCCTGAAGTGAATGTCTCCTTTTCACTTATCAATGATTCCTTTATTGAAACTCTTGAAAATTTGTCTGCTAGCCTAAATTTTTCAGGTGCTGCTCACCCACGTGTAACCTTGGATCCTGCTTCAGCAGAAGTCATCATATTGGGTGATGATGGTAAAAACCTAACTATAATAACTTAAGAAATACTAACTCACAGTGTATTGCCAGAGATAAATCACACACCTACATCCATATTTCACTTTATGATCAAAAGCTCAAGCCCAAGTACAAAAGGAGGTGTGCTGGGTGGTGGGGGATTGGGGTGTAGTAGGAGTTGGGGGGTGAGGGCATGAAGAAATTGCTTAAATGTAACTACTAGGAAATCTATATTTTTATGTTCTCTTTGGTAGATCCTGTTATTGGTTTCGTGAATGCACCTTATACTGTGAATGAGTATGATCGCAAAGTAACCTTGATGGTTGCAATGCTCACCGACAACACATCAATTCAAGTACTTTTTTCGATTTCTCTGACAAGTGGGACTGCTAATGGTAAGTGTATTATGATTACGGGATTCCCAATCATATTTTACCTACAATACTTTCAGATTAAATTACTGCAGTAAGATGTCAGTAGACCTTTTTTTTCTTTCGTTTTCTGTTTATTTTTTGTTGATATACTCACAGCCAGCAATCAATCTTGAGTCTTTTATCAACTAGGGCCAATGTCGACTCTTCCATAAACAAAAAGTCAAGGGAGATTTCAGATCAGTGGGGATTTGTAAATCCATCTAAACAGTATTGGATATCGTACAAATTTGATTTCGATTTTACGAGTTGGTCTGATGAGACTAGAATACAGTTTCCTATAATACATTTTATGATAACCTATTGTGAGTGCACGCACTAGTATAAATAGTCCACAATAAATAGGACTTCTCAGTGCAATAGACTGCATAAGAAATATTTTGTACCAAACATATAGATTTACAATTATACTTGTGATGTGTTTGGTGCAATATATTTCATACTAATTGACATGTTTAATCAGTTTCATATCACTTTCATTTCAGTTTCCTCTGATTATCTGAATGACCTCACTCAAGATGGAGATACACGAGACGGATACACAAACATGCATGATGGCTTTCTTATAGGGAATGTAAGCTTCTCTGTTGTGGATGATTCAGTTAATGAATCTTGTGAGCATTTGTCTGCAAGTCTAGAAATATTAAAACCTACTGATTCAAACGTGACCTTGGCTCCTGCTTCAGCAGATATCATTATCTTGGGTGATGAAGGTAAAATCCATAATTATAGCATTAATATTTTAACAAGCGAAGTGTTCCTAACTCTAGCTCATAGTATTGCCATACCAACCATCCTCCCTCAATTATATTTTCATCAACTCTTATTTTTAGTTTCTTTGGTTGTGTGTTTAAGTGTCTTCATTGGGAGAGGAGAGGAAGAGGGTGTGAAATTCCCACAAACTAGTTTCAGTTGTAAGCTATGTCATAAAAATAACTAAATCTCTCTCCTTCTAGTTCCTACTGTTGGTTTCAAGAAGAGGAAATATTACGTGGAAGAGTGTAATTGCAAAGTAACCATGGAAGTTGGATTTGTAACTGATGGAGAAATGTTTCAAGTTCATCTTCTTATCTTTTTGTTAGCTGAAACTGCTAAAGGTGAGTTAATTGTGATGTGTTCCCTAATCTCGTTATCCTGTCTCCATAGTTCATATAATTTTTAATTTGTAGTAACTATGGACAGTGAGAAATAGCAGAATTTAGATTTTCTATCATGTTCTATGAAATAATAATCACATGGCCTGTTCATAAACTTTCTTGGTACTTCCTTTCAGCTACCTTTGACTATGTGGATGACTTCAGTGGTGGTGCATTAATAATCCTGAATGCTAGCAATCCTGCAGTGAATGTCTCCTTCTCACTGGTGGAAGATTCTGTCATCGAGCTTCTTGAGACTTTGTCTGCAAGTCTAAATTGGTCAGATCATGATCACCCACCTGTGATATTAGAACCTGCTTCAGCACTAATCTATATTGAGGATGATGATGGTAAACCCATACATACATTCATTATATGCAGCACACTTTCACTGCAGTTTGAGAAAAGTTGTAGGAATTATATCGAGTAAAAAAATTCTATTTCTTCCCACGTAACATTTTCTCTGTGTTTCTGGATATATATTTAAACTATAAAGTGCATGTCTGTAATTAACATATGATTTTTAATGATTTTTTGAAGTGAAGTGCTTCCAACTCACAGTATTAACATGTCAAGGACTTTTTTCTGTCATAGTAAAAGTGCATATTGTGTGTGTTGTGTATGCATTGTGATTGGGCATGTGTGCGCATGGGGATATGTACATGTGTGTGTCAGCTCATGTACATATGCGTAGGGAAAGCGGAGGTTCCTCTCTGATTGTTATAAGTGTCACATATATCATGCTTGAATTAATCAAATTAGCAGCTGATCACTTGGGTGTAGTGAATTTATTTGGTAAGATCTATTTTATTTCATCCTCATTGTTTGGATTTCTTACTTTCTAAATGGATCTTTTGTCACCACTAATGCTTTCAAGCAGTCAAGTTTCTGCTGTTCATAACCATAACCACCCCACTGGAGGAGCACTGCACTATATATTCAGAATGTAGACTTTACCTGATTTAGGCGTCTGACTTTGGATACATGTAACTTTAACCAATCCTAATATTTTAGCAACAAAATATAGCACACAGATTTAGAACTATTTTTTAAATTATATTAATGCATGTGTATGTTTCCAAGTTCCATACAGGGATACAACTTCTTCCCCTCTATTTTTGATTTTGACCCTGACCTTACACATAGATATTAATAATATGGGATAAAATAGTAATCAATTTTGTCAAATCTTGGATGCGTATATTTCCAATAAACTTTAGCTGTGGAGTTCAGTGTTAAATAAACAATAAACTAAACACTGATTCATATTAGAGTCATGTGATAGTGCAATGTCGGGAACACTTACAACATCAACATCTTGCTTCTGTATGTGTTTTTGTACATAGTAGATGATTAGTGAGTAAAAATGAGTAAGCAATAGCATACTTACAATTAAGACCAAATAATGGAGCAATGTGGTGAATTAATTATTGACTTGCGTTTGGTATCCACACAGATATTACATTTGGGTTTGAAGAGACACAGTATTTGGTGAATGAATCTGCAGGCATCTTGGAAGTGTGTACTGGTTTAGCTAGTTTTGATGATCATATACACATCACTGTTTCAATCGATATAGAGCTCACTCTTCAAGCAAGGACAGGAAGTGCAGGTAATAATTGGCTACAGTAGTGATAAAGACATTGTGAGAAGCTATATATTTTTATAGCATATTAACTATTTTTCAGACTCACTATTGTTTATGCCCTAGATGACAAAGTGTAAGGCATTATTAGTCAATTTTTGGTACACATTAAAGCTGACATTTTATTTGATGAGGTTACAAAACAATGACAATACACACATGTAAAGGCCAGTTCACAATATGGTACTTACGGAGCGTATTGTATCATCCCAGCACATCATCATATTGTAAGCAGTAATGATGCAATAAGACAACAATGCAATGTGTTATGGTAGAATCAGACCTACTTCTATTCCAGTAGCAAGCTCTCAGCATCTGATCAATGCTAGAATCTGGCATGTGGTCAACTGCATTCTTAGCTGTTTAGCTTCAAGTAATATTGTGGTGAATGAGAAAAACCTCATTCGAACTGTGAAACATCCATCCATCCACCCAACAACCCACCCACTCACTCGTCCATCTCTCCATCCATCCATCGATCCACCCATCCATTCCCCCATCTCCCAAACCACCCACTAGCCTTACCTAATAAAAAGTCGATTCAAAATCACAAGCAGACATTACACGCTGATCAGGCCTGGGACCTTGAGATACATCAACCGATTGAACCACACAGAGTTTGCGTTGGAAAGTGTCAAGGACGACTTATTCAATTTCTCCAAAGTAACCAGTCTCGGGGAAGCCAGTGCCAATCAATGTTTGCCAATCAAAGACAGCTTTACAGTCACCAATAGTAAACACGACCAACATTCATGGATTTTCTTCACGCTGGGCTACAAATTTGTGGGCCTCTGGCAATGTATTGATTCAAGAGCTTCCTGAAGAATGTTTCTAAGAATCAACTTCCCATTCTCAACTTAGTGCAGATAGTTGGTAAAGGAATCACCTAGTATGTATGGTGTCTAGAGCTCCTCCTCCAGATTATAATATCATTTCCTCATGAATCTGAATCATGTGATTCTGTGACCTTTCTCAAACCCTTCTTGTTGATCTGCTATACCTTGGGCTTTCTCGTGCAGTGGATTTGGTTATAGAGTTTCTTTCAGCAGGAGATCCTTTAGATAGATCACTCTCTGCAGCATGTTTAATTCACAAACTTCTCATATTTTAATTTTAGTAAGCTCATCATATACACTTCTTCTCAAATCTGATAGAGCTCACATTCTCTGTGACCTTTTTATAAGAATTCACCAGAACTGTTTTAAGAACAAAATTAACATAGTTTTGAAACTTGGGAGTGTGTGGAAGCAATTCTTTGCGACCAAACTTTCTTCCCATTTTTAGATAGCCAAAATTTAGAGCTAATGCTTACAATACTGTGAGTCACAATAATTCTAGGCTACAGAGCTAAGGACCGTCTATGAATATAAAATTAACCTAAAGGCTACAACTCTTTCAGAGACACATTTTTGTTACATGTCTATCTCCAAATCGGTGAATAAATTTACTACAACCATTTTCTCTCCTCAAGATAGATCAACGTGTTGCTTCATTAGCCATTAACACTTTTTCATAACCAAGTAGACTAACACAACTAGATATCTTTTTAAATGTAAAATCTCCCTTAACTGATGATGTTGAGGTCGGCAGAGACGAGGCCATCACATAGAGCAAAATATTTGAGGATCACTTCTATTCACTTCTACATACATGTGCAGAAATTTAGAGATGTACAATGTATATAGTCAAATAGTTAAATGGCTTCAATGCTAGATCTTCTCCCACCCTGGGAAGGACACAGATTTCTGTGATGCAATTTCAGTGAAAACAAAACACTGATGGTTTGAAGTCTGTTTGTCCATTTCAACATAGGCAATTCATAGGTTGTGTATTTATGTTTAACTTTAGGAAAGCATGGAAATCCATTAGAAATCAAGGTACTTCTACATAGACAGCCTATACACTGTGCATATGTCAAAATTTGTTACCATTTGCTCCCTACATTAGATCAGAATAGGTGAATTCACTCAGTAGGTCATCATATCTGTGGCATTCCTAAGAGAGAAAAGGGAAAGCAATTCTAAATTTCATTTGGGAGTATATCCTCAGACCAACCGATTACTCTCGCTTTTGAAGTTATTTTAGAAGTGTTCTTTTTGAGAATATTGCTTTAAATATCCTTCATAGAACACATGAACGCTTATTCCTGGACTGGTCCTCCCTAGTTCACTTATGCAGTATGCAGTGCTAAGTCATGAGGATGATATTATGCATGATATAATAATTTATGTAATGGCTATGAACAATATCACCTTAAAAGGTTGTATCATATTATTGCAGATAATAAAGACTTCAATGTACCACCTTTGACAAAATTCAATTTGATAATATTCAGTTTGGATCATGATGACCTAAATAACACAAGAATGTGTTTCAATGTTAGCATAACTGATGATGATATTCGTGAAGATATTGAATCATTCACTCTTGAAATCTCTGATTCATCACATCTTCAAATAATATCCTGGCCTAATGTAACAGTGATCTCCATTTTGGATGATGACGGTAAATTCAGTATGCATAGTATTAGCCAAACTTAAAGCAAGTCTGCTTGATGAACTTTAATCTTTTGTCTTATGTAGATGCAACCATTGGTTTCTTCAATGCATCATATTCCTTTGCTGAGAGTGATTCAAAAGGTTCCTTGCAATTTGGAGTGATGTCTGAAGTCTTGCAGATAAATGTTTCTGTTCAGTTTAACATATCACAAGGATCAACATTGTGTAAGAAACCAATTATTATTATTTGTTTAGGGGTAGGATTCGGAAGGTATAGTCAGTGTTTCCCAATAAATCAATATCTGCAAATACTATTAATTTTTTTAAACTTTTTTATAAGCAAAGTTTATCCTTTGTAATGAAATTTCCGATCCACTGCTTTTTATATTTGGTAACCACTGACAGGAATGTTGATTTAAACATGGTTCTTTTGATAATTGAATGATATTTGAATTGCACATATTTTACAGATAAACACAAGGTTACAATTCTGCCAATGTTGACATGCCCCCAGAGCATTTAAATTTATTGTTCTTTTGTTTTTGCTACTCTGAACCATTAACTGAAATATTGCCCATGAGTTATTTATAAAGTGGGGATACATGCTACAGCTATAATATCAAGAATGTACTGACTCTCCTTTTAATTGAGTGAGGTGATGTTCAATTGTGATTTAAAAAATGTGCTTGGCCCTATGAACAACCGGAATGTGAATATTTTTATATTCTTGTAAGATCACCCCTTAAAAAGATCCATGATAAGAGCACCATTTGTCCATTATTCATCTCTCTGTAGATGAATGCCATCTTCATAAATCTATGACCAATATTAATTTTTTCAGTTATAATCGAAAATGATGGCAAAGGAGTCTATGTCATAAATGCTGACCAACCATCGATCAATATCTCCTTCACTCTGGACAATGACGAGATTTACGAACTAACCGAGTTGTTGTTGGTAACTTTAAGTTTTATTGGTGACCCTCCTGTTCGTGTGACTATTGCTCCAAACAGTTCTGAGATCCATATCTTGGACGATGAAGGTAACCAATGTCATTTTCTGCAACACCAGTTGTGCAAAAATTCAATCAATGCTTGTGTTATATATTAATATCACTCACTTCAATAAAATTAAGTAATCATGAAAACTGTGTGCCGAATTGATTTCAAGAGCTAAGTACTCTATCTCATCATTTGTAACATACTAGCATGTCATAGCTATATAGCACACATTTTTTTACATTTATAATGGTAAATATTCGTATAACACAGTGTTGAGGACATTTATCTATGTAAATATCAGTGCCTTTCTAATCTGAATTTTATTTTCCAGATTTATATTTTAGATTTGATCCAGATATTTACTTTGTCAGCAAAGATGATGTAAATGTCAGTCTGAAAGTGCACTTATTCAGTGGAAATATCAGTTATATTGGGGTCACATTAAGGGCAAGAATTGCAAACAGTTCAATTTTTCGTGGTAAGTAACTGAAATACCTTTTACCTTTGTAAATATGAATGAAATTATCTGTAAACCTTTCTTTCACATTTCTATTCTACATGGATATTCCATTCAAATTCTAAAATAATATAATTTTACTTTAGTAAAGAGAGAAAATTGTTATCCTCGAAATAATAATTTATTTTTCTCGTAGATTTTACTTTTGATGGAAATAATGCTTTGAAATTGGTAGAACTTCCCATAATATCAAATGACATGGCAAAGAGACAAATAGATTTTATGGTTGAATTGTCATTTATTAACTACACCAATGGAGAACCTGTTGAAATTCAAGATCGAAAACGTATTCATCTGGGAGGTGATGCTCTAGTGACCATACGTCCTCCTCTCCCTATTCCAATTATCATTGGAGTAACTCTAGGAGCAGTGACATTGTTAACCCTTGGTGCTACAATGTATGTTCTCTATGCATTGGTGAGGTTTGTGAGGAGCAAGAACAAATTCTCAGCTAATCAGGCTCTGGAACACGAGAATATAAAGTATGTGATAGAGTGTGAAATCAATGGCAAAGTTTATAATATCATAGAGGCTTGTTTTGAATTGATACTTATTGTTGCTATAAGTATCAATGTAGCCAGCGTAAACTGTAGCTCCTTAGAAACTTGGTACATAATTATATAAGTTTTCATCTGTGAGCTTACTTTGTTGGACCTAGCCATGACAAGTAGCAGCTATAGCCACAGCTCTGAATCATAGCTATAGCCTTTTCAAGTCACTCAAGCGATGTCTTGAAAAAGCTATATAGAAGTATATATGTAGCACTGCTTAACTGAGTGCTGGCTCCTTAGAAGGTGTATAAGCTTATTCTTGCTTTGTAGGACCAAGCATCATCCAGCAGCTGCTGCTATACTTCTATACTGCAGGTACTCTTAGCAATTATAATCTTTGCATATTAGCAGAGCACAATATGCACCATCTAGTTTGATGTGCTTAGTCTACCTAGATGGATTTCTTTTATTATTATCTACTAGAATTAGAGATAGAAGCAAGTCTGAATAGGGCGACCATAGTTCGATGAATTAGACCCAAAACCAAGTGATCCTACAAAGCAAGCTTATATAAACAAAGAGCATACAGCATAAACATCGAGTAAGTAAATATAAGTTGATTATCTAGAGAAAGTCATTCTACTAAGGGGGGGCCGATGGTATTTTGTAAATGTTTACTTGTGGTTACAAATTTAGAGCTCTGTAGATTCTGCAAACTTCATGGTATGGACTTGATATATAGCTCAAAAGATACTGTCTGTGTGCTCTCTTTTGATACTAAAATATGTTTCATAGATATAACTATAGGCAAGTTACTAGACTCTAAAGTGGAGGGACCCTCAAA
Source organism: Cladorhizidae sp. MBARI D1340-BT2 (assembly GCA_028752905.1). Classification (NCBI taxonomy): domain Eukaryota; kingdom Metazoa; phylum Porifera; class Demospongiae; order Poecilosclerida; family Cladorhizidae; species Cladorhizidae sp. MBARI D1340-BT2. The sequence goes on along the minus strand of JAQNBH010000007.1, from coordinate 14,087,575 downwards.
AACCTTAATCCCTGCAAACCACCTCCGCCAAAATAACTCCAGATTTCTAAGAGCCAAAAAAATTGAAAATGGTACGAGAGAGGAAGCCCTAGAGCATGCAATGACCGTTTTCATTAGGTGTAAATTTTTTAGTACGTGGTCAAGCACGCGGGTGGAAAATTGAGTGCGTTGATTTTCAACGTAATCAATTTTCCACCCGCGCGCTGACCACGTACTACAATTTTAACGCCTAATGAAAACGGTCATTGCATGCTCTAGGACTTCCTCTAGCCACTCGTACCAATTTCAATTTTTTTGCTCTGGAGCTATTTTGGCGGAGGTTGCAGGGATTCAGGTTTTTGAGGTCCCTCCACTTTGGGGTCTAGTAACTTGCCTATAGTTATACCTATGAAACATATTTTAGTATCAAAAGAGAGCACACAGAGATGCCTATCTTTGAGCTATATATAAAGTCCAAATCATGAAGTTTGCCGAATCTACGGAGCTTTAAAGTTGTAACCACAAGTAAAAATAAGTACAAAATACCATCGGCTAAGTCAACTGTAAGTTCGTTAATGGTAGATATTCTTTTTGCACATGTGCTAAGGAATTTTCCCATGAAATGAAAAACTAGTACTACACTGACTTATCCAGAATTTCCATTGAAAGAGCTTCCTGGAGCATTCAGATGATTGGTGTGTTCAGATAGAGGCATTCAGATAAGTGGCTTCCTACTGTAAATGATTCCAAAATGTATTATCTATGTTGGGTATCTGTAAAGAACAAGCATGCACATTTATTATAATAGACCAGAAATTGTAGCTTGAAAGATTAGGAGCATCAAATACAAACAAAATGGCAGGAATCAAAATGCTAGACATGTTTCAACTCATCCGTCGCACTCATTTCTAATACACGCATAATTCTTTAGAGCCAATCGAGGATATATTCAAGCAGTTTTCAATGTTGCCAATCATATTAAGCAGGTATATCTACTCACAATAGTGCATCTTGGTAACCATTTCCAATACATGTATATACCTACACTATGGCTTCACACTGTGAATTACACAAAGGATAATTGCTAGAGAAGCCGCACCATACTCCACTAGAAAAACACTGAAGTTGATGAATCACAAGGTTTACTGTAAGCAGTGTCATCGTCAATGTTAAAAAACATCCAAGAATTTAGTTAGCAACCATTGTTGATCCATGTTCTAGTTAGATGGAAACTAAAATTGCCCTAAATACTAACATGTTTGAGTACAAAATAAATACCTTTATAGTAGCAAAGCTAGCTAGTTTTAACAATGTTAACCTGCATTTAAGAAGGTCATCCAAAATTCTTTCTGTTTCTTTTAAGGCGGGACTAATCCATTTCTGGGACTTTTTTTTAATTCGTTCATAACTTTTTTGTTCTATATACTATGATGTTAAAATTAGTAGCAAAATGCTGCTCATTCAGAGAGCTTTCCAATGGTATATTTAGTTTTGACTTAGCGACATCTTGGTCAGAGTTGTGGACAGTTGTGGACACCGAGGTGATTTCACATTATTTCAACACCTGTGTGACATAACCATACAATTTTGACAGCACTTAGAGAACCCACAGACATGCATTTTGAATGGATGAAAACATTATAACTTGTAAAATGGATTTTTAAGAAAGGTCAGTGTTTTGCTCATGATTAGCAACATTCCAGGGCTAATATCTCCCCCATATATTTTATTTAGTGGATTCTTTCCATTCAAATGAAAGAGTATGAAAAGAGCTTTCAAATGATATATTAAAAGTTGATATAGGACAAAGCATGGCCCAGTTATGTGCACACAAACTTGAAATAACTCATTTTGAGATAACGGCTCTTTAAAAAAGTACATTATTATGTTCTCTATCTTCCTTTCAGGTTCGTAACTTCGAATTTATGTAGTCAATAGCATGGACAAAAGTGTGTATAACTTTGCAGTGAAGCATTCAAATGCTCTGAAACTTGAAATAGAAATACTACATGAACTATACTATAGAATGAATAAATATCTTTAAAAAATGTGTTTTTTTCGAACAAATGGATTAGTCCCGCCTTAAGTCAGGTGCTTGTGTAGTTTGAAAAACCAGTTACATTTTTTGGTTGTCATCTACCAAAGTTTAACCTAAGCAGTAGATCATATGTAGAAGTAAGCATGGTCAGAGCGTTTTTCATCTTTCATTTGTACGAAGCAAGAGCAATATGCACAGTTGCATGATGTACTCATACTTCTCAGAATAAGAATACTAAATCACACTTACTTAATGTGGGGAAATAGCAAAATCAAAGAAACATTGCCAAATTAACAAACAATTATTATTTAATTTCACATCCCAATTGTCTTAACTGTCAATGTCACATTGCATTTTTTCCCCACTTTTCCTAGATCGTCATCCAGCATGGATCCAGGTATTAAATTTTTCATATTGGTAGATATCACATAATTACCTCTACATTTTCCCTATATTTAGATAAGGCTGAAGAATTACGGTCATATAGAGTGCAAAGTTCATTTAAGCTGAACATTTCCAAGCATCTAATGATTGACTCCTGCAACTTGAAGATGAATGAAACTGTGGGACAAGGTAGTTTCCCACTCTGCATAAGTTACAAATTATCACCATTAGTAATTCTTACAGATTGTCTCATGAATATATAGATAATTTAATGAGGGTTCTGACCTTACTGAAGTATGTGGTTCATATATAGCATAACAACCATTCTCATCCATTGTCAATGAGCTATAGTGCTTTGAGCCTGAGTTGTATAGATAAAAGTGTTTCACAAAAGTCTAAGTTTTGGACTAGATGCAATAATAGTTATCCATGTGTTAGTTATGATTTTATGTAATTATACTACTGTCTTATTTATCGTTCATATTCAAATTTTTATTCCTGCCTCCTATTTCCTCTGTCTCAGGTCAGTATGGAATTGTTTACAGGGGGTGTCTATCTAAAGGATTCATGAAGGGCTTCACTGAAATAGTAGCCGTGAAAACACTAAAAGGTTTGTTGAATTGTTCTTGCTGAGCTAAACATTATTTCCAAAATAGGTTTTCTTGATAAATCACTGGTGAGAGGTCTGCTAGAAGAGTGTTCTAGAATGTCTACATTTGACCATCCTAATGTTCTCACTCTTATTGGAGTATGCGTGGATGGAGGTCCCATTCCCTACATTGTCATGCCCTTCATGTACAATGGCAGCCTCCTTTCTTACCTAACAAAAGTAAGAAATGAATTCAGTTTTTCAATAGACTCTGAAATGGATGAAAAAATTGTAAGTTGTTATAAAACAAATGGTAGTGGCCTAATAATTTAATGATTGCATTCACTGCTAAAATTTCCTCCTATGATAATAGGTACATGCTTCCTGTAAGCTTATGGATTTCTGTCTTCAGATAGCTAAGGGGATGGAGTATTTGACAAGTAAAATGATCATTCACAGAGACTTGGCTGCTAGAAACTGCATGTGAGTTGCAAACAAAGAGTTTTTACTATTGATCTGTTTTACCACAAGTATTGTTGGGAGTGAAATTATCCTGCAGAAGTAACAAGAAATGGTTAGAGTAACATTCTTAAATTCTCCTGAAAAAATTATCATCATAATAATTATTCTGCTTGTGCATGTTGATATGCACTACATGAACATTAATTTTACACTCACCACAGTACTCGAGTAATGTGCTAAATTCCTTTGTCAGGACATTCAGGTTACATCCACATATGTGCACTATTTTGTCATACTCCCAAATTTAACCCTTTTAAAAAAATTCTGGTCAGTTCACATATTACAATCGCAATTCTTTTGAGCCAATTCCTAGAGAATCAATATAGTACATTTGCTCGATTAGAATGCACCTCGAATAAAGAGCATACAATTTACTATTATGAAAGAAATGGGACATGACCTTGATTAGACCAAGCACCAAGCACCAGCAGGAAGTATGAAATATCCAGAGGTAATTCTGACTGGAATTGGTGAAAAAAGCTTAACAATGTGTCACAACTGAAGTGATAATCAAATCCTTCAAAAGTTGTGGAGTTTCAGTCAAGATGGGTGGGTCACATGATGACAGCAATACACATTAAAAAGATTTTAAAATCTGGTCAGTTCACATATTACGATTGCCTAAAATCTATATGCTGTGTTTCCTTGATTAGAATGCACTTTGAATAGAGTGCATACTCTTTACTATTGTGAAAGAAATGGAACATGATCTTGGTTAGACCAAGCACCTGCAGGAAGTATGAAAAATCCAGAGGCAATACTGTCTGGAGTTGGCGAAGAAAGCTTGATAATCTAAAGCAATAATCAAATCAAAAGTTGTGGAGTTTCAGTCAAGATGGATGGGTCACATGATTATAGCTGTTACTGTTTAAAACCTGGACAAGTAGCTGAAAGTGTCGCGGCAAACATAGCCACAAGATGGCCAAACTTCACAGAAAAGGTGGTAGAGACTTATGATGATGATTCCTTCGCATGTAACAAATCAGAATATGAAGAAGATGAATAGAAGACAATGGCTACTGCTACTATCAACAAGACAAAAACCGTTACATTAAAAAACTAAAAAACATCAAAAAAGAAATGAAACAATTTACCATGGTAGACCAAAAAATGTTTACAAGATGCTTTACTAAAGACCTACACAAGTTGGTCATAGAAATTTTGAATATGAGTGAATATTTTGAAAGTTATAGAGATTGTTCTTAGTGTTAAGTGAATGCAAATGGATTATAGCTATAAAGTAGGATGCCTGTAATTAACATAGCATCGGGACTTACATTATCCATGCTGCCTGTCCCTATAACTAAAAGTGGACAATTATTTTATCATAACTTTAAATTCTTGAAGTAGTTGTTGCATGTGGAATTGAACATGGTTGGGTAAAATAATAGGGGAATTTATTCTAAGTTGATATGTCCCCTAAAAGTAGCTAGTGTAGTAGTTAGCTTACAGGGTGGAGGTTATGCAGCAAACTTTTGATGAGCCAACATCTGCAATAATTATTGTTTTTGGTGATAAAGTCATGAGCATTACAGTAGGATTAATGGATTAATTTCAGCTGACATCATAATATTTATGATTAAGACCTAAGTATTTCGCTTCAACCTTGACTTCAAAACCAAAACAACTGATAAATCTTAAAGCACAGGATTACAGTATTTCCTCTCTAATGGTCCACCTAGGGTTCTTGGTTATTGAGTAGGACTATTGCAGGCATTAGACTAGTCATATATTTAATGACCTCCTGAATGAAAAAACATTTGATTATATGTACTTGAAGTTTTCCCTTTCAATCAGCTTTTTAGGCACTAAAAACAAAAAGCGAGTGACCTTAAATTATTTGATGTCAGCTGAAAATAATCGAAATATATAATAATATCACACAAACAGTCCAATCATGGATGTGCTCTGAGTTAGAGTTAATTTTATTAGCCTTTAAATCTGAGCACCTGTGGTACACCTAGGTGAGCATGTGGATGTGATAAATGCTGTCACCATTAGAAGAATCAATATCTATTACAATGTTAGAGCTATTAAGATCTTCTGCTCATGTGAGAGGTCATACTCCATAATCTAAATTATCATCTGGATCAGATGAGTCATCTGACACTGCATGTGCAACAGCCATGTCATACCTGATGTTATAAGATTGACCATCAATTTGACCTACATTAGTATTCGATGAGTTTAGAATGATCTGATCAGCTATGAATTTCCATGCAGATGTATACATAGTTTGGGAAAAGGAGTTCTACAATTTTGTCCCTCCCGCCGACAAGATCAAGAAGAATCATCAAACTTTGCCAATTCTTACTATTTTATAGTTGGACTATGGGAAATGGCAGATCCAATCTGGTTTAGAACCTCATCATGTGGTGGCTCAATCTCAGCGAAATAACAAACAGTATAAAGTAAAGGTAGTATGGTAAATATGTCATGATGGCTGATTTCTATGCAAACATTGGCATGGAGAAGCTCTTGAGGATAAAATCTCCAGACATCCATCATCGTAATCCAGGATGGTGATCAACTGCATGCTAAGCTTGTACCATTGTAGTCAGGACTATGCTTGACTATAACGGCCCTCTAATCTTACTTTTGACATTCTTGAAGTGCCAAAGAGCTGGAAATCAATTGCAAGTCTCCTAAAAATTCCCAGATATTTATGATCAATATTTATACATCCTGTTAGGAACAGAGAAATTACCAGAAATCTACATTTCACAACAGAGCATTTCCTCTTCAATTATGTTATGTTGAAATCAAAGGATCAATAATTCTTTGGGGTAGGGTATTCACCAAGGTGTGCATAAGCATTATCACACATTTTATTTAAATGATTTAATAATAATAATTTGTTGTATTCTTGTTAATATATAGCATTGTTAGTATTGTGCCACAAACAGTAATCCTGCTCATGTAAATGCATCTAAAAGTCTGATCCCAAATAATTGATTTCCTTTTGTTGTTGTATAGTTTGTTATCTGTTTACCATTGCATATTCTAGGGTTGACTTGCACATGGTGGTAAAAGTCTGTGATTTTGGACTTTCTGAATCAATCAATCCATCTAAGGACTACTTCAGACAGCATGAAAAGGGTGTTAAACTACCTTTTAAGTGGATGGCTCCAGAAAGCTTAGGAGATGGGATATTCTCCGAGAAAACTGATGTGGTACGTCTGTAAAAGTGCACAGTAATATATATCCATGACACATGAAGTATTTATGCTTTGTGCAGTGCTATTATCAAATAGCAGTTTATAGTAATTGCATTGGGCTGAGATGTATAATATATTTATGTGATAATGTAGTGGTCCTTTGGTGTGACCTGCTGGGAGGTGTTCAGTGCTGGAAAGATCCCTTATGCTGGACTACATGCAACAGATCTCTACCCTATGCTGGAGAATGGATATAGAATGGATAAACCTATTAATGCAGCATGCTCTGATATAATGTGAGGAAACCCATTCACTATCATAAGTGGTATAATATTCAAATTGGAAGGTTGATGTTTAGCTGATGTGTGAAATATGTTGCCAGAGCATTGCATTTGCCCTGCTGAAGACAGAAATAGCTCAGTGAAAATGTGGGCATGAATAGAAGAGAGATCTTAGATTTGGATGGTATGATTTATGTATTCTACTAGGCAAAGTAACAGGAACACACCATGTTCTCCTGAATAATATTATCGCAGTTTGGAAAAAAAATTGGGTCCAAAATTTTGGGTGCAACTTTAAGGCCCTTCACAAATTAAGTGCAACCCCCATGCTACATAACAAGTCCTTTAAAACTTGTGCTCATTCATGATTATAAATTCACTATTAAAAGAGCAGCAAAGTTGGGCAAATATACTCTCCACGAATTGAGGTTATTTGTTTCTCTAGCTGGTGGGAGGAGGTTTTCTAAACTTGTTAGCTAGCAGCAAGCCCTACTAGATGAGGAATCCTGACAATACATGACACACATGGGTTTGTTTCACTACCACAGATTGCCATACATGGTGGCTCTACACCTTCAATCTTTCAGATAGAAAACCTCCTTCAAGGAGTTCCAGAGTTTGTGTACATATTGAGAGCTTCTTGATTACTGGCCACATTGAGGAGGAACACTTGGATAATTGGGATGAAATTAAAGAGGGAGAAATGTGTTTTTCTCCTATCATCCATCAATTATAAGGGTCATGTCATCAGTGTGGAGGGACGATGCATATCAGACACAAAGATCGAGGAGTTACTCGAAGTACCTGCCTGTCATGACTTTACAGGACTCAGGTCAATACTGGGACTGGAGAACTATTGTGGCAAATTACTGCCAATCTATTATGTTATTTTCACCATTATATAGCCTATTTCAAAAGCAAAGGAAATAGATGTGGGAAGAGAGTCAGGAAAAGGCTTTCAGAAAGGTTAGGTAGCTGTTGAAGTCATCAAGTGCACTAGTTAACTATCCTGATTATGTCCTGCGATGCTTTATTTATAGATTCAGATCCCACAAGATGACAAATTGTGATAAGACACCTGTTGAATTTGCATCTTGCATGTTAAAACCAAGGCAGAACTGAAATGTTCTCAAGGACAGAGAGGCATTTACAATTCTATTCAGTGTCAAGAAGTACCACCAGTATCTGTAAGGGAGACAGTTTAAGATAGAGCCTGACAACAAACATCTCACACACATTTTTCGAGAAACCAACAATGACCTCTAGATGAATTCTGAGGTTGAATCTATCATTAGGAGTATATCGTTATTCCATTCAGTTCAAGGAAGGAGAGAACAACACCAATGCAGATGGTAAGCCAGTTTCCTCTACCAACCACCTAGAAAGGCCCACCCTTCCCACAGAAGTCGTTCATCTCATGGAATACTTCAATACATCAAGTGCACAAATCTGAATCCGGTCAGATTATGATCCTGTTCTCTCAAGTTCAATGGATGGGTTCTCAATACTTGGCCAGCTACAGGTTTAAGCGAGGAGGTGGAGTTACATGTTTATTGCTGGGGAGTGGAGTAGTGCTACCATCCATAGGCAGGAGTCAAGTAATGAAAATGTTACACAAAGTTTACATTGTGAATAACATGCATGCAAGCTTTCGGAAGAGGGATGTGTGGTGGCCATGGATTGATGATGAGTTATGTGTGAAATGATGAGAGATTGCCAGATTCATCAAAAGTCACCCCCAGTAGCACCATTGCATCCATTGTCATGGCCTGACATACTTGGTCATTAGTGCATGGAGGGCCCTTTTTGCAGGAAAGTGTTCCTGTTTCTAGTTAATGCAGATTCCAAATGGATGGATATAGCTACACATGACAGGTTCATCCATATCAATGCTATTATGAGGAAGACATTTGCATTACTTGTATTACCTGAAGTGATTGGTCTAATGTTACAATTTTTGCAAGTGATGAGTTTATACTATTCCTAAAAAAGAATGAAGAGATATATGAGGACACCTCCTTACCATGCTGCATCCAAGGATAGTGTTAGCATAATACGCTTCAATTTTACTCCTCTGCTAGTTACGGTGTGAGCGTATAATATATTGAGGAACCTTCATGCAAAATTAGTTGCTATTCGGTGCATTTTTCTCTGTGGTCTTGTTCTGTGGTAGTAAGATAAGATCTATAGCAGCTGCTAGGGCTATAGCTACTCTTAATAGCTATAGCTATCACACGGAACTCGAGTGCTGTGTTGGTAAAAGCAGTATAGTTAGATAGTGTGGCTAGCTATAAGATTTGTTTGATCTTGTTCTAGTAGGGATATCCGGCAACATTAGATGCACCAAAACAGCTCTCAAGTGTAGCTTCTAGGTTTTATTTCACTAAATAGTCCACTAGATAATAACATGCCTAGATAATAAGGTTTACACTGCCAGACTAAGGAAATTCCATACAAAAGTAGTTAGTGATTGGTAGGTTTTCATCTGTGATCTTGTTATGTGGTTGTAGCTCCTGCCTTCCTATCGCTATGTTGAAAGAGCTATACAGGTAGGTAGCCTGGTTAATCTAAGTTCTGTGCACTATAAGCTTTGATTGTTCTTGTTCATCTAGCCAAAGAGAACTCCCAAGAGTAACTTCTAGTTTCAATAGATATAGTACTACTAGATATTATAAGTTTCCTACACTAGCAGTATTGAAAGCTATAATTATTGTAGTGTGTACTTATAAGGGCAGCTTCTCAGACTTTCTTCTACAACATCTTTGTAGATGTTGGATGGATAACCAATGAATATCAACTACTTTGAATGAGTGAATAGGATTTTACAATAATAGTTTTGATATTTGATTTACTTGAAATCAGCTTCCACAAATGGGTTATTATCTAGGTATAAGGAGGGAATGAAGAAACTCGAACAGGGTTCTCTAAAAACCAAACTGTCATGGTTCCTGTTTAAGTACAGGCTGACCTCCCAGAATATATTACCAGCAGAGTTGTGTATGAAGGACGTCTACACTCACAACAGGATAACTTACATCCAGACCCAGCCAAGAAGGTTCGGCAGAACCAGCAATGTCAAAAACATGGATATGATGTTCGCTCAAGATGAAATTTTCAGGTTAGTGACTTTGTGTATGCAAGGAACTATGCGCATGGATCTACATGAATGCCAGGGAAGATGACTTGAGTTCAAGGTTCGTTCACTATTCTCTTGCAGGATTGCAGGACTGTTCAAAGGCAAACTGATCAGGAGAATTGCATAGTCCCCAAGCATAACACAGCCTCTGAAAATGCTGACCAAATTACCCAGAGTGTTAAACACAGAAACCACATCAGTAACTACAAGTGAAGACGAGTTTCTCAATGGAGATTCACCACTGGTCTTGCTGTCTGACCTATATACCAGTACCAGAGGGATCAGCCGTGATAGGGACAGAGGTGCAAACATCAAGTCCTCAGTCTGATCCACCAGCCCCATGATGTTTTGAATGATCTTGAAATCTCCCTGGCTTATTCAGGGTCCAAATTCCCCACTGAACTGTTGTATTCCCACCAGTGTTTGTTGGTTGTCCTATTTCAAAACTAAAGAGGAAGGAATGGAAGGAGGGGGTTCTCTTGGTCAATATTTTGTACCTGTTGTATCTGCTGACTTGGAGGTCATAAACAGTTTTTTTTAAATGTATTCTGGTAGAACAAACACCAAATTAATCGCGTTTCCCCCCACCCACCCGAATTACATAAACCAATTCTAAAATATTGTATGATATGAACATGTGATAAAATAATGTTAATGGGATGGCAATTGCACTTGGCTATGCCTTTTGGTTAGGCTATCCCCACTAGCTATGCTATTCATCTTATTTCTACCAAGTTTCACTACATAACTAATGCATATAAATACATTCATGCACTTTGAATTCAATTATTATGTCACCAAGACCATTTGACCTAGAGGCCATTAAATCTGCATAATGCAAGTATATTATTTCGAAAATGTTTTCAAACGAATGATTTTTTCTTCCATCAATTTTTTATATTTCATATCAGTACACTCTCTTACCATATAACCAACATTGTTTCATTGAACTCAGGTATAGTGAAGTTGTAAAGAAGTGTTGGGAGCTGAAACCAGAGAATAGGCCAAATTTCGGTGAATTGGTTGCACTTGTTTCATCGCTCCTGGAGACCAATGCTGAATACATGAGTTTTGGTGAATGCACTATTCCGGAGCACAATACTGCCATTTCTGATGCAAAAACCATGGAGATAACTGCTGGCAACTGTGGAGACAATGACACGATCGAATTGATAGAAGCTACAGATATCAACAAGGATGCCAGATCTGTGACTACTAAATTCTAGTCTGTATAGAGTCAGTAGCTACTATTCCCTTGCAGATTTTGCTGGCAATAACATTTGAATTATTATGCATAATATAAGTCTACCAAAAATATAGAGTAGTTGACTTTTTGTTACTTTAGTCATAGCCACAACTCAATTTATATTGTGTTATATACTGATGGCTTTGTAAATATAGATAATGTTTATAGTATTGTAGCACTATGGTAATACATTTATTTTTTAAGGATTCACAATTATGATAATGTTCCATAGCATCGATAGAAAGGATGATCTGTGAGAGCAGCTAAAGCAGTTCCACCCCAGAATTGTTGAGTTATACACTGCAATTTTCTCATTACTCTAACTTTGCAGCATTAATTAGCCTCCTAATGAGGGAAGACAGCTCTCAATTGATTATGTTTGATAATATTTCTGCACTTTTCATCTGGGCAGTATGGATCAAATCTACTGCAAATTAATGGCTCAAATTGTCACAATGTCTGAGTTCAAATTGTCACAATGTCTGAGAAAGGGAACTTGTACAGTGACACCCAATGATAAACAAGATAAGAGTCAATTATTCAGGCTTGGTATGCCAAATGTAAGTCCTTCTAGATTGAGTCATGTTGATGAAATAATGAAGCAATGTATCAGCATAGAGAATTAAAAGTTTGTCTTAACATGCTGATTGATGTCTTATGGAGTAGAATGTGGAGGGGGTGGAGATAAAATGTTTACTTAATGAATGGCAGACTTGGCTTTACAAATTTTGCCTCAAGGTTGGGAGATGGATTCTTCCTTGAAATGTTTCTTTTTACACATCTGAAGAAATATTTTTACCACCAATCAGCTAGAATTTTAATTATCATTACAGGATCTTTAAATATAGACATTACAGTATACACCAACTAGTTTTCATCAATCATATGGATGCTGCATTAGAATGTATTTCTTTTTATTACCGAGCATTAAAACCGATTAACCGCCAATTGGCGTCACGCCCGTGCGTGCTCTGAACGGCGGTAGACGCCAATTCGCGTCATACCAAGCAGCCTTTTTATTCGCGCGATCGGCTAGCTTAAGAAGGATCCATTGCTGCGATACTGCTCTATAACACTGTAAGTTCATGATAGTGCCTTTATTATATAGGACTTACTATAACATTTTTTTAGAAAACTTGAAAACAATTATGACTTACTTATACATATTAAAAAATTAAAAATAGGATAACTATAATGGCAAAAAGAGAATGTTTGTCTTTGGAGGAGGTCCTCAAGGCATTGGATGGAGATGGGGACTTGGATGAGCCATTTGCAGATGGAAGTGATGAGGAATCTGCAGGAAGGTAAGGAAATTTTAGTGAACAAATGTTGAATAATATAATAAAAAATATATATAAAATAATTATATATATATATAATATATATATTTAGACATGGAAGAGGAAGATGCTCATTCCTTCGCGATACCTGCCGCATTACACAAGACACCTTTACCCAACCCATCGACCCAAATGAATGCCGCTTTTACCACACCCATCTCAGTAAAAGACTCCGTGGTTGCTTCCACATCAGACTCTGTAAACACTACTGCTACCTGCCACCTTTTACCACCATCGCTATCGACAACATGCACTTCCATATCTACTTCAGTATCGACCACACCCCAGCCTCAAACCACATCAGTATCAACCACACCCCAGCCTCAAACCACATCGGTATTGACCACAATGACTTCCACCTCTACCTACATCAGAATCAACCACACCCATGCCTCAACCAACATCAGTATCAACCACACCTACTTACACACCCCAGCCCCAACTCAACAACAAATCCAACCATCACCCTCTTTCATTCCTTCCACTGCCACCTGCTCAGCCTTGCCATCCACTGTCTCTTCCACACAGACATTGCCTCCAGTTTGGTCACCAAACCTAGTGACCCCTACAATTCATCCATTCACATATTCCGTAGGACCTATACAGGAATCACCACTGGAGGTATTTGAACTTTTTTAAAACACCTAACATAGTGGAAGAGATAGTGGATCAAACAAATAAGTATGCTGAAGAAGTCATGGGTGCTGAAGCCTATGTTTCTTGGAAAGAAATTACAGAGGATGATATACGAGCATTCATAGGCTTCAGCATTCTTATGGGAATTAATCACCAGCCATCCACAGACGACTATTGGAAGAGGGACCCCATCCACAATTATAAACCGATATCCCAAAGAATATCCAGGGATAGGTACAGGACAATTACAAGGTTTCTACATTTTGTAGACAATTGTACACTTTCCCCAAGGGGCAGTGAAAATTATGACAGGCTGGGGAAAATCCGACCTCTTGTCAGCCATTTTCAACACAAATTTTCATCAATATACAGGCCTAACTGCGAGATTGCAATCGATGAGGCTATGATAAACTTTCAAGGCCACTGAAGCAATACATGCCAATGAAAACCATCAAAAGAGGAATCAAGGTGTGGGTTCGGGCTGATAGCCGAAACGGTTTTTTCACACAGTTCGAGATTTACACGGGGAAAAAGAAAGGTGCAGTTGAGCACGACTTGGGGGCAAGAGTGGTCAAGGACCTAACTGAGGACCTACAGGGCAAGTGGCACCACATGTACTTTGACAGCTTTTTTACCTCGCATAGTCTGTTGGTTGATTTGGAGAGGAGAGGGATTTATGGATGTGGGACAGCCAGGAAAGACAGGCGTGGTTTCCCCGAGGAGCTGAAGAAAGCCAAATTCAAGAAAAGGTAAAATTGCACTAGATAAACACAAGTTAGTGTTATGCCACAAACATTTTGGGGTTGTATATCAGTTCTATTTACCCCAACTATGACATACACATTATATGAACTTCTAAACATTTTTAGGGGCCAGTCACTAACCATGCAATGTGGAAAAGTGTGTGCAAATGCATGGCAGGACCGAAAGATCGTCATGCTTATGTATCAACAGCGACCCCAAGAGTGTCACCTCAGTGATTAGGCATAAGAGCATTGGCAGCAGAGAGGAAATAAGCTGCCCCCTAGCTATACAGTCCTACAATAAATACATGGGAGGCGTGGACAAAGGTGGAGCTATAGAACACACAGATGGAGCTATAGAGCACACGGATGGAGCTATAGAACACACGGATGGAGCTATAGAACACACAGATGGAGCTATAGAGTACACAGATGGTGCTATAGAGCACACAGATGGAGCTATAGAACACACAGATGGAGCTATAGAGCACACAAAAAGAAAGATCGTCATGCTTATGTATCAACAGCGACCCCAAGAGTGTCACCTCAGTGATTAGGTATAAGAGCATTGGCAGCAGAGGAAATAAGCTGCCCCCTAGCCTACAATAAATACATGGGAGGCGTGGACAAAGGTGATCAGATCAAAGGATATTATAGGTGTCAGGTGAAAAGCAGAAATTCTACAAATACATATTTTACTTTCTGATCAATGTGGCTATCACAAACACCTTCATTCTGCACAAAGGATGGTCAGGAAGCGGAAGTGAACTTACGATCAAGAAGTTAGGATTCAGCTGGCCAAGGAGATAATAGGAAGTTATTGTAGCTGACGCAGAGCTGGGTGCAGCTCCATTATCAAGAGTCTTCCTTTCCTCCACTTCCCAATAAAGACCCCTGCAACATCTGGGAAGCGCAGTCGAGGATGTTGCACTTATACTACCAGCAACAGAAGCGATCTGACAGCCAGTGAGACTGCCAGGAATGTGGCATATGGCTATGCCACGCTGGAATCGCGAGCACCCACGATCTATTGTGGCACAAAAACAAATTATAGTCCTGTTATTGGAATATAACCTTCTCTCTCCTATGTACCAATGTACTACATTGTATTCATATAAAATTATATGTAATACCTGTGAGAAAGTGGCAAATTCAAGTTGCTTCATGGTTCAGGGGGTTAGGGTTTCTTGATTCAGCTCCACTGCTCTCTCCTTTTCATGCCCACCCATGGGGGTGATGGTAGGTTAGCAGGACATTGTATTGGGACTTGACAGGCAAAGAACCTATGGATGCATGTACAATATTCAGTATCATACCTAGAGTTCAACTTAGCTAAGCTAGCAGCTACGCGTTCCAAATATTAAAATTATTTATAGCTTACCTTTCTTTGTCCATTGCTAGCGCGTGGGGTCATCTTCTGTCCAGGAGCTTCCAAGGCTCAGGCAAGTGTAACTGGACACGCCATCGAAAGTTTCTGAAGAATCAAAGAACTCCGATCTTTAGCTGAACGCTCGATGGTCCTCGAAATTTGTTATCCACAGCGGGCACAAAAGCTGGCAAGACTAACTTCTTTTGTAATCAGGTAGCCAAGGACACGCTTTCTCTTCAGGCAATATACCGCTAAGGCTGAAAAGCCCTCAAGACAAAGATCTAGCACGTTTTGTTTGGTACTCGCCACACCCTAAGGTCACATGAAAAAGGTTCCGCGTCACGCGGTACAATTGAATTAATTAATACTGCGTATAATCGCTTGAGATTAGCACGACAGATATAACTAGCTAGTTTGGCCATTGGCCACAAATAGTAACAGCTAGCTCAGACATGCCAACCTAGACTGGTTAGACTGTTGAATGCCTGGACATATGACCAAATTCCCTTGACATTGGTTTAATTCCCTAGATTCGCCCTCCCCTATTTTTATTTGTATATATATGTCAGTAGATTATAACAACAAGTTGTTACCTGTTTCTGATGGGTGAATAGTGAACTGTAGGCTCACGAACAATTTGCTGGTCTCTATGAGACTAACTCAGCTCACACTAGTGCTGTACTCTGTGGTACACGATGTCCAGTTTCAAGTGAATTTTTTCGTAGCCAAACTCAGGGGAAATTGTTACGATGGTGCTGCATCTATATCAGGAGAAGGTGGTGGTGTAGCCACACTGATCCTTGATGAAGAAACTAGAGAACTATACACTGACATGTGCTCTGATGCTGTGAAGGGTTGCAAAGTGAGAGAGATGTTTGGACATGTTGTATGAGATTGTGAAGAAATCAAGAAATCTCCTTGATGTGATGCCATGCTCCAAAACCTAAGGCAACAGCTACCTGGCTCAACTCCAGGCATCTGAGTTGTTTGTCCAACAACAAGGACTGTTCGTGCACAATATCTACACAGCATCATTGACAACTTCCAAGTCCTCCAAGAAATTTAGGATGAATCACTTGATTTAGTCAAGGAGAGAGAAATGCGAGCTAGGATCAAGGTGCGTCTTTCGACCTCTGTTTTGGTTCAGTGCTAGGACAATTAGTCTTGAGACCCAGCAACAACCTCAGCAAGATCCTCCAATCTCTTTAAATGTCTGCAGCTGAAGGCAGCAGGTATGATTGTCACCACATTGCAGTCAATTCAATCTGATGCAGCCTTCAATCTTTTCTGGTCCAAAGTAAAAAAGATGGCCATTGTTTGTGAAGTGGAAGATCTGGTACTATATATGACAGTGATGAAAGACACCAAGAAAATACGAAGATGGCTCTGCTGTAATTGACTTCCCCACTGACATTAGATCATTTTACAGAGCAATTTATTTGAAGCTCTAGATCTTGTCATATCTAGCTTAAAGATCAACCGGCTACAAAGTATATCCCCTATAATCACTCCACTATTTAAGTGGATTGTCATGGATATAGTGGAACTGGCAATCGGGAAACTGATATATCCTGGTAGTGTATGATTGTGCTACCTGATATATGGAAGCAGTAGTATTGAAATCAATTAATGCAGAACATGTCGCTAAGGAACTCGTCAACAAGATCTGTTCTAGAGTTGGAGTAGCAAAGGATATTTTGATAGACCCAAGTAGTAATTTTAACTTACAGAGATTTATAGGTTGTTATATATCCTTCCCATATGTTCAACATACCTATAACATCAACAGAGTGGTTGAGAGTTTCAACCAGACATTGAAGTTGATGCTCCAGAAAGTTGTGAGGGGAGAAGAAAAGGATTGGTATAGGCTAGTGCCATATATTTAATTTGCCTACAGATACGTGACCCAATCATCTACAGAATTTTCTGAACTGTTTTATGCCATTCAGTCTGAGGGCCACTGAACATTCTACTGGAATCAGGGAAAGCTGACAAGCAGAGTGAGTACATCATTTTATCAGATGTGCTGGTTATTTATAGCATACTGGAGTAATTCAAACTTGCAGAAAGCTCAGAAGCTGCAGAAGACCTGGTAATGCATGACATCGATTATTTCACCCTAAAGATCAATTTTTCATGTTACTGCCTATATCCAATAAGAAGTTATTGGCAAAGTGGCAAGGACCATAGCTACTGTATGTGGATGGAAATTGTAAAGGTTCATTATTTTATTCACCATAACAAGAGTTACCGACTATTCCACATTAATGTGCTCTCTCATTACCATACCGAATAAGCTGGCTACTATGCTAAAGAGCTAAACACATCCAATGACGAAGATGGACCAGTTTGGACAGGTAGAATGAACTCAGAGAAAGTCTAACCAGTCCTATATCACCATGAATAACTTAAGTGTCCCCTTGATGAATATGTAGAGATAATCCAGAACAAACCAGGATGGTGAGACAGGAAATGCATTTCCAATGAGGCTCACCCCATAAAAGTTCCCCCATGTCTACAGCGACCATGTAACCATTTGCGTGAAATGCTGAGAATGGGATTATTGAGCCATGTATATGGAGTTAACCAGTAGTTCTTGTGCCTTGTGAGGTAGAAACACAGTTCTCTGAGAACATGTGTGGACTACAGCCATCTAAATACAGATATATTGATTGATGCATATCCAATGCCTCAAAATAAATGACTTAATCGATCGTTTGGGAAAAGATATCTACTGGTCAACATTAGATTTGACCTGGGATATTGGCAGGTGCCAGTGGCTCCCATGCCTACCTCAAGGCACTTATGTTAACCAAATTTATTTAGTTTGTGAGTTGATAATATAAAAGTACTGCATGTACATGCACGAGCACATAATAGCTCGCGCTACGTTGCAAGAATTTACATATGTAAGAGCCCATGATTGCATGGCTAAGTCATTTTTGCCTGCGGTTCGATTCTAGAAAATATTTATTTCCATGGCAGCAACTGTGAAGGGCTAACATGTCCACAAATATGGGTTAGGAGTGATCATGTCCACCAAGATAGGTGATATCACATCTACCAGGATAGGTTAGGGGTTGGGGACCAACTATATTATGTTGAGTAGCTACCATATCCACAAAGATAGGCGAGGAGCTACTATGTCCACCAAGTTAGATGAGGATCTACCATTTCATGGCATCTGCAGATTGGATTCCTTTCTGGGTAAAAAGCTTACCAAACACATGCTATAAGTCTAGCTAGATAATTGACATATACCACTACGACATTGGTGACCCCGAGTTGAACATTTGCAAAATCTTCTGCATCAATCTTTCTCCATTCCCTACAATGTCTGAACATGAGGAACCAAATATACCCAAATTGGTTATTGGAAGCACTGCATTGTGTATCACCAAGTTCTGGAGCAAAGGTGCCACCGCCTGGTTTGCCACTGTTGAAGCCCAGTTCAAAACTCAGAAGATCACTTCTGCACACTTCTGCTCCAACTACATAATCGCATCTTTATACAAAGTGACCTGCTCCATCATCAAGGATATCATCCTTGGCAGCAAGGAAGAGCAGACCTCAGGAAGGCCCTCATTGAGCACACCTCTCTCACCTAAAAACAATGCATGAGGAAGCTTAGGTCTATAAACCCAATCGGTAATCACCATCCTTCACAGCTGTTCTGAGATATGTGGATCCTGGTTCCAAATGGGAGCACTGTTGACAGCATGAAAAAAATCCATCCTTCTCGAGCTCATGCCAAATCACATCAGATCTCTCCTTCGGAATGATGAGCCTGACAATACCTCACTTGTTTCCCATGCTCGTGTGGCTGACGATATGCTGGCCCCAGTAGAAAACATGTATACAACCAACCTTCCCATATTGTAAGTGTATTCTGTTCCAATTCCCGAAGCTGGAGTTAATAAACTCTGTTACACGCCTGACTGGTCACACAATGGCACTTGCTGGTTAATTTCACTTGAGAAAGAAAGTTCAGAATTATAACACACATACTCCTGGTCGTAGGCAAAAACTTATTGTATATACCACTAGTGGTGACTAGTCTCATGGTCTTTCGACGAATTGGTTGCTATTTTAAAGGCCCATTGTGATGCTAAACCTCTGGTGATAGCAGAATGGTTCCATTTCTACCATAGGTAGCAGTGGGGTGATGAGTACATTGCTGAATTAGCAGTTGATCTTCGAAGGTTATCGTCGTGGTTTTATTACTTGACTGGATGATACCTTACATTGAACAGCAATCAAATTCAGAAGAAACTGCTTTGAGAAGCCGATCTCACGCTGACAATAGCTATAGAGAAAGCTCAAGCTTTGGAACAAGCAGAGAGTAATCAGGATATGAAGGCTGGTGGCTCTGCAGCAATGGTGTTACTAGTGATTAAGCAACCTACCAATAGATGATTATCAATAATCTCATTGTTCTAGGAAGGATCATGAGTCTAGTGATTGCCAATTTAAGAAAGCTCTGGGTTACTATCGCAGACAGAATATGTTACACCTGCCTGTCAGTCCAAACAGTCAGTTGAAGAACTTCAGGTAAAGGGGAAGTCTTTTCTGTGGAAGAATCATAAAAAGAATTATTGAGTTACAGCAGAGCAATTGCCAGAGAAGGACCCAGGTGAATATAACACAACTGTCTTCAAGTTATATCAGAGTGCATTAGTAAGGAAATGTTCCATTCAGCAAGGTCAAGAATCGACTTTATAAGAACTTATACTAGTGCACCCATTTGAGTCAAGGCAGTTCAGGTCAGATTAAAGAACAAAATTTGATCATTTGACAGTAGTAGTGGTTTAAGATGAGGGACCATCACTGCTAGGATGTGACTGGCTGTAATTTGTAAACCCTGACTGGAGAAGCATCTAAATGTTGTGCAGTTCACATAAGGAAGAAATAAGCCTGAAGAAACTCCTGCAGCAGCATTGGGACATGTTTTCAGATGCATTGGGTACCATTGTACTGATCAAACTAAGCTGAGTATTAAAGAGGGGGCCAAACCCAAGTATTTTAGACCAAGTTCCATCATTTTTCTATTAAAGAACTTGTTGAACACGAGTTAGACAGGCTGGAGAGAGCTTGGTAATAGTCAAGACACCTTATACTGAATAGGCAGCCCTGATAGTGGCTGTTCCTAAGGAAGATGGTTGAGTTCGGTTGTGTGGGAATTATAAAGGTACAGTGAATCTAGTAAGAGAAGTTGAGAAGTAGCTATCCCTTCCTAAGCCTGAAAACCTTTTAGCCACATTAGCTAATAGGAAGCAATTTATCACTCTAGATCTAATACATGCATATAATCATTTTCTGTTAGATGATGAGTCTGGCAAATGTTTGGCTATAAACACCATTATCAGTAGTCGGCTGCTAGAAGGTTCCGAGCGACGAATTGCATTTGAATCAAGAACTCTCTCTTTCAGTGAGCGTAATTATGCACAAGTTGAAAAAGAAGCCCTGTCGTCACTAATTTTTTGGACTGAAGAAATTCCATTTTTATTACTATGGCCATAACTTTATTATGATTACAGATCGTGAACTATTAACAGCTATCTGAGGTCCCAAAAAGGGAACATAATCTATGTCTGCTGTATGATGGGCTGTGATGCTATCAGCATACGCCCATCAAATAGAATTTTGTGTACAAAGCTGATCGCCTATCATATCTGCTTATTATCACCACATTTATGACATTCTCTGGAAATACTACAGACTGTAGAATGTCACAAATTAACAGACTGCCTGTGACAGCTTAACAGCTTAAAGCTGCTATCAGAAAACACATTGTTCTCAGCAAAGTATATTCTTATACAGAGTACGGATGGCCTAACAAGACTTTAGGACCATTTTGGTCTCATAATAAGGAGTTGACACTGGAGGATAGTTGCCTCCTCTGGGGTGTACATATTATCAAACCAACAAAGCTGCACGTGAAATTATTGGAAAAACTCCACCAAGATTACCCTGAGATTTGAAAGATGAAAGCTGTTGCCAGGAGTTATATTTGGTAGCAAGAATTAGACAGCAAGAGTTTGTCTCGTGACAACCTCTGGCATTTCACACAGGACTGAATCCATGCCTTGATGTCGGCTGTTACATCTGGCCACCCGAAGTGTGTGGCAATCTTCTTATGTCTTTCATTTCCCAAAGTATCCAGTGATCAACTTTCCATGAGCCTCCCTAAATACAATTTGTCTCCTTCCTTGTGGCATGACTATCCTGTCTCCTGAGTAATTCATTTAGAGCAGCACTCCACCTTCCACAGTTGTGAACTGGGAATCTTCTGCCTTTGCCCTAAGGGTCTGTTCAAACAGAGCTGAACTTTGTAGAGAATTGTTTTCTTCTTCCTCAGGCTTTGGTGGCCAGTATGCCATGTATTTCTCCCACTTATGGCTCCAGTTGAGCTCTGTCTCTCTCCTTTGCTTACTGCAAAGAGTGAGCTATCGAAGGGAAACTTCTTCTCTGGGATTGAGAGTGAGACAGCTGTGATCTTGGCTTCTGAAGCTTTGGTTGCTTCCTTTCTGGCAGCTTCCCTCTCTGCTCTCCTCTTGACCTGTGCCTAGTGTTCACAGAGTTGATGCAATCCTGGACATCGTGCTTGACCTTCTCCCAAGATTTTTCTGAGGTTAGGAGTACTTCACGATGGTCTATATCAGATATGAGAAGATTGCAGTCCCTTCCCAGTAGGACCTCGTCCTTGATCGCACTTGCCACAAATGCCCTGCAAATATAACATGGCATACATCAATGTCCTATGATCACTGAATTATCAGCATTGGCAACTTTTTCTTGTTTTCCCTGCTCAGCTACATCAGGCATAAGCTTTCCATAGATGACAGTCATATACGCTCCTGTGTTCACTCTGATCTTGGCAGGTTTTACCTCTACAGTCTTGTCCAGCATGAACCCTGTCAGTGACTCATCTTGCTAATATCCTGTTCACTGTGGCTGTGCATTGAACTTTATAATTAACAAACCTGACCCTCTCTCTGCCTGGTTGGATTGACTTGGCCAGTCCTGTTTCTTCTTCATTCCTGTGTGCTCTCTGAGTGTCCTCTCTGGTGATCTCCCTCTCTGGTTGAAACTCATGATGGTTGTCTTCTCACTCTCTCTGTGCTGTCCTCCCTCCTTCAGTAATGTTCTTAGGACTTTGCTTTCCATGTCAGCTGCCTCTTCCATGGATGTGCATCCAGGGGCTCTCCATCTCAGTGGCGTAGGAACCATGGGGGCTCTGGGGGCTGGTGCCACCCTAGAATTCTTTATTATTATTATTTTAGTGTGCCACTTTTTCCCCGCAGCACATATTTCACTTTTGGCAGCATGCGCCGTCTGCACTATGTGCACGGTGGGGCCAAATTAAAAGGAAGTGTGTGTTTATTAGAGTATTTGCACTTGGGAACGTGGAGTCTGTATTAGCAGGCAGAGTTCCAGTAGGCATCAGCAATGCTCTCATTGGAAGAGGCCGTAATAAACCCGCAGTACATTCTGTTAGCATACTCGGGCATTGATTAACTATTTAACCCCTGACAGGTGGACTTTCATCCTCTGACACAGAGTCTTACCCTGAAACTGCATCCAGCTGCTCTTCAAGTGAACGTGCGTGCATATATCCATGCTGCACAGATCCTTGCACTCCCTATCATCCATTAGAGGAGGTTAGGGGTTGTGGTGTGCCCATGTTCACCATGTTCACCATGTTCAAGGGCATGGTACAAAAGCATATTCTAGACACATCCAACCCAGCTGGTACACTTCATTTCCATGGATCAGTGTGTGCACTTCCAGTCTAAAACTCTTTTGTAGTTCATGTTGCAATGCTCAATCCAAGGGCTTTCCAAAGAATTGCAAATCTGCTTTTGTGAATGACGGATTTAAGAACTTTAAAAAAGCTATAGAAAGATGTCGTGAGCCTGAAAACAGTACTATGCACACTGAAGCTGTCATGAAGTTAGCTGCAATCCAGAGTATGTCATTTGGAATGGGTGCTCAATTAAGTACACAATTACTGACAGACCAAATGCACCATCAGGAAATTCTGATGAAGTTACTTGGCAGCATTAAGTACCTTGCTCGACAAGGTTTGCCATTACATGGGCATCAATAGGATAATGAATCATTTCAAGGGAACCTTTACCAGCTCCTACTGCTTCAAGCAGCAGAATCTCCCGAGATGAAAACATGGCTTCTGAAATGTGAATACATTTCACCTGAGATTGTGAATGAGATAATTACTATCATGGCTACGGCAGAGAGGTCTTTTTCCTCCCTAAAAAGACTGAAGAAATTTTTGAGAAGCGAAACGACTGATTGCAGGTTGAATAACTTATTCCTAATGTATGTGCATAGCTCAAGAACAGATGAACTGGATTTAAAAGAAATTACAAAACTATTTGTATGTGTCAACTCAAGGAAAAGTAATTATTTTGGAAAAATTTAAGAAATGTCACTTGTTTGGTCTTCTGTTGAATTGAAATGAGTGCATATATACTAACTACGATGGATGTGATGACTTTGTGAGTATGTGTGTTTTATTTAGTATAAACTGCAACTGTTACTAATTTATTTTAACATTCTTGGAGCCCGCGTAGATAAAAACATCTTCCTACACCACTGTAATCTACCATAGCACTGTATTTGTTCAACTTGCTCTTGTATCTGTCTTTGGATAACAGCTCCAGGAATATCCATTCTCTTGCGTCTTCTTCATGTAACACTTGTAAAATTATCATCATAATTATACGAGCCTGAAGTTACAACTAGAGAACTAGGACTCTAACTTCAATACCAAATAAACAAAACTTTGACCTTGTAGCTAGACTGTAATAGATCTATCCCATCTGCTAAAGTCTGCCATACCTAAAGTCTGCCATCCCTTTTGAACTGAGGCCAAGAAGTTCCACTCGATCGGTTCTAGCTGGCAGTATATAGCCAAGCGCCGGAAAAGATGACTTAGCAAATAATTGCACTCGGAGTAGGCGTTATGAAAACGTGACGCTATGATTGAAAATGTGACGTCTAGTACGCGTGACGTATGGTTCGTTTCCTTGTGGAGAGGGTGTAGTGAAGTAGGCTAACAAAACCATGTATAACTTTACAAGGGTATTAGATCAAGGTGTGCATCGAGTACCATTCTACCTCACATTTGTTGCTCTTCTACCTCATATCAATGATGGTTAAAAAATATATATTTTAGATAAGACCTATTCCTCAGATCAGGTCATAAATAAACATAATCATATCCATATCTTGCGGTCAATGTGTGCCCCCAAAATATGACCACATTGTTTATCAATACTAAAGCTATCCCATAATATATGGCTGCTAGGGATATAGTGCATTTCTGATTTTATATAGATTTTTTATTGTAGCTAGGTCCACTTTTTCAAATTCTCCCAGGAATATAACGGTGAGAGGGTTAACTACATGTGTTGTCCAGTTCATAGTTCATTGGCTGGTTCTGCCGACACTTTCCCATCATTCCACGGCACGAAAGTAGAATCCCAGGCTTGTCTTGATAATGCATCAGCATTTCCGTTGTCAGAGCCTTTGCGGTAAGCTACTTTGAAATCATATTGTTGCAGCGCCATGGCCAAACGGGCTACTCTGCCACTGTCAGATTGCTTCTCTTGGATAAACTTCAGTGCTCTATGGTCTGTAACTACTTCAAAATGTGTTCCAATGAGATAGACCCAGAAATGTTTGATAGCCTTTACTATGGCTACACACTCGTTTTCTGTAGCTGAATAGTTCTCTTCTCTTGCAAGTAATTTCTTGGAGTAGTAAGCACAGGGCATGACTGAGCCATTTACTAGTTTGCTAAGTACTGCACCAATGTCTCGGCTCAAGGCATCAGTTTGTAAACAAAAGTTTTGAGACATGTCTGGACAGATGAGAATAGGTTGAGTCAGAAGGGCTACCTTGAGTTGTTGGAATGCCGGTTCACACTGAGGTGTCCATGATACAGTAGTGGGAGCTTTTGCTCTCGTCGAGTCTGTCGTTACGGCTGAGATACAACCATAATTCTTGAGAAAGCGTCTGTGAGTCCCAGAAATGCCATCACCTCCTTCTTAGTCCTGGGCTGGTTGAAATTCCTTACAGCCTCTACTTTTGCTTTTTCTAGCATGATCTTTCCTCCTCCCATTACATGTCCCAGAAAACAACACTCTGCCTCCCCGATGCTACATTTCTTGCCCTTCATTGTTAGGCCTGCCGAGGTGAGAATGTCGAAAATGGTTTCCAAGTGTGCAGATGTTCTGCCCAGGACTTACAGAAGATGACAATGTCATCCAAGTAAGCCCTGGCAAATTCCTTGGTGTCATCAAGCAATGTATCCACCAGGCACTGGAATGTGGCAGGTGCTCCTTTTAGCCCAAATGACATTCTGACAAACTCAAACTTTCCGACTGGGCTGATTAAGGCTATCTTGCATTGGTCGACCTGGGCTACATGAACTTGGAAATAGCCACTAGTCATATCAAGAGTAGAGAGATAGATGGCTGCTCCCAAGCAGTCCAGTAGGTGGTCAACCCTTGGCATGGTATAGGGATCTAGAGTGGTCAATGCATTCAGCTTTCGAAAGTGTATACACATCTGAATCGTATTGTCCTATTTCGGGACACACAGCATGGGTGAGCACCATGGGCTCCTAGAAGCTCTGATAATGCCTAATTCGAGCATGTTCTTAATTTCTCCTCTTGCATTTCCATACTTTGGGTATCCGGTATGGAGATGACCTGCATGAAGGTGCTTCTCTTGTTGGGATTGTATGCTGTACAATGTCAGTGTCTCCCGGAGTGAGTTTTAAGTGTTTGGGAAACTTATCAATTAGGTGCAAAACCTGTTGCTGGTGCTGTTGGAACGAGTTGTGAACTGAGGTGTGGGAAACTGCCATCTCCTCCCTCTAACATTACAATCTCATCTTCATCATCATTTTCACGGAGGACTTTAGTAACCACTGCAGGTAAGAGTTCGGTCAATGCCTTCAGCATGTTAACATGCGATTGCTTTTTCCTAGTCCTTTTGTCTACCATATCCACCGTATAGGTTACTGGGGAGACCTTCTCCAAGACCGTATATGGCCCCTGCCATTCTCCTGAAGTTTGTTCGCTTCTGCTGGCTGTAAGACCAGGACCTGGTCCCCAGATGCAAACTACCTCTCTTTGGTCTTCTGGTCATACCAGTGTTTAGTCTTACTCTTCTCTTCTTGTTCTGTAATTCTGGCTTGTCTGTGATACTCCAACAGTGTATCCCACAATCTTGTCATATTGGACCACTGATTGTTTAAGGTTGTCTTTCCCTGTCCAGTATTCTATGGACTAACGTGAGCGGTCCACTGACAAGTCTTCCAAAAGTAAGCTCAAAGGGAGAAAAACCGAGGGTAGCATGCAGGGAGTCCCTGTAGGCAAACAGTGTCCCAGTGCCTCTTGTTCCCACACGCTTTCATTATCATGGTTTTCAGTGTACCATTAAATCTCTCCACCTTCCCATTGGTCTAACGATGATAGGGAGACGACCTGAGGTGTTTGATGTTTAACATGGTGAAGAAGTCTTGGACTGTTGCTGAGGTAAACTTGGTTTCATTGTTGCTAAGCACCTAGCCGGGTACACCAAAATGAGCGAAGAATTGCAACAGGTCTCTTGTCATTTGATCTGCATCAGCCCTGCTCATGGAGATAGCCTCTGGATATCTTGTTCCAAAATTAACAATAGCAAGCATAAACTTGTTGCCATCTGTAGTTGTTGTTAGAGGTACAATTACATCCACTCCCAGTCTTGAGAACGGTTTATCTATGGTGGGTAGACTCATCATGGTGCTCTCATGTTGACTTTCTTTTCTTGCCTTTGGCATGACTCACACGACTGGCATGCTTCAGTAATCTTTCTGTCCATCCCTGGCCAGAAAACATATCTGGACAACTTAGCTCTCGTCTTGTCTGCCCAAAGATGACCACCAGTTGGAGCTGTGTGTCTGATGATAGGTAATTTCGGTGTGACTGAGGTATCACCACTTGCATGCCAGGCTCTCCCATGCTGTCACAAGTCCTGCTCAACAGGACATCTTTCTGTAGCATAAATTTAGAATGCTGTTGTTTGCTTTCTGCCCAGGCTGACTGGAGTGTGGGGTCGCATTTTTGTTGTGCCTTCAAGTATTCCTTGTCATTGAGCATGTATGCTGCCGTGATCAACACAGCCTTGCCTTGCTGTCGTTGCTGTTACTTTGTCAATGTTTCTCTAACTGTAGCGTGTACTGGTACTACTTCTTCCAAGGGTATTACTTGTCTCAATTCTGACAACAGTTCAGCCCCCGACCTCACGTTCAGGCTCGGGATTGTGTTCAATACTTGATGGGCAATGTCGTTGAGCTCTTTGAATTCTTAACCCAGCAAGGCATCAGTCCTACAGTGTCTTTTCTACCACCACAGTATATACCACTCTTTCAAATGTTTCCCACCTGGATGGTGACCAGTCCCTTTTTGAGGGTGCATTGTACCCCTACTAGTTGAGTGGACTACTGTTATCTGTGCTGATGAGTCATATTTGAGAAGGTTTCTTGACACACCATCCACCCAGTCTTCGTCATACGTGTCTCAATTTCCAATACCAAATGCCATGTTCATAATTTGGGGCTTAGGGCAATTCACTCTGATGTGGCCCTATTCTACACACCCAAAACACTGGGGTCCACCTTTGTCTTTGTCGTAGTACTTTTTTACTTGCTCTTTGTCTTTGAGCTTGGCTCTTTTGTCGTTATCTTCAATTGGGAAGGCTTTGTTCGACCCCTCACTGGTTGTAGTATATTTGCCTTTTCTACTATCTGTTGAGAACCTGTCATCTCCCCTCTTTTTTCGTTTGTAGATTCTCCTCCTGTCAATGTGACGGTCTTGGTAGTACTCCATTGCCAGTTAAGCTGCATGTTGCATTGATTTGGGAGACCTATCTCTTACCCAGGTTGCAATATCTGAAGTAAGGGTTTGCAGTAATCGATCCATTAGGAGGCGCACCTGGAGTGCTTCCCACAGATGTGCATCCCTGTTTGTATCCAGTAAAAATCTCCTTTAGTCTTGCAACAAACTCCAATACTGTCTCTTCCATTGATCCCTCTTCACCATACCACTGTAGCCTGTAGCTGGTTTGTGTGGTCGACAATTTAGTCAATAGGGTTACCTTGACTGCTGTGTATTGCCTGTCAGGGAACCCAACCCTGACTGATAGCATTTCTAACCCAACCCTGACTGACCACAAAGCAGCAGAAACCACTGCAGCAGAGATGAATGGGAACGTGGTGGAAGATTACGACCAATGGCCACAGACCAGCGGAAATGGTTGAGTTGGCAGGAAAGACTCACCAGAGGATTACGACCTTCTAGAATAAGAAGCTGATTGGTCGATGCCACGTCAGAAAGGCCACTCAACATGACCTTAAATGGAATTGATGAGAGAGCTGAGGACTCTGGACACTCGTATTATTATAAAAGGACTGAACTGTTCGAGTAGAGTAGAGTAGGAGAACTGTATTTATTGAGATCGGTGTTAATTGATTTCTTGTAAAGGACGGCACACCTCGTTTGTGTCATTGTTATCTGTATAAGTTGTTAACTACTCTCATTTGCTAACTACGGGTTAGACGCTATTAGCAAGCTAATAGCAGGGTTAGACAGCAACAGGAGTGTTGTTGATTTTTGGCCTAGCTGTAATTGTGTGGTTGTTGGACCACTAATTAGCGGGACGTAGTAGTGCTCGACGCCAGCACAAATAAAGCATTTGGGGCTGGGGCAGGTCGTTAGCGCTCACATTGGTGGCAGCGGTGGGGCTAATTGAGTTAGTTAGATCCCAGTGAATATTACGGACCTAAGGTGAGAGGTCTTTGTAGTTTCTTGTACCAGACCTAACTCCAGCTTCCATTGCGTCATAAGTGTTGGAGTTAAGACCCACAACAAGCACTTGCAGACAGCAGAGGGGAGGAGCAGCAGAACACAATTAACTATAGTTGATTACTGAATAACAAATAATAGATGTGTTTGTATGTGCATTTGTATTCTTGTCCAGATCTTAGTGTTGTTATATGTGTGATTTGTTGTAAGTAAGTGAAATCATCTGCATATCAAAGCTGATAAATAGAAGTCGCCTCATTGGCTCTGGCTCAGCATAAACCCAGGCTAGCCCCAATCAAGGAGTCTGTGTTCATGTTGGAAGGTTGGAAGCTCTATAATTAATTACTCTGGTGAGGGCTACTGGTGACAGCAACCTAGTTGGGGTGGAAATAGCTTGTTAAAGCACCAAGGAATAATCTCGCTCTCAGGTTAGCATCAAACCCCAACATATGGTGGCAGTGGTCCCAATATATAGTGGCAGCAGTACAGCTTGAAGGCAAAAGCATATAACGTTACCTAAAGCATGTCAGGCATGACAGATGGTAAACCACCTTATTATAATACATGGTTAGCCAGCAACATTGCCAGGACTGTTGGATCCAGGGATGAAGACAACAGAGATGTTCTTGTATACAACCTACAGCTTCAGAACTCTCTACCCAGGTTGAGGAAAGGGCAGGAGTAGTGGTGAAGTAGAAAGGAAAGATGAATAAAAAGTTAATGTTGTTGAAGCTGGTGGTGAGGCAGGAATCGTGGAGGCTGAGGTGGAAAATGATGAATCATGGGCCAACACAGATGAGGCAGACCACATTACAGGGTTAGAGAAGGAGGACATCTAAGCTACTGATCAGCCCCTCCCCATGTTAGCCGAGGAGTCGGAGGGGACTTGGGTGCTTGCCAGGCAGCAGATGGAGGCTGATAGCCTGATTGAAGTGAGGTCAATGGGTGAAGAGTAGGTTGACGGTTTCATGATGGACAAGAATGGGGTCATGATCTAGTCTAGTTTACGACCCCAGGGAAGGAAATAAGGCGGGTTGTGGTTCCACCCCAAGGAGATGAAAGATTTTGGAGGTAACACATAGGGATTTGGTAGGAGTATTCCTACAAGAAGACATCCGAAAGCTTACTTCAACCTTTCATCTGGACAGGCCTGCATGGCAACATTAAGAGGTACTGTGTGGCTTGTCAAGACTGCCAGAGGGCAGGTAGAGTGCTCAGATCATGCGTGCCCATGGTGGAAACACACACCTTAAAAGTTTGGTGGCCGACATTGTAGGACACCTTGGAAGGACTAAGTATGGTTTCAGATATATCCTCACTTTCATGTGTGTGGGGACGAGGTTCCCTTATGCAATCCCCCTCAAGAGAGTAGAATCTGAGACAGTGGCAGAGAAGTTGAATGAAGTTATAGCTCACACGGGTATATCCCAGGAGCTTTTGACAGACCAGGGCAGTGTATTTGCAGGGACCTTAGCAAAATAAGTTTGCAATCTGCTCAGCATTAAAAAGCTGAGGACCACTCCTTGTCACCCCCAATGTAATGGTACCCTAGAGAGGTGGCATGGTTCCTGAAGGGTATGATGAGAAAGCTAGGTGGCTCAGTTAGAGAGTGGGATAAAGCACTGAAAGTATACGTCTTGTGCTATAGAGGTACACCATGCACAGCCACTGGCTTTCCCCCTTTTGAGTTGGTCCATGGCTACCCGATGAGAGGTCCTCTGGAGGTAATTAAGGAAGGTTGAATAAACTCCATTTGGGAAGGACCATATGAGGTAAGAGGGACATTGTCGAAAACTTTATATAAGATTTCAACCCCTACTAAAAGGTATCTCACTTAGAAGGTCCATATTAACAGGTTCAAACCCTACATGCCCACCACTAACCGTTTCTGCATGGTGGTAGGGCAAAACAGTGTTGGCAGCGAGGAACCACTGGAAAGGGTAGCCCTAGGGAAGTCAGAGATGATGGAAGTCCAGCAGGTGGAGTTAGCCAGGACCTTGCAGGAGTTTGACAGTGTTGTTACTGGTAGTCTAGGGCAGACCCGGGCAGCCAGCCATGTCATTGATACATTGTAGGTGCCCCCAGTCCAATCCTATCCATATAGGGTTGCTCCTGCATGAAAAGGTGAGCTCCATGAAGAGATTAAACAGCTCTTGGATGATAGCATTATTGTATCCTCCTATAGTCCCTCGTCGGTGCTGATAAGGAAGACCAATGGCTCACTCCATTTGTGTATAGACTATCGAAACTGAACTTGGTCACTATAGGTGACACTTACCAGATGCATATGATCGATGACCTGCTAGATAAGGTCTCAGGAGTTACATGGTTATCCATAGAGATGGGACTCTATAAGGCACCATTAGAGGATAAGGGCTGCATGTGGGGCACATTAAGCTGTACTAGGCCGAACCATACTAAATGCAAGTGGAGTTCCCATGCCTTGACATACCTAGGCTATAAGGTAGGGCTGTGTAAAGGTTCCCGAGGAAAGAGTTAAGGCCATCAGGGAATATATACAACTATATGACAAGAAAGGACTTTGAGCCTTCTTAGGTCCACCAACTATTACCGGAGGTTTGTCCTGGACAAAGCCGGGAGTGCATGGTCCCTCTATAAAAGGTGCTCCCAACACCGTAGAGTGGGATGAGGCTATTCAAGGGGCATTTGATTATTTAATTGATGCTTTGTTTTACTCCTATGTGTTGTGGTTACCCCGATGGGGGAGACACACTAATTGTGCAATAGACACTTCCTACAAGGACTAGGTGCGGTTCTGTCACAGAGAGACATGATCCAGAGAACCTTGGGTTACTCCTCGAGGAAGTTACTACTAGCCGAGAGGAACTATGCCGCTACTGAACTAGAATGTTTGGCAGTGTATAAGTCTACCAACCACTTTGCGATACACCTAAGGGATGTACACTTTGAGGTCATCATGGACCACTGAGTTCTGTCATGGTTCCTCACATCGTCCAAGTTGAATGGGCAACTCATAATGTTGGCTCTGGCACTTGAAGTGTATGACTTCTCAATGATGCAATACCCAGAGTACAACATCAAAATGCAGATGGTCTTTCTCGACAGGACTTGGATCTGCCGGGTGCAGATGATCGGGCTCTGGCGACCCCACCATTGGGGGAGATGTCCGGGTCAAGACCCATGACAAGCACTTGCAAATAGCAGTGGCAGAACATGATTAACTATATTGTTTGTTAAACAACAAATAATAGGTATGTCAGTGTATGTACATGCATTTGCTTATTGTCTATTGTCACATGACTTTAGTCTTGTGTATAATATGTGTGACTGGTTGAAAGTGACATCATCACCATATCAAAGCCCATAAATAGAATTCACCTCATAGGTGCTGGCTGAGAGTATTTAAACCCAGGATAGCCCGAATCAAGGAGTCTATGTTCAACTTGGAAGCTTTATAATTCTAGTTCTTAGCTATATACCTAAATTACTCTGATGAGGGCTAGTTAGGATAACAGCTATAGGTTCTGGTGGCAGCAACCAAGTTGCGGAGGGAGATATAGCTTAGTGGAGTATAAAGGAGGAATGCCTCTCCTAGGTTAGCAACAAACTCAAACATAATTATCGTGACAGCAGTCCCCAACAGTTGGTTGATGGATTAGGACCTGGTCTCCAAAGTTATAGTACACTTCCTTGGTGTCTCAGTACCTCTTCATTGCTCTTTCTTTTCAGCTCCGGTTCTCTCTGCCAGATGTTGGACAGTCTCCAAATGCTCGTGAAAACATTGGATGAACATCACAAAACTCCCTGTGGAGTCAATTTCTGTCTATCTACTCTTCCTTCAGCACATTTAGTGAACCTCATATTTTCCTGCTCTACAACAATAGGAATGGTGCTAAGCCTGTTGCTTCCGATGGTACTTCCCAGTAAGCAAACAAGATACAGCATAATGCTCTGTCCCATTGCTGATCTAAACTGGGCAACACATTCCTCTTTATAGTGGCGTGGAAAGGCTCCACCATTCTATCCATATAGAGATGATATGGTGTTGTCCTAATTGCCTTAACCTACAATAGACCGTCCTTCATGAGTTTACCAGTCAAGTTCATCCCAGTGTTAGTGAGGATTTTAGTAGAGAATCCTATTCCACGAGATCACTTTTATCAGCTATGTTTCTGTTGTCCATCCTCTGCAATGGAATAGCTTCTGGTAACCTCATCCGATAATCCATCTGCGGCATGATGTAACAACTTCCTGATTTAGTTTTAGGTAGGAAGCCAATTAAATCCATCTTGATTCTCTCGAATTGCTGAGTGATTATCGACAGTGGCATTAGAGGCACCTTATGTGTCATCCATTTTTCATTTTGACACTATGTCATTGTCACAAAAGACCTGCACTTGCCTATACACTCCCGGCCAGTAGATTCTCCCGGGTACCCTGGCCAGTGTCTTCTAAACTCAAAGGCCAGTGGTCATGGATGTGCCATTCTCAGCATTTAATTTTGGTACATTGTGATCAGCACTAACTCAGATTATTCTCCTCACTTCTCCTGATGCAATGATAGAATAGGCCCTCATCCTAATAGAATACCTAGTCTCCATTGTCTTCTTCTCCCCTGGCCACCCACAAGGTAGAGTATTGCTCTGCTCTCTTTGGATCTTCTCTGCTCCCCTGCAACTGAGCAATAGTTCCAGCTCATTTTCATTTGCATCTCTGGAGTCTGGTTAGCCTCTCACTGGTGGGAGTGAGGAATAGGTCTTTGTCGAAGATTGGCAGAAAGGACATTGATGACTCCTGCCCCTACAATTGTATATTGTTTGAGATGAGTTCTCCTTTACCAGCAATATCCATTCTTCCCATCACTGCTCGGCACTCCGTGTCTGCCTGCATGTCATTGTCCAGCTCATTGTGCTCCATTCTCCTCTTGGTATGAGTGTGACCTACCCCAATGTTAGGAATGGCATTACATCAGATTATGAACCTTCAAAATCCTGGCACATTCTGGCCTAGAAGGTTTTTGAAAGATAGTCTCTCGACTACTGTAGCTGCCAGTCTTGCTGGGTCTTCCCCATCATGTTCCTGTGTTATTTCTGACTTGCTATGGGTCACAGTTCACCAGTCAATAATCTCAAGCAGACTCTCAGGATATCTCTGTCAGGCTTCTCCACTAAGTCTTCCTTCAACCACATCCCATTGATCTTCCCTGCTAGCATGAAAGAGTCTTGTTTCTCCGCTGTAAGATGGGGTGTAACTACATTTAATTTTTTGAGATAATCGATAGCAATATGCTCAAACACCTAACAATTATTACATCTAGGATCTCTCACCTTACTTCGGCTTTCATAGTACTTTCCCACCTCGAGTTTGTTGACTCTATTCCCATCCCATTCTCTGGCTTCGGAGACTACTTCTACTGGTTGTTGCTGCTTGAGTCATTTCTCTGGGTAGTTTTGTGATGGTTGGGTCAGTATCTCACAGCTCGGTTCTCATCATGGTGAGGTTGAAATCCCCAGCGGTGGTCTCCTTGCACATGTCTCTAGTTTTCCAAGTACTGGTCAGAAATTTTCAACACTTCCTTGAAACTTGCTGGCTCCTTGTCTCTCACCCTGTCATGGAGCAACCTCCAAGGTTCCCTGTGACTATGGAACATTAAGGGGGGACTATACGTCAAAAACTAGACTTTTTGGTTTTCCTACTTTTTCCCCTTCTTCTTTCAAACTGTTTTTTTGTCCATGTAACAGATTAAAAAAACTACAAAGAGAACACACCGTGGATGATATTAATTTTGCCCTAACTTGGACTATATTTTTCTCATTTCCCCCAAATATCGTGGTTTTTTTTGGCCATAAACCTCATGACTATCCTACACTTCACAAAAAAATTATAATTTTTATATCACTGGATAGCTCTTCTAATTATCTGTTTAATGTATGTGACAAATTTTTTATTACTATAAGTTTTGGTGATTTGAAGTGGTGAGGCTTGTGATTTTCCCTGGTGTTTTCCAGTTGGAAAAGCAGTGGCCTGCCACTCAAAAACCACGATGTTTATTAATAATATGTTCATGCTTGCACAGATTAGGGCCTCCTCCATCAGCTGACCAAATCTGGGACTTTGATCTTGACAATTAGGGCAGTTATGAACTTTTCTGCAAGTTATGTCAACTTTTTTAGGAATCTTGATGTATCTTCCGAGAAAATATGTCTGCCGAGACATTCAACATATCAGTAGGAAAGCACAAAGCATAAGGAACACAAATGGAAACAAAATACCTGCATAGTGTATAGCCAAAAAGTTATGGTGATTTATAATACTTTGATGGTGCTGACGTACATTTCCCCCTAAGACTTGCTATTGTTCAATGCATAGCGTTGAGATTGCTGTCAACTTGGCAGTCCTAATCTTCAATGGGACTACAGAGCATCTGTACAAGTCCTTTGTGGGTTCTCCACCAGGTGACTTTACTACCAAGTTCTTTGCATCGAAGGATGTACTTAGAGTGAGGAAGGCAAGTCAGAAAGCGGTGGCCACTAATCAAAGAACATAGACGGTCTCTTAGATATATGGCGGTGACGACTGAGGCAAGGCATATTTCTTCCGAAGGACCAACCTACATTCCTGGTATAGACTGATTGGCAGACGCAACGCCTCTACCTCACTACCGACTTTTTTCAAAGCCACTCCCTCTCCCCTCCCCAAATCAGGCCATTTTTACATGGCTCTTCACTTACTGAATCATAAAGACAATATGCACTTGTTTTGTATGCTATGTGTTTTAGTTTGCAGGAAGATATCCAAAATCATTTGTTGACGACATAAGAAAGGCATGTCCTCTACTACTATTATTACCAACATAATTTTTTCTCTTTCTCTGCATTCACACACTCTAATATGCTCGAGAGTTGGTTTGCAAAATGAGGACCTACAGAAAACAAGAAAAAACTACAACAAAGAATAAGTAGCTGAACACATCATACGACCACAACTTCAACCTCATGTAACATTTTTGTGCCTTTTTTTAAAATTCTCGGCGAAGATAACTCTATTTATATCGCAATTTTTTATAGCCCATTCTTACTCTATAAAATAATTTTTGACTTAAGGGGGAAGAGGGCTGAAAACACATTTTTTCAAAAAAAATATTTGGGGCCCAAAAGGGTTCATAATAATTATGTCTGGAGTTTGAGTTTCCAGTTTTAGAGCAAGTGAATACTTGCATCAGAAGATATAGCCATTTTTATACAGTGCATTATTATTCCATTTCATTTCATTTCACTTCACATTGGAAGAGGTTCTCTCCAAGTCTTACCTGGCTACAATCGGGCGGTCGGCGATGATCGCCTACCCAAAATACAGTTTTTATATATCAAAATGTTGCCAATTTCATGGAGACCCTTACCAGTCGTTTGCGCAATGAATTGGCCTGGCGGGGGGGGGGGGGGGGGGGGGGGGGTAGTGCGCAACCTCTAAGACGAGCACGTTTTTTTAGGTCACGTGTTTTTTAGTCAGTTCGCCAGAATCACTTGAAACTTTCACACTGTTGAGTTATGGGGAAGAGAACAGAGAAGCATTTTAAACAGAAAGGGCAAGGATCCAAGAAGAGTGACGACAAGAAGAAGAAAGCGCTACAGGCGGCTGGGATCAATCCCAATATAAGCCTCCAAGGGTCGAAAAAATCGTGCGCGTTTTTAATTATGCGAGCGGTACCAAAAGGTGTAGAATGTGTTAATGAAACTTATAATGAAACTTATAATGAACTGTGCATGTGGCTGGTGAACTGCACATTATAATTCCTTATAATTATATTATTTAAAATATATAGTTTTTGTTTTTACCATGATATATCTTTTACCATTTTTTTAGGGCTAGGGCTAGGGCTAGAGCTAGGGTATCTTAATGTTCCTGAAGCAGCCATGGACAGTTCACCAGCAAAAATGTTGAAAAATGTTTCAGTTCACCAGCTGTTGAAAAATGTTTCAGACAATGTCAGCCACGTGCACAGTAAGAACGTGCACAGTTCATTATAAGTTTCATTAAGACATTCGACACCTTTTGACCGCTCGCAAAATAAAAAACGCGCACGATTTTTTCGACCCTTGGAGGCGGGATTGATCCGGCGGCTGTTGTTGAGCCTGTCACAGTAGCCGCGCCAGGCAAGTTTTAATGTTTATCTCCGTACTAAAAAGTTACTAGCTGTTTCCTTCCTTTGTTAGTGAGTCTCTTGGATCCTGTAGGTGGGGTAGCGCCTTCTGTGAACCTTCACTTACCTTGCAATCAATTGCAAATGTCTGAAGAGAGGCCAGTTCCATTTGTGACTATGACCAG
The DNA here is from genome assembly GCA_028752905.1 of Cladorhizidae sp. MBARI D1340-BT2. Lineage (NCBI taxonomy): Eukaryota > Metazoa > Porifera > Demospongiae > Poecilosclerida > Cladorhizidae > Cladorhizidae sp. MBARI D1340-BT2. The sequence continues at coordinate 14,049,970 of JAQNBH010000007.1, read as the reverse complement.
TGACTATGACCAGGAAGAAGTTGGCTCTCATGGATCGTTCAGCTGCTTCTGTGGCTGTTGCTACTGGATCTACTGGCTCTACCTCTTTTGACTCGGGTGGTGTTGGAGAACTAGGTAAGGGTAACCGTATAATAAACTTAGATAAGTTTAGAGAGGTCATAGAAAGGTGTAATAAGTGTATTCAATGTGGTAACTGAGCTCCCTTGCAACTGAAGCCCCGTAGGGCAGGCATGGTGTCTCATTTTTACTTTTTGTTCAAATTGTAGTAACACTCAAGACATCTCAAACGCTGTATCTGTAGAAGCATTCTTTGAACATCCAGTCAGTACTGGGTGCTCGCATTGCTGGAATTAGTCATTCTGGTCTGGAAGACATCACTGCAGTCATGGATATGTTGCCCCCTCTTAGTTCCACTTGTTTTTAAAAAATATACTAGGTCAATAGGGAGTGACGCAAATGCAGTAACAGAGTATTATGTTGGATGCCGCTCATAGGTTACATGGAGTGACGCAAATGCAGTAACAGAGTATTATGTTGGATGCCGCTCATAGGTTACATGATTTTTATAGGGTTAGGCATGAAGACATCATTGATGTTAGTATTACTGTTGACGGCACATGGCTTAGACAGGGCCACAAATCAAATTATGGCTTGGTTGCGGTGATGTCTTGGGACACTGGAGAAGTTTTAGATTATTATCTTATGTCTAAGTTCTGTCAAGCTTGTGTGCGAAGACCTGAAGATGAAACAGAAGCAAGTTACGCAGAATGGTTTGAGGGTCACAAGGTAAATTGTGAAGGCAATTTTGAAGGCTCTTCGGGTTCTATGGAAGTTGTAGGAACACAAAAACTTTTTTAACGTTCAGTGGAGAGACTGAAGCTTAGGTACACACACATTAATTAGTGATGGGTATACAAATGCACATAAATGGTTGTTGGAAGTCGAGCCTTACGGTCCTAGAGTCTTTGGGTGGTGCTAGGGGGGTTAGTCGTGTGTCTATAGTTAAAATGCAAACCTACTATAGGGGAGCAATTAGAGGACAACCTAGAGGGGATGATTTGCGATGTGTTTTATCACTCTTAGTCAACTATGGAACATCCTAACACGAGTATTGTCCTACAGGAGTTTTGAGTTGGTGTAAGTTTAATCCAGCTTGTGCTAAAGGTGAGGTACCACCAGTACCGATAAGCATATGATTCCTCTGGACAAGGCTATGTATGTTAGGAGGTTTTTGATAAATTAATGTCCGAGGATCTTTTGTGCAAATGTTTAGGTGGTTATACACAACCAAAATGAGTTTAATTCTGTTGTGTGGAGTAGAGCGGGTAAGACAGAACATATGAGTGCAACAAGTGTGCTTGCTGTCGAGAGGCAGCAGAGTTCAATGGAGGGCGGAGCATTGTATGGTCCTGGCATGGGGGACCTGTAACATTTTTATTTTGTTTATGTGTCTTTTGCTTTCTATTGTCAAACAGAGATTACTGGAAGATACTTTTGTTTATGTGTCTTTTTGTCAAGCTTAGGAATTAGTGGAGGATGACTTTTGTTTGTGTTCTATTGTTTTTCAGGGATTACTGGAGGGTGTCGGAAGACATGTGTGGAGGGTGACGATGGATGGACCTGGGCATGGGAGCCCTGCAAATGATGACGTGTTTATGTTTGCTAATTCAATATTAGCAAAGCAACATACATGTAACAAGTCCGATGCATCTTTAATTTATGTGTATGTATATATATATATATATATTGTTGGTTTTCAGATTGTAGTTAATACTGCTGTTGTTGAAAAAATAAAGGACTGTGAAAAGTCAATTGGTTGCTTTCAACATTTTGTTTGTACACACAATTCTATAATGAGGGGATGTATTCTGGTGAAGCAGGGGGTGTTTCTGGCAGCTGGGATGTGATTACAAACTGCTTGGACTTCAAGGCTCATGATCTTTGAAAAACCGTTCAAATGATAACTTGAATTTTTTTTATCCTTTCATAAAATAAAATAAAATTATCATTTGAAAGCAATTTTTATATTCTATATACAACTTGCGCGAGAGTTTTTGTTTGATAGCATTACTAAAAAAGACCTAGAGATGAAAATGTAACGTGATGTCATAAAGCTATGTTCAGAAAATGAGACAAAATTATTTTTTTCCAAAATTTTAAGACGCAGTGCTCATTATGATTGACTAATACGCCTCGCAAAGGTCGTTACTGCAACGTGGTTTACGGTCCGCACTGGAAGAGCCTATAATGAGCTAGGAAAAAGGTATGGCGAAACAAAATAACAAAAGAGACTTACCATTAGAAAGCACAGACTGCAAGCTATAATTTGATATATAAATCGGGAAACTAGAGTGAATGCGAGCAAAGATATGGTACTTTATATGAGACTACGCGATACGCAGCCCTCTTTCCCCCTTAAGGGGGTCCACTACCCAAAAAATAATTGTTTTGCTTTTTTTAATTTCCCCCCCAAAATATGATGACTGTACATGCAAGATGCTGCCTTCCAAATTGGAGAAGATTTGGATGCTCCATTCTGGACTTATACTAAACTTGAGTACTCCCGATTTGCGAAGAAGACGCTTCACATAATAGTGAGTTTCAATGGCCGCGGAGACCGACAAGGGAAGCAAACCAGTGATTCTGGTCATCCCCCTAGGAAGCAGCCTATATAGGTCAGACCAAACTTCCCCTCCCTATTCTTGATTTTTCTAGTATGTATATGTATACCACTTTTGGTGTGTTTTTTAAATGGTATGGCAGTTCAACCATTGTAGACTATAATTATATATATACTAGTCCTTAAAATGCCTGTCCCGAAAAAGTTGTTTTTTTGGCCAAGGACGGTTCTCCCTGCTTCATATTTGGAGTAATCGGACAAAATTATATAGATTATGTTTCCTCTCAATGAGAGCTAGAAGATGACATTCTCTGTTTTTAATTTTAAGCAAGTATGATGTCAACAGGTACAAAAAAACAATGAAAATGCCACCAAGAAATTGCATCCATGATCACACTATTTAAAAAAAAAACTCAATGTTATATTGTGTTTCATACTTTGTAATTTCCCCTGTGGTAAGTTGTGAAATCCCAAAGTAAACTAGTCTCCAAATATGACCGTCCTCGTGAAATCTCAAATGTTCACTAAGTCCGGATCAGTTGGAGCTGGGTAGTTGGCACAGCACCAGAAGGTAGGTCTGTGTATAGGTACACATCATACAAGATTTCAAATAAAAATTCTGAAGCAGAGAGAAGTTGTGGTTATTATTATTATTTTATTTTTTTTGGGTAGTGGACCCCCTTAAGTCATAAGCATGTTCTATGGCTTTGAAGAGGGTGAGTCTTTAGAAAATTTATACTAATGAATACATGGGTGCCACTTAAATTGGAGATTTATTTTATAGAAGGGTAATTCAGCACAAAAAATTAACCCTATTGAAGTTCATGCCAGGAGAGATCTTCGCCGAGAGTCAATTTGAAGGGCCTTTACTATTATTCACCCAATAATAATTATATATATTCCCTCATATTTTATATCATCTTAAAGCACATAGAAAGCTCGATATTTTGGTAATAAAATTATGCCCAGGTGATGAATGCCCAGGTGATGTAAAAAAAAAAATTTTAAGTTACAGATGTCAATGTTATTTTTAACATTTTGACCTTTAGTACCCCCTTAATAGTTGAGCTTACTTAGAATAAATTTTATTATGTTATCTTTCAGCGAGGAAGATCTGACCACATATGATCAGGAGATTTTTATTTTATAAGTTAGCATTTCATACTTATTATATAATTCACTATTATCTTATTTATCTGAGCTATTAATGAATTCTAGGCATTTAGTGGTGAGCGAAGGTGCAAGGAAGAGGTTAAAAATAAGAATAATTAGCTTGAGATCCCATTTTTCTCTTCACTATGATGAATATTTCCAATTTACATAAGGTTCAGCCAAGTAAGACAGGATGATGCAACATTCCTAATGTAATTTCATGAATTTATAGAAGGTTTGAACATCACCTTGTTCCCACCTGGCACTCCCCTGCTTCTCAGTCCCAAGCTCTCTGTCGGCATCCACCTCCTTCTGCCTTTGCATTTCCTGCATCAGCATCAACAGCTTAATGGCTGAATCCATCACTTTGGCAGTCCCACACCTCGACTTCCCTTTTCACTCGGACCCACGTCGATATCCTCATCAGGTTCATACTTCTCCTGTTCTGACTGTCTGAGTCTGCATCTCCATCTCCCAAACCACTTGTTCATAACTCCAGGAGTATATTCACTCTACTCCCTTTCCTTGTGGTAAGTCTCTCTTCTGTTGGTCACCTCCTGTTGATCCAGAAGCTCTCAGGAGCTCATGTCTGCACGCTCCACTCCACATCCGCTTCTCTGTTGTTGGATGGAGCCCCCTCCTCCTTCTCCTCTACTCACGGGAGAGCCTTCTCCTTGGACCTAGTTACTCTCTCAGTCGTTGCTCTATTCATTTTCCTGGTCAATCCTGATCAGTTCAGCTTTAGCCCAGTCGCTGTCACTCCTGTGATGTTGTATATAGTTACTGTGGTGTTTCTGGTTGCATTTGGTGTGATGGATTGGTAGGGATTGTCACCTGCCCTGGGTGAAATTTGAAGATAGAAGAAAACTTAATGAATTATTGTGGGAAGGACCCACCACAAGACAAGACCAGCCTAGAACTGAGATATGTACTCGTGTCATTTGTAACCAAGGCACTGGCCACAAGTATGCTACATACTACTATGAATACACCCACTCACCATTAATTCATGCTCCACCACTTATAAGTCACATCTTGTGCTGTATATGTTGTTCTTGGTTATAAGCTTCTTGAAGTGGTGACCATACTGCATGAGTATAGACAAGTAAGAGCACTAGCTGTGCTGAACCTCTGTCTCTTAGGCTACCTAACTCTTCGTGATCCGTAATAGAGTCACAACATTTGGTGGCAGTGGTGGAATCCATCCATTCGGTGGTATGTCGAGAGCAACTAAGTTGGTTCTGCCAGGTTGCGACCTACTGAGACCCTAATGAAATGAACTGCCTTCCACACTTTGCTGTTCAGTTACTTCCCCTCTTGTACTACTCTCCTTAATTAATCCCCGCTACCTTGAGATCCGAATACTCGCTTTTGTAAGATTAATTAAGATTCAACAACAGAGACACACATAAGAACTGGCTCACTAAACTCTCACAGAACTCTCACATGAGGTCTGAGTGTGTCCTCTTTTATATTTTGGCTAACACCTTGACCTGTCACATCCACGTCACACATCGAGAACTAACACATAGTACTTAGTTTTCCTAGCTTTGCCTCTAGTCTACCTCAGTTAATCAGTTCTCAGGAGGTCGTTCTTGGGGGAGTGCTTCTTGACATGGACAAACACCCATGTTGCTCTAGTCCATCACTGGCACAATTTGCTTTCGATCTTAACAGCGAGTCTCAAACCTAGCAAACAGCAAGCGATTGCAGGAACAGCTAAATGAAAGTGACTCGTGGAGATTCAAAATGGCACAATGTCATCTATAGTTTCTCTTACATCACCATCAACCACAGATCGAAGAGAGAAGTTCAAGTGATTGTCTTTTCATTCCAGCAGAGTCCACCATGTGAGGATAGCAGTGAGATAATAATGGTAGTCCCTCTCCCCCAGCCTTTTGTCTGTCCATTCAAGTACAATCCTGTGGCCGTGGAGATGGCCCTATGAAAGTTAGTAGCTAATGTGGTAAATTTTCCATTTTATTAAACTTCTTTATTTGAACAAAACCTAGTACAATACAGCTGCTATAGTTAGGGATGAGATTTGTAGTTCTCATAGTACTCAAGCTCTCTATTGAATATACAGTGTGTCACACTTTAGTATCCATTTGATTTTGAAGTTTCTAGATCTCAAAGCCAATCTTCAAGAATTATGCTACATGTACCCAGGGGGTGAAATAGGTTTAACAGACATGGCGTGCTGTAAAAGGTTGGCCGCCAAAAATCATATCTATATATATTTATAAACAAAAGGTATATGGACAACCTTGTCAACAAGTTACTGGAAATCCGTAGGAAGCCTCTGAGCAACATTAACCCTTGTACATGAATATCGCACTTTTGGCATGAAGAGTCATTGTGGTTTATCATTGTCCCATGAATGGAATTTAGTTCTAGCAACCCCAAAGTCTATAACTAAGTAATTATGACAACTTGTACAACTCACTACAGTAGCAACATTAACCTTTGTACCTACTAATAGTTAAGGCACTCTTGTTAATTACTAGCATTGTAGATGGTTCAATTAAAGCCTACCAACCACATGGTATTTGTTTAGCTCCTATACTGGGAAGAATTGGCAGGTGACTGTGCCTAGAGCTAGAGTTGACCATTGGTTTAGGTAAGTACATTAATTAAGCCAGCTAGTGCTAGTATATTAGTAGTACCTATTGCAACCCCTACTTTCTGACTCAGCAGAAAGTATTGAGTCTGCCAGCAGGTTAAGTACAGCTGTTAAAAAAGCATAGTAGCTGCTTTGCTGATAGTAATGCTAGAAGAAAATGCAGCAGTAGCTATCACAGTTATGAGCCAGAAGTCAGAGCAGCAAATTGTTTCCACTAAATAACTTTTTTCTCCCATTAAGTCAATTATGTTGTAGGTATCTGGCAGAAGATGACTAGTTGTACAGGAAAAAGGGTGCTGGAGGGAGCCATGTTTCTGGAATGACTGAAGAGAAAGTGCGAAGACATGCTTACAGACTACACCAAGTGTGTCATATGTCAAGGACCTGCAATCAAACAACTGTTGAACATTCAGCTAACAACAAGCCCAAAACTTCTTGTTGCCATGACCTGTCGACAAGACGAGACCTACAGAAGGTTGCACCATGATGTAACCAAGGACTCGTGGGTGGCAGAGAAGTCAGCCAAGTGGCATGCTAAATGCAGAAACTTTTACATCAATGAAAAGAGCTACAGACTAGCAGAAAAGATACATCCAGGAGCAAGCTGCACAATGCTGGCTCAGCCAGAATGCAGTACCTCAACCAAAATGTCCATCATTCCCAGCAGGCATCGCACAGCAGCATTTGATGCCAAGAGTACATGCATCATATGTAACAAAAGGTGGCTGAAAGGAAAGACACCTACAGCCAGGGTGTCAATGCCAGGGTGTCAACAGAAACCAGCCAACAGGCAATCGTTGAGAAAGCCAAGAAACTGAGTAGAGAGGATATTTTGCTAAGACTGATTGGGCAAGGACATGACATAGTCGCAAATGACATATCATATCACATACCATGCATGAATGCATTCAAGGCAACACGAGCCCCGACTGGTAAATCTGCACAGACGAATCTGTATGATATGGCTTTGAATCATCTGGTGGAGCAGCTAGAAATATCCCTGTTTCAGGAGAAATGTGGCTTCCTGATCAAGTCCTTGTGGGACAACTACCAGGTGATTCACCGGGAGCTAGGAGTAAAGACTGGAGACACGTATAGGTTAATATCACTGAAATGTAAACTGCAGCAGAAATTTGGGAAATGTATCTCTATCATCAAACCAAACCAGTGGTTCTGCCCTTATCTGTGCATCTTCCATACTACTCGGTGATGCCCTTGAGAAACTGAGGAAACTGGAAGCAGAGAGCCAAATTGATCAAACACAGCAGATTATACTGCGTGCAGCCAAAATACTGAAAGGAGACATCAAGACATGCAGGAAGGAGAGACAACAAGAGCAGTTAACTGAAATTTCATATGCTGCTGCTGACTTCACAGCCATGCTTCTCTGACAGACCAAGTATAACACCCCAAAGACAGACTCTGAGCTCAGGACGAGTGTTTGTTGATCAGTCTGTTAGGGAAAAGGCACTTATAGTGTCTCAACAGCTACTACAACATGTGGCTGGGGTACCTACAGCACTGGGGATTGCCACAAACTACCACATTTAAAATCAGACATGTAGCAAGTCCCTGATAACACTAAAAAACAGACTTGTCCAAGGTATCAGCTATGATCGTCTGCAATGACAGCTGACTACACAGAGTGCCAACATGATGCAACAGGTGGAGGAAGATGGGATCTATATTCCAGAAAACATGTCTCACAGCAATGAGGTCCTCCATGTCTTTGCAATGGACAATTTGGACTTGGAAGCAGAAGGCAATTGAAGGTGGCAGTTTCAATGCAACAACCGCTATCATCATTGAAAATGCAGAGCAAGATGAATCAAGTGACAACACCAGACAAATTGAGAGTATAAGTCTACCCCACTGCACCTTCAGAGAAACGGAAGACTCTATCAAATATTCCTGCTGCTGCAATTCCTATCTGCTACATCTCTGCCAGTGATAGGAGAAGTACAGATCACTCAGCAGTATCGAAGCTGTTAGAAGTTTGGAAACCCCATCTGACAACACTGCAGAGGAGATGATACTTGTTTGGCGCCTTGGGCAACAAGTCAGAACATCACAGCTTCTAGAAGTGTCGTATGAGGGAGAGGATTGCTTGCCTTGATTTTCTGTATTCTGTGCGAGACTTCTACCACACCACAAGCCAAGCAAGATTGGGTACTTACCACTCATACCTGAATCTCCAACACACCCAGCAGTGCTAAAAGAAGAGATGATATGGCTGGCCAAGACATCACATGATGCTCTTGGTGACAAATGGATGGTCATTACTGGAGATCAAGCCACATATGAACTCGCAATGACCATCAGGGACAACCACAGGGAAGAGTTTTCCAATGTCATCCTGCTTCTGGGAGGCTTTCATCAGGCCCACAACTACATGAAGGCCATTTGTAGTATAATGAGGGACTCAGGTGCAGAAGATCTCATTGTATCAGCCGGCCTATGTTGCGAGGGAACAGCGAAGAAGATGTTCGGGGAGAAAGCAGACTACTACCAATCCATGTATGCCATTAGAATCCTCAGCGAGGCAATGTGGCAGTTGTACTGGCAAGCATTTGAAACCTGGACAGCAGAGAGAGAGACACCAAAAAATGGCAATACACCATTGAAAATGTCTTGAAGATACAGCTTGACAACACCGTCGATGTGAGTGAGCAGCTGGAATCCATCCAAACATGCCACCCTCAGTTCATTGCTCGTCAGGAACAGATGCCGGAATTACAGAATTCCCTAGCGGATTTTCCAACAGCAGTATTCTCGTCGAATTTTCTGGAAATGTCAGACATACTCCACAGATTCATTTACTACCAGTATGAAGGCAACTGGTTGGGGCATCTGTGTTAGTCAGCAAGAATGCTTCCCTACCTCACAGCATCTGGGCAATACAAGTATGTTCAACAGTCCCTGCTTCTGTACTTGTTTGAGATGAAGAAGCTGCCCCAACAGGTTCACAGGGCAATGTTGAATGGAGCATTCATTCGACGAAGAGCAGATAGTAATCATAACGGAGTCTCTCCTGACATGCTTTTAGAGCAGACCTACAATTCAGATGCCAAGGAGAAGAGTGGCCTAGATGGAATCACTCTCAATGTTGCTGCTCGAACCAAATGGGTGTACACAAAGCCAGTTACTGCAGCAGTGTCTGCAGAACTGAAGTCAATGTTGCATCTAAACTCTTCCAATGCACACCACGAGTCAGGTCCAATGCGTGTGGCAAGGGATTCAGAGATGATTGTGAAAGTGATAGCAGCCTTGGAGACCAATCCATTCACTGCAACAACCACAAGCCTGATCAAGATAACAACTGGACAGTTTGCCGAGCTAGCTGTGAAGGATCACCTCATCAATGTGAAGGAAATCGGCCTAATGGTACTATCTGATTCCATATCAGGGGAACAGAAAAGGACAACCATTTTGAGACTGAAGACATTCCACACCCAGAATGCTAAGACCAAGATGTCAAAATAACAATCTGCAGGCACAGGAAAAAGTGATGAAGTTTCAGCCCTCCTATGAATGATACAGATCGTTGCTAGTGGGGGTGAAGTTGACATAGTCAACTTCATCATCACTCATGAATGCAGCAAGACATCCCCATCACTGTTCAATGAAGATGGAACCATGAGAGCTGCAGGAACAAAGGCCAGTCTAGTTAAAGTCTTGAAGGGGTTCACCAAAGTGAACACAGCTCCTGATCTACCACAACAGAAGAGGAAGACAGCAGTCATAGTAGATGCTATGCATGCTGTTCGTCACTGGTCCTTCCATAAAGATGAAACATTTGGAGCTATTGCAGGGTGACAGAAACAATCTTCTGAAAGATGTACCTGATGGCACGGCGATCATACACTTGTGCTGTGACAGGTACAACTCACTGAGCCTGAAGTCTTCAGAGTGGCAGCAGAGGTACACTCAGTTCACGACCACAAAGGCAGTTTGAAATCAGTGAGCAGTACAGAGTCCCTGACCAGCAGGAGTTCTTCTCTGTGTCTGCCAAAAAAACTGGACTTCTGAGCTTCCCGTGTGAGACATGGTACCTGGAGGAGCAGCTTGCTCCAACCATAGGTTCGACCGAATTGTACTAGTGTGGTGGCTTCAAAGAAGAAACAAAGAGTGTACTGATTACAGAGGGTACAATCACTGATGTGACTGTTTTGCAGTCCACTCAACAAGAGGCTGATACTAGGGTCATAATGCATTCTGTGCACAGTGTCCAGAATGAGAAGGTGGACCGAGTGATCATATATACATGCAAATGATACAGATATCATTGTTATATGTGGTGTACAGCAACGCTGCTGAAAATTTTGCCTGAACTATGGGTTCGAACTGCACAAGAGAGTTATCTACCAATCCATGAGATTGCTGCTGCACTGGGACCTGCAAGCAGCCGAGGACTTCCATTCATTCACAGTCTGAGTGGATGCGACATCACCAGCTACCCCTACTTTACTGGGAAGAAGGTGTGGCTAAACAACAGCAAAACAACTGACATTTCGGCATTTGTAAGACTTTGCAGATGATGATCAGGTTCCGGCTAGGAGGATCACAGCAGATGTTATCAGCCAAGCAAAGGTGCTCATAGTCACTGTATATACCAACAAGGGTGATGATTTCGAGGGCTCAGACCTTGAAGGCCAGAGTTCACAAGTTCCTAAACAACAAGTCTACTCTCCTGAAATTGCTACCGCCAACAGAGAATGCATTCCTACAACATCTCAAATGTGCGGCATTAGTGACAGCAATCAACAAGAGTGCTCACATTTACTAGCAGAGAGTTGAACCATGGTGAGGATTTTGGGTGGACCATGGATGATGAAAGATGGTACAAGTGCAATCCACACACCCAACCTGGCCACAGCAGATGATACAGACAATCTCCTGTGGCTGCACTAAAGGCTGCAACAGAAACTGCTCATGTGCAAAGAAAAACATAGCCTGTTATATAGGCTGCCGGTGTCAGGGATCGAAAAAGAAGTGCAGCCGTGCCCACTAAACTGCCACCTTCAGCAGCAGTGAATCGGAAAGCGATAACTAACATCACCAATTTAGATTAGACTTGTGTATTTTATTAGCTTTGTATAAGGTTATTCACAAAAACAAACAATTAAATCCAGGATAGAGCGTGGATTTTGAACAATTTTTTATTGTTTTGCCCCAAAATATGCCTTGATATTGAGATGTAAACTGTTCAGAGAGTATTAACAATTTATTTGGTTTGTTGGTTAAGTTTATCCTTCAGCATTCTCAAAGAACACAGATAAACCATAATGACTGATTACTGCTAAAGGCGAGATATTCACGTATATGGTCAGAGGCTTCCTACAGATTTCCAGTAGCTTGTTGACAAGGTTGTCCATATCCATCTTGTTTATATATATATATATACATATGATTTTTGCCAGCAAACCTTTACAGCACGCCATATCTGTTGTTGTTTTTTAATCAGATTTCGCCCCCTGGGTATATAGCAGCTGGATAAACCAAAGACTATATAGTTAATTGCATTTTTACCTTTTTTTTGTATATAATTATGCAGGTAATTACTGAGGGATTATAATATAGCACTTCAATTTTTTATGATTAATAACTTTTTGTCCGATACTGTAATTTTAGCAGTTAGTGTTGGCAGGACCAGCCAATGAACTATGAACTCGACAACACATGTGCATACACCTTTAGTTATCATGCTAATTTAAGGTTGTTACTGTAAGGAAACCATATAAGGACTTGCCAGCTGCTCCACATGATTGATTGTGACATCAAGTTTTGGTGATTCTTGTAGGTGAATAGTGATGGACACACAGTGATGAAATAAGATAAGCTATTCTTTCTTGATTGAGTATCGTAGTTAGTACTTAGTGGGTGTAAGCAGCTAATGAGCCTATAGCTAGAAGTTGTCTGGTAGTTGAATTACTAACAGTGTGTATATTGAGGGAAGTTAATGATTCCCCTACTTTATCAAATAGCAAAACTAGGCAAGGAACCAAGTATACTGGGCTATCAACAGATGACGTGATTGGACGACAATTGTTTATATGACGTTCAAGACTAGATTCGTCATCGTCATCTTCAAAAGTAACGCCATGCTCAGTCCACCACATGGCCTCAGAGCAGACAAAAGAATACTCTAGGGATGACCACATCTCCTCTCAAAGACTGATAAGCTAACAGACATCCTTTCGGAATGAGCAGTTGCAGCAGCAAATGATTGACTCAGACATACGAAAGAACGAGTTCAAATAGGCACTGGAGGCACAAACGAAGGAAACGAGATTGTTGAAAGTGGAAGCAGACCGAAAGATGGAGCTCTTGGTCAAGTTGCTGGAGAAGCAAAGATCCTCATCTCTACCACCCATCTCAAAAGAAGACAATACCACAGCAGGTTTGAACAACACATGAGATAGCCAACATGGATTGGATAGCCACCTACAGGACTTATAACGGGGAAGTACTTGGTAGGTTTCACAGAGGCTGAGCAGTTGACACCCGGCAATGTGAGCGCTAACGACCTGCCCCAGCCCCAAATGCTTTATTTGTGCTGGCGTCGAGCACTACTACGTCCTGCTAATTAGTGGTCCAACAACTACACAATTACAGCTAGGCCAAAAATCAACAACACTCCTGTTGCTGTCTAACCCTGCTATTAGCTTGCTAATAGCGTCTAAGCTGTAGTTAGCAAATGAGAGTAGTTAACAACTTATACAGATAACAATGACACAAACGAGGTGTGCCATCCTTTACAAAAACTCAATTAACACCGATCTCAATAAATACAGTTCTCCTACTCTACTCTACTCGAACAGTTCAGTCCTTTTATAATAATACGAGCGTCCAGAGTCCTCAGCTCTCTCATCAATTCAATTTAAGGTCATGTTGAGTGGCCTTTCTGACGTAGCATCGACCAATCAGCTTCTTCTTCTAGAAGGTCGTAATCCTCTGGTGAGTCTTTCCTGCCAACTCCACCACTTCCGCTGGTCTGTGGCCATTGGTCGTAATCTTCCACCACGTTCCCATTCATCTCTGCTGCAGTGGTTTCTGCTGCTTTGTGGTCAGTCAGGGTTGGGTTAGCAATGCTATCAGACAGGGTTGGGTTCCCTGACACTCCCCCAACCTTAGATAGAGACCCCTGGTCTCTAGACAAACAGTCTGCGTTGGCATTTGCTTTACCACTACGATGTGTACGATGGTGAAGTCGTATGGCTGCAGAGACAGAATCCACCTGGCTAGCCTTCCATGTCTATCCTTGAGGTTACTCAGATGTGTGAGGGGGTTATGGTCAGTTTGGATGGTTTCAGAGGTCACATTCCGTAGGGCAAAGGCTTCTGGCCACTTGGTGGCATAATCCATTAGGATTAGAATGTACTTATTTCCCTTCTTAGTTCGCTTAAGGGGTCCAACTACATCCATTGCTATTCGTGCCAAGGGTTCCTTTAGTACAGGTAGTGGTTGTAATGGGGCCCGTGAAGTAATGGCAGGGCTAGCCTTCTGGCAGATTGGGCAGGATGCACACATTTCCTTTACCTCCCTTGCTATTCCCGGCCAGTCCATTCTCTCTCTTATGGCATACAATGTCCTCTCTTTGCCAAAGTGTCCAGCTATTTGGGTATTATGGGCCATGCTCAAGATCTTTCTACGGGCCACCCTAGGAATTACTAACAAGCTTCTACCTAAAGGGTGATAAGGTTTCCTCATTAGCAAACCCTCCTTCCAAAAATAAGGCTCATTAGATTTCTCTGCTTTCTCTCTTATTTGTTTTAGGGTGATGTCATACCTCTGAGCGTTGCTCAGTTCCTCAGGTGTGATGATATTATCCAAGCACTCTGTCGGCTCCTCGACTTCCGCCTCTTTCCCAGTATCTCTCAGAGTCTCCGGTTCTGGCCGTGTCGTTTCCGTCTCATCACTTTCCTCCACCTCACTCCCATCCACGACCGGGTAGAGAGCAGACATGGGGGGCTCGTCTCTTTGCTGTTGCAGGGTCTCCTCCTTCTCGAGGTTGTCCTGCTTCAGTTCTTGAGCATGAGTGACCACCATGCCTGACTCGGTCGGGGCGGAAGTAGGTGAGGTGTTTATTTCGTCTTTCTGCTTCTCAATCGGGCTCCGTCCATCGTCTAGAGCTTTCTTGAGGTATTGCCGAAAATGAGGGATATCATGTCCCATCAGCATATCCTCTGTAATATGCTTTGATACGCCCACTGCAATGGTTGTGATCTTCCCTTCCACCTCAAGGGTCACACTTGCAGTAGGAAAATACGTCTCTCTTTCTGAGGCTGTATTGTAGGGGATGTCCCATCCTAAATAGTCTTCCTCAGTTACACACTTGGGATGTACAATCGTTTTTGTGCAACCTGTGTCAAGTAATGCCTTGACCTCCTTGCCATTGATTCTTACGGTCTTTGTCCAATCTGGCAGTTGGTGTTGTCGGGATGTTGTCTGGATACTGCACTTGGCATCCTCCACCTTTACCTTGACCCGACAATCTTTCTGATAATGGCCCTTCTTCCCACACCTGATTGTTCGTAAATCTTTAGGTGGGGGAGGTCTTTCATTCCTCCCTCGGCTCAGGTCAAACTACCTAGATTCATACCCCCTCGGTCGGTGTGGGGTGTCTCTGAGTGGAGTTTGAGTATTCAATTTTTGCTCGGGTCTCGTTGTTCTCCTTCCTTCCTCTGACTTCCCAAGTGCCTTACGATGGCTTCTCTTAGCTCGTCAAAGTCGGTTGGATCGAGGTTCCGCATGTGAGTCTCCAGCCATTTCGGTAAATTTCGAATTGTGAGCTCCACCAATACTGCCTCGAAAATGGGTTTGTCTGTCGAGTCTAACCATTGGGAGTAGTCTTGCCGGTATGTTCTTAACCAGGCATCAGCATTCTGTTGCTCAAAGGGCTTCTCAAAGACTTTTCTTCGGTATGACTCCGTAGTCACCTGATACATAGACAATAAAGTCTTCTTTATTTCTTCGTAGTCGTTTTGCTGTTCTGCTGCCAAGGCTGATACAGCTGTTATTCCTGGTCCTGACAAGGAAGTTCTGAGATATACAGGCCATTGATCTTCTGGCCACCTTGCAGCTCTTGCTTTACCTCAAAGGTGTTGAAGAAGGAGCTCATATCGTCGACACCTTCTTGAAACTTTTGTAGTTTCAATTTGAGAGGGGGGTCTGCTGCTGGAGCGGGTGGCGGAGGTCGGATTGCTGCCGTCAGGGCTTGTATCCACCTGTCTTGCTGCTCTGTCGCATACTGTCGGTCCAGTATGCGCTGCTCCTCAGCCTGTCATTTGTCCAATGCTCGTTGATCCTCAGCTCGTTGTAGGTCTTGCTCCGCTCGGCGTGCGTGTCTTTCCTCTGCTCGGATGAACTCAGTCATTACAGTAGTTTGGAAGTGAGCGTCAGGTGTAGATTCTGCTGGCTCCATTTCGATGTCTCCAGGAGTTTGAACGATACTCCCGCTCCGTAGTTGTCGGTCATCTCCTGCTTGAGAGCGTTGTGCCATCTCAGCAAAATGCAACCGATCACCGACCAAAAAAAATCAAACGACCGAAATATGCACTTTTCCGAAGGAACAACTCAATATGACCTACTTCAGGGTTTTTGTTCACAGACCCCAAGGTATTAATAACCCGGGCCGTTTCCCTGAGCTAGTACAAAAATCAAAAAGAAACAACTGAGAATAGGATAACTCTCGTCAAAATAATCCTACCACGTAGGTACCACCAGTACACAGTGCAGAGGAAAGTGACTGATGTTACGTATGAATGTCACAGGGACTGCCTTTCGGAATGGGAGTGCTGACACACAGTTCGGGTTTGTTTGGTATTGCTCCCACCAGTCTGGTTAGGTGCTTACCCCCAGACACTGAATATCTCGAGAATAACCAAGTTAATTGAATATTGAGAACTCACACGCAAAAAGCATCACAGCATAGACTGAAATTCAGACAGCCTAGCAAACAGTTCACTAGCCTTATAAATGACATAATGTGTGTACTGTTCAGTGGGTTTAATAATCATATTCATGGTATAACTACATAGTCAATTGTTATGCTCTAGCTAAGTGGTGGTTGTGGCTATAATTAATTAGAGTCGGTCTTGGTGAGTGAAGTGTCACCCTGTGACAATGAGGTGTTGCTCAGTGACAGGAAAAAGAAAAGAAGGGTGATCCATGCAAACATGCTAACCAAGTCGATATCACCAATCGAGGCCTGCCTACTGGCAGAGCAATTAGGATGTCACCAATGGAGGCCTGTCTACTGGCACAACAATTGGAGAAACCACCAGACCAGATGTCAAGGACACAGGAGACAGAAGACGTCGAGGAGGAGTTGGAGTTGCTGACAGGCCAAGAGAACAAATACTCAGAGCTGATCTGTCTGCAGGTGGAGATGCAGGAGGACTTGTTTGGGCTGATAACTTCAACATGCATTACAGCCAGGAGCAATGAAGTGGAAAGAGGCCCCATCAACCTGAACTTGACCGACCAAGAGAGCGGGATGCTAATGAACTCATGCGGAATGGGGAAATTTGCAGGTACATTTAGCAACCAGCCTGGATGCATGCACAATGCGGCCACATCATCAACAGAGATGCCTCACCAGTTTACATGCCTCCAGAGATAATCCAGAGCAAGATATCAAGGAGTAAGGAAGGAGATGAATGAGCTGTTAGCAGCAGTTATTATTGAACACCCAATGAGTACATGGGTGTCACCAATGGTGCTTGTGCCAAAGCAGGTTGACACCTGGAGGTTGTATATCGACTACAGTCATTTGAACAAAGTCACACCACCTGACCCATACCCAATACTTGGAATAGGGGACATTCTGAGATGCCCTTGGCAGAGCGAAATACATCATCATCTTGATATGACTAGGGCTACTGGTAAGTGCCAGTAGAGGAGACACCATAACCGAAGATGATGTTCATCATGCCTCTGGGAAACTACCAATTCAGAACGATGCCCTTTGGTTTAGTAGGAGCACTGGTTGTATGCCAACGAATGGTAAATACCATACTGGCTGACATCCAGGAGTTTGCGACAGCTTATCTTGATTACATGGCCAAACATGGGAGGATCCATCTGACTCACCTGAATGAGTAGTCTATTGTTTGTGGAAGATAGACCTAACCATCAAGAAAAAAGTGACAGCAAGGCATAATGACAAGCCAATACCTAAGATACGTAGGTGATAAAGGAAAGTTGTGACCCTGGCAGTTAGGATATGGGCAGTTCTTACACCCCATGGCCATATTTATGGGGTACCCGCCTGATATATTTGGCTACAAAATTCAGAGGCCAAAAATATTATATGAGCTTGGATGTCAAGAGTCACATAATCAGTACATGTATGATGTATGATTAATTAAAACATGACCCTGTCAATTGCAGCTGTCGGTGTGCTAGCAGTACAAAAAAAATATTTGCAATCTAGCTGCCTGCACAACAACAAGAATAATGTTAAATTTTGGGGGGGGGGCCATCAATCTCTTACATACTTGCAGCTGTCATGATGCTAAGTGCAAGTCTGATTATTACAAGCACTATCAGTACAATCAACCACACTAATACATTTTGTAAGCTAGACCCTCCTGTTCCACATATCAACATTATATATAGCTAGATGTATAGGTGTTGATTGTACTAATGTTTAATTATGCGTTAACAAAAATTTAGGTGGGGCCTTGGCCACTCGTGTATCTGCCCATACATATGACAAAAGGTCATATGTAGTAGGTCACTGTTGGATATGACTACTGAAGCTGAAGATCCTACTCCTCCAAAAGCCAAAAGACTGTGTCATCAAGCTAAAATAACTTCATTTTTTGGATGCTCTGATATTAATGCTCCATGCATGTGATTCATAGGAAATAATGTAGAGGGAAAATGAAGATAACTCCAAAGTGCATGATGAAGAAGGTCATGATGGAGAGGCTCATGATGAAGAGGCTCAAGATGAAGAAGCTCATGACCAAAAGGCTCATGTTGATGGGGCTCATGATGAAGAGTCCCTTCATGATGATGATCTACCTGAAATAGATCTAGCAACTGCAAGTCCTATTGTTAAAGATTATTTTGATCCCAATGATCCAGCACTTTATGCTGGAAAGCATTCCTTGTTGGATGTCGATCTTCTTCTTCTTTCGTTTGCTCTCTCGCTCGTCAACATCAGATCACCAACTCTGTCAAGGACAGCCACACTCGTGTCTCGTCGTCCAGACTGGCTATCCCGGGCTCGCCATTGGGTGGACGGTGTAGGGGGCAGGACTCGGTGACGTGATCGACTGTCTGTTCCGGGTGCCCACATTCACACGCGGCCGAGTCTCTCAGTCCCCATTCTTTCATGTTGGTGGCGAAGCGGCCGACACCAGTTCTGAGGCGGTTGAGGGTTGTCCACTGCCTGCGCGGTAGGTCCTCACCTGGCAGCTCGTCCGGCGTCTCCACGAATCGATGTAGCCTGGACCTGCTGGCTGACTGCCACTTCTCCCTCCAGCAGTGTTTCAGCCAACCACCTTTCGAGACATCGTCAGGTGTTGAGCGCAGGAGCTGATGGGCTTGCTCTGCGAACGAGTGTCTTGATTTGAGGCGTTGGCGTATTGGGGGCTCGGTGGCGATATGGTGGAGAAGGTGGTCCTCGTCATTGATGGCCTTGCGGGACAGGGCCAGGACGGCTGCTTCGCGTCGCAGCATTGGTGGGGCGATGCCGGCGAGGATGGGTAGATGGTCAACAGGTGTGGCACGCAGGCAGCCCGAGACCGTTCGCAAGGCGCTATTTAGCGTCGTATCGACCTTCTTGGTGTGAGTACTCCTGCACCAGACAGGGGAGCAGTACTCCGCGGCAGAGAATACCAGCGCCTGGGTAGAGATGCACAGCGTCTTGGTCGAGGCACCCCAGGTGGTACCAGCTAGGCGGCGTATCAGGGCGGTGCAGGCCGATATCTTTGCCGACAGGCTTTCCAGGTGTTGGCGGAAAGTGAGGGTATGATCTAGCTTGACCCCGAGGTATGTCGGCTCGGCCTGGAACTGGAGTCTGTTGTTGTTGACGATGATGTTCAGCTCTCGGCCTGCCACCCGGTTGTTGAGGTGGAAAGTGGCGGACATGGTCTTGGCCACCGAGAGCTTCAGGCGCCAGTTCGTGAGGTACGTTGACAGGGTGTTCATGTCAGCCGTGAGCCCCGATTCGATCGTCTCCCAGGCATTTTCAGACATCATGATGGCGAGATCGTCTGCGTATCCGTACTTCTTCGACAGCGTGTTGGGAAGGTCGTGGATGTAGATGTTGAACAACATCGGAGCCAGTATGGAGCCTTGGGGGACGCCATTCTTCAGTTGCCTGAGCCTGCTGTGTTGGCCGTCGCTGGTGTGGAGGGTGAAGCTGCGGTTGGTCAGCATCTCCATGTGCCGGTCGGGGACTGTCTGGAGCAGCTTAAGGTGGAGTCCGCGCAGCCAGACAGTATCGTACGCCGCTGTGAGATCGAGGAGGACGACGCCCGACTTATCACCCCTCTGGAAGGAGTCCTCGATGTCCTGGGTGAGGAGGGTCACCTGGTCCGCCGTTGATCTTCCGCGGCGGAAGCCAGCTTGCTCCTTCGGCAGTTTAGGTTCGATCACCGGGTCGAGGCGTGCATGGAGAAACGGTTCCATGATCTTGTATGGCACGCAGAGGATAGAGATTGGCCAGTATCCCTTTGGGTCGCCCAACGGTTTGCCTGGCTTTGGTATGGCGATGATCTTGGCGTGCCTCCATATCTTCGGGAGCTTTGACGAACAGTAGCAGGCAGAGCAGAATGACCGAAGCCACTCCGTGGCTCTGCTGCCCTGGTGCAGGATGAACTCCGGGTGGATATTGTCGATCCCGGCTGCTTTGCTAGGCTTCAGGTGTTTGATAGCCGCCTTCATCTCGTCGCTGGTGAAGTCTCCCGATAGGTTCAGGTCTGCATTGGGGGCCCTGCGCAGGTCATTCACTTCGCCGATGGTCTTGCGAGTGAAGTCCTTGTCAGCATCGGGGAAGCGACCGTTGATGATCAGCTGGGCTGCGATGAAGTCTGCAGTGATGGGGGATGGCGCTGGTTTTGATGCCTTGCCGGTCAGCTTATTGATGGTCTGCCATGCTCGTCGGCTGGAGTGGGTGAAGTCGATAGATTAGACGGTCTCATTCCACCTCTCTCGCCGTTTGGAGTTGAGCGTGGTCAATAGGTCGGTGGCGGCTTTGGCTCTCTCTGCCTTGTTGGGCGGTGTTGTGGGCATGCAGGAGTTCGTCACACTCCACGTCCCAGCAGGGGACGTAGTTCTTTTGGACTCACCGTGGGACGTGTTTCTTGGCGGCGTCCGTCAACATCTTGCAGTACGCCTCGTAGGCCTCATCGATGTTAGAGGCGGTGGGCACTGGCAGGGCGTCGGCTGCGGTGTTGGTGTCGCTCGCGAACTCCGACCACCTCGCCTTCCTGAAGTTCCACCTCCGGACTGGCTTTCCCTCCATTGACTGGACCCACGATGGAGTTGTGATCAACGACGGGCGGTGTTGGGAGCGGGGAAATCTGTCCAGGACACGTCGGACCGGGAGCGGCTCTTGCCCGATGGTTTTGGCGAAGGCCAGGTCCGGGTTGGTCTTGGTGTACCATCGGCCGGACGTGAACGAGTGAGGCTCCTTTGGGTTGAATAGGAGCGTGGTGTCGGTGGAGGATGCCCATGCTGCCAGGTCCATGCCATCCTGATTGGTGGTCTTATACCCCCAGTCGATGTGCCAGCAGTTGAAATCGCCGAAAATACAACTGGGGCAGGGGCGTCTGGCAGCGAGCCGGGTGGTAGTCGACTCGGTGGAGGCTTCTAGATGTTGACGATGGTGGTGTCGTCGACTTTGGTGGCGATCCACTCGACTTCGGAGTCGGGGGCACACTGGGTAGCTGGTGTCCAGGGCATGCCGTCCTTGACGAAGGTCGCCAGGCCGTGATGTTTGTTCTTGGTGTGGCCGGCGAGTGAGTACCCAGGGAGCTCTAGAGTGGTGGTGTTCTCTTTGTGCGTCTCCTGGAGTACCATGACGGTTGCCTTGTTGGTGTTGGCGAGCTGTTCTAGGATGTCGAGCTTGGCGGTGGTGAGGCCCTCGACATTCAGCTGGAGGATTTCGACAGACGAGTCCGCCCGCCCTGAAAAGGGCGCGTGCTGCCTCAGACGTTGGGGTCGCTGTGAGCGGAGTGAAGACATTAGTTTCTCTGTTCGTTGATGCAGGCAGGAACGAGCATGTACTTGTGGAGGAGACCGCGGAGAGGTTGTCTTCTTCTCCTCCAAGGATGAAGAAGACAATGACAAGCTAACACTCTTGACGTCCAAGTTTGAAATGCCCACATAATTTTGTGTTCCCTGTCACTTCAGGGAGAAGATTTAGTCTAAGCTGGGGAGTAAATAGGCCATGGTTGCATTATAACATATCAAATGATAGTGCATACTGTCTGCCACTCCTGTGCTTTGCAAGTGCAGACACCAAATCCCCATTTTCTTCATGGGCTTTTATAAATGGAAGAAAGCTGTCGGTAAGACGAGCAGCTTATTTGATAAGTACAAAGAGAGTTAAGCACACAAACTAGCAGATGAGAAAGCTTATCTTTTCCTAAAAACTCAACAACCTGGTTTAGATGTTGCTTCACTAATGGCCAAAGAAGTGGGAATTCAGCAGGCCCATACTAAGAAGGGCATTTTGTCAATCATTGATGTGGTTGTAGCCCTTGGTAAGAGAGGCATTTCTTTTCGAGGGAATTGGGATAAGATCACAAAAACTGAAGATGGAAACTTCGCTTTTTTGTTAACTGGAAGTCACAGTTTGACACAGATCTTAAAGAGCATTTTCAGCATGCTGCTAAAAATGCTAGGTATACTTCACCCCTAGTATATACAGAATACAATAATTTCCATATGCGAAGGTGCTATTCATGAGAATATTTTATCAATGTTTTCATTATACTGGAGTCTCATAGCTGATGAAACTGAAGACCTTTCAAATGTGGAACAGGTTAGTATCTGTGCAAAGTTTATTAATAATTGTGAAGTTTATGAAGAATTCCTGGGGTTTATTAAAATTGCAAAGATGGATGCTCAAAAGATTGCTGATGCTTTGCTCTCTACATTTCAGCAATGGGGATTGAACCTGTCTTTTCTAGTTGGTCAAGGGTATGATGGAGCCTCTGTAATGAGTTCAAGTAGAAATGGAGTACAGGCTAAAGTAGCTGAAAAATATTCCCATGCCACATATGTTCATTGCCGTTCACATGTTTTGAATCTTGCCATTTGCAGAAGTTGTACGTGTGTGCCATCTATCCGTAACCTTTTTGATGATATTCAAAAGTTGACATGGTTTCAATCTGGTAGTGCCAAGTGTAAAGAATTTTTTTTGAAGTTGCATCTACTGACCAAGGAAAACAGCTTCTTGACTTCTTGATGATTGAATATGATGATGAGCTTAGTGAGGCTTTGACTGATATAGAAGCAGGTTCAAGGAGGTATCATGTGCCTAAATTTTGTGCCACCCATTGGAGTGCAAGAGTGAGGACTCTTTCAGCTCTTATAGCCCAATATGTCACAGTCTTGGAGACCATGGGCAGAATTAAAGATAGTAGCAGGGGAGAAGCTATAAGTGATGCTTGTTAATATATGCGGCTTCTAGAAGATAGCCAATTTGTTGTCACAGTGGTTGTTACACAGGCAGTTCTTTGTTTCCTTAGTTCAGTGACACTAGTAATATTGCAGAAGCCTACAGGGATGTAAGCACTGCAAAGAAATGAATCCAGGATGCCAGAAAAAATGACTGCTGGGAGAAAATTTGGAGCAGAATTGAAATGCTAGCCTTGTCTATTAATTTAACAATTGTAAAACTACGAACTGCTACTGTTCAAGCGCCATCGAGCCAACACAGGACAAGTCAGCCAGATCCCTTCTGATTACTACAGAATCAATGTATATTACCCATTCTTTGACCATGTGGTTGAGCAGTTAGAAACATGATTTTCCAATGAGCATAAGGAAATTATTGCAGCTGAATCTCTGATACAACTATATTTATCCAAACTGAGTAGCAATAAAATTGACTTCTTTATTATGGGAAATTTATGTCCTTGGAAGAGAAGACCGACTTCCCTGTTGAAATAACTAAGTTTTTATGGATCTATTTCACCTAAAAGGAGGCCAGGTATAGCTAGCTGTGCTCTCTCTGAGTGTAATCTCATTTCCCACAATTAATAAAATTTTAACAGTATTTTAACTGGAAGTGTATCTTGTGAGAGATCTTTGTCTGCTCTTCGTCGTCTAAAGCTGCATGTTCTTCAATGACAGAAGAGAGGTTGAGTGGATTAGCAACGCTCTTG
This sequence comes from Cladorhizidae sp. MBARI D1340-BT2, assembly GCA_028752905.1. NCBI lineage: Eukaryota > Metazoa > Porifera > Demospongiae > Poecilosclerida > Cladorhizidae > Cladorhizidae sp. MBARI D1340-BT2. The sequence goes on along the minus strand of JAQNBH010000007.1, from coordinate 14,026,221 downwards.
ATTCATCGTGACACTGAATTTATTCCATCAGAGGATATTTATGAAAGAAAGGCTAACTGGAGACAAGTCAGTGAAATAAAAATGAGATAACTCTGCTTTTTAACCAGAACCGTGAACATTACATTTGTTGTTGCATGTCTGTATGTATTTGTTGAGGTGTTCTAATGATGTAATGTCATGTATATACTCCTTTTTAGCCTCTATTATGCACTTCACCAAATAGAAGTATTATTAGCTTCTGCATGCTTTACGCCTATGGTCAATGGTGTGCAACCGTCTCAACAGTCAAATCTTCTTAGTTAACAGCCCCCCCGTTCAAATTTTCCTAGATACGGCCCTGCACCCTATCTAGAGGAAACAGGTTAAGTCCTTCCTGAGATACTACCACAGGTTTATCCCATTTGGCAGATAGATTCTTACCTGCTATGAAAAAGGGATGCTCCAGACACGATGAAGTGGAGTGATAAACTAAAGAAGTCATTCAACCATTTCAGAGGAGCATGACAGATGATGCAGTACTGACAATCCCAGATTTCAGCCACTCTTTTGTCCTACAGGGAGATCAGGAATAGGGCTTGGAGTTGTTTTACAGTGTAACGACCAAGGTTGGCAGTTGTAAAAAGCATTGCCCATTTCAGCATATACCTGATGGAATATGATTCACCTTAGAGATGGACCATCACTCTCTCAAAATCTAAGACCATTTGAAAGATGAGAAACCTAAGCTAACACAATGGTCTCTGATATTACAGCCTTATGATTTCGAAATAATCCATCAAGAAGACAGCCAAAATGCTAGTGCAGACAAACTCAGCTGCCAGGCATGGTCAGAAGATGATGATGTTCAATAGAAGGAGGTAGGGATTCAGGAAGCACTCCCTGAGTAACTGAATAAGTGAGGTAGCCTAGAGGTAAAGCTAGGAACACTAAGTTCTATTTGTTAAGTAGGTGTTGGTTATGGAGGTGTGATGTGGATGTGACAGGTCAGGGTGTTAGCCAAAATATAAAAGGGGACATAGTCAGATCTCATGTGAGAGTTCTGTGAGAGTTAGTGTGCCAGTTCTTGTGTGTCTATATATTGTTGAATCTTAATTAGTATTGGGTTCATAAGGGAGCAGGGACTAGTTTAGGAGAGTAGTAGAGGCTAGGAATGAAATGAATTGCAAAGTGTGAAGAAGGTGGTTCATTAATGTCCTTTTGAAATTATGCCAACATTAAAGCAGGTATATATCGACTGGGATAGTCAGCTTAAAATAATGTTGGCTTATAAAAATTGTTCAATAAGTTCTGTCCTACAGCTGCTGACACATGATCCAAAGCTCTTGCCTCTCCTCTTCCAACTGCCATGCTAGAGACTGACTAAATGACATACCATCATCATCTGCCTTAGGTCTCCACCACCTGCATGAGAGGGAGTTCTGTCTATGCCTCCAGTACTGGTTAGCACTACAGATAAAATGGATGTTGCTGACACTTTTTTGGACCACCAGGAGGAAACTACTGGGACTATATTCAGTGCCATCATTCACTGAGTGACACAGTTTATGAAAGTTGCCCAGTATGCTGCACTAGCACCAAAGAAAGAAGTGCTACTCATTTCCAGATCCTGCAACTGTTGCACTTCTTCCATACTGGAAGTGTGGTTAGCCTCTGGTACTGGATGTGATCATGGTCATCTCCACTACAGAAGTAAACCATCGCCAGAACATGGTCCATGCCCTATTAAAGTTAAGTACACTGACAAAGGCAATCAGGGCTATGTAAAGAAAGATTTTATGGTACTACTTTCTTCTGTGAGGCAGGGATTAGTGAAGACATCAGGAGGGTCTGCAGGAAGCATCAGGAGGGTCTGCAGGAAGTTCAACATCAAAGCCATGTTGATATCATGAAGAAACTTGAAGGCCCAACTGAGCAGAGAGAAGAAGAATTACCAGCTAGTATGCAATTATGTATTGTGTACCCCATCCCTTGCAGCTGTGGGGAGTACTACATAGAAGATACCAACAGGAGACAGGAGACCAGAATGAAAGAATATCCAGTTGTCTGTAAAATGTGTGCTATTGAGAAGTATGTGGGAGGAAGTAGACCAGACCATAAGACACAAGGATTTTCTAGCAAATGATGCATTGATCAGCCAAGTAACATAGTGTGATTGGTTCAATCGAAATTGTGGAATGGACTTACTTGGCTGCCAGGTGCCAACTCTCAAGAGCCTAACTTGAATCTATGACTACCACAATTTATTGTAATTCAGTCATTGTTTTTAGTAGTAGTAGTTGTAATAGTAACAGGTTTAACTTATATCATTAATCTATAGCATGTCGTTAATAATAATATTATTATTTTTGTACATAACAACAAGATGATAATATATAAGTTAAAAGCAAGTTTCCTGCATGGAAGATGTTCCCAGCACAGCTGCAGCATTTCCACACTGTATTGCTACCAACGGAGCATTTAGAAATGGGCCTTAGCCTCCCTAGTCTCCTCTTTAATTCTCCTGCCCAACTCCTTAATGAAGGACAGGTCCTCATTACCAAATACACCCGTAGTCTGGAAGCCCAGAGGAATGGAATAGTGAGTGTCTCTGATTGAATGGTACTTCAGTTTCTTCAGGAATTCAGCTCTGTTAGAAACCATTCTGAGATCTCCAGACCTCAAATTCACATAAGTGGGAGCAAACATGTCTGAGCATGTGGCATCCAAAACAGAACTTTCCCATTCTTCCAAGGCATAATTGTTGCACCATCAGGACATCTGCCATCATCACAATCCAAGCCTAGTTTTTCCAGGTGAGAAGGAATTTTGGCAGAACATAGAGATCTTTGGAATACTTGATAGATAGTGGTGTGTCGAGAGTGGTGGCCCTAATTCTTTCTGCAATTGAGCCCATGAGTACCCTGCAAAGCGTTACACCAACAAGAAGAACTGTGGAAACAAGAATCACATCATCATCCATCCTCAAATTGACTGCAGACATAACAAGGTCATGGAGCCAGGCACCTGCTACACTCTTGGTAGCTGCTCTGACATGAGCATGCACAGTATTATCCTGTGCTCATACACAAGCTTGTCTAAGCAGGGCTTCGCATGTGGAGTGTCCCAAAACTTTTGGGAAAAGAGGACTCATCTGGGGGATCATAAACATTTATGTCTTTGCTCCAAACATCCATACCTAAATCAAAAGCAGATTAACTACAGCCCACAAATCTACTTGGCAAGATTTGGTGAACTTGATCAAAGGAACCCAAAGTGAATGACAGGAAAGCTGATGGAGCCAGCACTTCTGTCAGAGAGGCCTGTAGCCAAGTATATCTGTGTAAAGAGATGCTAATATTAGTGATATTGCTGAGGATGGCACACTGAGCAGAGTCAAATTCTTTGATCTTTAATGGAGAGGAAAAGCAGGAAGAAGTGCACAGATTGTATAGTGACTTTGAATGGAGAAGGCAGGACAGAGGAGGCACAAACATCATGTGAATAAAGATGGCTTATCATGCTGCCCAAGAGCTCCAAGAGTTTAGTCCTGGACCCAATACATCTCTCAATGCACTTCCAGACCACGAATGGGAGAGCCTAGTAAAGTGGCTTACTTCAGGGTTTACCACTTAAATACCTGGGACAGCTTCTTCTATAGCAACCGGGTCATGACATCTCACACTTGCTTCAGCTCATCTGTAAACCCACTCTCCCAGCCTAATATTCTATGCTACAAAAATCATCTACGATACCTGACACCAACCCACCCAGAGTCCCGTCATTCAGGTAAAATACATTGAACTCTGACTTTAAATACCTCAAGAAACTGTGAATAGTTAGACTGAAAAGAAGTGGGCTCAATCATATTCCATGTTGAACTCCTACTGCCGAATCAATAATGTCACTTCCAAAGAAAAGGGAGGAGGGTGAGCTGTAAGCAGAATGCTCATATGTGTAAATTTCATGTGAAAATTCCTCAGTAGCTACCAGCATTTTCAATTGAGTTGAATGCATTAGAAAAGTCAAGTTTAAGCAGGACATTGCCCAGTTGAAAGGACTGGAGATAAACTCTGACTGCATGGACCATAGCTTTTGCACCGAGCTTAGTACCATAACATAGCTGAGAAGGTGCAAGAAGTCCACTCATAGCCTCTTTCAATATAATACTAGAGCCTTGGCAATTAAAGGTCTCAGCATGCAAACTACTGCAAGGGCCTCACACTCCCATCCTTCTTATTGAGGGTAACCAAGGAGAGCACAAAAAAAAATTGTCGCAGGGGAAAGGGGGTTCTACCTACAAGGACCTTATTTATGAATGGTGTCATGGCTTTAATCAGGTCCACGCTATCACTTTGAGATGTATCTATGATCAAGTCCTTTAGATGCTGCAGACATAGGCCATCTGGACTCCCAGCGGAATCACAAGAATATGATTGAATAGATTTTCCAATCAGCTTTCTGAGACTTTAACACAGACACTTTCATCTAAGACTGGAGGAGGGGGCAGAGTTGTGTTCTGGTCAGGTGAGGGATGCTTGTCTTTGAGCCTGTTGAGTGTGTTCTCATCAAATCTTGCTAGAGAATCCTCAGAGCTAGCAAGACAGATTGCTCCCTTGAAATCACCTTCCTCCTATTTGGATGAAACAGATATGGAAAGCAGATCCAAGGGATCTTTGTCAAAATGGGCTCTCTTATTCCCTGGGACACTGGTCTGAGTTGGGTATGTTTCATCCCGAAAAAAGGAGTTTATATGTGAAGCAAGGCTTCTTTTAGGCCCACCCTGACTAGGAACTCTCAAACAACAGGGGGCAAATTTAAACAACCTATCCCATTTATGAAGATTATCCATATCCAACACAATATCATTGATGATGGCAGTTAACTTCAAGGCTGCTTGGGGGCGAGATGCACATGGTATACACTTTACAATCTTTATCCGTGGTCACCTAGCCTTAAATTGTACTTTCTCACTATTAAGGGTTGCACTGCTTTGATGTGTTCTTGGAGAAGGTATAGAGGGAAGTGTAGGTGTGAAGAAGGAGCCATGGCAGTGATCTCATCAACTGGAGCATGTACAGCAAAACGCCATCTTTAGTCTGAGGCATAACTGTATACCACAAACAGAGCACAAGGCTTTCCTCATGATAGAAGAGGATTGTTCATAACAACTGACCAAATCAGAACTATTGCTATTAACTCATAGATCCTCTGCTGAGGACTCGCTAGCTGGAGTGTCTACACTACTTCTCTCCATTTATTAATTACTTTTTTATTTCGTACATACATTTTATTTATATTTTTTATTATTGTTTGTGTTAGGGATCCCCAGCAGAATCCCGATGAACATCCCTAACAACAACAGTAAATAAGCAAGTGGACTTATAGGAGATAATGTATGTATGCTTTTAGACTGAACAGAGTGCAGGCACAAGCCTGCATATGCACAACCAACAATAACTAATGAAGCATTAATTGTGTGGTTAGGTCTCATGATAGTCCAGCTGGGAGTTTAATTAAGAACCCCAGCTGGGAAGTCGAGAGACAGTAGAGTATGAGTTGAGTTGAGTCGAGTTGTTGTAGCCATTGCTGTTTTGTATGAGCTTGAAATAATTCTTTCAACTTATATTGTCAACCTGTGGAGGAGTCCTCAACACTGGTGGCAGCGCAAGACTCAGACCCACAACCAACAAATTCAACCAGAAGGATGTTGAAAACAAGATTAGGAAGATCACTGTTGATGATGACAGACTGGCGGGGGAAGAGTCAGATACAACCAGCGAGGTCATGACAACCCCCAGGCCCCCTAAGCCAGAAAGTGACCAAATAACCCAAATGATGGAAATGTTCGCTAGCTTGCACAGCAGTGCAGAAGCGGCCAACAGAGAAGAGCGAGAATATGAGTGAGAAAAGGAAAGAGAGAGAAAGTGAGAAAACGATGATAGAAAAGAAAGAGAGGAAGTCAGACGCCAGGCCCACGAACAATGATGGGCCACACTGTTTGAGCAAACGATAGTAAAGTCGGACCAGCAATGAGCTCAAGATCTCGAACTAAGATGTGAAGAGCAAGAGAACAGGAAGAGAGAACGGCTGGAAGATGTCAGAGTAGCAAAGGAAACGGAAAGGAAGACAGCGGGGAGAGATGCCCAGCCTGCCTCCCCCTAAAAGATGTTCAGTAACTGGAAACATTCATGAATGTTTTTCAAGAACACATGACTTGCCATGGTGTCGACAAGGAGCTCTGGATGTCCCTCCGGCTTCCCTTGTTGGATGTGGAATCCCTAAAGTTCAGTGAAGGGATGGACAGAGCACAGAGGAATGATTTTGATGTGTTTACTGAAGCACTTGCGGCCTTCCATGGCATCAACCCCAACCATTACAGGGTGATGTCGAGGGACATCGTGATGAAGGAAGCAGAGAACCATCAGCAACTCCAACAAGGGTGACATCCACGTTTAACCAATGGACCAAGATGGCTACCACCCGAGAAGCACTCGCACAACACTGCACCTTGGAAAGGCTACTCTCTCTGATGAAGCCAAAGGTCCAGGCATTTGTCGAACCAACTTCAAGCATTGAAGCAGCGAGGTTGGCTGACACATTCATCCTAAGCCAACCTAAGGATGAGGAACTAAGAAAGCCATGGCAGAGATCAGACCAGGGACGGAAACCATTTAGAGGATCCTACCGTCCTTCATACAAGCAGGACCAGGAGCCCAAAGAGGATAGCAAATCAGATGACAGCAAGCCAGAAGGAAAGATGCCTAGACAGCCTGACTACGACCCGATCAAGGGTACCAGATGCTACCACTGTCAAGAATATGGGCACATAGCAGCAAAGTGCCCGAAAAAAATATGTATGGCAAGTTACAATAAGTTATCTGAGGTTTTTTCGTACTGTTGCACAGGGAACGTTGCTGGCCACAGGGTGAACATCATACCACTCGACTCTCAATGTGATCTCTCGCAGGTGCATGCTGAGCTGGTCCCAAAGGATTTCACCAATGAGGGCAGGTCTACATAAAAGGTTATCAAGGTGGAGTGACGAATTTCCCCAACACTACTGTGAAGATATGGACACCAAAATGAGAGTGAAGATGGCTGTCAACCCAGACTTCGAATATGGAGCTTTAGTGGGATGCGAAGTACCCCACTTCGAAGACCTAATGGAATGGGCAGTGCACGAAGCACGGGAAGGAACGACCAAACGGAGGGCAAAAAGATGTAAGTGTAGAAAGTATATTAACTATGCTGACTCTCCGCCCAGATCAGAAGATGAAGAACCACCCGGCAACACCAGTGAGACAGCTGTGTCTTCCTTGTCATCAGAAGATGCTCCATCAGAAGAAAAGCAATTGACTCGACCAGAATTAACCAGTCCGACCGTGCCAGCTCCAGAGGTCCCAACAACACAACAGAGAAAGAAACACTGATCGGAAAGCACCTGATGACTAGTCAAGAGCAGGAGATAAAATCTCTCCTTACCAGTTCCAGGCAATATTCAGTGAACAGCCAGGGAGGACACACATGGCTTAAATAAGGATTAATACAGGAGAGGCCAGGCCAATCAGCTGTCCACCACACAGGCTGGCCCACGCAAGAATACAACCGGCCAAGGATGAAGTGGCAAAGATCTCAGAGCAGGTCTGATCAAGGAGAGCAGAAACCCTTGGGCATCACCGATCCATATGGTGCCCTAGAAAGATGGGACGATCCGGTTTTGTATAGATTTCAGGAAGCTTAATGCGGTGACGACTCCAGATCTGTTTATCTTACCCAGAATGGAAGATCTAATTGATGGTCTTACAGGAGCTCAGTATATAACAAATCTGGACCTGACAAAAGGGTTCCAGTGGCAGAGAATTCAAAGGAGAAGACAGCGTTTATTACCGCATTCGGCAAGTACCAGTTCGAAGTCATGCCATTTGGGCTGGTGGACGCTCCCTCCACCTTCCATAGAATGATGGCCACAATCTTTGCAGGTACATCGGAGCACACGGCGGTCTATATGGATGACAGGGTTGTCTTCAGCATGACGTGTAGCCACCACATGGCTTATGTTGAAGAAGCACTGGCCAAACTGAGCCGAGCATGACTCATGGTGAAACAGATGAAGTGCCAGTTTGTGATGGCAGAGTGCAACTACCTGGGCCATGTAGTGGGAAGAGGAAAGGTCAAGCCAGGACTGGCCAAGGTTGCGGCAGTGATAAACTTTCACACTCCGATAATGAAGAAAGATGTGAGGGCATTTATCGGTCAAGCTGGCTACTACCGAAGATTTGTGCCTGACTACTCAAAGATAGCAGCACCCCTCACGGATTTGACGAAGAAAGAATGCCCAGACAAGGTGGTATGGCTGCAAACCAACCAGGAGGCATTCGGCAACCTTAAGAAGGCACTCTCATCAGACCCAGTGCTGCAAGGACCAGACTACGGCAAGGAGTTCATCCTCCACACAGATGCCTCTGATGTAGGGATTGGCGCGGTCCTGAGCCCGATGATCGACAGTGATGGAGACCGCCCCGTGGCATTCTTCTCCCGCAAGCTAAAGCCAAGGGAAAAGAACTACGTGGCGGTGGAAAAAGAGTGTTTGGCAATTGTGGATGGCATCAAACACTTCTCCGTCTATCTCACGGGAGTGAGATTTAAAATCGTGATGGACCAGAGTTGTCTACAGTTTCTGCACAAGATGAAGGATGCGGGAGGCCGATTGGCCAGATGGGCTCTATGACTGCAGCTACACCACTTCCACGTTCGTCAGCGGCCAGGGACACAGAATGGCAATGCAGATGGACTGTCCAGACAAGCATGGCCAGATATAGAAGTCCTGACTATGCTGCAGGAGGGGTTGGGGGGGGGGGGGGCGGAGTATTAGGGATCCCCAGCGGAATCCCGATGAACATCCCTAACAAAAAGAGTAAATAAGCAAGTGGACTTATAGGAGATAATGGGTGTATGCTTTTAGACTGAACAGAGTGCAGGGACAAGCCTGCATATGCACAACTAACAATAACTAATGAAGTGTTAATTGTGTGGTTAGGTCTCGTGATAGTCCAGCTGGTAGTTTAATTAAGAACCCCAGCTGGGAAGTTGAGAGACAGTTGAGTTGAGTTGAGTAGAGTTGTTGTAGCCGTGGCTGTTTTGTATGAGCTTGAAATAATTCTTTAAACTTATATTGTCAACCTGATGAGGAGTCCTCAACAGTTTGGTAGTAGTTTAATATTTGTCTATTTTATTATTTATTTTATTGAATATTATAATTTAGTAGTAGTATATTATTATTATATTTATTTTTTAATCTTTTTTTTTTGCCACATCCTGTACATGTGATTGCTCAAAATAAATTCTGTTGTGACTGATTTTTTGTTTTATGTTTAGCACTTATGCTTGCTTATTTAATCACAATCGTTTTGTGGAGTAGAGTGTCCTCTAGCTACAGATAACAATTTCAACTAGCTAGTACTTTCTAATCAGGAACTGCTAGTTGAATCATCAGATTTTGAGGTAAACCCCCTTTAATATCAAAAGAGAGCACACAAACATTTTAGCTATATTATGTATAGTCAAGTATGCAGAATGTATAGAGCTTCAATGTTGTAATGACAAGGTTTTGTTCGTGTTTCCATTTTATAATTTAGACCACCTTTCACTTGATTATAATTCCACTTTTATAAACTATATAAAAATCTCTATCTGTACTGTCTGTACAGCTCTATCAATCACAGTTATTACAGCCACTTAAGACATTGATACTGGAAAATAGTGATGTCTAAGTAGCTGAGGGTTTATTTCACTTCACATTCCAACCTGCAGTCCACAAGATAAATATGTATGGAAAAGCAAAAACTACCATCAGAAATATACTGCATTGAGTACATTTTGATATATAAATCAGGACCAGCATAAAGTGCAAACTTATAAAATAAAATAACCCTCCTGGTCAGACGTGGTCCGATCTTCCTCGCTGAAAGATAACATAATTAAATTTATTCTAAGTAAGCTCAACTATTAAAAGGAAAAAGTAAGAACTTTATACGTAGGTAATATTACAGGAATGAAGCCACATCAACTTCCTGGTCTGATCACTTCAAATGTGTATAGTTCCTCTTTGTTTAGTCATTCTGTAGCATTGCAAAGGATGTGCTTTTAGTTAGGCTCACATTTAGCAGTGTATTGACTAGAAAGATTGTAGCTAACTTTTTATTTGGTATTTGAAAACACAAATCTCTTATTGCTACTCCAGCCTGCAACCAGTGTAGCTCCTGTTACTCCTCCAATCTGTGGGCAGAAAGTGGAGCACATGGCTTGTATTTCACTGGCCACTGTTCTTCTGTCTTATTTTGGTAAGTTAGCTAACTAGCTCCTATGTAATATTTCACTAAGTTAACATAACAACTATAAAAATATTTGAGTATTGTATATGGTTACCTGTAGTTCGCCAAACTTAATCTGTAAGTAAAGGTCACAAGGAATACCACCTGCCACCATTTTTTTCTCTTGTATTTACACATGCCATGATCCATTCCTATCTGAGATACAAGACTTGTTGATGTTGAGGATGGAAATGTACATAGCTATACTATAGAATGTCTTCACATATAGCAGTACAAAAATTGTCATACACCACCAAGATGAGGCTCCCGCCACTTGCTTGTCAATTATTTACATTGTAATTTAGCAGAAGAAGTTACATCATGCACTGCACAGAATGAAGTGTAGACCATGGAACAAACCATCTTTTTTCTTGGTCAAGCCAGCCTCATAAATGTATTATCTGCGCTGTATGTTTATGGTTTATATGTACATGACCAGTGTTTAGCTACACATGGTTGCAAATTTAGAGATGGGCAATTTCAAAGTTATGGTAGCCCTTAATCCTGCACTGCCCAGATAAGTGAGGTTCTGCTGTGCTACACTAACAGGAAGTTTGAACTTCATTAGGTGATTCGTGGAAAGATTGTTGCTTAATGAAGCCCTAATCCAGCTACTTATTGCCATACTCAATTGGATTAAAATAAGCATTGGGTTGCCTGGAATTGAGTTATATTCCTGGTGGGAAGCCTTTTGTAGATGCTAAGTTACTTTTATGTTCCTGGTGGGAATGCTAAGTTCCTTTTATGTTTTCCACCGCATTACAATAAAGGATTTTTCCAACTCCAATTCAAATTACCAAGTAGGACCAGGGACCTGTCTACTAATAATACATTTCACTAAGTTTATTCCAGATACTCAGTTAAGTTGTAAAGCCTCATAGTCTTAAGAGTAATGGAATTAATAGCTTGACCTGAAATAAGACAAGGTTGTTTAAAGAGCAGAAGCTCTCTCATGACATCTGTAAATGCAGGTACACTCATTTGAATTCTTGGCCTAACATTCCAGTTGACAGTGGGCATTTCTTTTAGGTGTGTACACTGTATCTTGGAAAACCATTGATCTAACCACATTGTGGGTCTGTGGCAGAATACCTGTGAACAATATGATATAACTAAGCATAGAAATAATTTATTAGCTAGGGTCATTAGTTGTGTTTTCAATTCAGTGTGGCTGGTTTAGGAAGTTTATATAGCCAGCTAGTCCGCACAGTTCCCACAACCACAGGGAGGGGGAGGGAAGAGACAATAGCACCTACTAATTTATGATAATGTCCCCCATTTATCAAGTCACTGTGGCTAGTTATATAACCAACTAATCCCCACAGCTCCCACAACCACTCTCTGTACCAGCAGCATCTCAGAACTCTATTTTGAACTTTGCAAGACCAACTCAATCAGTCCCAAAATCAATTGTACAGCTAGAATACAATCATAATTTGCTTTTACAATTATACAGCATGTAGAAATAAGGTGGCCTAGTTTAAGCATTGACAGGGTACCACAGTTACAGGTACCTCATGTACCCAAGCTGCCTGGATAAGGGAGGTTCCACTGTACATCCAAATACTATGAACTATGTAGTCCACTTGCTAAGTGCCCATTGGTGCTTTACAATAACCTTCAAAATTAGCAGAAAAAACTTTAGTGGGTGCGCATTGGTGGGCATTTGTAAAATGATCTATTACTCTAATTAATTTACATATCCTGTTTGAGTGGGCGAAGAAGGGATATATCTCCAGGGCACCTCCATAGGCACCTAACTGGGCACCTCCATGGGCTCATACCTGGCATTTAGTGTTTTGTCTGGAAGGCTTTCTGCTAAGGAAAGCTTCACAGGTGTTTATGTTGAAGTGAATCCCGTCACTTTTACCAGTTACTCATTGCTCTATACCATAGGTAGATGAAACTTAATAATCTTGGCATTTGGTTTCTGAGAATTGAGTTATGTTGCTTGCAATGATAGGGTGTGGTTTATGTTCGTCTATGCTCTGGCTATTTAATTCCTTCCTGTGATGTCTAGCACACTAATTAAGAGTACCAAAGATGACAGCAACTACACTACTAATAATACCTTTCTCGAACTCAAATACCAGTTACTTCTTATAAAGCAGGAGTACATGTCCTAAAGTAGAACTTCAGATATCTGCAAGGCTGGGGGCTAACTACTTTGTGGATTACTTAATTTATGGATTACTGTGGTTCATTATATTCATATGCTAGGCCCTTAATAAAACCACTCTGTGTTGAAATAGTTATCCGCCCAAGATCTATGCATTGGAGGAAAGTCTAAGAAGCTGTCCTAGGATGCTTAGTTATCTAGGCCTGTTTTATCTTGTAGACTCTTTATTGAAACAAAGGTTAGAGGTTATTATTGAGAGTTCCCTTTGGCATATCTCGCTCTTATATTGGAGGCCCATACTAGAACAACAACAAACCAAGCTTATAATGCACATAACTTCAGTAAAATCAGGAGACTCTCTACAAAGCTGGTTAGTTTTCTTCTGTTATCTCTTTCTGTGGTTGTAAGACTATACAAATAGCATCTGCTAAGACTACAGCAGCTACAGGAATAGACTTCACAAGGAATTCTGAGATATGTTGAAAGAGCACACTCTACTGATAGCCAGCTCTTTGTCTGCATTGCACATACAATTAACCTTGCAGCCAATCTGAATTTCTGGATGACGGATAATTGAGGTTCTACTGGAATGCACTTCTTTAAATGGAATTTCCTTTGCCATGATCAACTGTGATCAATTCATCATGCTAAATTTATAGCTTTATCAACATTTTTGTATTTAGCTCAAGATTTGTTGAAGTCCTTTTTAGGAAGGGTTTGATTTGTTTAAAATTTGATGGAAACCACAGTAGAATCACCCCTCATCAGTTGATATTGATGGGAGTGTGATCTTTGACAACGAAGGTTAATAGCTCAATCCATTAGCAGCAGTGTCAGTGGTGGATACATTATTTTAACAACAGACTTGCAAATGATGAAGTATCGTCTCATGTACCATACCCTTGAGTGGATGCTCTGCAGCTAGGCTTCTGTGTGGAATACATTGGTGCAAGTTGCACAGCAGCAAGACCAGAAGTAGCTGCACAGAATATGCTTGAGTTGATAATACATCTGACCTGTGAGACTAAACCAGGAGTTATATTCCGTCTATTGTGAACCAAATTAACCTAGGTGGATGCAAGGGCGTAGGAAGCGGTGCGACCGGTGAGGCCATGGCCTTACCACTTTCTGAGAGAGCGGCCAAGGGAATTGGTCAATATTATTTGCGCATGCCTAAATCTATTCTGGCGTGGTGAACCCTTTACCTTCAAATGATTGGGGTTGACTACTAGCCAGAGCCTAAAGCATGCTGGCTAATAGTTTGTGCAGCTAGCCTGCTGAAAGTCACTTAGTGTTAGCTTTGTTTTCGAAGTCATCATCGAGACGACATGTTCCCTCTATTGGTGAGAAGCTACATCAACCATCTTTCAGTTTTCCAAAGCGTGAGTTTGGAAAAAAGAATCTTGTTAGAAGATCTTTCCAGCCACAATGGTTTACATGCTGGACATGGCTTCATTATGATGAGGGCCATGATTCAGTCTTCTGTTTATTTGTGTGAAGGCTTACAAAGAAAAACGGCTTTTTTCTGTCGCAACTATTGAGACTGCATATATATATCAACTGGATATACGAACTGGAAGGATGCTTCTCTAAGATTTTCTGCCCATGAAGCTAGCAATTGTCATAAGGATGCTATTTTGAGAGTCATTACTCTCCCCCAGTCATGTCCGAAAATTGGTGAGAGTCTTTCCGCTCGGGAAATGAAGCAGTGCTTACTCAAATTTCTATCTAATGTTGTGTTCTTGGCTAGACAATCTTTGCCACTGCGTGGTCGTGGCGATGAATCTGACTCCGACTTTATTCAATTGTTTAGGCTTCGTGGATATGATGACAAAAGAGGCTAAAGCGCAGAGCAAATAAATATATACACCTCTGCTGAAATCCAAAACGAGATGCTAAAAGTCATGGCTCTGAAGGTTCTTCGTAAAATAGCAGCCTCCCTGCATGCAGCTCCATTCTACACTATCACGGCAGATGAGACTGCAGATGTGAGCAACCAAGAGCAAGACTTCAATGGTCAGTTATTGAAAACCCAACTTGAAATTGTATCAACAATTTTCTGCTCAGATGAGGTTGTACTATTAAATGACGTCATTGACCATTTAAAGACCGCTTCACTGCTGAATGTGAATTGCTATCTGAAGTTTGTAAATTGCTAATGTTACTTTTAGTTATGCCTGCATCAAACGCTGTTAGTGAGAGATCCTTCAGTGCTTTAAGGAGAATAAAATCGTATTTGAGGTCCACCATGACTGAAGTCCGATTAAATCATCTCATGATTTTGCACATTCATAAAGATGCGACTGATAGGTTGGACTTAATTTCAGTTGCCAATGATTTTGTTTCTGAAAGTGAACATCACTTATCAATTTTTGGCACATTCAAACCCAGTGACCTATAGAACTCAAACACTATGAATTAATAATTCTATCTGTTCCTAATTTTACACAATTATTTGGCACTAATATAATTTTTTAAGAAAAGAATACCACACACAACTATAAATTATATAATACATTATTATTATACACAGTTGGTAAGAGAGAAAATAATTTCAGTTGACTTGATGCTGATGTGTCCAGGTTGATGGCTCTTTTAAATTGCTAGGGGTGAGGAGTTCTTACACAGTGATATGACACCAGCAATTTATAATAAGAAATGGTAATACTTTTTTGGTTATGATTATACAATCAATATATACCTCCCTTTACTCACTCCCAAACTGGAACTACAACCATCAGCATTTGGACCATTGCTTCGAATGGCCTTACCACTTTAAAATTGCTTCCTACGCCCCTGGCCGATGGAAAGTATTAACTGGGAATTCTATAGAACAAATGCAACCACCCAGCAGTACACCAGTGCAGCAAGCAGTTGGAAGATAGTGAACATGCAGTTGAGTTGACTATTCATTTATTGCATGCCATGCCTAGAGAGTCAGATTCAATATGAGTAGCAAGCTGCCTAACGGTCCCCAATCTTCTGGGTCAATCTCATTCTGTCCGTGCTTGGATTCACCACAAGCTCATTGTTAGTCAAACAAAGGTGGTCAATAAAATTACATTGTTATCATTGCCCAATCTCTACTGCTATAACAAGCAAATCTGGTCCGTGATGCGTAAGGGACTAACAAAGTAGCTTACCTTTTGAGCATGAAAATACTGCTGTGCATTAACAAAATGTGGCATCTTCTGCCATTCTCTCTTTATTTAACTTTTAACAACTGACAAACTAATAACTACACTGATGAGATTCAATGCCATTGTTACTCTTCTTCATGGATAGTGTGATAATTAATTAGTGATTGCAGGTTTTCACCAAGGTTGGCAGCTTCATACATCTATTATGAATTGAGATGAATATCACATTCTGTCCTGATAAAAATGGCTAAGCCCAAATACTTTCAGCTACCTGATCATCGTATAAAAGTATGCTACACTCTACAGGCACAGATATACTATAACATCCTCGTAGGGTATAATTATGTACACAACATGTATTGACTGTTACTTTATTTGTACTGTAACTTTTAATCTTTTCAATTTTTTGCCATATCATTCTGATTAATGCTAACATAATGGGCTGCAGCTTGATATAAGAATCAGCTCCCTTGAGGTATGCTAACAAAAGCTGCACAATCCTATGTCACTTTACATTTACAACAAATTTCAGCAAATATTTTATCACAAGAAAAAAGATTCAGAGCTATTCCAGGTAAGCAAAGTTTCCTGTGCCTCTGAAGAAGGCTTCAAGAAACAACAGTATATTCTAGTAAACTGAGAGTCTGTCAATAAAATTCATAAATAAATGCCAGTGAAAAGTGACTTTGTAATGATTGTGTCTGCAATAGGGTGTATGCACATTAACAAATATGTCATTAATTATGTTGCTCTCTATTTTCAGTCATTGTGAAGTCCCAGGATGAAGTGATGTGCTATAATGGTACACGTTGTGGAGGTCATTTTGAAATGAGCATGATGGAAGATTGTTGTGACAATCGTATTGCTCCATCTGGACTGTCATATAGAAATTCCACAGCCATGGAATGCATGGACTGCCCCAAGGGTAAGTTGAGTGTAAGTGTGTCGAAGTATCTGTTCCTCCACTCTGACCACACCTAGATGGGTATGCAAAGTTTCATTTAATTTGGTAGAAGAATGAATATATTCTTCTGTTATTAATCTTGTTTAGGGAGTAATAAATTAAGCATAGATTTTCTTGCAGATTGGTTGAAATATTTGGATATTAATCTTGGAAACCGAGCAGCTGTTTGTTCTGATATGTAATGTTATATAAACCATACAGGTTTTGGCACGCTAGAACTGCCAAATACTTTTATTCATTTTACCATTGTTTTGTTGAATTTGGACAATTATGACCAAATTTCATGACAGTGGACCAGGTATTGGCTGAAGTGTTGAGCTCTAATAAAAAAAGGTGTGGTAGGAAATGATTTTTAAATCAGAGAAAAGTACTGACTATAATAGTGAAGCAGCAGACCATCATGTACTGCCAGAGTAGAGGGTGAGGTAGAGGTCAGAGAGGGATGTGGAGGTAGAGGCCATGCTAGGGTCAGGGCTCCAGATGTCCCATGATGGACTGCAGACTTTTACTGCTCTGCTAAAACAATTCTATACATCACAGTAACATTTATTTGTGCTGTAAATGCTGTTTAGATGTATTTATATAACATAATCGAGCTTACATTTTGAGTACTTTTTCAGCCAGAACCTCAGGGTCAGCAGTCAGTCTAATTCAGTATCGAGGTTTCACAAAATAGTGAGTAATTAAGGAAATAAAATATGGTACACATAATGAGGACTGAGCGAACACAACTGGGAGGGGGGGGGGGGAGGGGAAGCGGGAATGCATACATTCATGCATAATCAATTTGGCTTTGCACTTGTTCCTTTACACACTGCCACTCCACATAATCTCTACCCTGCCACTGTTTAACTTGTGTTGGACAGAAACAAAAGATTGAGATTATTGAACAAAGTTCACACTCCACTTTTCTGGTCCTTATCTATTAGTAGTGTGCTGGGTTGTAGTTTTTCTGTGTTCTGATGGTATTTAGGTCAGACAGAGGGCCACTAAAACCCTCTTGTTGAATGAAAGCCATGCAATTCCAAGTGATGCTACAGTTGCCATCCCCCTGTCCTTTACCATTTGCATTGCATGTTTACCATCTTCAATGCCATCTGTTGCCACTGAGACCTCACAGATCTTGAATGTTTGATTAATTATATCTGCATATGCATAGCATGAACACACATTGCGGACATAATTAGGACACTAAAGGCTGGTTCACAAAATGTCGCATTCTGTTTCTTTGCATTACATTACTTGAAATGGTATTCAATGTTCACAATATCATGTGTCAAGTTGCACCAATCGCATCACAAGTGTGTGCCTTATGCCATTCAGACATTGTATACAAACACTATTTGAGGGCAGATGTATTGAAGGATTTTAACTAAATAGGTAGTTGGAAATCAAATTCTCTGATATACTAAAACTTTGTCAACTTTACCTCTCTCCGGCTTACTCCATGAACAATAGCTGTAATCAAGGGAATTCCTTCATAAGCTGAAGTTGCTTCCTATAATCAAAGATCAAAACTTGTAGACTATAATTAGCTTGGCTAACTCTGGTACACGCACACTGTATTCTAGTCAGTAGAGGCAGCTCTTCAGTTGTCATAAGGCTTCAGTTGTGTATGGCTTTTGAATGTTTCAACTTTTGACCACTTACTTTGGCACTGTGAATGCTCTCCCATTTTGCACGTACAAGCCTTTGTGTAGTGCCAATAATTTTCATACAGTATATTCTTCCTACAACACCAACAAAAATTGCAATTAATCAAGTGTCAGGTGCGAGTGTCAGGTACTAGGGTTTTCACAAGTTCAGAATGTTGTGCAGAGCAAGTAAAAAAAGAAAGAAAGGAAATATTGTGCCAAAATGTGTCGTACAAATACCTCATTTTCACATATTCATCAAAGAATTAAGTACAGCAAGAAAATAACTTTACTATAATGATACTTGGTGAAAGTACTCAAATTCTGTACTATAATGGGGGGAAAGTTCTTGGCTGCAGAATTTCCTGTAGTGGTAGTGTTTCTAGCTAGTGAGGATGCCTACTTCTTAGTAGCGATTCTTTAACATAGTGATTAATTGCATATACTTGTAGAAGCTGCAACCACAGGAAAATGTTCTGTTTGAGGAACAACACCTTTTCGATTCCTAAAGTACTGAACGATAGAAAGTTACTTTAACTCTATCTACATGTGCAATTGTTGATAATGTAACCGCTTTAAATATATTGCATGTGCATGAAAATGTCTACATTTTGATGGCCACTTGCAATTTGGCAGCAATTTTTTCTTGTTTAATTATTACACTATATTATGGTATTAATAATCTTGCTATCTGGTACTCTTCTTTTATACAACTTGATTATCTGGGTAAATCATTATTGCCTCTTCATTTAAAAGAATATTTATTTTTATTTTGGCGGCTAACCCTCCTAGCCCTAGCCCTAGCCATACAAAATAAATAATTTTTGCCCTGTTCTGCTGATAATTGTTATGTGCAGTGCAATGAATTGCTGATAATACATTTCTTGGCTCGCTTGTTTTAGCTTAACAATCTGTAGTAGGAACTGAACAGGTTTTCAATTTTCAGTAGAATTGAAATGTGAAAGATGTTCTAGAGAATAGTGAAAGTGATTCGCAGGCATCATTCGAAATTTAGCAAGTAAACATGTGTGTCCATTGGTCATTTTATGCTAGGTGCTAGGTTTTTGATGTGACAGGGCCAATATCAGGTACTTACATGTTCTTTCTGCAGAATTTAAGCCAGGACACCATCCTTCTTTGGCTACTTCCCTCTGTTAATGGATGTCTGTACTAATAAACAGAACAAACAAAGCACACACTACACAGCATACAGTCCCTAGATGTGTTAACTACATGTATATTGCCCTTTGAATAGAGTGCTCAATGGCTATCAAAATAAGAGTTCTATCTGAGCAGCACTACTGGTCTATGCTTGGTCTCACAAAGCAAGCCCATTGACAAAATGTATTGGTCTCCTGTTCTTCAAGGAGCTTAGCAAGTGGATATAGTACACTACAGGTAGTGCTCATAAGTGAATGATCCAACAAGCTCTAGATTTTTGATTGCAAAAAGGCCACAGTAGAGTGTCAGCAGAGTAGAGGATATGGGGGAGGAATGGGGGGGAGGGGGGGAGTGGAGTTAATACCCAGTTATCTTTGAGTCAGAGGGCATAATAGACACATACTACAAAATTTTGGTGCTGAATTGGAGCATGCATGTTTTAGCTTGTATTCTCCATGCTCAAATTCAATGTGGTCATCTCTTACTAAAGTGTGCAGCTAAGACTGACCATCCTAGCAGTCTCATATTATGCCCAACAACAATTGGCAGAGGATTCAGCACCAAATTTTGTAGTTTGAGTCTATCAACTGGAAAACCGCCACCTACTTTCAACATCAAAGTAGACAGATTGCTGGAGGTAGCACTGGGAAATGGACAGACCTGGATTGCATAGATTCATAAATGAGCTCTCTTTCAGGATTCCCAGCAACAACCTCTTGTGGAAATCATTGGCCAACCTGATCATCTCTAATCTGGTTGGGGAAAACTTATTATTTCTCAAGAAAATTGGAGCCAGAGAATCTGATGCCTATAACTTTAGCCTACCACAAACTATTGACCAATCTACTGGATACACAAATCCCCACATGGCATCTAGGGACTTGTCAGATTTATGATGACACTGGTATGTGACTCGACTTTAATCTACCTGTGTGATTACAGACTAAAGATTCACAAGAAAGAAGAAATCCAAGATCTAGATTAAGTGAGGTGTCTTGCCTTATAGCTCTGGGTCTACCTCTGCCTACTATCTAGCTGCTTTAGCATTTCCAGTCTAGGCTTATCCGCACTAAGTCAGGCCAGATGAAAGCTTACATTCTGGGTTGATTATTATGCTTTTTTGGAGTAATAATAGCAAATATCTAAAGAAATAGAGAACATTTTATATTTCAAATGGGAAGATATTTTTTCCTATTTTGTACTCAGGCTCCTACATAAATAATTTTCTGACATCTTTGTGATAACTGTTTCTTTTCTATAGTGTTTGGGTTCTTTGATGGAACATACTCTGGTAAGGAACATGAAAATTCTCATTCTGTACTTGCTGGAACTATATCTGGACCTACTCCGGGTCCTCTTAATGCAACTGTGGAACTGAATAGGATTACAGCTGGTAGGACAATAAACAATGTTGAATTATGCATTATAATTCTACACTGATGTGATGACAAACTCAATCCTAATGCATTTGGTAATATGTATAGGATTAACATTTGATTTCTTGTTTATTCATTATACCCCATTTCATATTGTTAACATTGGTTGAATAATCCTATTAAAGCTGTTCTAATGAAAGGTGATATAATTGTTTGATATGTTATAGATTTTTTTAACAGGTGTTTTCCCATTTGTTTACAGGTGAGGGTGACATGGCTCTGTTTACAACAAATTTGATTTTTTCTCTGGGTCAAGATCCATTGCCTGTGTCATTCATGTTTATACGTGACTCTATTTCACAAGAGGTCGATGAGAGATTCACTCTTAATCTTATACTTGCTGCTAATATCGAAGGATATGAGCTCCACCTTGTTCTAAATGGAACAATATTGGATGATGACAGTGAGTTCACATTTTAGGTTCACAGTTTTGCAATGTTTTGCGCACTTGCTGGAAAGAGTGATTAGTTTTGGCTTTTGATGTTTGTAGAATTATGCATTAAAATTATTTTATCTATTCATCTTAAATATTATGGCAATAAAGACAAGGTAAATCATTTGTATTTGTCTGTATTTTGGTCAGTTCAATAAGCGATACTGAATATTGTCTATATGATTTCTTTTGCTACTAAAATTCTAAAACTGTACCAAAGTTACATGCACCCAAAGTTTAGAGACCTAAGTTTCACAACTTCATGAGGTCACTGGGTGCCAGACAGGCAGGCATATTGCTACATTGTTTTGATTCATACTAATACATTGTCCACATTATAGCATTGTTTGTAGTTCAAATATAAAACACCATAAATCTTTGTACCTGTTTAGCATCCCTTGCCAGGGGTTCATACAGGATTTACAGTTTGGATGGGGGGGGGGAACTCAAAATATTTGGCGCTTATGTAATGGGCATGCCCCACCAGAATATTTTTGCAAAATCGATGCTCTCAGATTGATTCTGAGACATTTTGAGGGTACTTTCCTATAGTTAAAGTACTAGCACATGGACAGAACATTCTAGATTATGACACAATTGTATCTTGCCACAGAATAGTTTTGTGGCAAGATGCAATTGTGTCATAATCTAGAATGTTGTGCTATTATTCTGTGATTAGCTTTCCTAATTGTTAATCTACACTACAATTAGGAAAGCTAACCACAGAATAATAGCACATGGACAGAACATTCTAGATTAACATATGATTGAACTGTGACACAGAATATTCTAGATTTATTCACAATTTTGTATATAAAGAGCAAATACTTTAGCTAGTAGCATTCTGGAACTAAATACGACCCAGACAAATACAAACCTACACAAATGGACCTCAGGAACTTTTTTTACCAGAAAGCGAGCGTGCTGGATTTCGTAGAGATTCTGAGGACGACGAAGATGTGGTCCCAACTACATTGAATAGTGATGCCTTGACTTCCACCAATTCCGAAGCATCAGTAGGTAGATCAGTGTGTTCCAAAGCGCAGAAGAGGAAACTCTACAAAGCCAGACTCAGCTACAAGAAGGAATGGGAGCAGAAATATCCTTGGGTGTTCTGTGATGATCCTAAGCAGGGCATGTTCTGCAAGCTCTGCCAGAAGGTGCATGGAACACTCGGGGAATTCAGGATTGGAATCACGCTACTGAACAACTCAAGGAACACAGCCAGTCAAAATGGCACAGAGATGCTGTTATCCATGCTCGAATGACAGAACAAGGAAAAGAGCAGATTGTCCTACAACTGCAATGTTCAGCAGCTGCTAAGCAGGCTGAAGAAAGGAGAGCAAAGCACAGAAACATAGAGCTTAAGATTTTGAGATCGATATATTTTCTTGTCAAAAATCGCCTGCCCCTTACAACCACATTCGATCCCCTGATCCAGTTGCAAATTGCAAATGGAGATGAACTTCTCCAGCAACATGTCAATGAGGGCCACAAAATGCTCAGTACACATCCACATTTTCTGCAATGATGCTTTTAGAGGCCATCAATAGCTAGCTAGATGGAAGCTAATTGAGAGCTTAAAATCAAGCCCATACTTCTCTGTGTTAGCTGATGAGTGTGTAGATATTAGTACTACAGAAGAGCTGTTCACATGTTGTCGAATGGATTGTAAATGGAAAACCAGAGGAGCACTTCCTTACAGTGCTCCAAATATGTGCCCAAGATGCTGCTACCATTTCAGATGCAATCAGCTCCTTCCTTGAGTCGAAGAACGTGGACTATCGTAAACTAAAAGGCCAAGGTTAAATATATGCATGTGCCTATATATGGCCTAAGACACCAAGTGTCGTGCTTTTTCTGACAATGGTGATTTCTAACTACATGTATCACCAACAAAATTTAAAGGATTGTTCCTTGACTCATGTGTTTCTTGGGAGTCTCTTTCATTACTAATTATGTAAAACATAGATATACCCATGTCAAAGGTACCTATAAATGGAGGTAGCATTTGATGCTGTGGTTCCTTATTGGACAGTGTTAAACATATTATTACAGGAAGAACCCTTGCTATATTTGATGAGAGTTTTGAATAGGCGCTAAAAGTGACTAGGTTATAAAGCATGGGCACTGAAAATCAATTTTCATATGCTGTAAGCACTTTGATCTTTGGTCTTGAATCCACCCTCATCCATCCACAGCTGCTTCAGTTCGAGTGCACCTATAGACTATTATTTTCTTCTAACTAGTTACACTAGCAAGCAAACCCATTAAAACAAACAACAGTACATTAGTTAGCCACAATACTATGACCAAGCACCGAAACTATCAAACTTTATTTACCAAACTGCTATAATTACAGTAAAGGACATAATTTTTTTTAATCACTTAAAAAAAGTGTAGAACTAAATAATACAGTTATAGTCCTCCAGTAGTTACCTGCATAATTTAGTAAAAATCTTTAAAAAAAACTTGCAATTAACTATGACTTGGGTTTATCCAGCTACTGTGTGAAGTCTAAAATGCTCCAAGAAAGTTACTAGAAACAGCCTTCAGCTGTTTGGAAGCATATGTATTAACTAGTTGCTACTATGACATAAAGTTTTATTCTGTTTGGCAAGAAGTGTCAGCTAGTGATGCTATGATAAGCGTGAACCAACTTAATTTAATCTAGCTATTTAATTTCTCCTAGATCTCCAGCTGAAGTCAAGTATCCTATGTAAGAAATGTTAGGTTCTATCTCTAATCTTTCCTGAGATTTTACCTAATCTCTCTCGGCTACCACCAGAGATCGAAACTACTACCCCTTCACTGATAAAGTTATAGTTTAAAGTCTAATTTAAACAAGCACACACAGTGAATTATATCCAGGGTAAGAAAGTCTAAAAATACCAATATGGTGGAGAGCCTACAGCCTTTATAGCAGCTCCCAAGCTTACAAAACCAAATCAGGAATAAAACAAAACAAACCAATGATAATACTACATGTTCACACAGCTCACATGATCAAATAAGGATGAAATAACTACTTGTACACAAAAATTACATAACCAAATATGAAAATGCAATACACCAATGAAATGACTACATATACACACATTTTGCAAGACGAAATCAGAAAACACAACAGACAAATGAAATAACTGTGGTGCTAAGTCCAGTTTGTCAGACGTTAGTCTTGACACTCCCCCTTCCTCCACAGGCCAAAGGCCGTCGGTCCACTGCTGCATGGAGGGCCCTTCTTCATTTCCATTTCTTTGGCCGGACCGATGTTTCACAGAAAAGTCGATTGACTGCAGACAAAGGCCCAGAGAGCTATATGGCTGTTCCCATGCCTGGCCTAGTCTATATATGTCAACGCCTGATGAACTGTCTAGATGCTAAAATGTTAGACTACCAGGTACACGTCAATAGCGTTGACTATTGCTAGGTACTCTTTTTCTGTTGTAACATACCTGACTTGTCTGTGTAGCAATTTAAGAGAAATAAGCTATCAGCCTTTCCTCCTCTTCTCTAAGAGTGCTCAGTACTGCGCCGATGCCTAGGTCAGAGGCATCAGTTTGCAGGATCAATTCTTCTGACTGCCTTGGGATCATCAGAACTGGGGATGAACTCAAGGCTGTCTTCAACCAGTGGAACTCAGCCCCTCCAATTGGTAATTCCACTCCACATTCGTAGGATCCAGCTTCTTGATAGCTTCTGTGAGGTGTATTGAGTTGACTGCAAAGTGAGGTATAAATTTTCTATAATTTCCTTCCAACCCGAGGAATGATCTTACATCGGTTTTAGTAGAGGATGCTTGAATTTCTGCACTGCATCCACTTTACAATTCTCCAGTGCTAACTTCCTCCTCCGACAGCAGGACCCAGGTAGGTGCACCAAGCACAAGCTCGCTCACACTTTGAACGATTTGCTTTTAAGCCAAGTTTGGTGAGCCTGTCCAGTGATGATGCAATTAGTGAGAGATAGTCTTCCCAAGTGTTAATGTATATAATGAAATAGGTTTGTGGGGAGGTGATGATTAATGTTTGCGCCTACCCAAGCAGAGTGCCTATTAAGCACAGCTCTATAGTAGCATTACTCCTCAGGGGCGGCACAAGCGGTACGGCCATGGCCGTAGCAATATTATTCCAGATTATTATTTTTATTTTTATTTTTAGTGGGTGTGACGTTCCTTGTTTGCGCATGCATAGTTGGGAAATGTGACGACAGGACACTATATAGCGAGGTCTTCTGTCTCAGGTCTGTGTTGTGCTTAACTTGTCCTCATTATGCCAGCCTCAAATTCCACATCCAAGAGGTCCTTCAGTGCTCTCCATAGTGTGAAGACCTACCTAAGAAACACCATAGGTCAAGAGAGGCTAAACAACCTCATTGTTTTGCATGCTCATAAGGATATTACTGATAAGCTAGACTTAGCTAGCATTGCAAATGAATTTGTTGGTGACTCTGAACATAGACTTAAATATTTCAATATTTTTTGTTATCACATGTAGACAAACAAAAACAATTTTGTCATTATTTATTACCTGCGTGTAGTGGATGCTATATATCTCTTAGAAATAGGATAACATAATTCACAATAACTAGACACTTGTAGGTAATACCAGCTCCTTTGAATAGGCTACTGCCTGGTACATAGCTAGTCAGTGAGTCCATAATGATATAATGGTAATAGTAATGCATCAAACACTATTTCCTGGCTAATCAGAATTGGCTAGTCAACATGAAGAATCACCGTGTTCATTAATTAAATGTTGATCATGGTGACTTTGTTTAGACTATATAGTTGTGGTTCTGAGATAGTTCACCTATCTCATATGTCCTCTTGGGGGTCAGTGTCTAGTCAGGGCTTATACTAGGAGGGAGATCCCTGGCACTGCAAAACAATAAAACAATGTAATGAATACGATAGCACTTAATATTTCCATTTCCTGTTCCTGTAACATGTGTTTCCTTGTCACACCGTCTAGCAGGCATGGTTTCAGTGGGCGTGGTTTCAAAGGCCTTACCAATGCGGCCGAGCTTCCTCCTCCCCTGCTCCTTCACAATGCTGAGAGTCTTTAGGTGGTCTCTAATATGGGGTGTTCTTAAGCAATGTCCCAGAACTAATTCTGGTGCTAGCCTACCCACTCCAACCACCCATGAATGAAAGAAAATTGTAACTGATTGTCTTTTTTGTGTTTCGTAGTTGTTCACCAGGAAACATACCTACTGAATAGCTATATCAAATAGCTAGATCAATTCTACAAGCGGGATAGCTGTTAAGGGCTCCATGAATTTCATCTCCACCCCAATTGCATATTTCCATTCAGCTAGACAGCTGACAGTGCAATTCATTACATTTATTACTCTAGCTTTTTGATTTATATATCCGAAACTGTTGCTTATTCTGAGAAGTAATTATTTCTAATCAAGCATACACTTATATTGTGGTTGCTATTATGCAATGTTGTGGAAGAATATAATGGAATGTAACAGAATGCAATGTTTAACTCATCAGCTAACCTTTCAAACTGGTTGACATTAACAGATGAAATACTTGGTTTTCTTTAGTGATGGAGTCACTCGAGAAACATAAGAAAACTTTCCAGAACATTATGCTGATTTCTTGCACAAAAATGTAATATTAATCATTGAGCTGTTCCTCTTTGTTCTCTAATGAAACAGTTGTAGTATTCATGCTGTCTAAGAAGGCATACAAAGTGGATGAGAGGGACAATGCAATGATGCCAGTCAAAATCACCAAGCAGCAGAATGTGCGGCTAGCTAATTCAGTCACCTTCAGGATATCTCCACTGACTATTGATGATGCACTGAATAGGTCTCTCAATGTTCCTGTTGAAAGATGCATCCTAGGGAATATTGATTCTCCAGTCCAAGCAAGTGAGATAACAATATAGTTCTTGTGAATTTTGTGTAAATTAATGTCAGGTTATTAGATATTTTATTTGATATGCATACAATTTGTTTAATTTTGTATACTGTAATACTTTACCAGTAGCCTCATCTTTATGAACTCAGACAATTATACTCTTATGTTAAATGGTCATAAATGTTCACCAGTCTGAAAAAATGTTTTGACCGTATTTCCCTTCTGTTGATGTGTAATTTCAGATGAACAAGATTTCAATACTACTGCATTAATCGTGAAATTTCCATTTGATGAAGATTCCAATATACACACAGATGTTGAAGCTTTCATTGCTGTTGTTGATGATGAAATTAATGAGAGCGAAGAACAGTTCTTTGTTGTTCTCCTGGAAGTAGTTAATGCTACTGACATTTCCTTAGTTGATATCAAGCAGCGTAACCTCACACTCTGCAGTATAATAGACAATGATGGTAGGTGTATGTATAATTTTCTGTATTTATGTGCTCATGTTGGTGAACAGTTTGAACACCACATTTAGACGTGTTGTGTAGAAATGTTATGTGACTAACCTTCAGTATTAATACGTACCGTACACCTTACTGGTAGGTGATTTAACTCAATAGTCAGTTGATCTTTCAATTATTTTCTAACATTTCTGTCATTAAAAAAAGTTGCTGTCACTCAATATGTTTGGCTTGCAATTGTTATCGAATTGATAATGTACATGAGAGTAACATGTGGAAATCAAATATTCATCCTACCTGGTCAAGATTTTGTGTATGAATAGAAGCCTAAAAGTTTCCACATGGACTTCAATCTTGCTGAGTGAGGCAAATTCAGTATTTGCCAAACACGAAAGCAGAGTTGAACACTGTCAGATATTTTGTGCTATTGAGTGTGTGTATTGAATCAACATTTTCTCGGATCTCTTTTGTGCCCTACTTTCTGTAGGTTAGCTGTAAAGGTGATCCTTTATAAGTTCAGACCATACTTATGAAGAGTGCCTTATCTTATTGACCACCATAGTTTGTGCACACATATTTAGTTAAGTTTTGTATGGCAATAATAAAAACTAAAAGGAACCATACCTACATGGAGAAGACAGGGTTCTTGCAATCTTGTTGAACCTCATGTCCAAATGGTTGTCACAACCTAGCGAGAGGGTTGCAAATAGGTTCTAATACTTCTTGGAGTCACTAGATACGTCACATTGTCAATACTCAATTGAAACAGAGAACTAATGGCATTTGTGGCAATACATAACCAAGTGCAAGAGGATGAGGTCGTTGTCTCATAAAGAAGTCAAATACAAATCCTACCTGATGAATATTGCTTGTGCATGAGTAGAAACCTCAGGTTCTACACCGGTGCTTTGCCAAAGAATATAAGATAAGTGCCATAAACTCAGGCATGAGCTCATGCATTCAATTGATCGAGTGAATCTTTTGTCAGCCTTTTTTCATGTTGTGCTCTCAATAGCAAAACATTTATACCATGATTAGATGTGAATCCAGTGCATTGGATGCAGTATACTTTAGAGTCATATATATCTGTGCATGGTGCTGCCTCATCTGTCTCCACTCCAGATTCACAAAAGCTTAATTATATCTCTAGGCAAGCAGGGAGTATGCTTACCTAAACTACACTTGTTGCATTATGAACTGTCAACTAAATGAAACTTCACTCTTGACTGTCAACAGCTGTCCAAATGAATCTTTTTGTCAGCTAGGTGCTAAGATAGGAACCTCCAAAGCTGGCTTCTTACTTGTGCACTATATGACATGCAGGAGCATTCACAGCTGACCTTGTCTACTTCTTAACTTGTTTTCTGCATGTAATATTATAGAGCTACATTTCTCAACAATATGATTCTCCTTGTATGCTGATGCCGTGTGACAACCTGGATTCATAAAGAGTAGTACAAGATGAAGGTGCATATATGAATCAGTCTGACATTGCTAGCCCTTCCCAGTTAATGAAAAGACTCCAAAAACTAGATCCCTAAAAATGTTCTGTTGCAATGCTATTCGGATGGAGTTGTCATCAAGAGAAGAGACTGATGTCCATATGAGAGGCGTACAAAATTAACAGAGATGAGAGAAGATGCTTCAGTCATGTTCTGTTTGATTGTGAAGCTGACCTGTCCTCCATAAAAGAGGCAGAAAGAAAATATGTTTGAATGTTTATCTTCTACATGACGTGCAATGGAATAAAGGGAAGAACTACTGTGGCTAAAAGAAGTTTAATTTATTAGAATTTCCGAACCCTCTTTCCTTCCTACAATTGGATAAAATATTTCCTACGTGAGACCAATTATAAGACTAGAAACCTTTTAATAATCACTAAAACCATATATAACTTTCATATTTATTCAACGGATGATTGGAAAAATAAAGAGAGTGGAAGCCTAGATATTATTTTTACTGATCTGACTTGTGAACATGTATTCTGATCTTCCTGTGAGTTATTTAATTGTCAGGAAAAAGGTCACTTGTTTGCCTATGGGAATATATGATATGGGAATATAAATGCAATGGCCTGGCTCAGTGCACTTCATGTAGTAGAGCTGAAATACTGGTGAAATGAAAGTGGCTGCAGTAGCTGGTAAGAAGCTGCACCACTGCAATACTTCATGAAATAGATGAGGTTCCACACCCATTCATTGACATACCCATGGAACTTCTTCCCTTGGACACTGCCACATCTCATAAGTAGTTTTTTTTCTTTGTTGGCATGATAAACTTACAAAACAATTAGTATTAATAATTATGATGGCTATCCACTATTTCGTATGACACTTATAATACCTACAAACAATACATTATAGTTATTCTATACTTGAGTATTTTTCATTAGGCATAGAATGAAATACTCTACCATATTCCACTAGTAGTTAATTTTTCACTCTGCTGTGCATGTGCAAAGTTATTAATCACAATTTCCAAGAAACTTTGCAACATTTTCCATGACAGCAGAAGCAGTCGTTTTAGATATTAAAGCTGTTAAGCATTTTATTGAGAACAACAAAATTATAAATACTGTCAAGAAAACTAGAAGTGGCTTTAATGTGTGGCCTACATGACATGAATCTAGATCGACTTACAACCTATGTACAAGCCAACCAACTGACCATCATATAAGAAGTATAGTAATTGTTTATGGGTATATTAAGTGTAGAATATACAATTATATCATTCATCGTGGAACATGCAAGTTATTTCACTCACAAACTGTACTTTTTACTCGCTTTTGGGTCGTGAAATCATGGGAGCCTGCTCATGGAATAACTTCCCATATTCCATTCTGACTCATGTAATAAATATAATTAAGCAGGTGCAGAGATAATCTTTGTATTATAGGTTTATGGGGAATTAATTATGAATCCTTCACAAATACAATCGATACACCACCATAGTATCTTATGAAATACTGTCTAGCTAAAGTTGTTAATCATGCTATCCACATGTCTCCCAGATATTCCTGGAACAAGTATTTTTAAATAGTTAATCTTTCATAATAGAACTACATATATTATGGGAACTGCTATAAAAAAAAGCATTGTTACACTCTATAATCATATTTTAAGAAGTATATTTCTTTTGTTACAGATATTGTCATTGGATTTAAACAAAAACGTTATACTTTTGATGAACCAGATGTGATAACATTTATACAATTGGAATTGGTGAAGGAAGACAATCGTAAATCTGAGCAAACATTTCGAGTTGCAATTAGTATTTTGGCCATCTCATCAAGGTCTTATAATGATGCCACACTTCAAGCTGATTTTAAAGCATCAAATTTGTCAATTCTATTTCCTCCAACATCAATGGATATACATTATATGTTTTCCATACAACCAGATCAAATTGCTGAAGGAAATGAAGAGTTTACTGCAATATCCTCACCAAGTGAAGGCTTCGCTACTTATAGGACACCGAATCAGACATCTAGAGTTTACCGATCCGCATCAATTGTCATATTGGACAACGACTGTAAGAAATTGTGCTGATATGGTTTATTTTCAATGATATCGGTTTTAGCAAATACTACACTATAATAGAATAGCTGCCATAACATTTCTAATATTTTATTTATAGCGGTATCACTTATTCATTCCATAGATGGTGATCTTGAAATTGGATTTGAGAGCACACTGTATTCTGTTAATGAATCTGCAATGTATGTCCAAGGATGTGTCAGAGTAATCTACTGTTCACTCCCCAATAATGAAAGAACAGCTCTGATAATTGAATTCATAACAACTCCAGGAAGTGCAGGTAATCCTATCAAATCAATAGATCAGTACCACATTTCTGTATACACCAATGGTGTCTAAAATATTATTGTGACTTTAACGGATAATAGCAGATCCACACACACATGTTTCATGTTCTCAACTAAAGTGTATGTATCAGCATAGAGAATGCAAACTTTACTAAAGAGCTACACTAGAACTCACATAGTGAAATCTAACTCGAGCTGTTTACTAGGGAGGCTAAGCCTATTCTATAGCAAAAATGAAGTGGCTTTGCCAAGGCAAGCAACATCAATTGTTTGGACAAAGAAGTTCAAGCCAAAAAAAGCTAGAAACCATAGAAATATTTGATGGAATGACTGAGATAAATCAATGGCTTGCATTACTAGGGTTTAGACTCTCAATGAGCTCTCAGTTGATATTATAACAACCTTTTTAATAATGAACTTGAAATTTTATTCTCTTGACATTTCGACTAGATGCTCTAGCTTTCATCAAGAATATTGAGATAAAATAAATATAACAAAATAAAATATAATAAATAAACAATAAATAAACAACAAAATGAAATAATAATAATTAAATAAATAATCAAGTTGTAAATTAACTAAATTATCAAGATATAAAAATAAATAATTATGATGGTCTGAGAGTGGCTCGCTGGCAGCCAATTAGTTTTGATTGAACTTCTCACACTTAGGTACTAGGCTGATGTGCAATGCATCCTTCACTAGCAGTTCGTTCCATCTTCTGGCCTTGTCCAAGATGGTGCCTTCCTCCCACAAAATAGAATGTCCATTATCCCATGCATGTTCAGCAATTCAAGTCTTCTCTTTAGCACACTTTCTACAGACATCTTGATGTTCTTTCACTCTGGTCTTCAGTCTTGTGATGGTCCCCCTTATGTAATATTTCCCACAGCTGGAAGGGATGATGTACACAATGCTTGAGTGCATGTTACCTGGTAAAACATCCTTCACTCTGCTCAGTTGTGTCCTCAGAGTTCTTCCCGATCTAAAAATGACCTTGATGTTGAACTCCCTGCAGAGACCCTCCTGATGTCTTCACTCAACCCTGCTCCATAGTGGATGATACCTTCTGCATTGTGAAGAATGGAAGAGAGCAGTAGTTGTTAGACCATCTGAACAACATCAGGCCATCCATAAAGTTTACCATGGAGCTTCAAGTGGATGTGTTGTTGCCCTTTCTGAATTGCCACCTACACAGGAAGGAAGATGGAGAGCTAACTCCAATTATTTATAGAAAACCCATGCACATGAGCCGGTACCTTGATTATAGATCACATCATTCTAACCATCTTTGAAGTTGAGTGGTGAAGAGCTTGTATGATAGTGCCAGACTGAGATAGAGGATCTTTGGAAGGAAGAACATCATTTCAATAAGGTCTTTATATAGTTTTAACAGCTATAAATTGTGTAGCACATCCCTTATTGCTGTGGAATATAGGGGAGACCATCAGAAGACTGGAGACCAGAGTGAAAGAACATCATGATCCCTTTAGAAAGTGTACTAAAGAGAAGTCTGCAATTGCAAACATACATGTGATAATGCACATCCTTTTTGTGGGAGGAAGCCGGAAGCCACCATCTTGGACCAGGCCAGAAGACATAAGAACTGATAGTGATAGTGAAGGATGAATTGCACATCAGCCTAGCACCAAAGTGTGAGTAGTTCAATCGAGATGGTAGAATGGATTTGCCTGGCTGCTATGGAGCCACTCTCAAGAGCCTGAACTTGAAGCGAGGACCACCATAATTATTCTTATTTTATCTTATATATTTATTCATTTAATGTCTATTTATTTATTATTTTTTATTTTATTTATTTGTTTGTTTGTTTGTTTGTTTATTATTATTATCATCATTTTATTATTATTATTACTAATAATATTAGCCCTCCTCCTCCTTCTATGTCCCTTCCTCTTCCTCGTCCTCCCCCTCCTACTACTACTATTACTACTACTGCTCCTCCTTCTCCTCCTCCTCCTCCTCCTCCTCCTCCTTCTCAGGTTCTTATTTTTTCTTTTTCACATCTGGTTCGCGCGCGTGCAGATTTATGTGCTGGTGCATGTGCCAGTAACTTGACTCTTGTTTACTAATGTGTGGTTTTATAGCACATGGTTAATAGCCAGCACCAGTGTATAGCAGGCTCACCTGACTCATGAAAGCTAGAACATCTACTCGAAGCATTGAGAGAATGAAATTTCAAGTTGATTATTGTTGTAGGGTTTAGAAGATCGAGGTCCTAGGTAGCACAAAGTTAAAATGACTCCTATGGTGTTTGGGCTAAATGCTAGTAAGCTAAATATACAAAATGAGTACCTATGCTTCATTTACTTTTATTGTCTCGAAGTTAGCTAATATATCATCAGAGCATGCCTGGTGGAGCCCTTGAATTATTAACATGGCCATAAAACTTGCTATTAATTGGTTGGATGCCTTGGGGGAAAAATTATGTGTACATGTTCATTCTAATTCTTGTCCCTAAGGAGTTAATTACTAAAAATTTAAAAAAAGTTTAATAATTGATATTTTTGTATTTGCCTTCAGATATGGACCATTCAGATGCGGACTATTTAAGTGGCTTGACCTCCATATTCTTAATCGAAATTAATGGATGTAATATGAATAATCCTGAATTAATTTGTGGTTCTATAAGGATAATTGATGATAATGCTCTTGAAAATGTTGAGTCATTTACTTACAGCTTATTGCTCTTATTCAAAATTGTTGGACTTGGATCTGTTACTATTTCACCAAATGTCACCACGATCAACATTCTGGATGATGATGGTATGTAACTAGTGCTCTTATGATATTAAGACAGTATTGATAACACCTCTTAAGGGAGGCTTTTACCATTTTTTTTAATGATTAACAAAAATATTTTTTATTGCTCTATTCTATACCTTGATGCATGTAGTTGTTATGTTTCAAGTTTCAGAGTATTTCAATGCTCCATTATGAAGTTATGCACCTTTTTGTGCATTCTATTTCACATTATCAAGCTATATACAAAATACCGTTTGAATCTTGAAGACGGCGCTCCTGCCAAAGGTAAGCGTATCTCCCTAACCGTTCATGATAGAAGTCTGGAAAAGGACTCTAAATGAAGCTCTCAGTAAGCTTCCAATTACCATAGTTACCACGCAGCCTTGTGCTGTCATCACATGATCTGCACATCCTGTCAGGCAACCGTCATCATTTAGATTTTTACCAAAAAAATACCCCCCCAAAACACACCCACTTTTCATGGCTTCTCCTGAAAATCACTGTTTCCGAATCTGGAAATATTCTAACTTGCTCATTTTTTAATGTATACAAGATTTTAATATATCATTTGAAAGCCCTTTCCCTGCTCTAAAAAGTGAATGATTAAAACATGTTTAAGTCCATCCATGGTGAAGGTATGCATATGGATATACATACCATGTTTAGAACTTCAGGTTGACCTCTCTTAAAATTCAGTTGTTGTGCTAATGATATTTTTAGCCATTCACTTTTCACTTCTATGATCACTCTAAGCACTTCCTAAGTGGGAAGTGGTTAGGACTAAGTGACCATGAGTTAGAATATTTGCCCCTGATACTGAGGTGGGATCCATAACTTCACCTAGGTAGTAGATATGCAAAATCTGAGCATATCAAAAGAAAGCACATTCAATACACTGCATCTTGATAAAATTTCACCTGCATTGAGAAATAAATAAAAAAGTTATGACAAGTTGTGTCGACCACCCCAGAAATGGTAAAAGCCTCCCTTAAGTTGTGTTATCATAGAATTGCAAATGTTTGCCAAGTACTAATGTTTGCTTCATTACAGCAATCTGGTT
The DNA here is from genome assembly GCA_028752905.1 of Cladorhizidae sp. MBARI D1340-BT2. Taxonomy (NCBI): domain Eukaryota; kingdom Metazoa; phylum Porifera; class Demospongiae; order Poecilosclerida; family Cladorhizidae; species Cladorhizidae sp. MBARI D1340-BT2. Next base: position 13,991,000 of record JAQNBH010000007.1, on the reverse strand, counting down.
TAAGGGCCTGTACACACTGCAATTAAGTGAATGTGTTCCCAATATGATCCAAACACACTCTGCATGTACATATCGCAAGTGTTTTTCAAACGTGTCCAGTCTTGAGCCAATACAACAGGTCAGAACAGGTTCAAGGACAGTTTCAACTTTCATGAGTTGGCATGATATGCCATTGCAGTGGTAATTGACTTTTTCTGATAATTAGTAAGGATTGAAAGCTTGCTAGCTACATGGGATATATATAAACAGGTGTTCAGCCTTCTTTCACATCTAGAACTGCTAGTCTAGTGAGTTAGCTTCTTTCCTCAAAAATGCTGGCACCTGAGGCTATAGCTATAATTATGAGTATGGAAAAGTATTTGTAGCATATGTGATTGTGGAGACATCTCAAGGCCAACCAAAACATAAAAAATATAAATTATAATAAACTATTCTAGCAAGCAAATGATCAAAACACTTTCACAGATTAGAGTACAGCTCGCCATATTATTGTGTATGAGGGCATTATAGTGGGGTCTCTCATTAGCATTCTCTGCCTGTGTAGTTTATAAGGAAAACCTATTATGCTCTTCTAGCACCAAGTACTCTTATCTCAGTAAAATCAGTGCAAAAAATTTATATTTCAACAAGAAAAGCAACACCAGAAGTAAAAGCTATGATTTGTCATAATATTATAGTGTTTTTGTATTGTAACTCTTTATGCATGGATTGTAAATCAAAAGTAGAGCCACTTCTCATTTTAGCAGTGTGGAGACAAAATTTATCCAGTTCAATGGAACCAGTTAGGATCTAGATATTTTTTGATGCAGTGTGTCCAGGTATTTATATCAAAGCAGCACCCTTCTTGTATATTCCATTAATATAATAGTTTGTAGCATGCACTTGATATACAGTATATTGACTGGACCTTGATTCCAAAATGGTAGTTCCAAAAATGCCAAAGCCCCAGAAAAAAACGTATCTCAGCTAAACCAATTTATCAACTTGGTTTCGGCAGTTATTAGCTCCATAAAAATTACCTCCGGTGTGCCCCGGCATTCAAAAGTTGTTAAACTGACAGACTTAAAAGCAAATAAACCTATAAAATTTGTTTTCTAGATGCTCTATTGCTTTTCTCCCAAATATATTCATAAAAATATCTAATATCAGATGATTTTCCTCTAGTATACATTACCCAAGTCAATAAACACAAAGTAGTGCGCTTTGTATTACCATAATTAACACTTGATTAAGATAGAAGATAAGGTCAATCACACCACTATACATAATAAATCACCTACAGTATCACATAATTGCTATCTCCTAATTCAGAATGTTCTATAAGATTCATTCCTATATAAACTGTATGTGGATTGAATATAGAATAGATTGTTGTGAGCTGACTTCACATTGGTAGCAGGGGATGGTTGCTGAATAGCTAACTACACTACAGATAGCATACTGTCGCATCAGTGTACCTTTTCCCTTCATGATGATTGTCCTCAATGATGGTTCAAATGCTTTGCGATTTTTAGCAGAGCTAATGAATGGAATGAAGCCAGACAAATGTCCTGAGGTTACCTACTCTATTGGAAGGAGAAGCTCTAGAAATCTGGTGGAGCTTGAATATGAACAAAAGGCCTATGGGACAGCAAATAATTAAATATTTAAATAAATACATTCCTATTATGCTATTCTCAACAAATGACGAATTTCACAATAGGAGGTTACTGCCAGGAGAAGTATTTCCAGTAATAGTGCATGATTTGAAAATGTGGGCTATGCCTGGTATTCACACAGCTGTTAATGCACCTATTTCTAGCTGGAATTCTTGTGAAAGGCCATGTCATTAGTCCTTCGTGTCAAATCACTTCGAACTATTGAAATTGTTTCAACACCAATTATGAAATTTCAACCATTAATTAATTGAATCTTCACTCTCTAAATGTGTTATCATATATAGCTAAGTCACTCTTTCTATCACCTTTCCACATTCACCTTTTCTTTGGAGAATTGGCATAAACACAAATGAACATGAACATCTCGACTGATGCGTCACAACCAGAACTAGAATAGATATCAAATCTATTCAGCAACATGATGTGAAGTGAAGCAATGTGATGCGATGCAACCTCATGTTCACAATATTACAAAATCGATGGATTACATTGCTTCGCTTCATGTCGCTGGTGCAAGCAGCATATTGCGAACTGGTCTTAGTCATCAACCGCATGCAACAGGTAAAAATACTGATTTAGATGAGGCTGTTAGACAAGCACATTTATTGCTAGTTCTCAATGGGCAGTAGTCATGTTCTGCTCTGTCTTCACAAAATGAAGTGGAATAATGTAAAGAAAAAGTAAGCCAGCAATTTGCAATCCTCTGACTCGGCAGCCTGGAACAATACTATGTGCTTAAAGGGTAATTGAGTTGGACATGTGTTACAAAATTGTCCCAACAATCAACAAATAGTTAAGACATATCGTGCATATAATTTTGGTTGTATGTACAGTGGCTTTGGTGAGATGGGTCTGTCAATAGAGCGACTACATCCATAAAACACCATTGAACTCTTTGATGGTCAATAACACATTTGTGCAACTGTGCATACAATTTGTTATTAAATGGTCACATACTCGTGTCTTGCGTCTTTTTCTTTCAGAAAAAATAAGCTAACAAGTAGGCTTGTGCTGCTTAAAACTGCATTATTAAAAATTGCTGCCAGAGAGACTTGTCCAATGAGTGCAGCCTGGCTTGGAAGGTTGCTGGCGATATTGCTACAAAACAACAGAAAGTAGGATGAAGATAAGGCCAAGTCAACCATTATTAGGAGAACTTTACTAGAGATAGTTTTCCTGGACTTTTTCCAGAAGTAAACTTTAGGAGAGCTTCACTAAAGCTTTCATATCCCCTGAGCTGCAAGCTTCTATTGCTCCATGGTAGCTAGATGAACTAGCTACTTTTTATGTATTTTCCCTAAACTCTACCCATACGAAGATTATTCAACTACTCCTTTACCCTCCCTTCTCCCTTGCTTTTTCCCTAGTGTCTTGTCCGACATGCGATCCATGACCAGGAAGAGCGATGCCCAAGTTCTAGGTGAAAATTCGCTACTACACATGCCTATTATGTTGCATGGGACAGGGCTTAATACTGTGGCTATAGGAGACTTTTAAAACCTGAAAAAAACTACACTTTCCCAAATAAAAAAGATAGGCACCAGGGAAAAGTCTTGCCAAGCATTGTTGTTCCTGGACTACCTGTTTGTTCACTTTGATGGGGAAGATCTATTGAGCACCATTAGAACAAAAGTTCATTCAATCCAAGTATGCTGATGTTCGATCTTGGGCCAATATCAATGGTGGTTTGCTGGTCATGCAACAGAACTTCTTAGGCAAACTACTGTGTTTTTGACTTCGCTGTCCTATCTTCCAATTCCAACATCCTTCAAAAGTTTCCTTGCATTTTCGATCAATGCCAGTCTTTCTGTGCTTAACAGAGTTGCACATACTCCTTCTGAACATCCACACTTTGTCATCTGCTCTACTGACTAGCTGAAAATGTAGCGTCTCTTGTGTAATGAATAATTATTTGGTAATGGTTGAATCTCACACTGAAGAGATTTATTCTATTTGCAATGTTACATGCCACTTTAGTTAACTAGCACTGTGATAACCAACAGCAAGAAGTATAAACCGATGAAAATTTTATCCATGTTTGATCGTTGTAGTTGCTGTTATCGGTTTCATCAATGCACCCTATACTGTGAACGAATTTGATCACATGGTAACCATGACAGTTGGAGTTCTACCTGGCAGCAGAATAGAGATTGATATACCTATTTCAATATCTCTTTCTGATGGATCTGCTATTGGTGAGCCAATTAATTATAATAGCATGCAATAGATAATGCAGATTAATGAGGCTATGGCATTAGTATTTTACTACACAAAGGAAAAGGATTGTGATAACTTTCGTAGAATAATAATTCCACAAGTGTGTATTTTTGGTTTGCCTGTTGCTTTTGGAGATTTGCCACCATGGAGTGTGAACTTGGAATGGAATGTAATAAAATTGATATGGAGATATTATAGTTAGACATTGCAGAGGCAGCAACATCTGGGTTGCAAGGTGCAACTGTTTTTTATGATCGTATCTTGTTGCTGTTGTTAACTGTACCTCTATAGACCATGTTGTGCAATACATAAATGAGTGCATACCATAATGTTCTTGACTTGTTGACTATAGCTACCTATGTAAGGTTGGCTGCAACCGCCTTCAGAACTAGATAGCAGTTACACAAGTGTGTTCTACAAATTGAAGAAGATATTTGGGCAGTTACACCTTCCTTCAAACCTGTGACTGTCAGTAATGCATTCATGCAACATCCCATCCGGTATATATTTATAATACATTTATGTATTGTAGCTTTTCTTATTATAAATGGAATAGCAGTAGTTACTCTCTGACTCAGAGTTTTTTCTGGAATACTTTGACAGGCTACTAATTGACATCAACTTCTAGAGCATTTTTGCAGAGGAACAGTGGAGCAGCCACTGCTTCACTTGATATTTGTGTCTTCCAGTAACTCATTGACAGTGGAGCTTCTTGAACATTCCAACAAACAAACTACCTCTCCTCAACAAAGTTTTCAGCTTACCTACCATCACACAACTTTTTCATCCACTCCTTTGAAGACGAGTTGCTTGCTTGCTTGCTTGCTTGCTTGCTTGCCTGCCTGCATGCTTCCACACTTGCTTGCGTGCTTTCTTGCTTGCTTGCTTGCCTGCTTGCTTGCTTGCTTGCTTGCTTGCTTGCTTGCTTGCTTGCTTACTTGCTTGCTTGCTTGCTTGCTTGCTTGCTTGCGTGCTTGCTTGCTTGCTTGCATGCTTGCTTGCTTGTTTGCGTGCGTGCTTGCTTGCTTGCTTGCTTGCTTGCTTGTGCGCTTGCTTGCTTGCTTCCTTGCTTGCGTGCTTGCATGCTTGCTTCCTTGCTTGTGCGCTTGCTTGCTTGCGCGCTTTCTTGCCTGCACGCTTGCGCACTTTCTTGCGAGCTTGCTTGCTTGTGCGCTTGCTTGCTTGCTTCCTTGCTTGCGTGCTTGCATGCTTGCTTCCTTGCTTGTGTGCTTGCTTGCTTGCTTGCTTGCGTGCGTGCTTGCTTGGTATTTATTTATTATTTGTTTGTTTATTTGTTTTTAATTTGTTTGTTTGATTAATTAAATATTTGTTGTTGTTGTACGTATTGTTGTTATATATTTTTTTACATCTGGTTTCAGGTAGGTATTAGATGCATGTTCCAGTTCACGTACTGGACAGATGTGCCAGCAGAAAATGGTGGATAGCTAGCTACCAGTATATAGTGAGTCTCTTAGCATCTCATTATTCCCAATGAAGGCTAGTGATCTAATTCAAAACGTCGAGAGAACACAATTTGACATTGATTATTGAGGAGGTTATTGTAAAAAGCATTAGGATTGAACGGCATAGAATTGACCATTGCAAATTAAAGTATCTATATTTAAACATACCTTCCTCAGAATAAATAATGGTATTCTAAGGCTCTGACTTAAATGTGAACCATGAGCAGCCACTGCTCACTAAACTGCATAGCAATATGGTTCCTTTAATAAGTTTGAAATCTGTGAGGTCACACCAAAATCTCTTTTCAGTGCACCGAGATTGCCGTGTTATGATCAATAACCAATCAAGTTCTATTGCATTTTCTAAAAGACTAGATTGGTGCTTTGCCTTGGATAGGGATTATAAATCATGTATTGAGAGAAGAAACAAACTATTTGATAACATTTAGAAGTTATTTTCTATGGCTTATTATATATAAACAGGATAAAAAAGCGGCGGGACACTATCCCCCCCCTCCCCTCATTGGCCAAGCAGTTTAGTGGTTTTCTTATTTTATTGCTCTCGTGTTAGGAGTAAAAGGCCTGCATTGAGACATTAGAGCTCACAGTATATTATTCTGAAGACATGCTTCATTCATTTGTGTGGGACAGCCAAAACATTTCATATGTGGCCTCAGCTATGAACATGTTTGGAGTGACTGGTCCTTCTTCTCTATGGAAAAAAATATATTCAGACTACCTTGTAATTGAAGTTAGAGTTAATTTATTTCTGCAAAAAAGTGTACTCTATATATCATATGCCACTCATAAAAGGCTATCTTCTTTAATAGGATCACAATCACATTATTATGAATAACTGCATATTTTTTATAGAATCATTGAATAGTGCATATACGAAAAATAATCGTATCATATTCTTTACAGGCTTTTTGTTTCAATGTAGTATGTCAATAAATACATGACGATAATACAATTGTAACTTACTTTGCCCTAATCATTTTCATTTCAGCTTCCTCTGACTACAAAAATGATCTCAGCAATGGTGGAATGATAACCCTGAATGCTAGTAACCCTGAAGTGAATGTCTCCTTTTCACTTATAGATGATTCCCTTATTGAAACTCTTGAAAATTTGTCTGCAAGCCTAAATTTTTCAGGTGCTGCTCACCCACGTATAACCTTGGATCCTGCTTCAGCAGAAGTCACCATATTGGGTGATGATGGTAAAAACCTAACTATAATAGCTTAAGAAATGCTAACTCACAGTGTATTGCCAGAGATAAATTATTATATACACACACCTACATCCATATTTCACTTTATGGTCAAAAGCTCAAGCCCAAGCACAAAAGGAGGTGTGCTGGGTGGTGGGGGGTTGGGGTGTAGTAGGAGTTGGGGGGTGAGGGCATGAAGAATTTGCTTAAATGTAACTACTAGGAAATCTATATTTTTATGTTCTCTATTGGTAGATCCTGTTATTGGTTTCGTGAACGCACCTTATACTGTGAATGAGTATGATGGCAAAGTAACCTTGATGGTTGCAATGCTCACAGACAACACATCAATTCAAGTAATTTTTTCGATTTCTCTGACAAGTGGGACTGCTAATGGTAAGTGTATTATGATTACGGGATTCCCAAGCATATTTTACATACAATACTTTCAGATTAAATTACTGCAGTAAGATGTCAGTAGACCTTATTTTTTTCATTTTCTGTTTATTTTTTGTTGATATACTCACAGCCAGGAATCAATCTCGAGTATTTTAACTAGGGCCAATGTGGACTATTCCAGTCAAGGGAGATTTCAGATCAGTGGGGATTTGTAAATCCAGCAATTTAAACAGTATTGGATATCGTACATATTTGATTTAGATTTTACGAGTTGGTCTGATGACTAGAATACAGTTTCCTATAATACAGTTTCCTATAATACATTTGTTCATATTCTGAGTGCACTAGTATAAATAGTCCACGTTTACTAAAGCATTATCATTTTTCAAGGTCAGTTTCCCCCCTGGTCAGATGTAGAAGAGTTAACTACTTCCTCCAAAGCTGTTGGTATAGGTGGACATGTCCTTTAATCTAACTTACATTTTTTTATTTGATAGAGTGAAATAAACATTACCTTTACTTTATACAATAAATAGCACTGCTCAGTGCAATAGACTGCATAAGAAATATTTTGTACCAAACATATAGTTTTACAATTACACTTGTGATGTGTTTGGTGCAATATATTTCACATGTTTAATCAGTTTCTTATCACTTTCATTTCAGTTTCCTCTGATTATCTGAATGACCTCACTCAAGATGGAGATACACGAGACAGATACACAAACATGCATGCTGGCTTTCTTATAGGGAATGTAAGCTTCTCTGTTGTGGATGATTCAGTTAATGAATCTTGTGAGCATTTATCTGCAAGTCTAGAAATATTAAAACCTACTGATTCAAACGTGACCTTGGCTCCTGCTTCAGCAGATATCATTATCTTGGGTGATGAAGGTAAAATCCATAATTATAGCATTAATATTTTAACAAGTGAAGTATTCCTAACTTTAGCTCATAGTATTGCCATACCAACCATCCTCCCTCAGTTATATTTTCATCAACTCTTATTTTTAGTTTCTGTGGTTGTGTGTTGCATGTGTATGGGTCTCTGTTGGGAGAGGAGAGGAGGAGGTTGTGAAATTCCCACAAACTAGTTTCAGTTGTAAGCTATGTCATAAAAATAACTAAATCTCTCTCCTTCTAGTTCCTACTGTTGGTTTCAAGAAGAGGAAATATTACGTGGAAGAGTGTAATTGCAAAGTAACCATGGAAGTTGGATTTGTAACTGATGGAGAAATGTTTCAAGTTCATCTTCTTATCTTTTTGTTAGCTGAAACTGCTAAAGGTGAGTTAATTGTGATGTGTTCCCTAATCTCGTTATCCTGTCTACATAGTTATTCATATAATTCAAAGTTAATTAGATTTGCAATCATGTTCTATGAAATAAGAATTACATGGCCTGTTCATTAACTTTCTTGGTAACTTCCTTTCAGCTACCTTTGACTATGTGGATGACTTCAGTGGTGGTGCATTAATAATACTGAATGCTAGCAATCCTGCAGTGAATGTCTCCTTCTCACTGGTGGAAGATTCTGTCATCGAGCTTCTTGAGACTTTGTCTGCAAGTCTAAATTGGTCAGATCATGATCACCCACCTGTGATATTAGAACCTGCTTCAGCACTAATCTATATTGAGGATGATGATGGTAAATCCATACATACATTCATTATAATTATGCAGCACACTTTCACTGCAGTCTGAGAAAAGTTGTAGGAATTATATCGAGTTAAAAAATTATATTTCTTCCCACATAACATTTTCTCCCTGTCTCTGGATATATATTTAAAATATAAAGTGCATGTCTGTAATTAACATATGATTTTTAATGATTTTTTGAAGTCAAGTGCTTCCAACTCACAGTATTAACATGTCAAGGACTTTTTTCTCTCATGGTAAAAGTGCATATTGTGTGTATTGTGTATGCATTGTGATTGGGCATGTGCGCATCGGCATGTGTACATGTGTGTGTCAGCTCATGTATGTGTGGGGAAAGCGGAGGTTCCTTCTGATGGTTATAAGTGTCACATATATCATGCTTGAATTAATCAAATTAGCAGCTGATCACTTGGGTGTAGTGAATTTATTTGGTACAGATCTATCCTCATTGTTTAGATTTCCTACTTTCTAAATGGATCTTTTGTCACCACTAATGCTTTCAAGCAGTCAAGTTTCTGCTGTTCATAACCACCACACTGGAGGAGCTCTGTACTATTTATTCAGAATGTAGTGAGCTAATGACTTTACTACCTGATTTATGTGTCTGACTTTGGATACATGTAACTTTAACCAATCCTAATATTATTAGCAACAAAATATAGCACACAGATTTAGAACTATTTTTTAAATTATGTTAATCCATGTGTATGTTTCCAAGTTCCAATACAGGGATACAACTTCTTCCCCTCTATTTTTGATTTTGACCCTGACCTTACACATAGATATTAATAATATGGGATAAAATAGTAATCAATTTTGTCAAATCTTGGATGCGGATATTTCCAATAAACTTTAGATGTGGAGTTCAGTGTTAAATACACTAAATACTGATTCACATTATAGTCATGTGTATACATACAATATTGCAATGTCGGGAACACTTACAACATAAACATCTTGCTTCTGTATGTGTTGTTGTGTACATAATATGATTAGTGATTAAAAATTAGTGAGCAATGTTATATGTAGGCATACTTACAATTAAGACCAAATAATGGAGCAATGTGGTGAATTAAATATTGACTTGCGTTTGATATCCACACAGATATTGCATTTGGGTTTGAAAAGACAGAGTATTTGGTGAATGAATCTGCAGGCTTCTTGGAAGTGTGTACTGGTTTAGCCAATTTTGATGATCATATACATATCGCTGTTTCAATCGATATAGAGCTCACTCTTCAATCAAGGACAGGAAGTGCAGGTAATAATTAGCTACAGTAGTGGTGACATAAAGACATTGTGAGAAGCTATATATTTTTATAACATATTGACTATTTTTCAGACTCATTATTGTTTATGCCAAAGTGTAAGGCATTATTAGTCAATTTTTTGTACAAATTAAAGCTGACATTTTATTTGATGAGGTTACAAAACAATGACAATACACACATGTAAAGGCCAGTTCACAATATGGTACTTACGGAGCATATTGTATCATCCCCCCAGCACATCATCATATTGTAAGCAGTAATGATGCAATAAGACAACAATACAATGTGTTATGGTAGAATCAGACCTACTTCTATTCCAGTAGCAAGCTCTCAGCATCTGATCAATGCTAGAATCTGGCATGTGGTCAGCTGCATTCTTAGCTGTTTAGCTTCAAGTAGATAATATTGTGGTGGATGAGAAAAACTCCATCCATCCACCCAACAACCCACCCACTCACTCATCCATCTCTCCATCCATCCATCTATCCACCCATCCATTCCTCCATCTCCCAAACCACCCACTGGCCTTACCTAATAAAAAGTAGATGCAAAATCACAAGCAGACATTACACGCTGATCAGGCCTGGGACTTTGAGATATATCAACAGATTGAATCACACAGAGTTTGCATTGGAAAGTGTCAAGGACGACCATTCAATTTCTCCAAAGTAACCAGTCTGAGGAACCAGTGCCAATCAATGTTTGCCAATCAAAGACAGCTTTACAGTCACCAGTATTAAACACAACCAACATTCATGAATTTTCTTCTTGCTGGGCTACAAATTTGTTGGCTTCTGGTAATATATTGATTCAAGAGCTTCCTGGAAGAATGTTTCTAAGAATCAACTCTGGTAATGTATTGATTCAAGAGCTTCCTGGAAAAATGTTTCTAAGAATCAACTTCCCATTCTCAACTTAGTGCAGATAGTTGGTGAAGGAATCACCTAGTATGTATGATATCTATAGCTCCTCCTCCAGTTTTCTCATTATAATATCATTTCCTCATGAATCTGAATCATGTGATTCTATGACCTTTCTCAAACCCTTCTTGTTGATATGCTATACCTTGGGCTTTATCGTGCAGTGCATTTGGTTATAGAGGTTCTTTCAGCAGGAGATCCTTTAGAGAGATCACTCTCTGCAGCATGTTTAATTCACAAACTACTCATATTTTAATGTTAGTAAGCTTATCATATACACTTCTTCTTAAATCTGATAGAGCTCACATTCTCTGTGAGATTTTTATGAGAATTCACCAGAACTGTTTTAAGAAGTTATAAGTGCTAAATTAACACGGTTTTGAAACTTGGGAGTGTGTGGAAGCAATACTTTGCGACCAAACTTTCTTCCACTTTTAGATAGCCAAAATTTACAGCTAATGCTTGCAATACTGTGAGTCACAATAATTCTAGCTAAGGACTGTCTATTTCTATGTGAGCATAACATTAACCTAAAATCTACAACTCTTTCAGATACACATTCTTGTTACATGTCTATCTCCAAATGGGCGAATAAATATACTTTAGTTCAGTCATCATTAAAGTATCTTGCTAGTGGTAGCTTTCTTGCTTGTGAAACAGATATGTAGACATTACCACCATAGACATTACACTACAGTACTTCTACAACCAACATAACAGAAGTGCTATAAAGGAATTAGCCCTCTTTTGACATGGAAAACCTGCTGGGTAAATTTACTACAACCATTTTCTCTCCTCAAGATCAAGTTGTTGCTTCATTAGCCTTTAACACTTTTTCATTGCCAAGTACACTAACACAACTAGATATCGATGTTGAGGTTGGCAGAGATGAGGCCATCATCTAGAGTAAAATCTTTGAGGATCACTTCTATTCTATGCTACATACATGTGCAGAAATTTAGAGATGGACAATGTATATAGTCAAATAGTTAAATGGCTTCAATGCTAGATCTTCTCCCCATACTTTGAAAGACACAGATTTCTGTGATGCAATTTCAGTGAAAACAAAACGCTGATGGTTTGAAGTCTGTTTGTCGATTTTGACATAGGCAATTCATAGGTTGTGTATTTATGTTTAACTTTAGAAAAGCATGGAAATCCATTAGAAATCAAGGTACTTCTACATAGACAGCCTATACACTGTGCAAATTTCAAAATTTGTTCCCATTTGCTCCCTACATTGGATCAGAGTAGGTGAATTCACTAAGTAAGTCATCATATCTGTGGCATTCCTGAGAGAGAAAAAGGAAAGCAATTCAAAATTTCATTTGGGAGTATATCCTCAGATCAACCAATTAATATAGACTCCCTTTTGAAGTTATTTTAGAAGTGTTCTTTTTGAGAATATTGCCTTCATAGAACACATAACGCTTATTCCTGGACTGGTCCTCCCTAGTTCACTTCATGAGGATGAGATTATGCATGATATAATAATTAATGTAATGGCTATGAACAATATCACCATAAAAGGTTGTATCATATTATTGCAGATGATAAAGACTTCAATGTACCACCTTTGACAAAATTCAATTTGACAATATTCCGTTTGGATCATGATGACCTAAATAACACAAGAATGTGTTTCAATGTTAGCATAACTGATGATGATATTCGTGAAGATATTGAATCATTCTCTCTTGAAATCTCTGAAACATCACATCTTCAAATAATATCCTGGCCTAATGTAACAGTGATCTCCATTTTGGATGATGACGGTAATTTCAGTATGCATAGTATTAGCCAAACTTAAAGCAAGTCTGCTTGATGAACTTTATAATCTTTTGTCTTATGTAGATGCAACCATTGGTTTCTTCAATGCATCATATTCCTTTGCTGAGAGTGATTCAAAAGGTTCCTTGCAATTTGGAGTGATCTCTGAAGTCTTGCAGATAAATGTTTCTGTTCAGTTTAACATATCACAAGGATCAACATTGTGTAAGAAACCATTTGTTTAGGGGTAGGATACGGAAAGTATAGTCAGTGTTTCCCAATTAGTCAACATAATATATGTAAATACTATTATAAGCAAAGTTTTCCTTTGTAATGAAATTTCCGATCCACTGCTTTTTATATTTGGTAACCACTGACGGGAATGTTGATTTAAACATGGTTCTTTTGATAATTGAATGATATTTGAATTGCACATATTTTACAGATAAACACAAGGTTACAATTCTGCCAATGTCTACATGCCCCCAGAGCATTTAAATTTATAGTTCTTTTCTTTTGGGCTACTCTGAGCCATTAATTGAAATATTGCCCATGAAGTGGGTATACATGCTACAGCTATAATATCAAGAATGTACTGACTCTCCCTTTAATTAGATGAGGTGATAGTTAAATTGTGATTTAAAAAAATGTGCTTGACTATATTAACAGCCGGAATGTGAATATTTTTATATTCTTGTAACATCGCCTCATAAAAAGATCCATGATAACAGTACCATAGGTCCATTATTCATCTCTCTGTTGATGAATGCCATCTTCATAAACCTATGACCAATATTAATTTTATCAGTTATGATCGAGAATAATGGAGAAGGAATCTATGTCATAAATGCTGACCAACCATCGTTCAATATCTCCTTCACTCTGGACAATGACGAGATTTACGAACTAACCGAGTTGTTGGTGGTAACTTTAAGTTTTGTTGGTGACCCTCCTGTTCGTGTCACTATTGCTCCAAACAGTTCTGAGATCCATATCTTGGATGATGAAGGTAACCAATATCATTTCTTGCAACACCAGTTGTGCAAAAATACAATCAATGCTTGTGTGTTATATATTAATATCATTCACTTCAATAAAATTAAGTAATCATGAAAATTGTGTGCCGAATTGATAAGTACTCTATCTCATCATTTGTAACATACTAGCATGTTATAGCTAGCACACATTTTTTTAACATTTATAATGGTAAATATTCGTATAACACAGTGTTGAGGCTATGTAAATATCAGTGCCTTGTAATCTGAATTGTATTTTCCAGATTTATATTTTAGATTTGATCCAGATATGTACTTTGTCAGCAAAGATGATGTAAATGTCAGTCTGCGAGTTCACTCATTCAGTGGAAATATCAATTATATTGGGGTCACATTAAGGGCAAGAATTGCAAACAGTTCAATTTTTCGTGGTAAGTAACTGAAATACCTCTTAACTTTGTAAATATGAATGAAATTACCTATAAACCTTTCTTTCACATTTCTATTCTAAATCGATATTCCATTCAAAGTATAAAATATAATAATTTTACTTTAGTAAAGAGAGCAAAAGTTGATACATAAACAAAATTGATATCCTCGAAATAATTATTTTATGATTTATTTTTCTCGTAGATTTTACTTTTGATGGAAATGATGCTTTGAAATTGGTAGAACTTCCCATAATATCAAATAACATGGCAAAGAGACCAATGGATTTTATGGTTGAATTGTCATTTATTAACTACACCAATGGAGAACCTGTTGAAATTCAAGATCGAAAACGAATTCATCTGGGAGGTGATGCTCTAGTGACCATACGTCCTCCTCTCCCTATTCCAATTATCATTGGAGTAACTCTAGGAGCAGTGACATTGTTAACCCTTGGTGCTACAATGTATGTTCTCTATGCATTGGTGAGGTTTGTGAGGAACAAGAAAAAATTCTCAGCTAATCAGGCTCTGGAACATGAGAATATAAGGTATGTGATGGAGTGTGAAATCAATGGCAATGTTTATAATATTATAGAGGCTTGTTTTGAATTGATACTTATTGATGCTATAAGTATCAATATAGCTAGCGTAAACTGTAGCTCTTTAGAAACTTGGTACATAATTACATAAGTTTTCATATGTGAGTTCACTTTGTTGGACCTAGCCATGACAAGTAGCAGCTATAGCCACAGCTCTGAATCATAGCTATAACCTTTTCAAGTCACTCGAGCGATGTCTATATTAGAAGTATATATATAGCACTGCTTAACTGAGTGCTGGCTCCTTAGAAGGTGTATAAGCTTGCTTTGTAGGACCAAGCGTCATCCAGCAGCTGCTTCTATACTTCTATACAGTTACTGCAGGTACTCTTAGCAATTATAATCTTTGCATATTAGCAGAGCACAATATGCACCATCTAGTTTGATGTGCTTAGTCTACCTAATCTCTGCTAGATGGATTTCTTTTATTATTATCTACTAGCATTAGAGATAGAAGCGAGTCTAAATAGGGCGACCATAGTAGTTCGATGAATTAGACCCAAAACCGAGTGATCCTACAAAGCAAGCTTATAGAATAAGAATTATACACAAAGAGCATACAGCATAAACATCAAGTGAGTAAATATATGTTGATTATCTAGAGAGAGTCATTCTACTAAGTCAACTGAGAGTTTGTTAAGGGTACATATTCTTTTTGCACATGTGCTAAGAAATTTTCCCATGAAATGAAAATATATATACTGACTTATCCAGCATTTCCATTGAAAGAGCTTCTTGGAGCATTCAGATGATTGGTCTGTTCAGATAGAGGCATTCAGATAAGTGGCTTCCTACTGTAAATGATTCCAAAATGGGTATCTTTAAAGAACAAGCATGCATATTTATTATAATTATTAGACCAGAAATTGTAGCTTGAAAGATTAGGAGCATCAAATACAAACAAAATGGCAGGAATCAAAATGCTAGACATGTTTCAACTCATCCGTCGCACTCATTTCTAATACACGCATAATTCTTTAGAGCCAATCTAGGATATATTCATACAAGCAGTTTTCAATGTTGCCAATATGATAGCAGGTATATCTACTCACAATAGTGAATCTTGGTAACCATTTCCAATACATGTACCTACACTATGGCTTCACACTGTGAATTACACAAAGGATAATTGCTAGAGAAGTTGCACCATACTCAACTAGAAAAACATTGAAGTTAATGAATCACAAGGTTTACTGTAAGCAGTGTCATCGTCAATGTTTAAAAAAACCAAGAATTTAGTTAGCAACCATTGTTGATCCATGTTCTAGTTAGATGGAAACTAAAATTGGCAACAAGTTTGAGTACAAAATAAATACCTTTATAGCTAACAATGTTAACCTGCATTGAAGGTCATCCAAAATTCTTTCTGTTTCTTAAGTCAGGTGCTCGTGTATAGTTTGAATAACCAGTTAATTTTTTTTTATGATTTGAGTTTTATCTATTGTCACCTACCAAAATGCAACCTAAGCAGTAGATCATATTATGTAGAAGTAAGCATGGTCAGAGTGTTTTTCATCTTTCATTTGTACGAAGCAAGAGCAATATGCACAGTTGCATGATGTAGTCATACTTCTTTCTCAGAATAAGAATACTAAATCACACTTACTTAATGTAGGGAAATAGCAAATTCAAAGAAACATTGCCAAATTAACAAACAATTATTATATAATTTCACATTCCAATTGTCAATGTCACATTGCATTTTTTTTATTACTTTTCCTAGATCGTCATCCAGCATGGATCCAGGTATTAAATTTTTCATTTTGATAGATATCACATAATTACCTCTTACATTTCCCCTATATTTAGATAAGGCTGAAGAATTACGGTCATATAGAGTGCAAAGTTCATTTAAGCTGAACATTTCCAAGCATCTAATGATTGACTCCTGCAACTTGAAGATGAATGAAACTGTGGGACAAGGTAGTTTACCACTCTGCATAAGTTTACAAATTGTCACCATTAGTAATTCTTACGGATTGTCTCATGAATAATTTATAATTTAATGAGGGTTCTGACCTTACTGAAGTATGTGGTTTATAGCATAACAATCATTCTCATCCATTGTCAATGAGCTATAGTTCTTTGAGCCTGAGTTGTACACACACAACTAGATAGAGGTGTTTCCAGTCAGAAAAGTCTAAGTTTTGGACTTTATGCAATAATAGTTATCCATATGTGAGTTATGATTTTATGTAATTATACTTAGTTACCATCATTTCGGTTCATATTCAAATTTTCATTCCTACCTCCTATTTCCTCTGTCTCAGGTCAGTATGGAATTGTTTACAGGGGGTGTCTATCTAAAGGATTCACGAAGGACTTCACTGAAGTAGTAGCCGTGAAAACACTAAAAGGTTTGTTGAATTGTTCTTGCTGAACTAAATATTACTTCCAAAATAGGTTTTCTTGATAAATCACTGGTGAGAGGTCTGCTAGAAGAGTGTTCTAGAATGTCTACATTTGACAACCCTAATGTTCTCACTCTCATTGGAGTCTGTGTGGATGGAGGTCCCGTTCCCTACATTGTCATGCCCTTCATGTACAATGGCAGCCTCCTTTCTTACCTAACAAAAGTAAGAAATGAATTCCATTTTTCAATAGACTCTGAAATGGATGAAAAAATTGTAAGTTGTTATAAAACAAATTGTAGTGGCCTAATAATTTAATGATTGCATTCACTGCTAAAATTTCCTCCTATGATAATAGGTACATGCCTCCTGTAAGCTTATGGATTTCTGTCTTCAGATAGCTAAGGGGATGGAGTATTTGACAAGTAAAATGATCATTCACAGAGACTTGGCTGCTAGAAACTGCATGTGAGTTGCAAACAACAGAGTTTTTACTATTGATCTGTTTTATCAAGCTAAACCAAAATTATAACAAGTATTGTATGTGAGTTTAGAATGATCTGATCAGCTATGAATTTACATGCAGATGTATACATAGTTTGGGAAAAGGAGTTCTACAATTTTGTCCCTCCCGCCAACAAGATCAAGAAGAATCATCAAACTTTACCAATTCTTACTATTTTATTGTTGGACTATGGGTGGATTATGTGAAATGGCAGATCCAATCTGGTTTAGAACCTCATCATGTGGTGGCTCAATCTCAGCGAAATAACAAACTGTATAAAGTAAAGGTAGTAGGGTAAATATGTCATGATGACTGATTTCTATGCAAACATTGGCATGGAGAAGCTCTTGAGGATAAAATCTCCAGATAAGATGACATCCATCATCGAAATCCAGGATGGTGATCAACTGCATGCTAAGCTTGTACCATTGTACAGACAGGACTATGTTTGGCTATAAAGGCCCTCTAATCTTACTTTTGACATTCTTGAAGTGCCAAAGAGCTGGAAATCAATTGCAAGTCCCTTAAAAATTCCCCGATATTTATGATCAATATTTATACATCCTGTTAGGAACAGAGAAATTACCAGAAATCTACATTTCACAACAGAGCATTTCCTCTTCAATTATGTTATGTTGAAATCAATAATTCTTTGTGGTAGGGTATTTACCAAGGTGTGCATAAGCATTATGATGAATCTCTCACAAATTTTATTAATATTATTTGTTTGTATTCTTGTTAATATAATAGCATTGTTAGTATTGTGCCAAAAACAGTATTTCTTAATAATCCTGCTCAAGTAAATGCATCTAAAAATCTGATCACAAATAATTGTTTCCTTTTGTTGTATAGTTTGTTATCTGTTTACCATTGCATATTCTAGGGTTGACTTGCACTTGGTGGTTAAAGTCTCTGATTTTGGACTTTCTGAATCAATCAATCCATCTAAGGACTACTTCAGACAGCATGAAAAGGGTGTTAAACTACCTTTTAAGTGGATGGCTCCAGAAAGCTTAGGAGATGGGATATTCTCGGAGAAAACTGATGTGGTACATCTTTAAAAGAGCACAGTAGTATATATCCTTGACACATGAAGTATTAATGCTTTGTGCAGTGCTATTATCAAATAGCAGTTTATAGTAATTGCATTGGGCTGAGATGTATAATATATTTATGTGATAATGTAGTGGTCCTTTGGTGTGACCTGCTGGGAGGTGTTCAGTGCTGGAAAGAGCCCTTATGCTGGACTACATGCAACAGATCTCTACCCTATGCTGGAGAATGGATATAGAATGGATAAACCAAATAATGCAGCATGCTCTGATATAATGTGAGGAAACACATTCACTATCATAAGTGGTATAATATTCAAATTGGAAGGTTGATGTTTAGCTGATGTGTGAAATACGTTGCCAGAGCATTGCATTTGCCCTGCTGAAGACAGAAATAGTTCAGTGAAAATGTGGGCATGAATAGAAGAGAGATGTTAGATTTGCATGGTATGATTTATGTATTCTTATAGGCATAGCACACCATGTTCTCCTGAATAATATTATCGCAGTTTGAAAAAAAATTGTGTCCAAAATTTTGGGTGCAACTTTAAGGCCCTTCGCAAATTAAGTGCAACCCCCAAACTACATAACAAGTCTTTTAAAACTTGTGCTCATTCATGATTATAAATTCACTATTAAATGAGCAGCAAAGTTGGACAAATATACTCTCCACGAATTGAGGTTATTTGTTTCTCTAGCTGATGGGAGGAGGTTTTCTAAACTTGATAGCTAACAGCAAGCCCTACTAGATGAGGAATCCTGACAATACATGACACATATGGGTTTGTTTCACTACCACAGATTGCCATACATGGTGGCTCTACACCTTCAATCTTTCAGATGGCAAACCTCCTTCAAGGAGTTCCAGAGTTTGTGTACATAATGACAGCTTCTTGATTACTGGCCACATTGAGGAGGAACACTTGGATAATTGGGATGAAATTAAAGAGGGAGAAATCACCCTATTTCAAAAGCAAAGAAAATAGATGTGGGAAGAGAGTCAGGAAAAGGCTTTAAGAAAGGTTAAGGAGCTGTTGAAGTCATCAAGTGCACTACTTAACTATGATGATAAATCCTGATTATGTCCTGCAATGCTTTATTTATAGACTCAGAGCAATCCTGTCCCACAAGATGACAAACTGTGATAAGACACCTGTTGAATTTGTATCTTGCATGTTAAAACCAAGGCAGAACTGAAATTTTCTCAAGGACAGAGAGGCATTTATAGTTCTATTCAGTGTCAAGAAGAACCACCAGTATCTGGAAGGGAGACAGTTTAAGATAAAGACTGATAACAAGCATCTCACACACATTTTTAGAGAAACAAGAGTAATCCCAACAATGACCTCTGGATGAATTCTGAGGTTGAATCTATCATTAGGAGTATATCATTATTCCATTCAGTTCAAGGAAGGAGAGAACAACACCAATGCAGATGGTAAGCCAGTTTCCTCTACCAACCACCTAGAAAAGCCCACTCTTCCCACAGAAGTCATTCATCTCATGGAATACTTCAATACATCATTAGTATCAAGTGCACAAATCTGAATCCGGACAGATTATGATCCTGTTCTCTCCAAGTTCAATGGATGGGTTCTCAATACTTGGCCAGCTACAGGTTTAAACAAGGAGGTGGATTTACATGTTTATTGCTGGGGAGTGGAGTAGTGCCGCCATCCGTAGGCAGGAGTCAAGTAATGAAAATGTTACACGAAGTTTACATTGTGATAACACTCATGCAATCTTTCGGAAGAGGGTATGTGTGGTGGCCAGGGATTGATGATGAATTATGTGGGAAATGATGTGAGATTGCCAGATTCATCAAAGGTCACCCCCAGTAGCAACATTGCATCCATTGTCATGGCCTGACATGCTTGATCAATAGTGCATGTAGATTTAGGAGGGTCCTTTTTGTTCCTGTTTCTAGTTAATGCACATTCCAAATGGATGGATATAGTTACAGAGGACAGGTTCATCCACATCAATGTCATCTATGGCTATTATGAGGAAGACATTTGCATTACTTGGATTACCTGAAGTGATTGGTCAGATAATGTCACAAGTTTTGCATGTGATGAGTTTTTACTATTCCTGAAAAAGAATGAAGAGATATATGAGGACACCTCCTTACCATGCTGCAACCAGGGACAGTTTTAGCTTCAATTTTACTCCTCTGCTAGTTATGGTGTGAGTGTATAATATATTGAGGAAGATTCATGCAGAATTAGTTGCCATTCAGTGCATTTTCCTCTGTGGTCTTGTTCTGTGGTAGTAAGACAAGATCTATAGCAGCTGCTAGGACTATAGCTACTATTAATAGCTATAGCCATCACACGGAACTGGAGTGCTGTGTTGGTAAAAGCAGTATAGTTAGATAGTGTGGCTAACCTAAGATTTGTTTGACCTTGTTCTAGTATGGATATCTGGCAACATCTAGATGCACCAAAACAGCTCTCAAGTGTAGCTTCTAGGTTTTATTTCACTAAATAGTCCACTAGATAATAACATGCCTAGATAATAAGGTTTAGACCACCAGACTAAGGAAATTCCATACAAAAGTAGTTAGGGATTGGTAGGTTTTCATCTGTGATCTTGTCATGTGGTTGTAGCTCCTGCCTTCCTATCGCTATGTTGAAAGAGCTATACAGGTAGGTAGCCTGATTAATCTAAGTTTTGTGCACTATAAGCTTTGTTTGTTCTTTTTCTAGTAGCGCATCTAGCTAGATATATCCAAAGATAACTCTCAAGCGTAACTTCTAGTTTCAATAAATATTCTGTTAGATAACAAGGCTTTAGATATAGTACTGCTAGATATTACTACACTAGCAGTATTGAAAGTTATAATTATTGTAGTGTACTTACAAGGGCACAACTTCTCAGACTTTCTTTTACAACATCTTTGTAGATGTTGGATGGATAACCAATGAATATCAACTGCTTTGAATGAGTGAATAGGATTTTGCAATATTAGTTTTGATATTTGATTTACTTGAAATCAGCTTCCACAAAGGGTTAATTAGGATAAGGAGGGAATGAAGAAACTAGAACAGGGTTCTCTAGAAATCAAACTGTCATGGTTCCTGTTTAAGTACAGGCTGACCTCCCAGAATATATTACCAGCAGAGTTGATGTATGAAGGATGTCTCTACACTCACAACAGGATAACTTGCATCCAGACAAGCCATGAAGGTTAAGCAGAACCAGCAATGTCAAAAACATGGACATGATGTTTGCTCAAGATGAGATTTTCAGGTTAGTGACTTTGTGTATGCAAGGAACTATGCGCATGGATCTACATGGATGCCAGGAATGATGACTTGAGGTCAAGGTTCAGTCACTATTCTCTTGCAGGATTGCAGGGCAAACTGATCAGGAGAAAATTAAGATTTGCAATGCATACCATAGTCTCCAAGCATAACACACCCTCTGAAAATGCCTGTCTAGGTTACCCAGAGTGGTAAACACAGAAACCACATCGGTAACTACAAGTGAAGACGAGTTTCTCAATGGAGATTCACCACTGGTCCTGCTGTTTGACCTACCAGTACCAGACGAGTCAGCCGTGATAGGGACAGAGGAGCAAACCTCTAGTCCTCAGTCTGATCCACCAGCCCCATGATGTTTTGAATGATCTTGAAATCTCCCTGGCTTATTCAGTGTCCAAATTTCCCACTGAACTGTTGGTTGTATTCCCACCAGTGTGTGCTGGTTGTCCTATTTCAAACTAAAGAGGAAGGAATGGAAGAAGGGGTTCTCTTGGTCAGTATGATGTACTTGCTAACTTGGAGCACATAAAAAGTTTTAAAAAAATCTTTTCTGGTAGAACAAACACAAAATTAACCGCAGGTTTTTTTGGCGAATTACATAAACCAATTCTAAAATATTGTATGATATGAACATGTGATAAAATAATGTTAATGGAATGGCAATTGCATACCTTTTGGTTAGGCCATCCCCATTAGCTATGCTATTCATCTTATTTCTACCAAGTTTCACTACATAACTAATGCATATAAATACATTCATGCGCTTTGAATTCAATTGTGATGGCACCAAGACCATTTGAGCTGGAGGCCATTTAATCTGAGTATATTATTTGGAAAATGTTTTCAAACTAATTATTTTTTCTTGCATCAATTTTTTATATGTACACTCTCTTACCATATAACCAACATTGTTTCATTGAACTCAGGTATAGTGAAGTTGTAAAGAAGTGTTGGGAGCTGAAACCAGAGAACAGGCCAAATTTCAGTGATTTGGTTGCACATGTTTCATCGCTCCTGGAGACCAATGCCGAATACATGAGTTTTGGTGAATGCACTATTCCGGAGCAGAATACTGCTGCAAAAAACATGGAGATAACTGCTGGCAACTGTGGAGACAATGACACGATCGAATTGATAGAAGCTACAGATATCAACAAGGATGCCAGATATGTGACTACTAAATTCTAGTCTGTATAGAGCCAGTACTATTCCCATGCAGATTTTGCTGGCAATAACATTTGGATTATTATACATAATATAAGTCTACCAAAAATATAGAATAGTTGACTTTTTGTTACTTTAGTCATAGCCACAACTCAATTTATATTGTGTTATATACTGATGGTTTTGTAAATATAGATAATGTTTATAGTATTGTAGCACTATTGTTATCTTTCATTACATTTATTTTTTAAGGATTCACAATTACGATAAAGTTCCATAGCATCAATAGAAGGATGATCTGTGAGATCAGCTAAAGCAGTTCCACCCCTGAATTGTTGAGTTATACACTGCATTTTATCGTTACTCTAACTTTGCAGCATTAATTAGACTCCTAATGAGGGAAGACAGCTCTCAATCTTGCAAAGGAATTGTTTATGTTTGATAATATTTCTGCACTTTTCATCTGGGCAGTATGGATCAAATCTACTGCAAATTAATGGCTTAAATTTTCACAATGTCTGAGAAAAGGGAACTTGTACAGTGACACCCAATGATAAACAAGATAAGAGTCAATTATTCAGGCTTGGTGTTATGCCAAATGTAAGTCCTTCTAGATTGAGTCATGTGGATGAAATAATGAAGCAATGTTTCAGAATAGAGAATAAAAAGTTAGTCTTGACATGCTTATTGATGACTTATAGAGTAGAATGAGGGGGTGGAGATAAATGTTTACTTAATGGATGGCAGACTTGGCTTTACAAATTTTGCCTGAAGGTTTGGAGATAGATTCTTCCTTGAAATGTTTCTTTTTACAACCTCTGAAGAAATGTTTTTACCACCAATCAGCTAGAATTTTAGTTATCATTACAAAATAGGTAGGATTTTTAAATATAGATTAAATAAGCCAACTAATGTTCATCAATCATATGGATGCTGCATTAGGATGTATTTCTTTTTATTACTGCCAACATTGAGCTATTTGGCCATTAAAAAGCTTGAGATTCAAACTAGCATGACAGATGTAACTAGCTAGTTTGGCCATTGGCTACAGATAGTAACAGCTAGCTCAGACATGCCAACCTAGACTGGTTAGACTGGTTGAATGTCTGGACATATGACCAAATTCCCTTGACAATGGTTTATTTCTCTAGACTCACCCTCCCCTATTTTTATCAGTAGATTATAACAACAAGTTGTTACCTGTTTCTGATGGATGGATAGTGAACTGTAGGCTCACGAAGAATTTGCTGGTCTCTATGAAACTAATTCAGCTCACACACAAGTGCTGTACTCTGTGGTACATGATGTCCCATTTCAAGTGAATTTTTTCATAACCAAACTCAGGGGAAATTGTTACGATGGTGCTGCATCTATGTCAGGAGAAGGTGGTGGTGTAGCCACACTGATCCTTGATGAAGAAAATAGAGAACTATACACTGACATGCTCTGATGCTGTGAAGGGTTGCAAAGTGATGAAGGATGTTTGGACATGTTATATGAGATTGTGAAAATAACCAAGAAATCTCCTCGATGTGATGCCATGCTCCAAAACCTAAGGCAACAGCTACCTGGCTCAACTCCAGGCATCCGAGTTGTTTGTCCAACAACAAGGACTATTCGTCACAAGATCTACACAGCATCATTGACAACTTCCAAGCTCTCCAAGAAATTTAGGATAAATCACTTGATTTAGTCAAGGAGAGCGAAATGTGCGCTAGGATCAAGGGTGTCTTCAGAGAATGAAGACTTTCGACCTCTCTTTTGGTTCAGTGCTAGGACAATTAGTCTTGAGACGCAGCAACAACCTCAGCAAGATCCTCCAATCTCTTCAAATGTCTGCAGCTGAAGGGCAGAAGGCAGCAGGTATGACTGTCACCACATTGCAGTCAATTCAATCTGATGCAGACTTCAATCTTTTCTGGTCCAAAGTTTAAAAAAAGGCCATTGTTTGTGAAGTGGAAGATCTAGTACTATATTATATGACAGTGATGAAAGACACCAAGAAAATACGAAGATGGGTCTGCTGTAATTGACTTCCCCACTGACATTAGATCATTTTACAGTGCAATTTATTTGAAGCTCTAGATCTTGTCATATCTAGCTTAATTAAAGACACACTTTGATCAACCCGGCTACAAAGTATATCCCCTATAATCACTCCACTATTTAAGTGGATTGTCATGGATATACAATCGGGAAACTGATATATCCTGGTAGTGTATGATGATATATGGAAGCAGTAGTATTGAAATCAATTAATGCAGAACAGTCGCTAAAGAACTCGTCAACAAGATCTGTTCTAGAGTTGGAGTAGCAAAGGATATTTTTATAGACCAAAGTAGTAATTTTAACTTACAATTATTGTCAGAGATTTATAGGTTGTTAGATATACTTCCCATAATTATGTTCAACATGCCTATAACATCAACAGAGTGGTTGAGAGTTTCAACCTGACATTGAAGTCGATGCTCCAGAAAGTTGTGAGGGTAAAAGAAAAGGATTTGTATAGGCTAGTGCCATATATTTAATTTGCCTACAGATACGTGCCCCAATCATCTACAGAATTTCTGAACTGTTTTATGCCATTCAGTCTGAGGGCCACTGAACATTCTACTGGAATCAGTGAAAGTTGACAAGCAGAGTGAGCACATCATTTTATCAGATGTGCTGGATATTTATAGCAAACTGGAGTTAATACAAACTTGCAGAAGCTGCAGAAGACCCGGTAAAATAATAATGCATGACAGCGATTATTTCTCCCTAAAGATAAATTTTTCATGTTACTGCCTATATCCAATAAGAAGTTATTGGCAAAGTGGCAAGGACCATAGCTAATGGATGTGGAAGGAAATTGGAAAGGTCAATTATTTTATTCACCACCACAAGAGTCACCGACTATTCCACATTAATGTGCCTCTCATTACCATATCGAATAAGCTGGCTACTATGCTAAAGAGCTAAACACATCCGATGATGAAGATGGACCAGTTTGGACAGGTAGAATGAACTCAGAGGGAAATTAATCAGTATTATCTTCCTATCACCATGAATAACTTAACTGTCCCCTTGATGAATATGTAGAGATAATCCAGAACAAACCAGGATGGTGAGACAGGAAATGCATTTCCAATGAGGCTCACCCCATAAAAGTTCCCCCATGTCTACAGGGACGATGTAACCATTTGCGTGAAATGCTGAGAATGGGATTATTGAGCCATGTATATGGAGTTAATTAAACCAGTAGTTCTTGTGCTTTGTGAGGAAGAAACACAGTTCTCTGAGTGTATGTGTGGACTACAGCCATCTAAATAGATGGATGCACATCCAATGCCTCAAATAAATAATGTTTGGGAAAAGATATCTACTGGTCAACATTAGATTTGACCTGGGATATTGGCACGTGCCAGTGGCTCCCATGCCTACCTCAAGGCACTTATGTTAACCAAATTTAATTCTTCTATTTAGTTCATGAGTTGGTAATATAAAAGTATTGCATGTAAATTCACGAGCACATAATAGCTCGCACTATTTGCAAGAATTAACGTATGTAAGAGCCCATGATTGCATGCTTAAGTCATTTTTGCCTGCTGATCGACTAGCGGATTTTTTTTTAAATGGTGGCAACTGTGAAGGGCTAATATGTCCACAAAGATGGGTTAGGAGTGATCTTGTCAACCAAGATAGGTGATGGACTATCACATCTACCAGGATAGGTTAGGGGTTACAAGAGGGCTAAGAAATTACCATGACCAACAATATGTTGAGTAGCCACCATATCCACAAAGATAGGTGAGGAGCTACTATGTCCACCAAGTTAGATGAGGATCTACCATGTCATGGCATCTGCAGATTGGATTCCTTTCTGGGTAAAACACCTTACCAAACACATGTTATAGTTATAAGTCTAGCTAGATAATTGTCTTGAAAAACGAACTCTGTTGAGTTGTATAGTCTTTGTAGGTTGTATAAGCCTAGTAATAGCTCGTATATCAGCCTTGACAGATACCACTACGACATTGGTGACCCTGAGTTGAACATTTGCAAAATCTTCTGCATCAATCTTCCTCCGGTCCCTACAATGTCTGAAAATGAGGAACAAAATATACCCAAATTGGTTATTGAAAGCACTGCATTGTGTATCACCAAGTTCTGGAGCAAAGGTGCCACCACCTAGTTTGCCACTGTTGAAGCCCAGTTCAGAACTAAGAATATCACTTCTGCACACTTCTGCCCTACATAATCGCATCTTTATACTGCTCCATCATCCAGGATATCATACTTGGCAGCAAGGAAGAGCAGACCTATTACAACCTCAGGAAGGCCCACATTGAGAATACCTCTCTCACCTAAAATCAATGCATGAGGAAGCTTAGGTATATAAACATCACCATCCTTCACAGCTGTTCTGAGATATGCGGATCCTGGTCCCAAATGGAAGCACTGGTGAGTGTACGGGAAAAATCCATCTTTCTCGAGCTCATGCCAATCACATCAGATCTCTCCTTCGGAATGAGCCTGACAATACCTCACTTGTTGCCCATGCTCATGTGGCTGACGATATGCTGGCCCCAGCAGAAAACACGTATACAACCAACCTTCCCATATTGCAAGTATCTTCTGTTCTAATTACCAAAGCTGGAGTTAATAAACTCTGTTGCATGCCTGACAGGTCACACAATGGCACTTGCTGGTTAATTTCACTTGAGAAAGAAAGTTCAGAAGTATAACACACATCCTCCTGGTCTTAGGCAAACACATAATTACGCCACTAGTGGTGACTAGTCTCATGGTCTTTCAATGATTTGGTTGCTATTTTAAAGGCACATTGTGATACTAAACCTCTGGTGATAGCAGAATGGTTCCATTTCTACCAGAAGTAGCAGTGAGGTGTTGAGTACATTGCTGAATTTGCAGCTGAACTTCGAAGGTTATCATCGTGGTTATATTACTTTACTGGATGAGATCTTACATGATAGCCTCATATGTGGCATGAACATCAAACAAATTCAGAAGAAACTGCTTTAAGAAGCTGATCTCACGATGACAATAGCTATAGAGAAAGTTCAAGCTGTGGAACAAGCAGAGAATAATTCACAGTTAGGTGATTATCAATATTATCATTGTTCTTGGAAGGATCCTGAGTCAAGTGATTGCCAATTTAAGAAAGCTCTGTGTTACAATCGCAGACAGATAAGATATATTACACCTGCCTGTCAGTCCAAACAGTCAGTTCAAGAACTTCAGGTCAAGAGGCAGTCTTTTCTGTGGAAGAATCATAAAAAGAATTATTGAGTTACAGCAGAGCAATTGCCTGAGAAGGAGCCAGGTGAATTTAACATGACTGTCTTCAAGTTATATCAGAGTGCATTAGGAAGGAAATGTTTCCATTCAGCAAGGTCAAGAATCGCTAAGAACTTATACTAGTGCAACCATTTGAGTCAAGGCTGTTCAGGTCAGATTAATGAACAAAATTTGATCATTTGAGGTTGAAGATGAGGGACCATCACTGCTAGGATATGACTGGCTGTAATTTGTAAACCCTGACTGGAGAAGCATCTAAATGGTGCGCAGTTCATAGTAGGAAGAAAGAAGCCTGAAGAAACTCTTGCAGGAGCATCAGGACATGTTTTCAGATGCATTAGGTACCATTGTACTGAATCAAACTAAGCTGAATATTAAAGAGAGGCCAAACCCAAGTTTTTTAGACCAAGTTCCATCCTTTTGCTATGAAAGAACTTGTTGAACAGGAGTTAGACAGGCTGGAAAGAGCTAGGATAATAGTCAAGACATCTTATACTGAACGGACAGCCCTGATAGTCTGTTGCTAAAGAAGATGGCTGAGTTCGGTTGTGTGGGGATTATAAAGTTGCATGAATCAAACTATAGAAGTTGAGCAGTAGCTATCCCTCCCTAAGCCTGAAAACCTTTTAGCCACATTAGCTAATGGGAAGCAATTTATCACTCTAGATCTAATACATGCATATAATCAGTTTCTGTTAGATGATGAGTCTTGGGCTATAAACACCATTATCAGTAGTCGGCTGCTAGAAGTTTCCGAGCGACCAATTGCATTTGAATCAAGAACTCTCTATGCACAGGTTGAAAAAGAAGCCCTGTCGTCACTAATTTTTTGGACTGAAGAAATTCCACTTTTATTTGTATGGCTATAACTTTATTATGATTATAGATCATGAACTATCTTGTTCCCAAAAAGGGAACATAATCTATGTCTGTGTATGGTTGCAGAGGTAGGCTGTACTGCTATCAGCATACACATATAAAATTGAATTTTGGGTACAAAGCTGATCGCCTATCAAATGGTACAAAGCTGATCGCCTATCACATCTACCTCTTACCACCATATTTACGTCATTCTCTGGAAATACTATAGACTGTAGCATATCAACATTTCACATATTAACAGACTGCTTAAGAGCTTAAAGCTGCCATCAGGAAAAAACATTGTTCTCAGCAAAGTATATTCTTACTTGTCACTTCTCATCACAAACTGTTCAGGAGAGAGGGCTCTGAAAAGTATTAAGAATTACCTGCGATCCACTCTGAAAGATGAAAAGCTCAATCATTTGGCATTAATGCATGGTGAATCATCTTTGCTCCGGAAATTAAATTTTAACAATGAGCTCGATCAGTTTGTTGAAAGATTAAAGAGAAAAATGTTTAAGTAGCTAGACACATATGTAGGACTATATATGTTTAACTTTACAGTACAGTACCGGTATTTTGGTATTGCTTTGCTTGAAATTGCTTCATGCTAATTAAAGGTAGTCTGATAAGATGATAATGTTTTCTTTGTTACTCCATTAAAATTATTGTAATAAATTTTACGCAAGGAGTGCGTGAAATTCGCGGGGGGAGGGGGGGGGGGGTGTCGATGGGCCCAAAGAAGCTCGAAGCCTAGGGGCCCAATACGGCACTTGGTACCCCACTTGCATTTAGTAGGTTTCGCTGTTGCTTTCCCCAATGCACCTAGTACAGCTCTAATGTACCCCACATGCCCCTCCCAGGACTTGGAGTAGATGAGCATGTCATCAACTATAGTGACAAAGTTCAGCTTCCGATAATCTATACACAAATGGAGTGAAACATTGGTCTTCCTTATTGGCACCATTGGCGCCAACCAGGGACTATGGGATTGTACAATAATGCCATCCTCCAAGAGCTGTTTAATTTCTCCATGGAGCTCATCTTTACATGCAGGAGCAACCCTAGACGGATTTCTTCTTAATGGTCACCTACCATATCCACCTTCATCTCCTAGTGGTGGGAACCACAGCCCACCTTATTTCCTTCCCTGTTATCATAAACTAGACTGGATCAAGAGACTCCATTCTTGTCCATCATGAAACCATCAACCTGCTCTTCACCCATTCACCTCATCTCAATCAGGCTATCATCATACATCTGCTGCCTGGCACACCCGAGCTCCCTACGACCACTCGGCTAATGTAGGGAGGGGCTGGTTGCTAGCTTTGATGTCCTCCTTCTCTAACCCTGTAATGTGGTCTACCTCAAATATGTTGGCCCAAGGTTCATTATCTTCCACCTCGGCCTCCACAATTCCTGCCTCACCTCCAGCTTCAACAACATTAACTTTTCCTTCATCTTTCCTTTACTACCCCTGCCTTTTCCTCTACCTGAGGACTTGTATTAGGGCCTAACTCTGTTGTGGCACCCTTAACTTGGCCTGTCACCACAGAAGGTGAACTCTCTACAGGTGATGTGTCTCCTGATCATCTGTGGACTGTTTAGGTTTTTGTTTGATATTATTCTATTGCTAGCGGGTACTACCACTGTTTGGAATTTGGATACTGCCCCATCTTTAGCATTTGCTACAAGGTTTTCTTCCCTTTTTCTTTCCTGGGCCTGGCTCTGAGCCCTTCTAATGCCCTAGCCTTAGTGGGTACAGGATCACCATTCTTAGGCTTCTTTCCTCTAACAATGATGTAGTCACAGGATGGTCTGTGCCCAGTAAAATATCCAGGTCGTCATCCCTCAAGACCATGGCTCGGAGGGTAGTTACTAACCCTTTCACAGCCACTTCCACCCTGGCTTCCCTTAAATGGGTAACAGAAATGTCCACTAAAATAACTTATACTTGGCCACCAGTGTATTGATCATCATGCACAAGACTACCAGGTACAGAAGACCTATTTGCCCCCATGTCCAAGATAATCGGACACTCAATACCGTTTACCTTGCTCATTGCCTTACTCTCTGGCAAACTCAGGTCTGGGGAATTACTCCTTCCTAGTTTTGCGATAGCTTCTGGGCATTCATTTCTGTAGTGACCCATTTTCTGACAGTTAAAACAAGTTATTGTTCTTCTAACGGCCTACTAAATCCTTCTGACCTACTTCTCGACCAGCTACATCTTTGGCTGCCCCAACCCTACACAGAAAGCCTGCCACCTCATCTGCCTCTACTACTGAGTGACTCACCTTCCCTGTTGGTTGGGTTAGGCTGCTCCTTTGCTCTTCCATTTGATCCTCATTCTTTGGGGTATCCCCTTCATGTCTCCTCCAAGTGGATTGCTGTGTCAGATTCTGGTCATTCCTGAGCATTTTGCTCCTTGCGTACATAGAGATCCTCTGATTCCCAGAGACAATTTATCATGTCGACTTGTTGAAAGGTTGATTCTAACTTTCTGTTATCCAGTAAAATCAGTGTTTCTTCCGACAAGTGTTGGGTGAGGAACCCTCTGAAAATTTCATTTTTGCCTTCCTCTGGAGTTTTTAGTTTAGTTTCTAGCCTATTCAAGGCCCTCGAGGCCTTCTTCAACAATGGTGCTGGTCCTATGTTAGACGACAGCCAAAGTACTCACCTGGCTTGTTTTAGCATAACTCCCAGTTTTTTTAGCATCGCTGCCTTGAAGTGTGAGTATGGCATTCCAGCTTCCGGCGCAATCTCCTGGAATGCCAGTAGTGCCTTACCTGTCAGCTGCTTCCTGATAATTCTTACTGAATCATTGCTGGGGACCCTGACCTCGTTCATTGCTAGTTTGTAATTGTCCATGTAGGACACAGAATCAGTGAGATCATACCATGTCTTCAAATTTTGACGTGCTGCATACCTTTCCTTATATTGGTACATCTCCATGTCAAGCTCAAGCCTCTTGACTTCAAATTGATGTCATTCCACCTTTTAAGCCTCCTTTTCCTTCCGCTCTCTCTCATCTTTATCCATCAGGAACTTGAGCAGCACTAACATGCTATCTGCTTGCATTTGTAGTGATTTGGATGGTCTGGTCATTCCCGGCTGTTTGGGGTCTTGGGGTTCTACCATCCTCCTAATAGATGTAGCCTCCTCATTTTCATTATTCGTAGAGAGTTCTGAGGCTGTAGGATTGTATACAAGTAATCCTACGTCTCTTATGTCTCCATCCCTGGATCCAACAGTCCTGGCAAAGTTGCTGGCTGACCATGTGTTATAATAAAGTGGTGGACTGTCCATCATGCTTGATGTCCTTTAGGTAGTGTTATATGGGATTGATCACTTTTGCCATTATGCTGTACAGCTGCCACTATAATTATTATGTTGAGACCACTGCCACCATATGTTGGGGTTTGATGCTAACCTGGGAGAGGTATTCGTTCTTGATTCTCTACTAAGCTATTTCCACTCCAACTTGGTTGCTGTCACCAGAGCCTATAGCTGTTAGCCTAACTAGCCCCGACCAGAGTAATTAATTATAAAGCTTCCAACTTTCTAACTTGAACTTAGACACCTTGACTGGGGCAGATGATGATACTTTTAAACAATCACACATATACACAATACTAAAATCATGTGACAAGCATACAAATGAATGTACATACACTAACATATCTATTACATTTGATAATCAATTATAGTTAATCATGTTCTGCTGCTCCTCCCCTCTGCTGTCTGCAAGTGCTTATTGTGGGTCTTAACTCCAACACCAATGATGCAATGGAAACTGGATTTAGGTTGGAAGGGACCATACATAGTGCAGAGGAAAGTGACTGATGTTACGTATGAGGTGTTGTTCAGTAGAAAGGTGATCAACGCAAACATGCTAACCAAGTGAATGTCGCCAATGGAGACCTGCCTACACACAGTAGACACAAGATGTCGAGGAGGAGTCGGAGTTGCTGACAGTCCAAGAGACAAATACTCAGAGCTGATGTGTCAGCAGGTATGGGTGCAGGAGGACCTGGTGAGGCTGATAACATCAACATGCATTACAGCCAGAAGAAACGAAGTGGAGAGCGACCCCATAAACCTGAACTTGACCAACCAAGAGAGGGGTATGCTAATAAAACTCATAGGGAATGGGGAAATTTGCAGGTACATTTAGGAATAGCCTGGATGCATGCACCAATGAGCCCGAGATCCACATCATCAACAGAGATTCCTCACCAGCTTACATGCCTCCAGAGATTATCCAGTGCAAGATATCCTGGAGTAAGGAAGGAGATGAATGAGCTGTTCGCAGCAGTTATTATTGACCACCCAATGAGTACATGGGTGTCACAAATGGTGCTTGGGCCGAAGCAGGTTGGCACCTGGAGGTTGTGTATCGACTACAGTCATTTGAACAAAGTCACACCACCTGACCCATACCCAATACTTCGAATAGAGGACATCCTGAGATGCCCTTAAGATGATATAACTAAGGACTACTGGCAAGTGCCAGTAGAGGAGACACCAACACCCAAGATGATGTTCATCACACCTCTGGGAAAATACCAATTCAGAACGATGCCCTTTGGTTTAGTAGGAGCACTGGCTGTATGCCAATGAATGGTAAATACCATACTGGCTATTATCCATGAGTTTGTGACAGCATACCTTGATGATGTAGCTGTATGGAGGATCCAACTGACTCAACTGGAGGAGGTTGTCTATTATTTGTGGAAGATGGGCCTAATCATCAAGAAAAAAGTGCCAGCTAGGCATGATGACATGCCAATACCTAGGATACATAGTTGATAAAGGAATGATGTGACCCTGGCAGGGAAGGTGAGGAGCTAAGCAGTTCCTACACCCTATCTAGAAGAAACAGGTCAAGTCATTTCCTGGGTATGGCAGGATACTACCACAGGCTTATCCACCATTTGTCAGATAGAACCTTGCCATCACCAATGCTATGAAAAAGGATGCTCCAGACAGGATGAAGTGGAATGATAAACTAAAGAAGTCATTCGACGATTTCAGAGGAGCATTGACAGATGATGCAGTACTGATAATTCCAGTGTTGCCATAGTGTTGGATTTTATCCAAACTGTTTGGATTTTTGACCCTCAAATTTTCTGTTTGGATTTTATCAATAAATGTTTTGATTTTTCATCATTAGAAAATTAATGACATTCCATGCATATCATACCATGTGCAGCCTATTTCAAAACCACTCTCTGTGGTATTAGCTGAGTGTGGCCATTTTGTGGTCACATGGTCTGTGCAGGAATATTCATGTGGTCAATTGGTCTGTGCAGGAATATTACTCACAGTCCTGTGTTACTATGTGGTCACCTGGTCTGTGCAGGAATATCCCTACATTGTCCTGTGTTCACCCAGGTCTGTGCAGGAATATGCCTGCAGAGCCAGAACCACGTGCATGCTCATGCACGAGATATCTTGTTAGCCTAATTTGTGCAAGAGATGGAATCTACAGTGAGTGTCAGAGAGAGTTAGCTATGGCATCTTCAGAACCCACTACTTCAAGGTTACCAGAAGAAGATTCTTCAGATATGGATTCTGACTCTGATAATGGGTTTCACAAATTGACATTGGCAGTCAAATCTCTACATCTATCAGGTCTTCGCCTGCAAAAAAGCGATTGTGTGTCTATCATAGACAGTATGCAAAGACTTTCCCAGCTACAACTTCGAGATAGGGACCTTCTTTTGCCTTCAGTATGAAGTGCTCTTGTGATATAAACCTTGAAAGAGGTGGTACTAGAGATCTCTGGGGACATAAGGCAAGGAAATTACACTAACACTCAGAAAAAGATGGTGTCGGTGTACTGCCTCTACAGTCCTACTTTGGGCCAATAAGAGAAGAGTCTGTAATCCGTGCAGAAGTATACTCTTCGCATATTTCCTTGGAGAGTACCATCTTGCCTTTCAATTGGGAGATCATTGTACCAAACTATTCAAGTTAATGTTTCCTGATTCTTCTATTGCTAAAGGCTTAATTGCAGTCATACTAAAGCAACAGCTGTGTTTAAAGTTATTGCCCAGGATTGTTGGAAAACCATTTCTGCAGCAGTTAGAGAGACTAAATACTTCAGCCTCCAAACTGATGAGACAACTGATATTACCATTACACAACAAGCTGCTATTATGCTTCGATTCTTCGATAACACCCAAGGACAGGTGAGATATGTCTTAACTGCAGAGCTGCTATTTAACGTAATCGATAAGCATTTTCAAGAATCCACTACCCTCCTTTATGATAATCTTGTCGTATTAGTTACAGAAGGGGCCAATGTAATGCTGGGAGCACGAAATTCAGTGATGTCACAGTTACGATGTAAGCAGCCAGCTTTAGTTGCTCTTCATTGTCATTATCACATAGCAGCACTAATAGCAAATGAAGCCTGCAAAGTCTTGCCTGATGAATTGGAAGATCTGACAACTGATGTATGGTATTATTTCCAGAAGATCCCAAGGAAGCTGTGACCGTTTGAAGAATTTCAGAGTTTTGTGGAATGCAAGCCACACAAGTTATTAAAAACACGTCAAACACGATAGCTCAGCCTTGAAGCTTGTGTAAATCGTCTTATCGAGCAATATGAAGCCTTACTCTCATACTTTCAAAGTACTGAGAATAAGCAGGCAGTAGTGAGAAGAATAAAAATTGTACTTGAAAAGCATCTGACCAAAGCTTACTTGCTCTTTCTATGTCTGCATTACCAATTGTTAATAATTTCAACAGGTACATGCAGCAGCAATCTCCAATTCTTCATGTTCTCTACTGAGAGCTCGATGGCTTAATAGAATAATTTCTGTTGTAGTTCATGAATTCTGAGTATGTGTGTGCTGCTGAACATGTTTCACAAGTGTGTATTGATAATTCAGAAGAGTATCTCCCTTTACATGAATTTTTCGTAGGTCACAACATACAATCGCAAATCGGGAGTACTCAAGTTAGTATAAGTCCAGAATGGAGCATCCAAATCTTCTCCAATTTGGAAGGCAGCATCTTGCATGTAGCTACTGTCATCATATTTTGGGGGGAAAAACCCAAAAAACCAAAAAAAAGTTTTCATACCTTGAAGAAGAGGATGTATTATCATCTGAAGATGTGTGAAAATTTAGGGAGACTATCCAAGCTTGGTTGATTCCTGCAGCCAAGGGAACTGTCAAACGATTACCTATGAGTCACAAGTTAGTCTACAATCTCAAATGGCTTCAACCAGGCTTACAACAATACAGTATGGCTGGTCAGGTGCTTGCTGCAGCAGAGTGTGTTCATCAGGTAGTTCAAGTTGGTGACAAACCCAGCCTTCAAGAGGAATTTATGGATTTCTGCACATCGCCATTACCTCCTAAAGTCACGGCCATCACAGAGGTGGATAAGTATTGGAATGCAATCAGCCAAATCAAAGACTGCTTGGAAACTGAGTATCGCTACTCCACATTGGCAAAACTCGCAAAAGCTATTCTAGTTATACCCCATGGGCAATGCTGATCCCAAACGTTTATTCAGCCACATTGGTCTCAACAAAACGAAGCACAGAAACAAACTAGGAATTTCTGCATTAAATTCACTTTTAACAGTGCAATTCAATGTTCTCAAAAATGCAATGAATTTAATCCAAACACTGAACTATTAAAGACATGTGTAAATGCTATGAACACACTTTAGTATGTTATTTCTCATGAAATTGTTGTTTGGATTTTGTTTGGATTTTTTGTTGCAAATTATTTTTTTATAACACAGCCGAGTAATTTGGAAATTACCAAAAAAATTATGGCAACACTGCAATCCCAGATTTCAGCCACTCTTTTGTCCTACAGGGAGATGTATCAGGATTAGGGCTTGGAGCTGTTCTGACCCAGCAAAATTGCCGAGGTTGGCAGGTGTAACCCATTTCGGCTGATGGAGTATGATTCACCCTAGAGACAGAGTGAGACCATCACTGTCTCAAAATTTTAGACCATTTGAAGGATGAGCTAAAACAATGGTCTCTGATATTACAGCCTTATGATTTCGAAATACTCCATCAAACAGGCAGCCAAAATGAGAATGCAGACAGACTCAGCTGCTAGGCATGGTCAGAAGATGACGATGTTCTTTCGAGAAGAAGGAGGTAGGATATCAGGAAGCACTCCCCCAAAACCAAAGTACCTCCTGAGTAACTGAATGAGTGAGGTAGCCTAGAGGCAAAGCTAGGAACACTAAGTTATATTTGTTAAAGGTGTTGGTTATGGATGTGTGATGTGGATGTGACAGGTCTAAGTGTTAGCCAAAAGATAAAAGGGTACATACTCAATATGCTCTTTGTGTATAAGTCTTATTCTATAAGCTTGCTTTGTAGGATCACTCGGTTTTGGGTCTAATATCGAATTATGGTCGTCCTATTCAGACTTGCTTCTATCTCTAATGCTAATAGATAATAATAAAAGAAATCCATCTAGCAGAGATTAGGTAAACTAAGCACATCAAACTAGATAGTGCATATTGTCAAACCTCAGTTCTTGTGTGACTCTATCTTGTTGAATCTTAATTAGTATTGGGATCGTAAGGGAGCGGGGACTAGTTGAGGAGAGTAGTAGACGCTAGGAATGAAATGAATTGTTTCATTAATGTCCTTTTGAAATTCTGCCAACATTAAAGCAGGTGTATATCGACTGGGAATGGTCAGCATAAATGTTGGCTTATGAAAATTGTTCAATGAGTTCTGTCCTACAGCTGCTGACATATGATCCAATGCTCTGGACTCTCCTCTTCCAACTGCCATGCTAGAGACTGACTAAACGACATACCATCATCGTCTGCCTTAGGTCTCCACCTGCATGAGAGGGGGTTCTGGCTATGCCTCCAGTACTAGCTGGCACTCCCGAGTCCAGATAAAAGAGGAGGGTTCTAGATGCCCTGTTTACCTGGATGTTGCCGAACCTTTTTGTGACCACCATGTGGAACCTACATTGACTATATTGAGTGCCATCATTCTCTGAGGGACATAGTTTATATAATAGGTGCCCAGTATGCTGCACTTGCACCAAGGAAAGAAGTGCCACTCATTTCCAGATTCTGCAGCCATCTCACTTCTTCCACACTGGAAGCGTAGTTAGACTCTGGCCTTGGATGTCATGGTCATCTCCACTACAGAAGTAAACCATTGCCACAGCATGGGCCATACCCTATCAATGGGGTGGAGCAAATGATGGCAGCCCATGCATTCGCATGCCAATCAGTAGGGGTGCCCTTCATTCCAGTGGTAATTGAAGTTTGAAGGACAGAGCAGCTGACACCATCAAGAGCCAGGGCCGGCTGCTGGCACCACCCCTCTCCCTCTCCCCATACTTGCAGACTGCTGCATCACATTCGAAAGGTTTGCTCTCTTCGCAGGAGGAACAATGCCACCATGTGGATTCACCGAACACCCTACAGACCAGCTCAGTTCAATGAGGCTGTGTTAATTATTTTACTCTTTGTTTCTTACTATGTATATCTGTAATAATAATTAAAACTCTTATCTAAATCGGGAATATTAAATATAGTGAAGAGATATCAATCTTATTTTTAAACTCTCCATTGCACCTTCGCTCACATGAGTACATGTCAGGAAACCACCTGACAGTTGTGACAGAGTCCAGAGCAGACAAACCACTGGATGGTAATCACAACCCTACACAACCACAATGTGTAATAGGACAGTCAGGCTGGACAGACACAAAAACCATAGCAAGATCTCGTGCAAGACCACCATGGAGTCGTGTACAAGAGAAGATTAGTATAAGCGAGATAGACATTTAGCGACCAGTTAGTAAATTATCTTGAACATGGTGTTGTGAATATTGCTTGTTGCAAAGCTGTTATTATCTACCACATCCTCTTGGAGTTAGAGGGAGGGCTTGCTAGTGTGGTTCTTCAGGTCTAGATAAGACTATTGACAGTGAGAGGTCTTTAGTAAAGGTTTAGGCGTGATCAGGAACTCAGTGACTTAAGTGGCTAAATTGGTGGCCCAGTCAATTAGGTGCTGGAAGAGTACAGCAGTTTGAGAGTGAGTTTCTGACAGTACCCTGCTGGTCAACTGCAAAGAGGTACACCAAGATAAAGACCTGTGGCATCACAAATCACAATGTCATCCATCCTCAAAGTGACTGCAGACATAGGGAGGACATGGAGCCAAGCACCTGCTTCACTCTTGGTAGATGCTCTAACACGAGCATGTGCAGTATCATCCTGTTCTCATTCTACAAGCTTGTCTAAGCAGGCCTTCAAATGTGAAGTGTCCCAACACCTTTGGGAAAAGGAGGACTCATCTGAGGGAGAAGAAACATTTATGTCTTTATTCCAAACATCCATACCTAACACAAAAGCAGGTTAAGTGCATCCCTCAAATCTACTGGGCAAATTTTGGTGAACTAGATTGAAGGAACCCAAAGTGGATCACAGGAAAGCTGGTGGAGCCAACATGACAGCACTTCTGATTCCAAGACCACCAAATTTGACAGGCACAGGGGGACCTGTAACTGTTCGATGAGGTGCTAATATTAGTGATATTGCTGGGCATGGCAGAATCAAATTCTTTGAGCTTTAACTCTTAGTTTCCCACCACATAGAAACTTGAGTAAACATTTCACGTATTTTTTCCTCCTACTGCAAAGAACTAAAATTTTTACAGTGCATAAAGAACAATCTAATAATAGGCGATTCCAGAATTATAATTAACCGGAGTGATTTAAAAAAAAAATTCCTTCTTTTTTTCCCGATCATGGATGCCAGCAATGTCCTCACTTTGTTAGAGTACGACAGTAATGTCCTCGCTAGGACGAACGATGAATAGAGCATTACACTAGATCCAAATGAAGTTCCAGAAGTCCCAGAAGAAGTTGTAGCAAAATCTAATTTAGCTATCTGTCAAAAACTAGACTTTTTTTCCCACTTCTTTTTTTTTCTTCCTTCTTTCAAACTGTTCTTGTATCTATCCTCTAGCCATTTGCAAACTTTGAAAGGCAGTGGATGCTCCATTTCGAAGTGATGTTGGTTTTTATCCATGTAACTGATCAAGAAACTACAAAGAGAACACATCTTGCATGATATGTTATTGTAAACCCAAACATTTCATTGCCCTAACTTGGACTATATATATTTTTTTTGTCTGGTTTTTTTACCATAAAGCTCATAACTTTGCTACACTTCACTAATATTTTTTTTATCACTGGATAGCTCCTCTAATTATCTGTGTAGTATATGTAACAAAATTTTAATCACTATAAGTATTGGCAAGTTATGGTGATTTGAAGTGGTAAGGTTTGGGATTTTCCCCAGTTGCAAAAGCGGTGGCCTGCCTGCCACTCAAAAAGAATAACGCTTATTGATAATCTGTTCATGTATTACACAGATTAGAGCCTCCGCTATCGGACTTTGATCTTGATCATTAGGGCAGTTATGAACTTTTCTGCAAGTTAGGTCAACTTTTTTTAGGGATCTTGATATATCTTCCGATAAAATATGTCTGTAGAGACAGACATTCAACATATCATTTGAAATCACAAAGAATAAAGAACACAAAGAGGAAAAATTTACCTGCATAAAGTGTACAGAAATTTGATTTGTCGACGCCTTCAATTTTCCAACCGCGCGCTTGACCAGGTAATCAATTTATAATGCCTATTCAAAACGCTCATTCTATGCTCTAGAGCTTCGGGTCTAGCCACTTGTAGCATTTTTAATTTTTTTGCACTTTGCAACTCAGAGTGGTTTCTTCCGCCGATTTTTCGGTGCAGGTTTTTGAAGTCCCTCCGCTTTAGGGTCTAGTAATTTGCCTATAGTTATACCTATGAAACATATTTTAGTATCGAAAGAGAGCACACAGAGAGACCTATCTTTTGTGCTATATATGAAGTCCATACCATGAAGTTTGCAGAATCTACGGAGCTCTAAAGTTGTAAACACAGGTCAAAAAAAAAATGTATGCCCCAAAAGTGTTGAGGTCCCTCCACTTTAGGTCTAGTAACTTGGCTATCGTTATACCTATGAAATTAGTATCAAAAGAGAGCACACAGAGAGACCTATCTTTTGAGCGTCCATACCATGAAGTTCGCAGAATTTAAAGTTGTAACCACAAGAAAAACATATATTAAAAATGCAGCTGTCTCTCCTTAACCTTAACTGCCCAAATTTTGTTATGCTTATAACTTTTTTTATATTCAAAATAAAAGCAAAAGAATACCATTTTTGAAAATTTCATGAAAAAATTTACAAGATAGCATTCTGAAAGTAAAATATAAAATTGGAGAGCATCTACTGCATTGCGGTCCCTTGCAATTTTTACAATATCTCACAAATGCTTTACCAGTATATTATTAATCATATTTACAGCAGTTATACATGCTACAATGAAAGTGTAATGTACTTGAAACTTTAATTACAGTGTATATTCATTTCAATAAAAAAATGTTAATATTTATCTAATTAAATGAAAGAAGATTTTTTTCCTCTAATAAAGTACTTGATGCATAGAGATAAAATTCCTTCAGCAAGTAGACACACCTCCTCTAGGTATGTGGGGGAAAAATTGTAGATTTTGCATCAACAGAAAGTAAGTTATAAGCATATAGAGTTAATGCTGTTGGTAAGCTAAAAAGTTAATTGGGAAACCATGGGTTAATGGAGAGGAAAAGCAGTGAGAAGTGTGGAGATTGTACAGTGACTTTGGCATGGAGAAGGCAGAACTGAGGAGACACAAAGCATTGTGTGAATAAAGATGGCTTATCCTGCTGCCCAAGAGCTCCGGAGTTTAGTCCTGGACTCATTACATCTCTCAATACCTTTCAAACCACCAATGGGAGAGCCTAGTAGAGTGGCTACTTCAGGATTTACCACTTAAATAGCTGGAACAACACATAAGAATTCTCCTATAGCAACTGGGTCGTGACTGACAATCATACACTTGCTTTGGTTTAACTGTAAACCCACCCTCCAGCCTCATCTTCTATGCTACAAAAATAATCAACAACATCTGACACCAACCCACCCATAGTCCTGTCATTCAGGTAAAACACATTGAACTCTGACTTTCAATGCAAGAAACTGTGAATAGTTAGACGGAAAAGAAGTGGGCCCAATCAATTTCCCTGTTGAATTCCTACTGCATAATCAATAATGTCAAATCCAAAAATATCAAAAGAGAGCACACAAAGAGATCTTCATTTGAGCTATATGTTTAGTCAAGTATGCAGAATCTATAAGTCTCCAAAGTTGTAATGACAAGGTTTTGTTAGTGCTTCCATTTTACTGCCCTACACATGAACGTAAGTCCACTTTAAAAAGTATATAAAAAATCTCTTGGATTCTATCTGTACTGTCTGACACCTCTATAAATCACAGGTGTTACAGCCATTTAAGGGTGATGCTGGAAAGTAGTGATGCCTAAAGAGCCGAGTGGTTATTTCACTTCACATTCCAACCTGGAGTTCCATAAGATAAATATGTATGGAAAAGGATAAACTACCATCAGAATGCATAATGCATTGTCTACATTTTTATATATAAATCAGGACCAGCATGAAGTGCAAACTTTTAAAATTAAACCTACTGGTCAGACGTGGTTAGATCTTCCAGCTGAAGATAACTAATGGTTAATTAAATTTATTCTAAAGTAAGCTCAACTATTAAATACTGAAAAAGTCAGAGAGAAACAAAACTCTATACTCATATAATATTACTGGAATAGTATTACAGGAATGAAGCCACAGCAATTCCTGGTATGACCACTTTAAATGTGTGTACTTCCTCTTTATTTCCTCTTTCTTGCAAAGGGTTGGAAAAGATGTGCTTTTAGTTAGACTCACATATAGCAGGGTATTGTCTACGAAGACTGGTAGCTAACTTCTTATTTATTATTTGAAAACAGTATATCTTATTGCTACTCCAGCCTGCAGCCAGTGTAGCTCCTATCACTCTCCCAATCTGCAGGCAGAAGGTGGAACACATGGCTTGTATTTCACTGGCCACTGTTCTTCTGTCCTATTTTGGTAAGTTCACCTAACTAGCTAACTAGCTCGTATGTAATATTTCACTAAGTTGATTTAGCAACTATAAGTATAGTGTATAGTTGCCTGTAGTTTGCCAAACTTAATTTGTAATAAAAGGTCACAAGGAATAAATATTACCACCCCCTGCATGCACAGAGTGTATTACTCTACTACATGCACTCACTCAAAGAGTAAAAGTAATCTTTATCATCATTGTGTTGCTATGGAAATATGTTAAAATCTGCCTGCTAATGTTGTTATATCTGCTATAATATATAACCATTTGATTTTTGCTTACATCAGGAAAATAAATAAAAGGTAGAAATTTGCTAGTATATGGCAAGGGTTAATGGAAGCCATAGTGACTGAAACAGGGGAACTGTTTAGGTGAGGAACTGTTGCCACCATTTTTTCTCCATCTAAGATATAAGATCTGTTAGAGTTGAGGATGGCAATGTACATAAAAATTGTTGCTTAAGGAAGCCCTACCCAGCTATACTCAATTAAAATTGATTTACAAGTAAGTATTGGGTTGCCTGGTATGTTCCTGGTGGGAAGACTTTTGTCTAGGCTAAGTTCCTTCTATGTTTTCCAACACATTACAATAAAGGATTTTTTCCAACTGGAATTCAAATTACATTACCTTCCAAGTAGGAGTAAAATAAACAAGGGACCTGTTACATTTCTCAACGTTTTTTCCAGTGACATACTCAGGCAAGTTATCGAGCCTCATAGTAATTGAATAAATAGCTTGACCTGAAATAAGGCAAGGTGGTTTAAAGAGAGAGTAGCTCTCTCATGACATCTGTAAATGCAGGTACACTCATTTGAATTCTAGGCCTAACATTCCAGTTCACATTTCTTTTATATGTACACTCTATCTGGGCAAATCCAGTGATTGATCCACATTGTGGAATAACTCTGTCCATGGCAGAATACCTGTGAAAAGTATGATATAACTAAGCATAGAAATAAGTTATTTGCTATGGTCATTAGTTGTTTTTTCAATTCAGTGTGGCTGGTTTAGGAAGTTTATATAGCCAGCTAGTCCACACAGTTCCCACAACCAGAGGGAGGGGGAGGGGAGAGACAATAGCACCTATAAATTTATGCTAATGTCCCCCATTGATCAAGTCACTGTGGCTAGTT
Organism: Cladorhizidae sp. MBARI D1340-BT2; assembly: GCA_028752905.1. NCBI lineage: Eukaryota > Metazoa > Porifera > Demospongiae > Poecilosclerida > Cladorhizidae > Cladorhizidae sp. MBARI D1340-BT2. Next base: position 13,946,725 of record JAQNBH010000007.1, on the reverse strand, counting down.
ATATAACCAGCTAATCCCAACAGCTCCCACAACCACTCACTCTACCTGCAGCATCTCAGAACTCTATTTTGAACTTTGCAAGCCCAACTCAATCAGTCCCAAAATCAATTGTACAGCTAGAATACAGCTTTTACAATTATACAGAATGTAGAAATAAGGTGGCCTAGTTTAAGCATTGACAGGGTACCACAGTTACAGGTATCACATGGACCCAAACTCCCTGGATAAGGGAAGTTCCACTGTACACCTGTTAGGATCCCCTAACAAGCCAATTAGGAACACCACTGAACACATTCATAACGGTAAACTGTGAAATCATTTGATAGCTTTAATTGGATATATAATATATTGTGTCGTTATGTTGGTTAGACAATGAGACTGCAGAAAGACCATATACTGGTTAGCCTATTTAAAGGAGGCCAGAACATGACCTCCTCAGTTGTCTCTGTATCTCAGAATTGACTTGTGTGTAAGAGCTGGTACATACTATTTAATGAAATTCTTATTTACTGACAAGTGGATAGAATTGAAAGGAGTAACAACCTAACAACACCCAAAGTAATATGGAACTATGTAGTCCACTTGCTAAGTGCCCATGGGTGCTATACAATAACCTTAAAAATTTGCAGAAAAAACTTTAGTGGGTGCATGTGTGGACACTTACAAAATGAGCTATTACACTACACATCTTGTTTGAGAGGGCGAGGAAGGGATGCATCTCCAGGATACCCCTAACTGGACACCTCACATGCCACCTCCCTGGGCACCTCCCTTCTTCCCTGGGCACCTCCCGACATTTGTTGTTCTGTCTGGAAGGCGTTCTGCTAAGGAAAGCTTCACAGGCATTTATGTTGAGGCGAATCCCGTCACTTTTACCAGTTACTCATTGTTCTATACTCTTTGTAGATGAAACTTAATAACATTTGCATTTGGTTTCTGAGAATTGAGTTAGGGAGTAAAAACATCCAGCACTAAACCAAGAGTGTGAACAAGCAATTGAGTTGACTCGCATGCCTCTAGAGTCTAGAGAGTAGGATCAATATGAGCAAGCTGCCTCCAAACTTCTGTGCCAATCTCATTCTGTCCCTGCCTGGTTCACCGCAAGCTTATTGTTAGTATTTGGAAGGTGCTCACTACAATTAATTGGTTATCATTGCCCAATCTATACTGCAAATGGGGTCTATGATGTGTAAGGGACTAACTTAGTAGTTTACATTTTTACAGCATGCAAATACTTCCAAACATGGCATCTTCTACCATTCACCCTTTATTTAACTTTTAATATCTTACAAACTAATAACTACACTGATGAGATTCAATACCATCTTCATAGTTAGTGTGGTAAGTAATTAGTGATAGCATGTTTTCACCAAGGTTGGCAGCTTCCTACACAGAATAATTTCTTCAGATGAATATCACATTCTGTCCTGATTAAAATGGCTAAGCCCAAACACTTCCAGCTACCTGATCATCGTATAAAAGCATGCTACATTCTACAGGCACAGATATGCCATAACATCCTCTAGGGTGTAGTTATGTACAGAACATGGATTGATTATTGACTGCTACTTATTTGTATTATTTTTATTGTGTTTGGCACTGTTACTTTTTTGTCATATAATTATTGATTAATGCAAATATAATAAGCTGCAGCTTGATATAAGAATCAACTCCATTGAAGTATGCTGCACAATACTATGTCACTTTAAATTTACAACAAAATTTCAGCAAATATTTTATCACAATCAAAGAGATTCAGAGCTATTCCTGGTAAGCCAAGTTTCCTGTGCAGCTTTTCTCTGAAGAAGGCTTTAAAAAACAGCAGTATAGGCCAGGAAGAGTGGCTCTGCATTTTTGAACATGTCATATTTTAAATTCCTTCACTTTGCAATGTTTACTCCCTTATGCCACAAGTAAAGTTTTAGTATGACCATATTATATCAATAGAACAGTCTAATGGGCAAGGGCAGAAAAAAAATCTGGTATTTAGCAACTTTTTATAATTATTTTGTGAATTACATCCATGTTAGCTACTTGGTTGTGGTAATAACACTACCTTCTTATAAAAGTGCCTAATATATCACCAGGGAGTGGTCAGGTAAAGCTATAGAACATTCGTGATGTTTTGATGAGTACTTTAGTATTAGAGATAGTATATTTGAAACAGTGTAGAGGTTTGGTCAATTTAAATTGTTTGTCTGCATTCTTTATAATTATTGCATTTTTATAATGACTGATCTTTTGTGATTTAGACACTACAGATAAGTATTGGCTACATCTGCATGTATATGTGAACCAAGACACAACCTTCGCTATTTAGACAATTCAGTGTTGGCTACATATATTGATGTCAATATGACAGATTCTGAACAAGACATTCATGAAAATGAATCTTGCTATCTAGACTTTCAAGTATTAAGCTCAAGTTGGATTATGCTGTTTAATTAATGCCTCTCAGATCTTATCACACATAATAATTTTTTTCGATAATCAGCTTAAATTTATTCACTTGACATTTCGGCAAGATGCTCTAGAATTGATCTCATTATTCCTGGAGCATCTAGCCAAAATGTCGAGTAAGTTGATTCTCTAGTAAGACATTGTATATACTAGTCAACTGAGAGTCTTTAAAAAAAATTATAGTAGAGTGAAAAGTGACTTTGTAATAATTGTGTCTGTAATAGGACATATGCACATTAATAATAATATTGTATAGCATCAAATATATCATTAATTATGTTGGTCTCTATTTTCAGTCATTGTGAAGTCCCAGGATGAAGTGATGTGCTATAATGGTACACGTTGTCGAGGTCATTTTGAAATGAGCATGATAGAAGAGTGTTGTGACAATCGCATTGCTCCATCTGGACTGTCATATAGTAATTCCACAGCCGTGGAATGCATGGACTGCCCCAAGGGTAAGTTGAGTTGTTGGAGTGGGTGAAGTATAGGATATAGTAAATTAAGCACAGATTTTCTTGCAGATTGGTTGAGATAATTATTTTGATATTAATCTTGGAACCCGAGCAGCTCTTTGGTCTGATATGTAATGTTATATATACCCAACAGGTCTGTTTTCCGGTCGGAGGTCCCCTAAAAATATATATATATACTGTATATATAATATTAAGGGTACTGCACAACAGCTGAGCTGCTTCATTACATTGGGTTTTAGCACACTAGAAATGCTGTTCATTTTGCCATTGTTTTGTCAAATTTGGACAATTTTGACAGAATGCCATCAAATTTCTTGACAGTGGACTAGGTATTTGCTGAAGTGTTGAGGAAGGTGTGGCAGGAGATGATTTTTAAACCTGAGAAAACTACTGAATCTGAGAGTGAGCAGCACACTACCAGAGTAGAGGGTGACGCAGAGGACAGAGAAGATGTGGAGATAAAGGCCATGCTAGGGTCAGGGCTCAAGATGTCACAGGATGGACTGCAGATCTTGCAGGCTCTGCTAAAATAATTCTATACATTACAGTAACATTTATTTGTGTTACAAATGCTGTTTAGATATATTCATTTAACATATAAAACAGAGCTTACATTTTGAGTACTTTTTCTGCCAGGACCTCAGGGTCAGCAGTCAACTTAATTCAAGCTTGAGGGTTAACCAATCAGTGAGAAAATTATGCTACTTTAGCAAATAAAATATGGTACACATAATGAGGACAGAGCAAACACAACTGGGAGGGGGGAGGGGGGGGAGCATGCATACCTTCATGCATAATATATTTGGCTTGGACTATGCATGCACTTGTTCCTTTACACACTGCCACTCCACATAATCTCTACCCTGCCACTGTTTAACTTGTGTTGGACAGAAACAAAAGATTGAGATTATTGCACAAACTTCACAGCGGTGTAGCAGCGGAATCTCTGACTTCCTGAAAATCAATCAAGTGTACCAGTGTTGCCATAGTGTTGGATTTTATCCAAACTGTTTGGATTTTTGACCCTTAAATTTTATAGTATGCGTTTATATTAAGCAATGCGAGCGGTTATAATTGGGGAATTTGGAATTGCGTGGACAGTCAACTTTTCTTGTCCTTATCTATTAGTAGTGTGCTGGGTTATAGTTTTCTTGTTATTTTTGTTCTGATGCTGTTGAGGTCAGACAGAGGGCCAAAAAAACCCTATTGTTGAAAGACAGCCATGCAATTTGTAGTGCAGCCATCCCGCCCTTCTTTACCATTTCCATTGCATGTCACCATCTTCACCGCTATCTGTTGCCTCACAGATCTTGAATGTTTGATTAATTATATCTGTACATGCATAGAATGAACACACATTCCGGACATAATTAGGACACTAAAGGTTGGTTTACAAAATGTCGCATTCTGTTTCATTGCATTACATTACTTGAAAGTGTATTGAATGTTCACAATATCAGGTGTCAAGTTGCATCAATTGGATCACAAGTGTGTGCCTTAATCCATTCAGACATTGTATATAATTTGAGGGAAAATCTATTGTTGGGTGTTAACTAAATAGGTAGTTGAAAATCAAATTCTCTGATAAACTAAAACTTTGTCAACTTTATCTCTCACTGGCTTACTCCGTGAATGATAGCAGTAATCAAGGGTATTCCTACCCAAGCTGAAGCAGCTTCCTTTTATCAAAGATCAAAACTTGTACACTCCAATTAGCTTAGCTAACTCTGGTGCACACAGCATCCTAATCAATAGAGAGAGGGCTTCAATTGTCATAAGGCTTCGGTTGTGATATGGCTTAATTTGTGAATGTTTTGATTTTTGACACTTACTTTGGTTACTGCGAATGCTCTCCCACTTTTGCACGTACAAGATTTCATAAATATAAATCTTAAGTCATTGTGTAGTGCGCAAAAATTTGGTACCAGTACATTCCTCCTACAACACCAACGAAAATTTCAATGTACCAAGTGTAGGGTTTCCGCAAGTTCAGAATGTTGTGCTATTCTTGAAGAACAACTGAAAAAAAGAAAGAAAAAGAACAGGAAGTAAAATTAAAATTAAAAAAATTGGAATGGAGAAGAAAATGATAGCAAAAAGCAGCGATGAAGAAAAGGGCGAATGCAGTTATTTATATATCTTTCATAATTTATTTCACAGGCTACTACTTTGTCAACTCCATGTGCAAATCTGAAGTCTGTAGATCAGGGAGGAAGAAGTAACTGTATTGTTTCTAGCTAGTGAGGATGCCTACTTCTTTGTAGCAATTCTTTAACATTGCATATACTTGTTGAAGCTTCAACCACAGGAACATCTTCAGTTTGAGGAAGAACATCTTTTCGTTTCCTAAAGTACTGAAGGATAGAAAGTGACTTTGACTCTAGCCGCATGCGCAATTGTTGCTAATGTAATTACTATAAATATATTGTATTCTCATGAAAATTTCCACATTTTGATGGCCATCCGCAAGTTTGGCAGCAATTTTTTTGGTGTTAAATTATTTTCCTATACAGTATTAAAATTTTTACTATCTGGTACTCTTCATTTATACAACTTGATTTTCTGGGTAAATCTTTATGGCCTTTTCATTTAAAAGCATATTTTTAATATTACAATTATTTTTGCCCAGTTCTGCTAATAATTGTTATGTGCAATGCAATGAATTGCTGAATAGATTTCTTTCACATGTCTTAGCTTCACTATCTGTAGCAGATACTTAACAGGATTTCAATTTTCAGTAGAATTGAAATGTGAAAGATGTTCTAGTGAATAGTCAAAGTGATTCACAGGCATCATTCAAAATTGAGCAAGTAGATATGTGTGTCCCTTGATCACTTTATGCAAGATGCTAGGTTTTTGATGTGACCATGCCAATATCAGGTACTACTACATATTCTTTCTGCAGAATTTAAGCCAGGACACCATACTTCATTGGCTACATCCATCTGGTTATGGGTGTCTGTAAATAAACAGAATAAACAAAGCAACACTCAACAGCTTAGGGTCCCTACTGCTTTTTCATTTCAATAGAGTACGCTGTTACTGGTCTACAGTTGTTCCCACAAAGCAAGCCCACTGACAAACTTATTGGCCACCTGTTCTTCAAGGAGCTTAGCAAGTTGATCTAGTATACTACAGGAAGTGCTCATAAGTGAATGATAAAACACCTCTCGATTTTTGTTTGCAAAAAGGTCACTGCAATGGCAGTAGAGCAGAAGATATGGGGGGGAGGGGGGGGGGGGGGGACAGGCGGGGAGTGGAGTTAATAAACACCCACCCACCCCCACACATACACACACATGCTGGAGATATTCACTAGAGTACAGCTTCCTTGTTGATAGACTCATACTACAAAAAAATTGTGCTGAATTGGAGCATGCATTTTTTGGTCCATGCTCAAATTCAATACGGTCATCTCTTCAAAGTCTGCAGCTAAGACTGACCATCCTAGCAGTCTCATTATGCCCCACAACAACAGGCAGAGGATTCAACATAAAAAATTTGTATCAATTTATCAACTGGAAAGCTGCCACCTACTTCAAACATCATGAGTGACAGATTGCTGGAGGAAGAACTGAGAAATGAATACACATAGATTCTTAAATGAGCTTGTCAACATGATCATCTCCAATTTGGTTGGGCAAAACTTGTTCATTCCTTATGAGAATTGGAGCTAGAGAATCTGATGCTTATAACTTTAGCCTACCACAAACAGTTGACCATATCAGCTCAAGATACTGGATTCACAAATTCCCACTGGCATCAAGGGACTTGTCAGCTTTGATGATGACACAGGTATGTGACTTGACATGACCTCCCTGTGTGATAAGTTAGTTTCACAAGAAAGAAGAAATCTAAGGTCTAGATTAAGTGAGGGGTCTTGCCTTATAGCTCTGGGTCTTCTACCTCTGCCTACTATCTAGCCATGTCAGACATTTCCTGTCTAGGATTGTCCCCACTAAATCAGGCCAGATGAAAGCTTACATTCTGGGTTGCCTATTTTGCTTTTTTGGAGTAATAATAGCAAATATCTAAAGACAGAGAGAACACAAATGGGAACATATTTTATCCTTTTTTCTACTACATATTTTTGGCTCCTACTATTTCTGTACATAAATAATTTGCTAACAGCTATGTGATAACTCTTTCTTTGCTATAGTGTTTGGGTTCTTTGATAGAACATACTCTGGTAAGGAACATGAAGAATCTCATTCAGTACTTGCTGGAACTATATCTGGACCTACTCCAGGTCCTCTTAATGCAACTGTGGGACTGAATAGGATTACAGCTGGTAGGACAATAATTATCAAGCTGAGTTATGCAGCATAATTGCACACTGTTGTGATGACAAACCCATTTGGTAATATGTATAGGATTTAACATTTGATTTCTTGTTTATTCATTATACCCCATTTCATATTGTTAACACTGGTTGAATAATCTTTATTAAACGAGGTGATATAATCATTTACTATGTTATAGATTTATTTTAAAAGGACTTAATGATTGTTTTCCCATCATTTGTTTACAGGTGAGGGTGACATGGTTCTGTTTACAACAAATTTGATTTTTTCTCTGGGTCAAGATCCATTGCCTGTGTCATTCATGTTTGTGCGTGACTCAATTTCACAAGAGGTGGATGAGAGATTCACTCTTAATCTTACACTTGCTGCTAATATCGAAGGATATGAGCTCCACCTTGTTCTAAATGGAACAATATTGGATGATGACAGTAAGTTAACATTTTAGGTTCACAGTTTTTCATGCACTTTCTGGAAAGAGTGTTTAGTTTTGGCCTTAGATGTTTGTAGAATTATTCATTTATCTATTTATCTTAAAAATTGTGGCAAAAAAGACAAAGTTAATAATTAATATTTTGCTGTATTTTTGGTCAGGTCAATAAGAGACTACTGAATTTTACCTGGATGATTTCTTTTGGCACTAAAATTCTAAAACCGTACCAAAGTCCAAAGTTGAGAGACCCAACTTCATCAGGTCACTGGGTGCCAGATAGGCATATTGCTACAAGGTTTTGGTTCATACTAATACATTGTCCACATTATAACATTATTTTTAGTAGAAATATAGCATACCATAAACCTTTGTACCTGTTTAGCATCTCGAGCAACATATAAATAACCTAATAATCAAGGCTAAAGAAAATCCAATAAGATCAACCTAGTTACAAAAAAAAATCGATATAAATTAGCTAAAATTTGCACATCACAAAAAGATGTGGCATGCACACATGGTGTGTGCCTCAGTTGAGTATGACCTAATTCTTGAGTCGAGGGTAAAAACTGAACCTCATGGTCTTGCCTAGTTTCTTAGCATTGCTTTCCATTTTCTTCTCACTGCCACTTGTTCTCAGGAAAAACATTGTTGATAAAACTAAGTATTGGTTCTTATTCCATGCCAGTTGTTATTAGGTCCCTCTACACTGCTTTATACAAACTTGTTTAATGCCCACTACCTAGTTAAGAAACTTGGCCCTCAGTACTTTAAGGTTTAATATGTAGCAACCTATTTCTAGCCCCTAGCTTTAGCAAACTTGCAGTCTAGACAGTTCTAGCACTTCTGTATAAAGCAAGGATTGCTAAACTAAGCCTTAACAAACAAACCTTTAATAAACCCCATACCAAATCTTACCAATCTACAGAACTAAAATCTTAGCCTCTACAAATCTATTGCTTAGCTTTTATCTGTAATCAAGGAGTTTGGTATTTTGAATAAGTTATTTTTACTTCAAGTACTGAGTAAAACTTTTGGAGGACAGTCATATTTTTAGTGCAGATCACCTCTTAAGGCACATCAACTCTCTGTTTTGATAATGACTGTATATATACCAACTTCCTTATTTGTATTTCAAACTTCATTTCATTACATATTTATATAACTTTTTAATCAGATTTTTGGTGTGTTTGTCTAATTCAACTAGAAATGTTCCTGACTCACACTCGTATGCAAGTCAACTAGTATGCTAATCAGCATACTAATCATTTTGATTAAGTTTAGCATAGAGGAAATAAATGGTGGAAGGATGAAACACACATGCCTATGTTGACCATGCTCAAAAAGGCCCATCAATGTTGGTACTTCGAAATGACATTCCTAGTTACTCAAAACCACCTGGTTATTTTGTCAACTGTAATTGTAACAATACCCTATGCAACCATCAATCTTCTAGGCAGCATTGACTTCCAAGCATAAATATAATAGCAGATTTGGTATTCAACAGACAAGAGCAATAGAGATGCAAACCTTTGCCTCTGCCAACAAATTTTTTCATAATCATTCTGAACATAATTATATTGGATTGCCTTGTCAGCAATGAAAATTTCTCCACGGGTTCACGCTCACTACCAAACTTTTTGCATTAAGTGAGCTCTCACATGGCTAATTAGCTTGCTGTGGTTGTGTGGCATACTCTCATTGCCATTACGAAATATGCATGTGCCTATATATGGCCTAAGACACCAAATGCCATGCTTTTCCTGATAACTCTGGTTTCTAACAACATGTATCACCAACAAAATTTAATGGATTGTTCATCATCTCATGTGTTTCTGGTGAATCTCTATTGGTACTAAAAAGTAATGTATAGATATACCCATGCAAATGTACCTGTAAAATGGAGGTAGCTGATTTGCTGCTGTGGTTCCTTATTGGAAAGTGTTAAACATTATTATTAGTGACAGGAAGAACCCCTACACTATGTGATGAGTGTTTCTAAAAGTGACTAGGTTGTAAAGCATGGGCAGTGAAAATCAATTTACTTATGCTGTAAGCACTTTGATCTTTAGTCTTGACTCCACCCTGATCCATGCACAGCTGCTTCAGTTGGAATACACTTATAGGTAAGCTGAAATTTTTCTTCTAGTTACACTAGGAAGCAAACTCACTAAAACTATTAATTAGCCACAATACTATTAGCAAGCACAAAAATATCTTACCTGTTAGCAAAAGCACCCCGCTAAAACTACGATACTCGATCAAGAAACAATAGCTTATCTTGTTTTATCACAGTGTGTCCATCGCTATTCACCTACAGGAACCGCCAAAACTTTATACCAGAAACAATCATGTTGAGCAGCTGGCAAGTCCTTATATGGGCTGCCAGCTGTCCTTACAGTAACAACCTTAAATTAGCATGATAACTAAAGGTGTATGCATGATTAACTACATGTGTTGTCCAGTTCATAGTTCATTGGCTGGTTCTGCCAACACTCTCCCATCATTCCCAGGCACGATAGTAGAATCCCTGGCTTGTCTTGATAACCCGTCAGCATTTCCCTTGTCAGAGCCTTTGCGGTAAGTAACTTTGAAGTCATATTGTTGCAGTGCCATGGCCCATCGGGCTACTCTGCCACTGTCAGATTGCTTCTCTTGAATAAACTTCAGTGCTCTGTGGTCTGTAACCACTTCAAAATGTTTTCCAACGAGATAGACCCAGAATGTTTAATAGCTTTTACTATCGCTAAACGCTCCTTTTCTGTAGCCGAATAGTTCTCTTCTCTGGCAAGTAATTTCTTGGAGTAGTAAGCACAGGGCATGTCTGAGCCATTTACTAGTTGGCTACAGTTTGTAAACAAAAGGGTTGAGACATGTCTGGACAGATGAGAAAGGGTTGAGTGAGAAGGGCAGCCTTGAGTTTATTGGAATGTCTGTTACACTGAGGTGTCCATGATACAGGGGAGCTTTTACTCTCGTCGAGTCTGACAGTATGGCTGAGATACTTCCATAATTCTTGACAAAGCGTCTACAATACCTAGTTTGGCCCAGAAATGCCCTCACCTCCTTCTTAGTCCTGGGCTGGTCGAAATTCCTTACAGCCTCTACTTTTGCTTCTTCCAGCATGATCTTTCCTCCTCCCATCACATGACCCAGAAAGCCACACTCTGCCTCCCTGATGCTATATTTCTTGCCCTTCATTGTTAGGCCTGCCAAGGTGAGAATGTCGAAAATGGTTTCCAAGTGCTGCAGATGTTCAGCCCAGAACTTACTGAAGATGACAATGTCATCCAAGTAAGCCCTGGCAAACTCCTTGGTGTCATCAAGCAATGTATCCACCAGCCTCTGGAATGTGGCAGGTCCTACTTTTAGCCCAAAGGGCATTTGATTAACTCAAACTTTCCGACTGGGCTGATGAAGGCTGTCTTGCATTGGTTGTCCTGGGCTACATGAACTTGGAAATAGCCACTAGTCATATCAAGAGTAGAGAGATAGGTGGCTGCTCCAAAGCAGTCCAGTAGGTCGTCCTTGGCATGGTGTACCAAAATGAGAGAAGAATTGCAACAGGTATCTTGTCATTTGATCTACATCAGCCCTGCTCATGAAGATAGCCTCAGGACATCTTGTCCCAAAATCAACAATAGCCAGCATAAACTTGTTGCCATCTGTAGTTGTTGTTAGAGGTATAATTACATCCACTCCCAGTCTTGAGAATGGTTTATCTATGGTGGGTAGACTCATCATCATGGTGCTCTCATGTTGACTTTCTTTGCTTGCCTTTGGCATGACTCACACGACTGGCATGCTTCAGTAATCTGTCTGTCCATCCCTGGCCAGAAAACATATCTGGACAACTTAGCTCTTGTCTTGTCTGACCCAAGATGACCACCAGTTGGAGCTGTGTGTCTGCAAAGTAAGGCATAAATTTTCTATGATATCCTGCCAACCCGAGCGGTCTTAGTGGAGGATGCTTGAATTGCTGCACTGCATCCACCTTGCAATGCTCTGGTGCTACCTTCCCCCTCCAACAGCATGACCCAGGTAGGTGCACCTTGTACAAGGTCACTCACACTTTGAAGGCTTTGCCATCAAGCCAAGCTTGGCGAGCCTGTCCAGTAATGGTGCAATGTGTGTGACATGGTCTTCCCAAGTGTTACTGTATATAATGATATCATCAAAAGAAGCACTTGCATCCTCTCCCATATCTGACAGAGTGATGTCCATTAGCTGTTGGAATGATGACAGGGTATTTCAAAGACCGAAGGGTATGGTAGTGCAGGGGAGGGACCACAGGGGGGGAGGGGGGGGGGCAGGGGAGGGGAGGCAGGGCGCGTTCACCCCCAAGCAGAACATTGTGGGGGTATTGCCCCCCCAATGATCTTGTGGCCTGCCTGTAAACCCCAGACCACATGTTAACCTGCCAAAACCACATTATGATTGCAGCTGCTTAAATTATTAAACCCACATGTGTATAATAAGGAGCTGGAGAGGAAACTCAAAGTAGTCTAACAGAAATGTAGCCAAAGAAGAAGAAAAAAATTCACAAAAAGAAGGGATGCCTGATATATCTGGGAATGAGCTCACAAGAACATGACTTTGAAGTTCTTTCAGAACCAGAGTCTGTCGATAAGGAACAGGTATGGATTCATCTCTGGTAGAGATAGGGTAAAAAAGTATTTCTGTTGTTGACAATGAGCTTGTTAGTGACAATGAAGAATGCACGAATCAATGCTTACTGAGAAAAGGAAAGGAGGCATTACTAAGAATGATCGCAAATTTCTCGCTACATGGTATGACAAACATGAATGGCTCATGCTATGTACTACGAATAAGAAAGTATTTTGTCTACTGCAAATATGCACACAAACATGACTTACTTACATATTCGAATAAAGGTTAAGAAGCATTTACAATTAAAGGATTTGATAATTATAAAAAGGCTACTCAAAAATTTCGTGCCCATGAGAATTCAGCTTAAAATGAAGTTGAAATGCAATGCTCTTGCCAATCCATCAATTGCTATTCATCTCAACACTCAAATTGCTAGAGCTCAACTGTCTCGGCATACTGGACTCTTGAAATAACTTGACGCTATGAAATACCTTCTCAGGCAAGGCATAGCATTGCGTGGACATTCTGAAGAAGAGGGAAATCTACGTAAATAAGCATGTGGTAAGTGATAATAATGACATTAAAAATTGGATCAAGGAAGGGCACATGACATTGTTAATGAAATAATAAGTCTGATGGGGCAAAAAGAATTACGACAAATTTTTGCGAGTAGTGTTTCTAGTTGGTATTCTGTGATTGCTGATGAGGCTACTGATGTTACTTTTAAAAAGAACAGTTTAAAATATCTATAAGGTATGTCGATGATGATTATATGGTGCATGAAGATTCGGTTGGTTTATTCAATCTTCCCAATACTAAAGCTGAAACTTTATTTCTTGTATTGAAAGGCGATGTGCTCATTATGTCATGGTCAAGCATACGACGGAGCTGCTGCAATGCAAGGGACAAGAAAAGGTTTAGTTACCTTGTTCAGAAAAGAAGTCTCAGCTGCATTGCCTGTCCATTGTCTGGCTCACTCCCTGAATCCCTGCCTGCAAGATGCAGGGAGGCAGATACAGCTATTGAGAGATACTATAGATCATATTAGAGAAATAGTGAAGTTAATAAATTACTCTCCTAAAAGAAAGCATCTCTTTTCTGAGAAATTGTTGTTAAATGAGACTGCAGAATGTGGCATTAAGGCAGTGCATCCAACTCAATGGACAGTATGAACTGGTGCCATTGGTGCTGTGATCAATCAGTATGGTGTTATTATGGAAACTATGGAAGAAGTCCATCAAACAACCCATGATGATTATGGATTGAAGTCAGCTGGAATACTTGCTGCTTTGGAAATTTTATTTGGTTTAAAATTGTTTCACCTTCTTTTCAGTGCTGCTGAAGAAACTTCTAAAGTCTTACAAGCCAAGGATCTAAGCATTCAAGAGGCAATGTCAGCAGTTAATGTAACACAAGCTTTTTACAAGCGCCAGAGGAAAGAAGTAGAGTTTGAAAGGTTCTATAGTGCTGCTGTTGATCAGGCTTATTCATTGGAAATTGCGGACCCTAAACTGCCTAGGTGTAAAAGGATACCAGCAAGATTCTATAGCAGTGAACTTCATTAGTTTGATGCACCCAAAGTTTACTTTCGTAAAATGTATTATGAAGCTTGTGATATCCTTATCCAAGAACTGAATGATCGATTTAAGCAAGTGCATTTAATGAACAGTATGATTGCAATGAAATCACTTCTTACTAAGGCTGCTAATGGAGAAGTTTATGAAAGTGAGCTTGAAATAATTTAAGAATCTGTTTTTAAGAATGACCTTGACTTTGATCGACTGAAGAAGCATCTGGGAGTTCTAGTTGATGTTATCCACCAGGCCTTACCAGAAGTGAAGAAAGTAACTAGCATTCGAACCATATGTGATGCAATGAGTACATTTGTGTATCGATCGATGCTTCCAGAAGTTCACAGATTGCTACGCCTCTACTTTACAGTTCCAATTACATCCTCAACCTCTGAAAGAAGTTTTTCCACTTTAGGATGTGTTCTAACATACTTAAGATCCACTATGAAAAAAAGGTTAAATAACTGCTTTTTACTACACATCCACAAGGATCTCACAGATAGACTTAACTTACAAGAAATTGTTCAAGATTATATAACACTAAATGAAGAAAGAAAGAGATACTTTGGAACATTATAGGTAATCATTGTAATTTGTTATGTGTGAGTGTGTTAAAAGTTGTGATTTTAAAAAGTTGGGGTAGTCTTAAATTTTTTTTACATGCTTACATGCGCCATCCCCTTGTCCCCACCCAACCAGCAACTACTAGAGCCACCCCTGTAGTGAACTCATATTTGCCCCCAAGGATTTGCAAATGCCATTTTCTCTATGTCCTCCTCCTTTATGAGTATCTGGTAGAATCCTTTCGGGAGATTGAGCTTCGATAAGTACCATGAATACCTCAGTCTATCAATAATCTCATCGATCCAAGACATCAAATAAGGACGTTACATGATTCAGTTTATGAAAAACTACACACAATCTGATGCTGCTATCTTTCATCCTAACAGGTAGTGCTGGTCAAGTCCAAGAACTCACTTATGTTCGGAGGATCCCCACTTTGGTGAGCATCTTAAACTCCCCCCACAAAGCCAGTCTCCAAGCTGGAGCAATCCGGTATGGTACTACATGTACATGGGCAGAAACCCAGTATTAGTGGCATGTGATAGAATACTGACCTTTCCAGGCTACGTACTCAAAACTTGTCATCTACCCTCTACACACCTCCACTACCCATCCAGCTGCTGCTTCAGTTCAACACTCTCCTAGACTCTGATACTGGAACTTTCCCATCATCGTCATCCTCATCTTCCTTATCCATGAGAATGGCCAGCACATGTCCATCTGGAGTGTGCCACGGTTTCATCATGTTTACATGTTTGATTCGATGTCGATGTCGTCGTTCAGGAATGGTGACTTCATTAGTGATGGGAGTGACTTTCCTGGTGATCGCATAATAAGGCTCATACCATGCCACACTGCAGAAAGCTTTTTGTATTCATTGGGGTAACAGCACCAACACCATGTCCCCTTCCTTGAAGACTTGATCATATTGGAGTTTAATCTTCTGCTTCAGTTGTCTATCACACTCATCAGCAGCTTCTGCCATTTCATCACCGAGATCCTAGACCTACTTCACCACTGACTGCTGTTTGTCCTCTGATCAGCCAGACCGACTTGGTCATATCCATAGGACACCTGATGTATCGCCATAGAACAGTTGAAATGGATTAAACCCAGTAGCTGCATGTGGAGTGTCCCTATAGGCAAATAATAAGTGATGCGACTACATTTTTGATCGGTCTCTACCTTCTTCAGCATGGAATTCAGTGTGCCATGCCAATGCCTAAGCATTCCATCTGTCTAGGGTTAATAGGGCAATGTCTGTATCTGATGCCACCCCAGTTTGGCACACAGTGAAGACTGATCCCTGAACTGTAAGGATTTCTTTAGGAATGCCAAGTTGGGTGAACATGTTGACCATCGCTGTAGCAACTGTTTGGGCATTATATGCTCTGAAGTGGAATACCTTCCGGGTATTTTGAGGCAGAGTTCATGTAGGTTGGGATATATTTATGCCATCTCTTACTCCTTGGTAAAGGACCCACAATGTCAAATTCAACATGAGAGAACAGAGTTCCAATAACCAGCAGTTTCACCAACGGCACTTACCTACCAGTCTTCTTCACAGTTTGTAACACTGTGGACATGAAACACAGAATTTATGGACATCTTGACCTACCCCTGGCCATATAAAATGCCTCTTTAGTTTTGCTGCCATCATCTGGGATCCAAGACGTCCAGCGATAGGGAGAGCATGGGCCATCTTCAGTCCATCTGCACATCTAGATTGCGGCAAGACAATCCATGTCAATATCTCCCCCAGGGCATGCTCCTCCTGATTCATGAGTATACTTTGCTTCCAGATGGATCCTCTATATATGGAGTAAGCCCGGTTCAATTTATCCACCAGTATCTTATCAGCTTATCTTTGTCTGAGGATACATGCTCATTCAGCTCTGAACTTAAATCTGTCTGTGCACCCATTAGGTCATCCATCAGTTCTGCCAACTCATCTTCCCCATCTTGATCGAGAAAGATTCCTTGAACCAAAATACATCTCTCAGTGTAACTTGTAGAGCTCCTGAATCTGCAGATAACAGGTCATCTCATTTCTGCTTCTCAATCTGTTTCTTGCTTGCCATCTGATAATGATGAGCACCTTCTGTTCTGCTCTCTACTATTGTTTCTGGCGTAGCCTGACCAAGTAGTTGTGCAGCTTTAGATCCATGCCCAAGATGACCTTCTCCACCAAGGAACCACCATGCTAATCCTGTGTTGCAGCTTGTGTTGGCCCAACTCTAACTCCACATCCGCTAGGGTGGCTGTAACTTTAGTTCCATTTGCCATGGTTAATCTCCTCTTCTCATCCAGTAGTTTCTCAGCAGGTTGTAACTTTAGTTCCATTTGCCATGGTTAATCTCCTCTTCTCATCCAGTAGTTTCTCAGCAGGTATATCAGTGATGCACGAACCAGAATGAGGTGAGAGCCAGAGTCTACCTTTATATCAGCACCGGATACACCATTCAACTTCCCCATTACATAGATGTCTTCTCCTAGCTCCTCAAAGAATACCAACATGATCTTGTTGAGGCACTTCGACATCTTATGACCTTTTTGGTTACAACCATAACATCTGAATTGTGTCATACTTCTATTAAACGTATCTGCAATAGGATTGTTGGGGTATGGCTCGGCCGACTTGTTCTGGTGCTGCTGCTGCCCAGTAGAACTTCCGCTCAGTTGTACCTGTGCCACATCACCTCTGCCAGACTCCCGTTTCCAAATTTTCCACTGTGAGCAACTCCACTTACCACTCCGGTAGAACTGCTATTCCTTGGTGAACGATTCAGCCATCCTCGCAGCCTCCGCCGGAGTTTGTGGCTTCTAACTTCTGGCATGGGAAGCCACCCAGGGCAGAAACATCCTCAATAAATGATCCAGAGCAAGCTGATTTTGGATCTGCTGCTTTGTCTGGCAATCCCGAAGGTACCATGCAGTCAGCATGATTACCCATAGAGCCATGTCAGGGTATGATTCCCCCGACTTTGTTTGAAGAGTCCAGTATTCCCTATGGCAGTTCTCAATTGGCTGCCCCACTGCTTTCAGTCATCCAGTTGTTCATGGGAAGTATTTTCGATTGACATTCTCACTCTTCCATTTCCTTCATCCACCGTTGTTCTTCTTCCAGCTCACACTCTTGTCGCTCGTCTTCTGCCTCCTGTTATTCCAATCTTTCCAGTCATTCTCGATCCAGCAGATCTTGGAGTCACTGTTCCCTTTCCAGCATGAATTTAATTTGCAGGATCATTTCCTGTAACTGGGTCAGCGACTAGGCTCTGGTAGACACAACCATTCTTTTCGTACTAACTCGCTCAGTGTCTCCAAGTTGTCAATGTCTCATTGGTAGAAGCTTCTGGCAGTTTCCTGGCACCTTCCGCCACTTTACCATACTTACTCATGAAGAACAGAATGGAGTTAGACTTACACCGAGTCTTGTCGGGAGATTCTGCTCCAATAGACTGGAACTCGCCTTACCACAACCCAACTCTAGCTAAAATGCTCAGCTATTCAATAACCTCTTCCCTGCTAGACAAGCAGATAGTAGCTAGGCTGCCCAATATGACTAAGGTCTACCACTGCTGCCACCAACTTTTAGGTTTTATATCTAATCTTTCCTGTGATTGTACCAAATCTCTCTCAGCTTTCACCAAAGATCTAAACTACTACCCCTAACTTATAAGATTATAGAATTTAAACAACCACACAGAGTGAATTATATCCAGGGTGATAAAGTCTAAAAATCTCCATATGGTGGAGAGCCTTCAGCTTTTATGACAGTTTCCCACCTTACAAGGAATAAAACACAACAGATCAATGAAATTACTACATGTTCACACAGATCACATGACCAAATAAGAAAAATTACAATCAGACCAATTAAATAACTACTTGAGCACAAAACTTATATAAACAAATAAGAAAACGCATCACACCAATGGAAAAACTGCATATACACACAACTTACATGACCAAATCACAAAACACAACAGACCAATGAACTAGCTATGGTACTACGTCCAGTTTGTCAGATGTTAGTCTAGACAAAAAGCTCTAGTAATCCCATCACCACCATGTTGGGCTTGAAAGCATGTTGGAACAATTTCCTCTCTCAAAATTGCACTATAAGATAAATTGTGACAGTGGGGGTTGAGAGCAGTTGTGGGGAGAGGATGATTAAGATAAAATGTTTGCACCTACCCAAGCAGAGTTCCTATGAAGCACTCATAGCTCTAAAGTAGCATTACTCCTCCATAATGCTGATAGTCTTTGATGATGGTCTCTAATATGGGTGTTCCTAAGCACTCTCCAGGAACTAATTCTGGTGGTAGACAATGTGGCCTACCCACTCCAATCACCCATGAGTGAAAGAAAATTGTAACTGATTATGTCAAGTATCTTTTTTGTGTTTCTGAACTGTTTATCACAAAACATTCCTACTTAGCTATATCAGCTAACTCGATCTAATATCAAGTGGATACCTGCTACAAGCGCGATAGATCTTTAGGGCTCCATTAGTTTCATCTCCACCTCAAATGCTGTAATGTTTCTAGACAGCTGACAATGCATTACATATATGACTCAAGATTTCTGATACTGTTGCTTATACTGAGAAAAAATAAAGCATACACTTGTGTTCCCTTATATTGTGGTTGCTATAATGCAAAGGTGTGGAAGAATATAATGGAATGGAACAGAATGCAATGTTTAACCTATCAGCTAACCTGAACTCAAACTAACAACTGAGATGGAGTCACTTAAGAAACATAACAAAAACTTTCCAGAACATTGATGCTGATTTCTGGCACCGAAATGTAATATTAATCATTGAGCTCTTCCTCTTTGTTCTCTAATGAAACAGTTGTAGTATTCATGCTGTCTAAGAAGGCATACAAAGTGGATGAGAGGGACAATGCAATGATGCCAGTCAAAATCACCAAGCAGCAGAATGTGCGGCTAGCTAATCCAGTCACCTTCAGGATATCTCCACTGACTATTGATGATGCAATGAATAGGTCTCTCAATGTTCCTGTTGAAAGATGCATCTTAGGGAATATTGATTCTCCAGTCCAAGCAAGTGAGATAACAATATAGTGATTGTGAATTTTGTGTAAATTTATGTCAGGTTATTATTTTATATGCATACAATTTGATTAATTTTGTATACTGTAATACTATACCAGAAGCTCATCTTTATTAAGCCATTTTGTACTCAGAGATCTTATGTTGACATGTCCTACCAGTCTGAAGGAAAAAATTGACCATATTTCTCTTCTGTTGATGTGTGATTTCAGATGAACAAGATTTCAATACTGCTGCATTAATCGTGGATTTTCCATTTGATGAAGATTCCAATATACGCACTGATATTGATGCTTTCATTGCTGTTGTTGACGATGAAATTAATGAGAGTGAAGAACAGTTCTTTGTTGTTCTCCTGGAAGTAGTTAATGCTACTGACATTTCCTTAGTGGATACCAAACAGCTTAACCTCACCCTCTGCAGTATAATAGATAATGATGGTAGGTATTATGTATAATTTTCTGTATTTATGTACTCATGTTAATCAACAGTTTGAACACCACTTTTAGAGGTGTTGGGTAGAAATTTTGTGTGACTAACCTTAAGTATTAATAAGTAAACCTTACTGGTAGGTGATTTCAATCAATAGCCAGTTGATCTGTCAATTATTTTCTAACATTTCTATCATTAAAATAGTTGCAGTCTCACTCAATATTGATATGACATGCAGCATTGTTTGGCTTGCAATTGTAAGCAAATTGATAATGTACATGAGAGTAACATGTTGAAATCAAATATTCATCCTACCTGGTCAAGTCTCAAGTTTTCCACATGGATTCCAATCTTCATGAGTTAGGAAACTTCAGTATTCCCCCAAACATGAAAGCAGAGTTGAACACTGTCAGACATTTTGTGCTATTGAGTGTTGCATTGAATTATGTTTTCTTGGATCTCTATTGTGCCCTACTTTCAGTAGATAAGCTGTAAAGTTGATCCTTGGTAGTTTAAAGGATGTAATGTGTCATATGAATCTTAGCATTCATAACTGTCGTGTTCAATGCTATGATGGTGCTGCAAACATGTGTGGTATAAGGGGTGGGACTTCTTCTCAAATTTTTGTAGAAGAGTCACGAGCTATTTTTGTCCATTGCTATGGCCATGCTTTAAATTTAGCTGCTGGAGATACCATCAAGAATAATCAAATTCTGAGGAATACTCTAGATACTACTTTTGAAATATCTAAACTGCTTAAATACTCACCTCCTGCGACAAGGCTTGTTTAACAAGATTAAAGCAGAAATTAGTCCTGGAACAACTGGTTTTAGAACTTTGTGTCCCACTAGGTGGACAGTCAGGGCTTTCTCAGAGCTAATTTAGTGGTAATTCATGTACACAAGGAGAAACCGGTGAACTTATTGAAATCAAGCCTTAATGACTTTGTTTCAGAAAGTGAGCACTGAAGTGGTATCTTTGGAAATTTTAATTTTGGAACACTAATAAATCAACAATCTATCCTGTTTTAATTATGTCATATAGTAACTTTGTCATGTAATATAATGTAAGTGAATTTCCTAAGAAAATTCTCCTCAATATGTAGTATATATTCTATAGGGCCCAAAACGTATCCACAATTTTAGCACTGGATGGTCACACAGAGACATTATAATAGTAAAACATACATTTATTAGTATACACCATAATTATATGACTTTGTGGCAACCAGTAGCAGGTTTTGATACAGGGGGATGGAGTGTTATCCACCCTCCCTCCCCCACCAACAAAACAACAACAACTCAGATCACACCCCAAAAAATAATAATAAAACACATCTCCCACCCCAAACTTATGCTGTAATATTTCCTTTCGCATAACAGTCATAGCCAAGTTCAAATTAAAGCAATTTTGCTATCTCAGAGATTGTAAAAAGTGGGAACCTCCCCCCAGATCCCCTTACACTTGAATACCCACACAGTCTGCCAATTAGGTATAGATTTTCCCTTCCCTCCCCCCTAATCCCTCTATATCCTGTGCAAAGCCCTGCAGATGATTGTTATAATAATTATTAATGAGAGCAATTAATATATATTTCGGAATCAAACATCTCCTTCCCCCCTAACAAATATTGCTGTATGAATCCTGCTGTAGGGTGCTATTTGGTAGAGTATAAGTTGGTTCCAGTAGCAAGTAAAGCCACTCCCATTGTGGGTGTGCCTTAGTTGCCATACAGGTTCAGCTTTGCTTCCTATGGGCCTACTATTATAGATGGCTAGGTTATTTTTCACTGGCTAACATCTTGCTACTTGAGGCTAACACTTTGATGCACACGAAATAGTGTTTTCTTCTGTTCTATTTAATGCACTATACATGTGGAATATTTCAAAAAAAATCCAGCAAAGATAAGAAAAAAGATAGTCAGTTGGGCATCAAATCCTTCTTTCATCCCACAGTTATACCAAGTACATCTAAAGGTTTGAATTATGTATAGCTACTGACCGGGTCAGTTAAGCTCCCATTATTAAATGTTGTGTAATACAACAGATGCTATCAATGATAGCGAAGAATTGAGTGATAGGGCTGAGATAATTTGTTCTGAAATCTGAAATCGTGATCATAGCGATGAGTCCGATGCAAGTGTGTCTATTACTAGTAGTTCTCTTCCTTACCCGGAATCTCTAATATCTGCAATAGTTTGTGTTGTACCAAAACAATAATCAACAAACCAACAGATGAAGCCTTGCTAAGCAAAATCAAAAAAATGTATGGTTGAGGAAGAAATCTCCAGAAAAAACGCTTTATGGCATCTTGGTATAAGTCATTCACGTTGATTCACTTTTGCTCTATCTCGTTAAATGCTATTACTGTCAAGCAGCTGACAAATCAAAAGTTACATTTATGAGCACAAAAGCTCAGTCGCCCTTTAACATAGATGGTTTTTCAAATTGGATAAAAAATACTACAAGATTTAAAGAGCATGAGTGTTCTCAGGCTCACAGGGATGCTGTAGCAGCTCATATTTCAGCAAAGTCTAACCTGTATCTCAAATGCTTCAGAATCATGCTGATATTATCCAAATTAGTAGGAGACAGAGTTTGATAAAGCAGTTTTTGGCCTTGCGATATTTATTGTGACAAGCCATTTATGTCAGAAATGACCATTCTGGTGGCTATAATTTGACTGTCATGCTCAGCAGGTGTGTGATTAAAAATCTTGGGTAGAAACCCTAAAATATCAGTCTCCAGAAATAATAAACAAAATGATTCAGCTAATGGCTCATAAAGTATTACGTTCAATGATTGGCAATTTACTTTCTCAGCGGTGGATTTCACCCTTAGCTGATGAAACAAGGGATATCTCCAATCATGACAGCTGGTTGTTACTCTGCAATGGGGGGCAGAAAATTATGAGATTTTTTGGCCTCATTAAACTTGATGCTACTACAGCTGAATATCTTCTTATCACTGAAAGATTGCTTAGTTTTTTAGGCATTCTGTTTGAATGTTGCCGGGGTCAGGGATGTGATGGGGCAAGATATTTTCAGGATATCATGTTAGTAGTGTTGCCAAATGATTTGAAGATGAAAATAGATCTGTTAT
Source organism: Cladorhizidae sp. MBARI D1340-BT2 (assembly GCA_028752905.1). Lineage (NCBI taxonomy): Eukaryota > Metazoa > Porifera > Demospongiae > Poecilosclerida > Cladorhizidae > Cladorhizidae sp. MBARI D1340-BT2. Next base: position 13,923,700 of record JAQNBH010000007.1, on the reverse strand, counting down.
TTCTGTTCACTGTCTTGCTCATGAACTTGTGCCGGCAAGATCTTGCCAGAAAAATATCAAGTGTATAAATGAAGTCTTAAATTTTGCTATGGAAGTGATCCATATTCACCAAAGAGACTAATAGTATTTTTTAAAGTTCAAAGTCAGCAAGAAAGCTCATCAAAATCTGGAATTCGTACTCTTTGCCCAACACACTCAGCACTGCAGCAATGCAACGAATTCTTGATAATAATGAGAGACTTCAAAACACTGAAAGCATCCTAGCATGGTTCAGATGACTGCTCTAGGTGAGCTATTGGCAAAGAAGCACTCATGGACAAATATCGAACCTACTTTGGCTTAAAGCTTTCTGTACTAATCATCACAGAACAGTTGTCAGTTACACTCCAAGGAGTGAATACTAGTTTTGAAGATTGCTCCACTCCAGTTAATGTAACCATTCAACTCTGACCAAGTACAGAGATGATGAAATGTTCAAGAAGTTTTTTGAGGCCATAGAGAGGAGTGTGAGGAACTGGGCAACATCAAGTTCCAAGGAGATAAATAATGGGTCAGAAGAGCATACTTTTGTAACTATTACAGAAAAAAGTATTTTGAAGTTATCTATGGCATAAAAGGCTATCTTGAAAAACAGTTTAAGCAACAGAATTTTCTCTTTGTGAGAAGTGTCGAGAGGCTGCTGATTGATAGTGCAAATGGCAAACAAGTCACACTGTTTGAAGAAATGGTTGATTTTTACCAAAGAGATATTAACATGCAGCTTCACCTTTAGCAGATGCTATCAAGTCTATCACTATGGATGGAATTCCAGATAAGGAAGTCACACAAATCCAAACAATTTGTGATGTATTTGACATGCAGCCTAGCTTAAAAACATTTATTACAGAAGTTTATAAACTACTTTAAGCTCTATTACACTATATCTGCTTCAGCTAAGAGAAGTTTTTCATCTCTTATGCTAATTAAAAATTACTTGAGAAATTCAATGTCACAGCAATGTGTAAATGATTGTATGCTGCTCCACATACATTGGGACAGAACTGATAGCCTCAACATGCATGGCATCATGAAGGAATTTATTGAAAGAAATGAAAGCTAATGTACATGTCATTTCTAATAAAGAATTTTTTCCCCTACTCCTCTAAATGTTTACTAATATAACACAAATCCAGGACATAAGCACCCACCCACTAATCCAGGACACAAGCACCCACCCACTAATGCAGATCATGCCAAAATTGACAACACCCACACACACATCATGTTGATAAATAGTGTGACAAAATAGACAGGTTACTCTATTTATGTGGATCTTTATTATTACATTCAGTTTCAAAACAACAATTATCTTTATGTCCAGAAATACACAAGTTGGAATGAAGGGAGGTAGGGAGAGTTGTCCCTCCCACACTCAAGTTTATTTGCCAGTAAATATTAATTGAACAGGAAAATTACACTACGCATATAGCTACTGTATTGTTCTATTACACTCTTTTTAGCTTGTGACTATTATTTTATCTAGGACTATTATGGGATAAATTATTTTCTGATTATGACCAAACTGATGATTCACACACTAGCTATATATATATATAATATCATGATGTGCATATAGTGTGTAACAAGCTCTACTACTCCTGTTCTAATGGTGAAAACTGCTACATATATGGTATCTCTATTTTGTTCTGCCCCCCTCCCACCACCCATAATTTTTTCCCTTCCTACTCCACTAAATATACCATGCTTAAATGTGAATCCAGTGCATTGGGTGAACATGCAGTACTTTAGAGCCATATATATATGTGCATGGTGTTGCCTCATCTGTCTCCACTCCAGATTCACAAAAGTTTAATTAGATCTCAGGTAAGCTTAGCGGTGTGCTTACCTAAACAACCGTTAGCTAGCAACTAATGAGAATAAAGGTAAATAAGGCACAAACGAGGTGTACCGTCCTTTCACAATAACTTATACAACTCGGTAATACAGTTCTCAATACAGCTTCTCAATACATAATTACAACTTCAGTTCTAAACTAACTCTCTACAGTCCACCTCTTTTATATCTATCCAGCTGATGACATCATCACACCTCAGCCTCTGGCTGGGCACTCCTGAAATGACCTTGTAAGGGCATTTCAGGTGGCCTTCTGTCTCCAAGGTCCTGCCAATCAGATCGTTCACTGTTGTTTGCTGAATGGTGATCAGAATAATCATATGTGGTCTCATTACTATAGCCACTGGTGGTTGACAAACAATTAACCACATCCTCCTTGTTATCATGTGAGTTCTCACTACTTAAACACTTAGTTATCACAGCTATGGATGGAGTGTCCTCAGTCAGGGTTAGGGTCCCTGACAATGCTGATGCTGTGTGACAACCTGGATTCATAAAGAGTAGTACAAGCATTATAGTGCATATATCAATCAGTGTGGCATTGCTAATCCTTCAGTGTTAAAGAACAGACTCAGAAAACTAGCTCTCTGTTCAAAGCTATTATGGATGGAGTTGTCTTCAAGAGAAGAAGCTGATGTCCATATGAGAGGGGCACAAAATTAATAAAGATGAGAGAAGATGCTTCAGTCATGTTCTGTTTTGATTGTGAAGCTGACCTCTCCTCCATGCAAGAGACAGAAGGAAAATATGTTTGAATGTTTATATTCTACACAACGTGCAATGGAGTAAAGGGAAGAACAGTACTGTGGCTAGAAGAAGTTTGAATTTCCGGACCCTCTTTCCTTTCCACAATTGTTGTGAAACCAATTAGAAGACTAGAAACCTTTAAAATCACTAAAAACATATATGCATTTAACGATTGGAAAAATAAAGAGAGATATTATTTTTACTGAACCAACTTGTGAACATCAGCATTCTGATCTTCCTGCAAGTTCTTCAATTGTCAGGAAAAAGTTCACTTGATTGCCCATGGGAATACATGTTATGGGAATATAAATGCAGTGGGTTGGCTTAGTGCACTGGCTGCGGTGGCTGTTAAGAAGCTGTATCACAGCAACACTCCATGAAATAGATGAGGTTCAACACCCATTCATTGAGATACCCATGGAACTTCTTCCCTTGGTCACTACCACATCTCACAAGTAGTTTTGATTTCTTTGTTGGTACGATAAAGTATGACTATCCACTATTTCATATGCCATTGATCTAATACCTACGAACAATACATTGTAGTTATTATATACTTTATAATATTATACTCTGTGTAGTATTTTCCAATTGGCATGGAATTAAATACACTACCATATTGCACTAGTAGTTATTTATTTTTTCACTCTGCTGTGCATATGCATAGTTATTAACCACATTTTTCAAGAAACTTTGCAACATTTTCTATGACAGCAGAATCAGTTGTTTTAGATACCAAGCAGTTAAACAATTTACAACAAAAATATATATACTCTCAGTTGATATAATAATAACATTAAAATCACCTTCTCAAAAATAATCAACTTCAATTTTCATCCACTCGACATTTCGACTAGATGCTCTAGTCTTCTAAAGACTAGAGTATCTAGAATGTTTTACTACATGCCACATACAGCTGGCTAGTATTGGACTAATGCACTTGTCTCTCTGGCTCTGCCACAGTCGAGTGAATAAAAATTGAAGTTGATTATAATTATTGAGAAAGTTATAATTACTGTCAAGAAAACTAGAAGTGGCTTTAATGTGTGGGCTAGATAATATGAATCCAGATCGACTGACAACCTATGGACAAGCCAACCAACTGATCCACCATCATATATGAAGTAGAGTAATAGTTTATGGGTATATTAAGTATATAATAAACAATTATCACATTCATCGTGGAACATGACTATCACAAACTGTACTTTTTACTCGCTTTTGGTTCATGAAATTATGGGAGCCTGCTCATGGAATGACTTCCCATATTCCATTCTGACTCATTTAATAAATATAATTAAGCACTTGCAGAGATATTCTTTGTATTGTGGGTTTATGGGGAATTAATTATGAATCCTTCACAAATACAATTGCCACGTATATTTTGAAATAGTATCTAGCTAAAGTTGTTCATCATGCAATCCAGAAGTCTTCATGTCTCCCAGGTCTTCCTGGAACAAGAATTTTGAAATAGTAAATCATTCATTATAGAACTACATATATTATGGACACAGCTAAATAAAGAGAAGCATTGTCACACTCTGTAATTATGTAGGAAGTATATTTCTTTTGTTACAGATATTGTCATTGGATTTAAACAAGAACGTTATACTTTTGATGAACCAGATGTGATAACATTTGTACAATTGGAATTGGTGAAGGAAGACAATCGTAAATCTGAGCAAACATTTCGAGTTGCAATTAGTATTTTGGCTAACTCATCAAGGCCTTATAACAATGATGCCACACTTCAAGCTGATTTTAAGGCATCAAATTTGTCAATTCTATTTCCTCCAACATCAATGAATAGCCATTATACATTTTCTGTACAAACAGATCAAATTGCTGAAGGAAATGAAGAGTTTATTGCAATGTCCTCACCAAGTAAAGGCTTCGTTATTTACAAGACACCAAATCAGACATCTAGAGTTTACCAATCTGCATCAATTGTCATATCTGACAACGACTGTAAGAAATTATGCTGATAAGGTTTATTGACAATGACATCGGTTTTGGCAAATATTAACTATAATAGTATAGCTGCCACAACAATTCTAATATTTTATTCATAGCACCATCACTTATTCATTCCATAGATGGTGATCTTAAAGTTGGATTTGAGAGCACACTGTATTCTGTTAATGAGTCTGCAATTGATGTCGAAGTATGTGCCAGAGTAATTAACTGTTCACTCCCCAATAATGAACTAACATTTTTGGTTGTGGCAGTCATAACAATGCCAGGAAGTGCAGGTAATCATATCAAGTCAATGAATCAGTACGATATATCTGTATACACCAATGACTTCTAAAATATTATTGTGACATTTAAGAATAACAACAGATCAACACATGTATGTTTCATGTTCTCAACAAGAGTGTATGTATCAACATAAAGAATGGAAACTTGATATCCATTACCAAAGAGCTACACTAGAGTTCACATAGTGAAGTCTAACTAAGCTGTTTGCTAGGGAGGCTAAACCTTTTTACAGCAACACAATAAATGGAGTAGCTTTACAGTGGCAAGCATAGTCATCATTTGTTTGAACAAAGAAGTTGAAGTCAAAAAAAGCTAGAAGCCATAGAGTTAGCAAGAAATATAAAATGGAATGACTGCAATAAATTGATTGCTTGCTCTACTAGGGTTTGGAAAAATAACATTACAATAACTACTCAACTTGAAATTGTATTCACTCGACATTTCAACCAGATGCTCTAGGAATAATGAGATACTAAGACTCACATGAAACATACAAGTACTACAAAACTACACTCAGTACTTAGGTCCAACACATGAACTGGGTTACCATCTAGCATATGAACAAGATGTGGAAAAATAAAATAATAATAATAATAATAATAAAATAATAATAATGATGATGATAATAATGATAATAATAATGATAATAATAATAATGATAAAATAATAATAATGATAATAATAATATAATAATAATAATGATGATAATAATAATAATGATAATAATAATAATGATAATAATAATAATGATAATAATAATAATAATGGTAATAATAATAATAATAATAATAATAATAATAATAATAATAATAATAATAATAATAATAATAATAATAATAATAATAATAATAATAATAATAATAATAATAATAATAATAATAATAATAATAATAATAATAATAATAATAATAATAATAATAATAATAATAATAATAATAATAATAATAATAATAATAATAATAATAATAATAATAATAATAATAATAATAATAATAATAATAATAATAATAATAATAATAATAATAATAATAATAATAATAATAATAATAATAATAATAATAATAATAATAATAATAATAATAATAATAATAATAATAATAATAATAATAATAATAATAATAATAATAATAATAATAATAATAATAATAATAATAATAATAATAATAATAATAATAATAATAATAATAATAATAATAATAATAATAATAATAATAATAATAATAATAATAATAATAATAATAATAATAATAATAATAATAATAATAATAATAATAATAATAATAATAATAATAATAATAATAATAATAATAATAATAATAATAATAATAATAATAATAATAATAATAATAATAATAATAATAATAATAATAATAATAATAATAATAATAATAATAATAATAATAATAATAATAATAATAATAATAATAATAATAATAATAATAATAATAATAATAATAATAATAATAATAATAATAATAATAATAATAATAATAATAATAATAATAATAATAATAATAATAATAATAATAATAATAATAATAATAATAATAATAATAATAATAATAATAATAATAATAATAATAATAATAATAATAATAATAATAATAATAATAATAATAATAATAATAATAATAATAATAATAATAATAATAATAATAATAATAATAATAATAATAATCATAATAATCATAATAATCATAATAATAATCATAATAATAATAATAATAATAATAATAATAATAATAATAATAATAATAATAATAATAATAATAATAATAATAATAATAATAATAATAATAATAATAATAATAATAATAATAATAATAATAATAATAATAATAATAATAATAATAATAATAATAATAATAATAATAATAATAATAATAATAATAATAATAATAATAATAATAATAATAATAATAATAATAATAATAATAATAATAATAATAAATAATAATAATAATAATAATAATAGAAATAATAATAGTAATAATAATAATAATAACAACAACAATTAATAACAATAAAAATAACCACAACAATTAATAACAATAAAAAATAACAACAACAACAATAATAATAAATAATAATAGAGCAATAATAAATAATAAAAATAATAAAAATAATAATAAATGTAAAAATAAATAAATAAACAAATAAATAAATAAATAAACAGGTAAATAAACAAATATATATTTTTTTATAAACAAATAAATAAACAAATAAATAAACAAATTAAAAAAACTAATAAATGAAAAATAACAATAAACAAATAAACAAACAAATCTGCCGGTGCCCCTTCCAGGATGAAACCATCCGGTCCCTTTCGTTCATGTGAAAAGGCCTGATGGGGTAACCATGGTGCCATGGAAGAATGGCAAGTAACTTGTGTGGGATGCAACCTGTCCCAGTCATATCTGGGTGCAGCAGTGAGTAGTGCTGGATCTGTGACTGCTATGGCTGAGGAGGAAAAAATGGCCAAGTATACCAGCCTAGATCCTTGCCAATTTTTTGTGCCTGTGGCCATCGAGTCATTGGGTGTCATTGGAAATAGGTCAATGGTTTTCATGAAGGTGCTTAGCCTCAGGATAAGGCAACTGGGGAGTGAATGCCCATGCTCACCTCCTTCAGCGTCTCTCAGTTGCAGTCCACGGGGAATGCCTTGTCTGTTTTGGGGTCAGTCGGGAGTTGAACTCGTTAGCTTTTTAGTTAGTTATTATTTATGTATTTATTGTTAATTAGTTATTATTTTGGTATTTTTGTAATTTTTTATTGTTTATAAAAATAAAATTATGTCCAAAAAAAAAAAAAAACAAAAAACTAACTAACAAACAAAAAATTAATAAAATTTAATCAATAATAATAAATGTAGATAAAATATATAAAATAAAATAAAATAATAATAAATATAAATAAGATATGTTATATATATATAAATAATAATATATATAATAAATACATAAACAAATAAGTATATAAATAATTATATAAAGATATGAAACAAAAAACAAAAACAAAATTAAGAATTAAATGAAATTATCAAGATATAAATTATCAAGATTAAATAACTGATAAATACATAAGATAAAATAAGAATAATTATAATGGTCATGGCTTCAAGTTCAGACTTCGATTGAACCTCTCTACTAGGCTGGCAATGCCTCCTTGACTAGCAGTTCCTTCTGTCTTCTGGCTGGATCAAGATGGTGGCTTCCAATACACATAGGTTCCGATGTCCATTATCCCATGCATGTTGAGCGATTGCAGACTTCTCTTTGGCACACTTTCTACAGGCATCATGATGCTCTTTCACTCTGGTCTTCAGTCTTCTGATGGTTTCCCCTATGTAATATTTCTCACAGCTGCAAGGAATGCGGTACACAATGCATGAGTGTATGTTTGCTGGTAAAATATCCTTCACTCTGCTCAGTTGTGTCTTCAGAGTTCAACCTGATCTGAAAACGACTTTGATGTTGAACTTCCTCCTACTACTCCTCTTCCTCTTCCTCTTCTTCTTCTTTAAACTAAAAATTGAAAGAATTTTTTTTCCACATCTGGTTTGTGCATGTGGAGGTTTATGTGCTCGACACGTGTGTCAGTATACGAGCTGGACTCATGTACCAGGGTGTGGTTTTGTAGCACGTGGTTAATAGCTGTCAACCAGTATATAGCAGGCTCATGCAAGTCTTAGCATCTCATAAAAGCTAGAGCATCTACTCGAAGCATTGAGAGAATGAAATTTCAAGTTGTTTATTAACAAAGTTGTTGTTCAATTAAGAAGATCGAGGTCCTAGGTAGCACAAAGAAAAAATGACTGCTATGGTGTTTGCAAAATGAGTATACCTATGCTTCATTTACTTTTATTGTCTCTAAGTTAGCTAATATATCATCAGAGCATGCCTGGTGGAGCCCTAGCATTAAGAAGATGGCCATAAAATTTGCTATTATTTGGTTTGATGCTTTGAAAAAAGAAATTATGTATACATGTGCATTCTAATTTCTTGTCCCTAAAGTGTTAATTAATAATAATTGATATTTTTGTATTTGCCTTCAGATATGGACCATTCAGATGTGGACTATATAAGTGACTTCTTCCCTCTATTCTTCATTGAAATTTTTGGATGTGATATGCTTTATCCTGAAGAAAGTTGTACTTTTATAAGCATAATTGATGATAATGCTCTTGAAAATGTTGAGTCATTTACTTCCAGCTTATTGCTCTTAGACAAATTTGGATTAGGATCTGTTACTATTTCACCAAATGTCACCACGATCAACATTCTGGATGATGATGGTATGTAACTAGTGTTCTTATGATATAAAGACAGTCTTGATAACACCTCTTAAGTTGTGTTTATCATAGAAAGTAAATAATTGAAAATGTTAGCTAATACTAAAGTTAGCTTCATCACAGCAATCTGCATTAAGGGACTGTACACACAGCATTCAAGGGGAGGAAAATGTGAATGTGCTCTCCAAACACACACTGCATGTACACATTGCAAATTTATTAAGTGTTTTTCAAATATTTCCAGTATTGAGCCCAACAGGTGCTTCAGAACATGTTAAGGGACAGTTTCCACTTTCATCAGTTGGCATGATATGGAAAGATGCCATTTCAAAGGTAATTGTTGGGAATACTGTTTTCTGATAGTTAGTAAGGACTGAACTATAGCTACATGGCTGATATATAAACAAGTGTTCAGCCTTCTTTCAGAACTGCTAGTCTTGTGAGGTAGCTTCTTTCCTCAAAAATTCTGGTTCTCCTGGTTCCTGAGGCTATAACTATATGAGTATTTACTAGTGTGGAAAAAGCATATGTAATTGTGGAGACATCTCAAGGCCAACCAAAACATAAAAAATATAAATTGATAATAGCCTTTTTCTATTCTAGTAAGAAAATGATCGAACACTTTCACAGAATAGAGTAGAGCTCAACATATTATTGTATATGTGGGCATTATGGCGTGGTCTCTCATTAGCAGTGGGACTATCAAAGCAGCATTCTGTGCTTGTGTAGTTTATTAGGAAAACTTATCATGCGCTTCTAACACCAAGTCCTCTTGTCTCCGTAAAATCAGTCCTACATTGGCAAAAAACATCTATTTCAACAAGAAAGGCTATACCAGAAGTAAAAACTATGGTTTGTCAATTAGTGGTCATGTATTCTAACTCTTTATGCATGGATTGTAAATGACTGTGACAACAGTAGAGCCACTGCTCATTTTGACAGTATGATGAATAAAATTTATCCAGGAACCAATTAGGATCTAGATATTTTTGATGCAGTGTATCCAGGTATTTATATCACAGCAGTGCCCTTCTTGTATACTCTTTTTTATGCCATTGATATCATTAATATGAAAGGTGGTAGCATGCACTTGATATACAGTGTATTGGTTGGATCTTGATTCCAAAATGGTAATTCCAAAAATGCCAAAGCGCCAGAAAACGTTAAATCAATTAATCAACTTGTAAACAGCCTAAATGTTGGTTTCAGCAGTTATTAGCTGCATAAAAATTACTTCCAGTGTGCCTTGAAGCAATCAAAAGTTGTTAAACTGACAGACTTAAAAGCAAATAAACCTATAAAATTTGGTTTCTAGTGCTCTATTGCTATTATCTCATACATACAGTAAATAATTCATAAAAATATCATTATCTCTTCATTCAGAATGATTCATTCCTGTATAGACTGTATATCGATTGAAGATAAGATAGATTGTTGTGAGCTGACTTCACATTGGTAGCAGAGGAGAGCTAACTACACTACAGATGGCAGACTGTCACATCAGTATACCTTCTCACTTCACTATAGGTGATGCTTAACAATGCTTTGAGATTTGTAGCAAGGCTAATGAATGGAATGAAGCCTCACAAGTGGCTTGAGGTTACCCACTCCACTGGCTCTAGAAATCTGGCCATGCTTGAAGATGAACTAACACAAATTAAATACGACACATCTTAACTGATGTGTCACAACCGGAACCAGAATAGAAATCCAGTCTGTCTATTCAGTCAAAGCAATTATGATATGAAGTGAAGCGACATGATGCGATGCAACTTCATGTTCACAATATTGCAAAAATTATGCATCACATTGCTTCCCTTCATCGCTACTGCAAGCCTCATATTGTGAACTGCCCTTAGTCACCAACTGCATGCAACAGGTAAAAATACTGATTTAGGCAAGGCTGTTGAAGAAGCACATTTATTGCTAGTTCTCAATGGGCAGGTGTCATGTTCTGCTCTGTCTTCACAATATGAAGTGGAATAATGTAGTAAGCCAGCAAGTTAGAATCCTCTGACTCGGCAGCCTGGAACAATACCAGGTACTTAAAGGGGAATGGAGTTGGACATGAGTTACAAAATTGTCCCAACCATCAACAAAATTAATGGTTAAGACATATCGTAATTTTGGTTGTATGTACTGGAGCTTTGGACATCCATAATACACCACTGATAGTCCATAACACATTTGTGCACCTGTGCAAAAACTTTGTTATTGAATGGCCACATTCTCATATCTTGCATAATTTTTTTTCAGAAAAATAAGATCAACCAGTAAGTTCATGCTGCTTAAAACTGTGTTACTTACAACTGGCAACAGAGAGACTTGTACAATGTGTGCAACCTGGCTTGGAAGGTTTGCTTACAAAAGAACAGCAGAAGGATGAAGATAAGACCAAGTCAACATTTTTTAGGAGAGATTTACTAGAGCTAGTTTCCCTAGACTTTTTCCAGAAGTAACCTTTAGGATAGCTTCATTAAAGCTTTCATATACATCGAGCTGCAAGCTTCTATTGTATGTAATCTAGCTACTTTTTATATATTTTCCCTGACCACACCCTATACACAGATTATTCAACTACTCTTTTACCCTCCCTTCTCCCTTGCTCTTTCTTTAGTGTCTTTTCCCACAGATTTATTCTGGAATTCACTATTATAATACATCATAGAATGTGTTATAATATTGGCCATATTAAATTGAGGGTTGAACACCAGCATGGCTTTAAAACCACACTTTATTGCTCCAAATGTAGAAGGTGAAGGATCGCCTGTTTATTAAAATGATATAAATAGTTTCATCCACCATAGCTACCAACCTACAATAGTTTTTCAAGATGTGGCTGGCTAAACCAATCCTCTCCTCCACACATGAACCTCAACACATTATGAAATAATAAGTTAAGTTGACAATCTACAACCATTTCCAGAGTTGGTGAGTTACATTTGATAAACATAATGAAAATTATTGTAACTACTCTTAAAGAAGCATGTAGAATCAACTAGGTAGCAGGATAGTTAGGAATAGCTCACTAACATGATTAGTTAGCTCATGAGGCAAAAATTACTAGCTCTTCAGGGGTGACAGTTTCATAGATGATGACAGAAAGTGCCGAATTCACACCTCGCACCAACCAAAACATTTCTGACAAGATTGGCTGCAACCTTCTAGTTTTTGCAGATCAACATACAAGCTGCAACTCCACAAAAACTTAGAACTGGCACTAGTACAGAATTTGTTATTCTTTGTCCATGTTATTGAGAAACTTCCATTTTAAGGCAAAGATAAGTGCTACTGTCTAGAATTGCCAACAATCTCCCTTTACTAGCTAGCTTCATTATTGTTATTTTAGCTAGAATATATCAATGTTTAACATACGTAGCGTTGAAGGCCGGAAACTGTTTCGAAACCTCACCAAATTTCATAAGAATAAGATACCTTAGAGTCTTTTGTCTTGAGATTGAATTTTTCAACTGATTGTGCAGACAAACTAATTTTCATGTTCCATCAATGAAGGACTTAACACTTTCAAGTTGATATTGGATATATTTGTGCTAATGATTCACAATAGCAAATATATTGGCAGACACATAGCAGCCATGATCCAAAGGCTACACTATATTTTTGCAGAGTGAAACCTGGTTCATTCTAAAGGGTACATGTATCTATGCAAATTCTTAAACTTTGTTAATCAAGAGACAATCTCAACAAACATTAATGTGACTTTCTTCTTGAAATGCTAGAAGCAGAAAGTACTACTATTTTTTTCCTAGAAAAGTTTGTATAACTAAGTGCTGACCAGATAGTGCCCTCAAGCAATGAAGAAATATCCAAACCTCTTCCTGTTTCCTTGACACATGACTAAAGTATACTTCAGTGCATGTATCCGTAACATTATTTAATTATCTGCCATAAAAAAGCAAGGAACATGCAATAATTGTACAAGATAAATAATGTGGTTGTATGAGGTACACTGGACTGGACATCAATAATTATATGTAAAGGAGCTGAGTATAGCAGTGAAACAATAAATAATATTATTGATGTACATATTACCGAAGATGGAACACTCCCGTAATTGTGAATATTATTCTCATATTTCACTTTTAAATTAAGGTTTTTGTAGGAGGTGTTCCATATGCATAGAGAGGAAAAAGGGAGAGCTATGGAACTGTTTGAGTACTCAGGTGTCTAATGCGCATACCCACCTAGGTTCAGTTCTGTCATGTTGGATGGTCTCAGTGACTTACCCAGAAGAAAGGTTCAAATTTGGTACTATGTGCTGTACTAACTACCTTTGTGTCAAGAAGTAAATTTAGCCCTAGTGCTCCAACAAAGGCTTTAAAATGACTAAATGGATATGCCACACACCCTTTTAAAGTAGCTCAGGTATTTCTTTCACTTAATGGTTGTGGTGCTATACACATTCTTCCATGCCATCCATGACAAGGAAGAGCGAAGCCCAAGTTCTAGGTGCAAATTCACTTCTACACATGCTTATTATGTTGCATGGGACAGAGCTTAATGCTGTGGCCTAGGAGTCTTTTAAAACCGGGAAAAATCTAGACATTACCAAAGAAGAAAATTAGGTACCAGAGAAATTTCTTGCCAAGCATTGTTGTTCGCAGACTACCTGTTTTTTTAATTTTGACGGGGAAAATAATGTTGACCTATAGAGCAATATTAGAACAAAAGTTCATGCAATCCAAATATGCTGATGTTCGATCTTGGGCCAATATTAATGGTGGTTTGCTGGTCATGCAACAGAACTTCTTAGTCAAGCTACTATATTTTTTTCTTCGCCCTGCCATCTTCCAACTCCAACATCCTTGGAAAGACTACCTTACATTTTGAGTCTTTCTGTGCTTAACAGTGTTGCACAAACTCCTTCATCTCAATGTCCACACTATATCATTCTGCTCTACTGACCAGCTGAAAAACCAAACCACATTTTAATGCATAAATGTCTGCATGCAAGGAAAAATTGACAAAATGAACATCAACCTGTAAAATTGCAATAGTAATTGGGAGCAACTTCTTTGTTTATAATTTAAAAAAGACACTACCATCCTTAAATACCTTGGGGAGAACTGTGCTTATAATCATTATTGTTCTAGTTGTTATAACTAGTGTCACCTTGATTTTTTAGTTAAGAATTTAAAACAGAAATTTGCACATGCATGACCTTAACCGAGAAAAGATTCAGAGCACTCTTTAAGATAGAGAGGGAGGAAGCAATGTTACCTCAGGCACTGCTTGTAGAGTCAACAAAGTTGTAGTGACAGCTTTGAAGGAGACTGAAAGCAGATCTAATGGGAAGCAATCTGCGAAGAGGGGCAAGCATATCTCTCTGTTAAGTGTCAGTTCGCCAATGGTTGCATGCATATATGTGTGTGCAATGTGTCTTGATATGAATTGATTTAAAGTTAGTTCTCTCTAAAAAGAAAGACCTAAGCACCAAATTAAACTGCCTACAATAAAAAGCTCGATACCAGTCATTAATGGAAAAATCCAAAATGGTCAGTCGTACAAGCTTTATAAATAAGGCTAATAACTATTGGTCACAGTGATAAATGAGTTGTACTTCAAACTCCTGCTTGGCCAAGTCACCTCCAACTTAATTCTATTTTCAAGAATCAAAATTTTCACGTCATTAAAAATGCAAATATGCAGTTTGTTATTAGAATCAGCTCGATTGAGATATGCCACAAAAGCCACTGGTGGTATGTCACGCTATGCTAAACTTACAGCATAGATATACTTCCTGGAGGACTTCCTTTCTCAGTGTAAAGGAATTGATAGCAATTCCAGTTAAACATAAGTGCCATTGCAGCTTTCCTTCAAGAAGATCTTCCTGATATTACAATCCAGAAATAGTAATTGAAGCCAGACACTGTTGGCAGCAGTTGTGATTGTCAGCCATATTTTAACCTTTTCATTTGTCTCCCACTTTGAACCAGAAAAGAGAAAAAAATTCTGCTACAATGGAATGTAATCCAAAGTTACCGCATTTAGTTTATAGTTTTAATATCCCCTTTTATGAAAAATGTTCAAGCTTGTATAAGTGTTTGTAGCTGTAAAATGGTTATTACTTCTACATATTGACCAACACCTCCCACTTACATTTATTGGTGCTTATCCACAAGCACAAGTTCCTAGATGAAACTCTGTTAGTTAGTGTGTAGGTGTAGGCTATAATGATATGCAAGCTTTGTGCCACACAAACTGTACATGATGAGCAGCTTTAATACATGTACCGTAATTACGTATATTCCACAGCAAAATCAAAAAAGTGCAATGAATGTTGAATTTTAGTTCGACTAATCCTGTTATTTGTACATACCAGAGAGGAAAAGGATCTCTTGTTGAATCTCACACTGAAGAAATTTATTCTATTTGCAATGTTACATGCCACTTTACCCAACTAGCACTGTGATAACCAACAGCAAGAAGTATAAACTGTGAAAAATTTATCCTTGCTTTGATCGTTGTAGTTGCTGTTATCGGTTTCATCAATGCACCTTATACTGTGAATGAGTTTGATCACGTGGCAAACATAACAGTTGGAGTTCTACCTGGCAGCAGAATAGAGATTGATGTACCTATTTCAATATCTCTTTCTGATGGATCTGCTATTGGTGAGCCAATTAATTATAATGGTATGCAATAGACAATGCAGATTAATGAAGCTATGGCATTATATTTTACTACACAAAGGAAAAGGATTATGATAACTTTCATAGAGTAATAATCCCACAAATATATTTTTCGTTTGCTTATATCTTTTGGAAATTTTCCAACATGGAGTGTGAAGTTGGAATGGAGTGTAATAAAATTGATATGGAGATATTATAGTTAGACATTGAAGCAAAGCCAGCAACATCTGAGTTGGAATGTGCAACTGTTTTTATGATCGTATCTTGTTGCTGTTGTTAACTCTACCTCTATAGACCATGTTGTGCAATACATAAATGTGTGCATACCATAATGTTCTTGGCTTGTTAAACTATAGCAGGTCGGCTGCAACATCCTTCAGAACTTGATAACAGTTACAGAAGAGTGCTCTACAAATCGAATTTTGGTAGCAGTTACACCTGCCTTCAAACAACTTCTCCTTAACGAAGTTTTCAGCTTACCTCCTATCACACAACTTTTACAGCTACTCCTTCCAGAGAAGAGTTAAGAGTATTTGAAGACAAGATGAAGATTATCATAAAATCATTTCATCATAATGTAGCATCAATGAACTCTCAGTTGACATAATGTAGATACAATGCCTCGATAACCTACTTGATTATGGATAAATTCATAATATCTACTATTACTTTAGCTACATTAGCTCAAGCAAAATTAACAGCTAGCATTATATTAGAGCTAGCTACCTATCTTATGGTCAAAATCTGTCATGAAGAAAAAAGTAACTTAAGACTCCCAATCTGAGCTTCTTCTAGAAATTTATTTTGTGGAAGTCCTAGCTTTTAGTCAGTTTGTTTGACCAGTTAGCAACTGAACACTGAACAGCTAGGTCATTTCTTACCTTCAGTGATTACTCAGAAGGGCAGGATGCATCAAGAACCTTGTCATGGTTAACACTCTCTCTGGGCATTAAATAATGGGTGTAACATAAGTTGCAACTGAGGAATAAACCAGCCTAGATTTGTGTTCACTGGCACACCTAATTGATAAATGACCACTTTGATGCTAAAATAAGCACCTAAGCTTAAAAGCACCATTGACCTTGTTTACTAGGTAGCAATTTCGTTTCACATGAAGACGTTAAAACTGATTTAGTAATAGCTCAAGTGTTTGTATGTCTTCATACCCTTTCCGTAAGTAGATTCTACAAATCATGAAAATTCCTTTAAAAAAAGTGTTTGGCGAACATAACTTTGTCAGAGTTAAACCAAAAATATATTTGTTGGTATCATTTAAAAGCTCTCTTTGTGTTCTGTAATTTGAGCAAATCAGAACATTAAAAATAAATAGCATTGCCAAGTTATGGTCATTAGAACAGATGACTGACCAACAGTCTAGCACAAGCCAAATTGGTTTCGCTCAAATCACAGCCAAGTGTTTCTGGAAGCCACAAAATAAATTTGAGCGCAAGATCTTCTAGTGGTGTTAAGTTAGGTCTGCCAAATGCTTGAGTGGTAGGGATCTTGTAATTTCACTTGTATCTTCTAATAAAATGTGTCTATAATTATAGACATTTCAGATACCGTTGGAAAGAAGACAGAATAAGCAACACTTTAATAACAAAAATATCTGCATAATAGAAAGAGAAAAAAAGCTATGGCAATTACAAAGAGGACAAACGTTTTTTGGTTAAACAGGGAAATCGCCCCCTTAAGTTCATTCATTATATCAGAAGATCCGAAATTTCACATTCAATTTAGAAAGAAAGCGAATGAGTAAAAATAGTCAAGAATATTGACATTATTTACAACATTATATATGAATTTGATGCAGCTGTATTTTGTTAGAGATCGTTAGGGCCAATCCCTGATGAGTTAAGCGGTAATGCAATGTAAAGAATAATACCCCTTTCTTGATACTGCACACTAAGACTTAACTGCCATAAGGTTGGAGTCAGGTGGGCTTAATTACCCTACCTGACCCCTTACCTCATGACCACAACATATACACACTAATTACGTGCAATCACACGTACTCTACATATATTCTAGTTCAGCTATATCGTCTATTTGCTTCAGTTATTGTCATGTTTCACTTGTTGGGGGTTGGAAGATCTCCAACACTCCTCCCTTCTCCCCCTGGAGTGCATCCGGGCCTTTGTCCTCTTCCCAGGCCTGTCGGGATAGCCTCGGCGTTTCCGTTGTCTTTTCCTGGTCGATGGGTGACCTTGTAATCATACGGTTGTAACTGTAATGCCCACCGCATGAGTCGTCCCCCGGAGTCCTTCATGTTATGAAGGTACTTCAAACATCCGTGATCCGTGACCACTGTGAACGGCACACATGTCAAATACACTTGAAAGTGTTTGATGCCGTCCACAATAGCCAGGCATTCTCTCTCAACCGTTGCGTAGTTGCGCTCTGCTCTCTTAAGCTTCCTTGAGAAGTAGGCCACGGGTCTGTCTTGTTGCTGCTCGTCCATTTGGCTCAACACTGCACCAATGCCAATCTCAGAGGCATCTGTTTGTAGTAAAAATGGCTTGCTGTAATCTGGGCCCGTCACAACTGTGTCGGCCTTCAAATACTCTTTTAATGAAGTGAAGGCTGCTTGATGCTGCTCTTCCCACTTCAGTTTGTCGGGAAAGAGTTTCCCAGTCAAGTCCGTCAGAGGGGCAGCAATGTCCGCATAATGCGGCACAAAACGCCTGTAATAGCCTGCTAGGCCGAGGAAGGCTCTCAGGTCCTTTTTCCTCTTGGGCACTTTGAAGGCCTGGATGGTAGACACTTTTGCCTCGTTTGGTTGTAGTCTCCCATGACCGATCCGATGTCCCAGGTAATCACAGGATGTCATCCCAAACTGGCATTTTTCAAGCTTGATCTGGAGGCCAGCCTCTGCCAGTCTCTTCAAGGTCTCCCGGAGTTGAGCGATGTGGTCTTGCCATGTGGTTGAGTAAATGGCCAAATCGTCCATGTAGACAGCCACCTTTCCATGCAGATCTCCAAATAACTCGTTCATTAATCTTTGAAAGGTGGCTGGTGCTCCCACCAGCCCAAATGGCATCACACAGAACTCGTATTTTCCAAACTCCGTGGAAAAGGCTGTCTTCTCTCTCGATGCTGGGTCCATGGGGACTTGCCAGTATCCCCTGGCTAAGTCCAATGTTGTGATAAATCTGGCTGATGACATCCCATCCAACAAGTCATCTATTCTAGGGATGGGGAAAGGATCTGGTCTGGTGACCGCATTCAGCTTACGGTAGTCGACGCATACCCTCAGAGTTCCATCCTTTTTGGGAACCAACACCATTGGTGCAGCCCAAGGACTGTGGCTGGGTTGGATGATGCCATCACGTAGCATTTCTTTAATCTCCTCCTGAACTATTGGTTTTCTGGCGTGTGTGAGGCGATAGGGTGGTGAGCTGGATGGCAGAGTAGTGCCGGTCTCTATCCGCATGGTTGCACGATCTGTTCTTCCAGCAGCTGTACCTCTCGTTGCCTTGTAGTCTTCCAAGGCATTTTGAATGTCTCCTCTTTGCGCTTGGCTCAGCGTTGGGTCCATGTCTGGCTTGATGTCAACTGTGTTCTCTGCTTTCCACGGTGGAAAGTCTGGTCCAGCATTGTCTGTCTGCTTGTTTATTTCCTCCATACTCACCAGGCAGACGGCTGACGGTGATTCCCACCTTGATAACTGCAGTGTTAGAGATTGTGGGTCATATGGTCGCTCAGTGTCTGTGGCACTCTCTTCTTCGTTGGAGCTTGCCCTTGAGCTAGAGTCCCGCTCTGTATCGTCCGTGTCTGATTGAGGAGTTGCTGATGATTCTTGAGACTCAGAGGACTCGTTGGCGGTGGTTGTGGATGTTTTTGTCTTCCTCCTTCGTCTGTGCTTGGTCTTGCTCCTGGTTCGAGGAAGGTAGCCGTAGTTATGTTCTCTGCTCGTCAAAATATCTCAACCAATCAGCCCATCAGATGTCAAGTTTGGGTTGACGATGACTCGGGTCGTGATGGCTTTTCCCATGACCTCTAGATCTACTGTAGTGGTTTCATGTGTCCTTACATCTCCGTGGACACAGGTAATTCGAATGGGTGTCTCGCGGCGGTATCCTGGAGTCAGCCATTTCGGGTGAACCTGTGTCACTTGACAACCTGAATCGATGATAAGGTCATTGGCTCTCTTCCCATTGATGGTGCCTTGGGTTCTCTCCAGTTCCTTTTTGTGTACCTGTGCCATCAAGCAAGCCTTTGTTGGACATTGCTTGGCGTATTCATTGCATTGAAAACAATGGGGCCTCTTATTGCGTCAAAGGCTGGAGGCCTCGACGACTTGTCTGTGTGGGTTGTTGTTGGCATTGTGGCTGCCAGCATACTTCCCCCTGGTGGCTTTGAGTAGTCAGCTCGGCCAGGTTTAGACTTACTCCAATCTTGACTGGCTCCCGATCTTGTCCACTTCTGTGGCTCATCTCGTTTGGGCTGTGATAGGATGTACTTGTCAGCTAGCTCTGCAGCACTGTTTGCTGTTGCGGGACTCTGCTGTCTTACCCACATTCTGACCGATTGGTCCATGACGTCCAGCAGTCTCTCACGATTTATCATGTCTATGACGTCCTCTCTGGTTTTTGCTGGCCTCATCCAGTTATGTGAGATGGTTTGCGTCCGTTGTAAGCATTGTTGGAACGACTCTCCAGTCATTACCTTGATCTCATTTCATTGAGTTCGGTAAAAATCAGGCGTCACCCCGTGGAACGTCACTAGCTTGGCACTTAAGACATCGAAATCTTGCTTGTCTGCAAGATCCAACCCACTCTGAAATGTGAGCGATTTGTCATCTAAGACAGCCAACAGATTGCCGACCAGTAAGCTTTCTCAACTCCGTGCATCCTCATTTGGTCTTGAAAAGTGCGTAGAAAGTTCTCAATCTCCCTGCCATCCTTTAGCCGAGGTAGCTGTGGCACATCTTTGGCTGCCCGCTTTCTGTCTCATTCCAAGTCGTGTTCTTGTCTCCTACTTTCCTCCTCTCTATGCCTTTCTTCCTTCTCTCTTCTCCACTCTTCCTTCTCCTTACGCTTTTCCTCTTGTCTTTCCTCTTTCTCTTTACGCTTCTCCTCTTGTCTTTCCTCTTTCTCTCTACGTCTCTCATCCTCTCGTTTCTCCTCTCTTTCTCCGTCTCTACGTCTTTCCTCCTCTCTCTCTCTCTATGTCTGTCCTCTTCTCGTTTCTCCTCTCTTTCTCTCTCCCTACGCCTCTCCTCCTGTCTTTCCTCATCTCTTTTCTCCTCTCTGTTCAGACGTGCTGCCTCTGACTCCATGTTTATTTTTGCCATGAATTTGCACATCTCTGTTAGCTCATTGTTCAGCTTGACTGAAACTACTTACTCTTCATCTGATTCAGCATGCTCTGTACCCATTCTATGGCTGACTGTCGTCGCCTTTGGAGCACTTTTGGGATTTGTTTCCCCCTTCTTCTTTCTTCCATTATCCATCTCTTTTTTCTGTTCTTGGTAGCAAATCTCGAAACAGCTAAGGTTAGTTTCCTAGCAGTGTTAGAGATCGTTAGGGCCAATCCCTGATGAGTTAAGCGGTAATGCAATGTAAAGAATAATACCCCTTTCTTGATACTGCACACTAAGACTTAACTGCCATGAGGTTGGAGTCAGGTGGGCTTAATTACCCTACCTGACCCCTTACCTCATGACCACAACATATACACACTAATTACATGCAATCACACGTACTCTACATATATTCTAGTTCAGCTATATCGTCTATTTGCTTCAGTTATTGTCATGTTTCACTTGTTGGGGCTCTTCTGGGTTGGAAGATCTCCAACATATTTGTTTGCTAGCAAATAGTGAATGGTAAATTGCTTCTTGATGCCATTGAAATATCGTGTATCATAATCTTTACACGCTTTTTGTTTCAATGTAGTAGCGATATTCATATATAAATACATATAATACAATTGTACTAACTTACTTTGCCCTAATTGTTTTCATTTCAGCTTCCTCCGACTACAAGAATGATCTCAGCAATGGTGGAATGATAACCCTGAATGCTAGCAACCCTGAAGTGAATGTCTCCTTTTCACTTATCGATGATTCCTTTATTGAAACTCTTGAAAATTTGTCTGCAAGCCTAAATTTTTCAGGTGCTCCTCACTCACGTATAACCTTGGATCCTGCTTCAGCAGAAGTCATCATATTGGGTGATGATGGTAAAAACCTAAATATAATAGCTTAAAAAATACTAACTCACAGTGTATTGCCAGAGATAAACACACACCCACATCCAGATTTCACTTTATGGTCAAAAGCTCAAGCCCAAGCACAAAAGGAGGTGTGCTGGGTGGTGGGAGATTGGGGTGTAGTAGGAGTTGGGGGGTGAGAGCATGCAAAGAATTTGCTTAAATGTAACTACTAGGAAATCTATATATATTTTTTCTCTATTGTAGATCCTGTTATTGGGTTCATGAATGTACCTTATACCGTGAATGAGTATGATGGCAAAGTAACCTTGATGGTTGCATTGCTCACCGACAACACATCAATTCAAGTACTTTTTTCGATTTCTCTGACAAGTGGGACTGCCAAAGGTAAGTGTGTTATGATTATTGAATTCCCAATCATATTTTACCTACAATTCTAAATTACTGCATTAAGATGTCAGTAGAAATTCTTTTTTACTGTTTATTTTTGGTTGATATACTCACTGCCAGGAATCAATTTCGAGTCCTAGGGCCAATGTCGACTCTTCCGTAAACAAAAAGTCCAGGGAAATTTAAGATCAGTGGGGAACAGCAATCTAAACAGTATTGGATATCGTAAATATTTGATTTCAATTTTATAAGCTGCTGTGTTGACTAGAATACAGTTCCCTATAACACATTTTATGATAACCTATTGTGAGTGCACAGTATAAATAGTCAACGTTTACTAAAGTATTATCATTTTTCAAGGTCAGTTTTCCCCTTTTAGAGCTTCTGCAGTTGAGTTACATAGATCAGAGCTCCTGGTCAGATGTAGAAGCATTAACTGCTTCCTTCAAAGCTGTTGGTATAGGTGGACATGTCCTTTAATCTAACTATCTTTATTTCTTTATTTGTTAGACATTATCTTTACTTTATGCAATAAATAGGACTTCTCAGTGCAATAGACTACATAAGAAAACCAACAATTACACTTGTATGTGTTTGGAACAATATATTTGATATTAATTGACATGTTTATAATCAGTTTCATATTACTTTTATTTCAGTTTCCTCTGATTATCTGAATGACCTCACTCAAGATGGAGATACACAAGACAGATACACAAACATGCATGCTGGCTTTCTTATAGGGAATGTAAGCTTCTCTGTTGTGGATGATTCAGTTAATGAATCTTGTGAGCATTTGTCTGCAAGTCTAGAAATATTAAAACCTACTGATTCAAACGTGATCTTGGCTCCTGCTTCAGCAGATATCATTATCTTGGGTGATGAAGGTAAAATCCATAATTATAGCATTAATATTTTAACAAGTGAAGTATTCCTACTCTAACTCATAGTATTGCCATACCAACCAACTTTCCTAAATTATGTTTTCATTAAGTAGTTTCTGTGGTTGTGTGTTGCCTGTGTGTATGTGTCTCTGTTGGGATAGGACAGTAGGAGGGTGTGAAATTCCCACAAACTAGTTTCAGTGTAAGCTATGTCATAAAAATTCTCTCCTTCTAGTTCCTACTGTTGGTTTCAAGACGAGGAAATATTATGTGGAAGAGTGTGATTGCAAAGTAATCATGGAAGTTGGATTTGTAACTGATGGAGAAATGTTTCAAGTAGATCTTCTTATCTTTTTATTAGCTGAAACTGCTAAAGGTGAGTTAATTGTGATATGTTAACTAATCCCTTTATCCTGTCTCCATAGTTATTCATATAATTTTGAATTAGTTGTAACTATGGACTGGGAGAAATAGTAGAATTCAAAGTTAATTAGATTTTCTATCATGTTCTATGAAATAAGAATCACATGGCCTGTTCATAAACTTTCTGGTACTTCCTTTCAGCTACCTTTGACTATGTGGATGACTTCAGTGGTGGTGCATTAATAATCCTGAATGCTAGCAATCCTGCAGTGAATGTCTCCTTCTCACTCGTGGAAGATTCTGTCATCGAGGCTCTTGAGACTTTATCTGCAAATCTAAATTGGACAGATCATGATCACCCACCTGTGATATTAGAACCTGCTTCAGCACTAATCTATATTGAGGATGATGATGGTAAACCCATACATACATTCATTATATGCAGCACACTTTCACTGCAGTCTGAGAAAAGTTGTAAGAATTATATCGAGTTAAAAAATTATATTTCTTCCCACGTAACATTTTTCTCCGTGTTTCTGGATATATATTTAAACTATAAAGTGCATGTCTGTAATTAACATATGATTTTTAATGATTTTTTGAAGTGAAGTGCTTCTAACTCACAGTATTAACATGTCAAGGACTTTTTCCTCTCATGGTAATAGTGCATATTGTGTGTGTGTTGTGTATATGTATGCATTGTGCATGGGCATGTGTACATGTGTGTGTCAGCTGGTGTATGCATGGCGAAAGCAGAGGATCCTCTCTGATGGTTATAAGTGTCACATATATCAGGCTTGAATTAATCAAATTATATGCTGATCACTTGGGTGTAGTCAATTTAATTGGTAAGATCTATTTCATTTCAGCCTCATTGTTTGTATTTCCTACTTTCTAAATAGATCTTTTGTCACCACTAATGCTTTCAAGCAGACAAGTTTCTGCTGTTCATAACCACCACACTGGAGGAGCCAGGGGTTTAGGAACTGGTCCGGCAGACCCGGCAGACCCGGCAACTACCGTAACAAAGTTTCAATACTGACCTCCAGTAATGAAGTAGCTTTCTAATCTTTACTGAGAGCACTCTCAGACTCTTCTCCAGCCAGCTCTCTTCAGTTGTCTTATTTAAAAATTCAAATGAAGCCCACCAAAGCATGCCACTACATTTCTGCGCATGTTATTTTATTATTATAGTGAGTGGATCATGGCCACGAGTGACTTGAGTAGTAAAATTCCAGCCTAATAGGCCCTACAAATTTCCAAAACTGAAATTTGGAAAAGGCAAAGATGAGAGGTATATATCTATTTAAAACTAAGCTGAGTATTATAGCTAGCTATATAGGTTTATCTGTACTGCATCACAGCTATAGTAGCAAGGCATTATTTTAACATAGCTACTTGCCAACCATCCATGATCCAGGACAGTCATGAGATTTTTTGCATTTTTCACAATTTAGACTGAGAGTCCAGGACTATAAGCTGATTCAGCACTGCTAATCATTTACTATGAATGCTGCAAGTGAAAGATCCTTTTCCTGCATGAAAAGAATAAAAAGATACTTACAAAGTACTATGAAACAGGATAGACTTAAGGCGGGACTAATCCATTCGTTCGGGGAAAAAACATTTTTTAAAGTTATTTATTCATTCTATAGTATAGTTCATGTAGTATTTCTATTTCAAGTTTCAGAGCATTTGAATGCTTCACTGCAAAGTTATACACACTTTTGTCCATGCTATTGACTACATAAATTCGAAGTTACGAACCTGAAAGGAATATAGAGAACATAATAATGTACTTTTTTCAAGAGCCGTTATCTCAAAACGAGTTATTTCAAGTTTGTGTGCACATAACTGGGCCATACTTTGTTCTATATCAACTTTTAATATATCATTTGAAAGCTCTTTTCATACTCTTTCATTTGAATAGAAAGAATCCACTAAAAAAAATCTATGGGAGAGATATTAGCCCTGGAATGTTGCTAATCATGAGCAAAACACTGACCTTTCTTAAAAATCCATTTTACAAGTTATGATGTTTTCATCCATTCAAAATGCATGTCTGTGGGTTCTCTAAGTGCTGTCAAAATTGTAAGTGGTTATGTGACACAGGTATTGAGTAAAGTGCAATAAAGTGAAATCACCTTGGTGTCCACAACTGTCCACAACTCTGAACAGGATGGTGCTAGGTCAAAACTAAATATACCATTGGAAAGCTCTCTGAATGAGCAGCATTTTGGTACTAATTTCAACATCATAGTATATACAACAACAAAAGTTATGAACGAATTTTAAAAAGGCCAAATGGATTAGTCCCGCCTTAATCATCCAATGATACTAAACATTTACAAAGAAGCTTTGGATCACATTGATCTAGTCACAATTGCAAATGAATTTGTGAGGAAAAATGAGCACAGACTCCGAGTGTTCGGGAACTTGTGAACTTATTTCAGACTAGGTTTATTCAAGGTAGATATATTCTTTTCACTTATCATGATATTTCTTTTCAATAAGGTGCATGTATCCCCACCCCCCACACATACTTTCGCCTGACCAATCCCAAATGCTTCCTACCCCTCTGGGAGCACTGTACTATATATTCAGAACTTAGTGAGTTAATGACTTTACTTGATTTAGGTGTCTGACTTTGGATATGTATAACTTTAACTAATCCTAATAATTTAGCACCAAAATATAGCACACAGATATAGAACTATTTGTAAAATAATGACAATGCATGCATATGTTTCGAAGTTCCAATACAAGGATACAGCTTCTTCCCCACTATTTTTGATTTTGACCCCGGCCTTACACTTAAATAATTAACAGATATTAATAATACAGGATATAATAGTAATCAAATTTGTCAAATCCTTGATGTGTATATTTCCAGCAAACTTCAGCTGTGGAGTTCAGTATTAAATAAACTAAATACTGATTCACATTAGAGTCATGTGTATACATACAATAGTGCAATGTCGGGAACACTTACAACATAAACGTCTTGCATCTGTATGTGTTGTTGTGTATATAGTATATGATTAGTGAGTAAAAATTAGTGAGCAATGTTATATGTAGGCATACTTACAATTAAGACCAAATAATGGAGCAATATTGTGAATTAAATATTGACTTGCATTTGGTATCCACACAGATATTGCATTTGGGTTTGAAGAGACAGAGTATTTGGTAAATGAATCTGCAGGCATCTTGGAAGTGTGTACTGGTTTAGCTAGTTTTGATGATCATATACACATCCCTGTTTCAATCGATATAGAGCTCACTCTTCAAGCAAGGACAGGAAGTGCAGGTAATAATTAGCTACAGTAGTGGTAACATAAAGACATTGTGAGAAGTTATTTATTTTTTATAATATATTGACTATTTTTCAGACTCATTATCGTTTATGCCCTAGATGACAAAGTGTAAGGCATTATTAGTCAATTTTTGGTACACATTAAAGCTGACATTTTATTTGATGAGGTAACAAAACAATGACAATACACACATGTAAAGGCAATAATTATGATACTTACGGAGCATATTGTATCATCCCAGCACATCATCATATTGTAAGCAGTAATGATGCAATAAGACAACAATAAAATGTGTTATGGTAGAATCAGACCTAATTCTATTCCAGTAGCAAGCTCTCAGCATCTGATCAATCAGAATGCTTGAATCTGGCATGTGGTAAACTGCATTCTATGCTATTTAGCCTCATGTAAATATTGTGGTGGATGAGAAAAACCTCATTCGAACTGTGAAACATCCATCCATCCATCTATCCACCCACCCATTCATCCATCCACCAATCAACCCACTGGCCTTACCTAATAAAAACGAGATGCAAAATCACAAGCAGACATTACACGCTGATCAGGCCTGGGACCTTGAGATACATCAACAGATTGAACCACACAGAGTTTGTGTTGGAAAGTGTCAAGGGCGACCATTCAATTTCTCCAAAGTAACCAGTCAAGGGGAAGCCAGTGACAATCAATGTTTGTCAATCAAAGACAGCTTTACAGTCACCAATATTAAACACAACCAACATTCATGGATTTTCTTCTTGCTGGGCTACAAATTTGTGGGCCTCTGGCAATTTATTGATTCAAGAGCTTCCCGGAAGAATGTTTCTAAGAATCAACTTCCCATTCTCAATTTAGTGCAGAGAGTTGGTGAAGGAATCACCTAGTATTATGAGCTCTTCCTCCAGTTTTCTCATTATAATATCATTTCCTCATGAATCTGAATCATGTGATTCTGTGACCTTTCTCAAGCCCTTCTTGCTGATCTACTACACCTTGGACTTTCTTGTGCAGTGGATTTGGCTATAGAGGTTCTTTCAGCAGGAGATCCTTTAGAGAGATCACTCTCTGCAGCATGTTTATTTCACAAACTTCTCATATTTTATGTTTATCATAATATAAACTTTTTCCTAAATCTAATAGAGCTCACATTCTCTTTGACTTTTTGTGAGAGTTCTCCACAACTGTTTTAAGAAGTATTAAGTGTTAAGTTAACAAGGATTTGAAACTTGTATGTGTGTGCTGAAGCAATTCTTTGCGACCAAACTTTCTACTTTAAGTTAGCCAAAATTTAAAGCTAATGCTTGTAATACTGTGAGTCAAAATAATTCTAGTCTACATAGCCAAGGACTGTCTATTTCTATATAGGTCATAAAATTAACCTAAAAGCTACAACTCTTTCAGAGACACATTCTTGTTACATCCAAATGGGTGAATAAATATACTTTAGTTCAGTCATCATTAAAGTATCTTGCTAGTGGTAGCTTTCTTGCTTGTGAAACAGATATGTAGACATTACCACCATAGACATTACACTACAGTACTTCTACAGCCAACATAACAGAAGTGCTAGAAAGGAATTAGCCCTCTTTTCACATGGAAGTCTACTGGGTAAATTTACTACAACTATTTGCTCTCCTCAAGCAGATCAACTTGTTGCTTCATTAGCCATTAGCACTTTTTCATTGCCAAGTAGACTAACCCAACTAGATATCTTTTAAATTGTAAAATCTCCCTTAACTGATGATGTTGAGGTTAGCAGAGACAAGGCCATCATCTAGAGCAAAATCTTTCAGGGCCAATTTTATTCTATGGTATATACATGTACAGAGGAATAATGCATATAGACAAATAGTTAAATGGCTTCAATGCTAGATCTTCTCCCATCCTTGGAAGGATACAGATTTCTGTGATGCAATTTCAGTGAAAACAAAACACAGATGGTTTTGAAGTCTGTTTTTCCATTTTGTGATAGGAAATTCATAGGTTGTGTATTTATGTTTAACCTTAGAAATCCAATGGTTGGTAAAGGATGACAACACATCATGTAAGGCCTGTGGTCGTAGTGATGATGCTGTGCACCTCATAGAAAATGCAACGAAAGCTGCCATTAGAAATCAAGACACTTCTACATAGACAGCCTATACACTGTGCATATGTCAAAATTTGTCCCTACATTTGATCAGACCAGGTGAATAAGTCATCATATCTGTTGCATTCCTGAGAGAGAAAAGGGAAACAATTCAAAATTTCATTTGGGAGTATATCCTCAGACCAACCAATTGGTATAATCTCCCTTTTGAAGTTATTTTAGAAGTGTTCTTTTTGAGAATATTGCATTAAATATAGAACACAGAAGCTCTTATTCCTTGAATGGTCTTCCATAGTTCATTTATGCAGTATGCAGTGCTAAGTCATGAGGATGATATTATGCATGATATAATAATTAATGTAATGGCTATGAACAATATCACCTTAAAAGGTTGTATCATATTATTGCAGATGATAAAGACTTCAATGCACCACCTTTGACAAAATTCAATTTGACAATATTCAATTTGGATCATGATGACTTAGATAACACGAGAATGTGTTTCAATGTTAGCATTACTGATGATGATATTCGTGAAGATATTGAATCATTCACTCTTGAAATCACTGGTCCATCACATCTTCAAATAATAGTCTGGCCTAGTGTAACACTGATCTCCATTTTGGACGATGATGGTAAATTCAGTATGCATAGTATTAGCCAAACTTCAAGCGAGTCTGCTTGATGAACTTTAATCTTTTGTCTTATGTAGATGCAACCATTGGTTTCTTCAATGCATCATATTTCTTTGCCGAGAGTGATTCAAAGGGTGACTTGCAATTTGGAGTTATGTCTGAAGTCTTGCAGATAAATTTTTCTGTTCAGTTTAACATATCACAAGGATCATCAACATTGTGTAAGAAATTATTTGTTTAGGGGTAGGACTCGGAAGGTATAGTCTGTGTCTCTCAATCAGTCAACATTTGCAATATTTTATTACTTTTTTAATTAGTAAAGTTTATCCTTTGCAATGTAATTTCTGATCCACTGCTTTTTATATTTGATAAACCACTGACAGGATGTTGATTTTAACATGGTTCTTTTTATAATTGGATGATATTGATAAACACAAGGTTACAATCCTGCCAATGTCGACAAACCTACAGAGCATTAATTCAATTTTATTGTTCTTTTATTTTGTGCTGCTCCTAACCATTAATTGAAATATTGCCCATGAGTTATTTATAAAGTGGTTATGCATGCTACAGCTATAATATCAAGAATGTACTGACTCTCCTTTTAATTAGGTGAGGTGATGGTTCATGCTTGACAATATTAACTTCAAATGTAGCCGTAATGTGAATATTTTGTTATTCTTGTAACATTCTCCCATAAAAAGATCCATGATAACATTACCATAGGTCCCTTATTTGTGTCGGTAGATGAATGTATATCAATCCATCTTCATCAATATTATGACCAATATCAGTTATGATCGAGAATGATGGAGATGGAGTCTATGTCATAAATGCTGACCAACCATCGATCAATATCTCCTTCACTCTGGACAATGACGAGATTTATGAACTAACCGAGTTGTTGGTGGTAACTTTAAGTTTTGTTGGTGACCCTCCTGCTCGTGTGACTATTGCTCCAAACAGTTCTGAGATCCATATCTTGGATGATGAAGGTAACCAATGTCATTTTCTGCAACACCAGTTGTGCAAAAATACAATCAATGCTTGTGTTATATATTAATATCACTCACTTCAATAAAATTAAGTAATCATGAAAATTGTGTGCCTAATGCATTTCAAGCTAAAAATCAAATTACTGTATCTAGCATGTCATACCTAGCATACATTTTTTTAATTCTTTTTTAATTACATATAACACACTGTTGAGGTCATTTAGCTATGTAAATATCAGTGCCTTTGTAATCTGAATTTTATTTTCCAGATGTATATTTTAGATTTGATCCAGATATGTACTTTGTCAGCAAAGATGATGTAAATGTCAGTCTGAAAGTGCACTCATTCAGTGGGATTATCAGTTATATTGGGATCACATTAAGGGCACGAATTGCAAACAGTTCAATTTTTTGTGGTAAGTAACTGAAGTACCTTTTACCTTTGAATGAACTTTTCTGCAAACCATTCTTTCCCATTTCTATTCTACATGGACTCCCATTCAAATTCTAAAATAGAATTATTAATATAATTTTACTTTAGTAATGAGAACAAAAGCGGATACATAAACAAAACTGTTACCCTCGAAATAATTATTTCATATTTTATTTTTCTTGTAGATTTTACTTTTAAAGGAAATGATGCTTTGAAATTGGTAGAACTTCCCATAATATCAAATGACATGGCAGAGAGACCAATGGATTTTATGGTTGAATTGTCATTTATTAACTACACCAATGGAGAAACCGTTAAAATTCAAGATCGGAAACGAATTCATCTGGGAGGTGATGCTCTAGTGACCATACGTCCTCCTCTCCCTGTTCCAATTATCATTGGGGTAACCCTAGGAGCAGTGGCCTTGTTAACCCTTTGTGCTACAATCTATCCTCTCTATGCATTGGTGAGGTTTGTGAGGAGCAAGAAAAAATTCTCAGCTAATCATGCTCTTGAACACAACAATATAAGGTATGTGATGGAGTGAGAAATCAATGACATAGTACGATAGAGGCTGGTTGTACTTATAAATGCTATAACAATCAATGTAGCTTGTATAGTCAGGTGCCATTAGAAAAGTACCTGGAATAAATTTGTATCAAGCTGGATTTATGACTGCAAGTAGCTAGTCCGTTATAACATATCAAAAGTCCAGAAAAATCCAAGGATAGTATTTTTCGCAATTTTGATTATTTTAGAACACCTGATTTTCCCCCAGGGCAAAACACAACTATTAGTGATAGAAACTTGATTATTGTCCCTAACCCCAATTTTCACCCTGCCAAGTACTTTCTTTATCACTTTTAAGCTCCTACAAGAATTATTTCATTGATTGTTAACTCTATGGTCCAAAAAGGTCCCCTCATGTACCAAAAAAACATAAAACTTTTGATCTTAGAGATGTCTTACTATATCATGTTCTGGATGTTGCCAAACTCATTTTAAAGCCTCTCCAACACAGTTCCTGACCTAAGAAGGATCGTTAGTTGTGTGTATTTTCTCATGATGAAGGGCGTGCCCTATCTGGAGCAAAGAATGTGGGGTATTTAATCAGTTAATCAACACATAGGAATCATGCTTTACAATCTGCAATCAGAAATTTACACTTTTACACTTGCCATTATAATTGGCTACTCAGTTGATCAACACACAAGAATCATCTCTATATAAGCTGCAATCAGAATGAAAATTTTCACTTGTTGCAAATAATAATGATTGATCCATTCTTCAAGTGCATCCTTTGCCCATACAGTGAAATTACAGAAGCTGAAAGGGTGAAACAGCAAATGTAAAGAAGGGAATCAATAGGATCATTGACTCGAGTAAGGAATGTGGAGACAGCTTGCATGTTGGGCTGGAGATGCCACCTTGCCCTTGAAAGTTCATATTAAGTGCAGGCAATATTACACAGAGCAGAACCGGATTGATGCTGTTAAGCGCAAAGCCTCAGAGCTTTCTCCACACCCTCTGGAAGCTCCAGCTGTTAGGCTTCAGTCTACTGATGCTGACTTCAATGTTAGAGGAGACTGTGTGCTGTGTGGTCAGATGCAATCTAAGTTCCTCACTCCAATGGGGATATACTGATTGACAAGAAGTGGAAGCTTAAAGAGGTGATGTCCATTGAGTGGAAAAGGAACATAGAAAACATAGCACTGAACAGGGGAGATGAGTGAGCATCAAGTACATGTCAGAGTTACTGCCTGGAATGATTTGGTTGTTGCTGAAGCCAAGTATCACAGGAACTGTTATTCACTTTTCGAGAGAGGAGATCCTAGTCTTGCTGATAAGTATTGCAAGAAGCTAACTGGTGGCAGGAAACATGAGAAAAAGAAGCAGCATGCATTTCAGGAGCTCTGCAGCTACCTAGAGGAGACTGATGAGTGCCAGGAAATGGCACGATATCATGAAGGGATTAGTGGAGGAGGGGAAGGAGGTGTACGAATGAAAGTGGTTAAAACGGAAGCTGCAGGAACATTATAAAGACTCCAGAACCTACCCCTCATTCTCAAATCCTGACGACATCAGCTCTTTTGTTCCTGATTTGCTACTCTGTCTCCTCCACAGCATAATCAAATCAAAGCCAAAGATCAAGAGGCAGTCTATCGAAAATGTTCTTCAATAGCACACTCTATCATTTCTGCAGTGTGACCACACTCCTTTGTATCACCTTTTCTTCTCTCTATTTCAGCCTATATCCAACACAGGTTAGTTTTTAATGTATATTGTCCTTATACTGAATGTCAGTACTCAAGTGTAGAATTTACCTTCAGTGATTTATATTAGGTATGCATCCAAGGAACTAATTGATATCCTGAGCAAACATTGCTTCGCAGATGGGTATAATGAGATCCAAAAGCTGAATACAGCCTTTTAGATGCAGGTGACCCTTCCTACAACTTCAAGAATTTCATGCAAGTTGCCTGGGATAATGCTGACAAGAACATAAGGAGTACTACTAGGCAGGAACATTTCACTCTCTCTGTGGTATAGCGGTTGTTACACCTAAGCGTTGCCCTGAAGAGGAAGTGATTAAAAGATCTACAAAGATTCCATCCTTAGAAGAGCGGTGAAGATTTGGATCCATCAATGTTATGGATTAGAAGAACCCACCCAAACCAGCCCTCTCCTTTAAGGTGTTTTCTTCTCTGTAGTTAACCAACTCTTCCCCTTCTACTCTTAGGATGGCTAAGACACTGGACTGTCTCTGGGGGGTTAGCTTAAGCAGGGAGGTCTCCCCAACACACTTCTACAATGGCTTCATGCAGAGCGCAGTTTGTTGAGGCAACTATGAGCAGTCCCGTATTGTTATATTGCCTTTTATTGAGGAGAATCCCATAGATCCCAGCACTATCTACACTGCACTCCGCTTCACACAGCAGCAGTGCAAGGATAATAATCTGAAGTGCTGCCCTGTCACATTTGATCAGCCGCTATACATGAAGGCAATGGAGTGAATTCTCTTTTCACCAAGCTAGGGGGTTTTCACACAGTCATGTCATTCATGGGTGCTATGGGCAATATCATGGTTGGATCTGGGTTGGAGGAGCTGTGGGAGACTGTGTATGATACTAACACTGTAGTACATATGCTGACTGGCATGATTTTGCTAGAGCACTCACAGCTCACATCCTCACCTCTGCTGTTATAACGAAGCATATACTGGAGCATGCTTCTGAAGCAGAGGGTATAGGTATATAGGAGCAGATGAAGACAGTGCAGGACATATTGGAAGGACATGTTGAAGGTGAAGTTTCGCTGCTGTAAATGTTCGTTCTTAGGATGTATCATAACACAAGTATTACTAAATTTTAGGGATGACTGTGCACAATACAGCACATGTGAAGAATATGGTGGATAAGCTCAGCAATCTAACTGAAGTTAAGAGCAATGAACAGCAGAACTCTCAAGCTCTGGAAATCCTACTTGTACCAGACCTACCTACTGCACATGTTAATTTTTGCTGAAAGAGCAGGTCATTATGATGTGCACCTATTCTTCTTGAGGAGGATGATATCTTACTTCCATGCTGCTGGGCATTTAGTATATGCTAAGAGTGTGAGGATTTACATGCAACAGATGGAGAATTAATGGAGAAGATGCATATGGAAGAGTATGTGATATATACCACCAAGGACTATTTCACCATCTATTCTTCAGTGGGAACTTCAGTGACCAGACTATTGAACAAGACCTTATGAGGCTCCTTAAATTAGCTGGGCGGGTTAACACATGGAAGGTACATAACAGACAGCAGCCTCTCCTGCTTTGTGAACTCCCTGCCTCGCTTCATACCAATTATGCAACTATCTGCAGAAGGTCTATGGGGTCAACACATTGAGTTAAACCCAGCACAAGAATATGTGGCCATCCAGAAGGATGCAAGATGCAGAACATCTGGCTAGTTTCTCCAATTGGTTATCTGCTAATAGCTTTTTTGCCTACAAAGAAATAAATGGCTTACTCTGGTTAGCAAATGGAGTTGTGGTTAACCCATCTGTTAACTGTGAGGAACCTTTTAGCATCGGAAAAGCAGCAGCTGATGCCAATTCGGGAAAAGAATTTACTGTGAGTCTCCACAGAAAAGATAAAGTGACAACTTTCAAGAGTGCTAAGAATAAAGTTCAGGTTATCAATCCACAACTCCTCTTCAACAAGATAACTTGTGTACTGAACAGCTGTGAGGAAATGGAGGAATTTCTTAAGTTAGAGCTCTGCCCTGAGCCTGCATCTCTATGTAAAAGACGAGTGATGCGGGTAGCCACAAAAAGCGTCTTAGGGACCATACTAAAAGAGGTAGTTGAAATCAGAGATGCCATGCAGGATGAGCTTCTCTATGTTATCGATGATGGATATCTCCTACACAAAATTAAGTGGCCCGCTCATGATAACTACCAGCAGATTATGGGCAGTATGTGATTCGGAGCATTGGGAGAAATGTAATTGTGGTGATGGGTATGAGAGCAGCACCTGCACAAAAAGCTCTACACGCCGGGTTCGAGCTGCTAAATCAGCATCAAAAAACATTTCCTTTGACTTGGAAATGATGGCTGTAACTAAGCATGAGTAATTTTTGGGAAACAGCTTCAATAAAGCCAGGTTAATTCAGCAGGGAACACTTTGATGATGAAGGAATTGCGCAAAGCAGGCTGAAGGAGATGTTGATCATCTCATTGTAGCAACAGCAGTTCTAGCAGCTTTAGAGAACAATCAGCCTGTGGAGGAAACGATACTGACATACTTGTGATGCTGGTAGAGAAGTGTCAGCCTGTGTGGGATGTATACTTGGAGGGAGATACTCATCCTGTTGTTCTCTACAGCATTTAGGAGTTGCAGGGGAAGCTGACTGCTCCCCAGAGGGAGTTCCTCACAGTTATCCATGCTCTTAGTGGATATGACACTACTTCTGCACCCTACAGCAGAGGCGAGACAACTGCTCGGAATTTGGTCTAGAAACTGAAGCCTACAGAATTGCAAGAGTTTGAGGTCTTCATCTGGGTAGCGCTTCCTCCTGAGGCTTTATGACAACTGCGCTGAACAGAGAAAGTTTCCTTCGCTACTACAAGATTATCCACAACTCAAAGCTATCTAGTTGTTTCAAAATGGAGTCTCTTTCCCCTACATCCTTGGCAGCGAAGCAGCTCATATAGAACATATCACACTGACAACACTATATGGGAAGGGAACTGGAACCTACTGAATGGAGGTGGATGAAGGAGAATGGGATTCTGCAGCCACATATGACAGAGCAGGCTGCAGCACCAGATAAGCTGATGATATCCTGCGGCAACAAGATAGGATGTGGGAAAAGCTGTGGCTGTACGAGGTTAGGAATAAAAGGCAGCCCCATGTGTACCATCTGTGTTGGGCAGACTTGCACTAACATTGCTCAACAGCACACTGAGCAACAAGAGCAGGAAGACGAATAAATACATTTTAATGTAATACCTCTTTATCTCCACCTTAACTCCTCCACTCCCCACCAACACACTATGTGCAGTTCTACAGACCCAATTTGGAGTACAATGTCCTTGAATATTTTTTTCTGTTAAAAAAAACAACAAAAAAAATTGAACCAATATAATTCACAAAATAATATGTCTGTTTGATCGAAAAAAGGTGTTCAAATAAATTGAAATTGTGAAAAACGCTGGATTTTTCTGGACCTTTGATAAATATTTTTAGGGCTTCCTGTACAAAAAAATCCAGCTTGATACGAATTGGTTCCAGGTTATACTGGCATTCGAACTAATACTCCTCGACTAGTAGCTCCTTAGTTACTTGGTAAGACTTAAGGAGCCAGCACTTAGTTAAGGAGTGCTACACATATACTTCTATATTGCTTTTTCAAGACATCGCTGGAGTGACTTGAGAAGACGGTAGCTATGATTCAGAGCTGTGGCTATGGGTGCTACTTGTCATGACTAGGTCCAACAAAGTGAGCTCACAGATGAAAACTTATATAATTAGGTATTCTAGAAGCTTGCTTTGTAGGACCAAGTATCATCCAGCAGCTGCTGCAATACTTCTATGCTTCAGCTACTCTTAGCAATTATAACCTTTGCATATTAGCAGAGCACAATATTGAAAAAGCACTATCTAGTTTTATATGCTTAGCCTACCTAATCTCTAGATGGATTTGTTTATTATATTCTACTAGCATTAGAGTTAAGTATAATTATGTATATGTATGGTCCAAGTAGACTGTCAAGATTAGCTATCTATCTTTAAAACAGAATTGTACTAGATGGATGGACTCATCCACAAGGATGGTAGGAGGACACTGATCCAAACCTAGACGGTGTTCAGATATTTGAATAATTGAACTTCACTTTGAAAGTCTTCATCTTGTCTTTTCTCCTCATAAAATCATGGACAGTCCACTTTCCAACAATGCATTCCACCACTGCTCTACCTAAACTTCTGCCATTCTTCACAATATCATACTTCGATATTTATGACAACTCTATGAATAGGTCTAGCTATGCTCTCTGCTTTCTTTGGAACTTAGCAAGAAGACCAAAAGAAACTGCTGGATAAGGTTTCATGTTAGGCAAATGGTTTATACTCCACAACTTTCTCAATAATGAACTTAAATGTTTCGGCTGGATGCCCTGGTCATAAAAAATAATAAGTGCTAACAGTCGTGAGAGGTTGCTAAATACTGGTAGCCATACCATATGATGTGAACCACACCCCAGCACATGTGTCCTGCAAGTGATCCAGGGGTGGCAAATAAATTAATAAAACAACAATAGACAAACACACCAACCAACCAACCAACCAACCAACAAACAAACACAGACAGACAGACAGACAGACAGACGGACAGACAGACAGACAGGCAGACACAGAGAGAGAGATGGACAAACATAGATAGATAGATAGATAGATAGATAGATAGATAGATAGATAGATAGATAGATAGATAGATAGATAGATAGATAGATAGATAGATAGATAGATAGATAGATAGATAGATAGATAGATAGATAGATAGATAGATAGATAGATAGAGAGATAGATAGATAGATAGATAGATAGATAGATAGATAGATAGATAGATAGGTATGTAGGTAGGTAGGTAGGTAGGTAGGTAGGTAGGTAGGTAGGTAGGTAGGTAGGTAGGTAGGTAGGTAGGTAGGTAGGTAGGTAGGTAGGTAGGTAGGTAGGTAGGTAGGTAGGTAGGTAGATAGGTAGGTAGGTAGGTAGGTAGGTGGGTGGGTGGGTGGGTGAGTGGGTGGGTAGACAGGTAGACAGGTAAACAGGTAGACAGATAGACAGATAGATAGATATACAGACAGGCAGGTAAACAAATAGATGAGAGGTAGATGGATAAATTGATAAATAAATAAATAAATAATAATTAATTTAAATTTTTTGGCCACATCCATTTCACATGCAGGGCACATGTCCTAAGGTGTGCTTCGCATCACATGGTGGATAGCTAACTACTGGTATATTCAAACTCGTATGAGTATTAACACTCATTATTGCTGATGAAGGTGAGAGCATATAGCCTAAACATCGATATAAGTTGATTATGTAGAGAAAGTCATTGTACTAAGTCAACTGAGAGTTCGTTGAGGGTACATTTTCTTTCTGCACATGTGCTATGGAATTTTTCCCATGAATGAAAAAAGTACACTGAATTATCCAGCGTTTCCATGGGAAGAGCTTCTTGGAGCATTCAGATGACTGGTGTGTTCAGATTAGTGGCATTCAGATAAGTGGCTTCCTACTGTAAATGATTCCATAACGTATTATCTATGTTGGGTGTCTGTAAAGAACAAGTGTGCACATTTATATATTAGACGAGATATTGTACCTTGAAAGATTAGGAGCATCCAAAATGGCAGGAATCAAAATGCTAGACATGTTTCAACTCATAATATAATCCATCGCACTCATTTCTAATACACACATAATTCTTTAGAGCCAATCGAGGATATATTCATACAAACAGTTTTCAATGTTGCCAATCATATTAAATATGATAGCAGGTATATCCACTCACAATAGTGCATCTTGGCAACCATTTCCAATATCTACACTATAGCTTCACACTGTGAATTACAAAAAGGATAATTGCTAGACCGGCTGCATCATTGTCCACTAGAAAAACACAGAAGTTGATGAATCACAAGGTTTACTGCAGGTAGTGTCATCGTCAATGTACAATTTATAACCATTAGTTACCAACCATTGTTGGTCCATGTTCTAGTTAGATGGAAGCTAATATAGTAACTATGGCAGTTTGGCTAACATGTTTGAATACCAAATAAATACCTTTATAGTAGCAAAGCTAGCTGGTTTTAACAATGTTAACCAGCATTGAAGAAGATCAATCGAAAATTATTTCTGTTTTTTTGGTCACATGACAAATATATTAAGTCAGGTGATCATGTATTTAGAATATCTTAAATAATTGATATTTTGTTATCTGCCAAAGTTTACCCAAGTAGGATATATCGAAGTAGGCATTGTCAGAGTATTTTTCATCTTTCATTTGTATGAAGCAAGAGCAATATGCGAGTTACATGGTGCACTCATATTTCTTTCAACACTAAATCACACTTACTTAATGTGGGGGAATAGCAAATTAACAAACATTTCAAATATAATTTTTCATCCCAATTGTCAATATCATATATATATATATATTTTACTTCTCCTAGATCATTATCAAGCATGGATCGAGGTATTAAATTTTTCATATTGGTAGATTACCACATAAAAAATTAATTACCTCTACATTTTCCCTATATTTAGATAAAGCCGCAGAATTACGGTCATATAGAGTGCAAAGTTCATTTAAGCTGAACATTTCCAAGCATCTTATGATTAACTCCTGCAATTTGAAGATGAATGAAACTGTGGGACAAGGTAGTTTCTCGCTCTATTTAAGTATACAACTTGTCACCTTTAGTATATCTTACAGGTTGACTGATGAATAATTTAGAATTTAATGAGTGTTCTGACCTTACTGAAGTATGTGGTTCATAGCATAACAACCATTCTCATCCACATGTGATTGTCAATGAGCTATAGTTGAGCCTGAGTTGTACACACATGACTAGATAGAAGTGCTTCCAGTCACAAAATTAGAATTTTGCAATATGAATAAAGTTA
Source organism: Cladorhizidae sp. MBARI D1340-BT2 (assembly GCA_028752905.1). NCBI lineage: Eukaryota > Metazoa > Porifera > Demospongiae > Poecilosclerida > Cladorhizidae > Cladorhizidae sp. MBARI D1340-BT2. The sequence continues at coordinate 13,883,385 of JAQNBH010000007.1, read as the reverse complement.
TCCATGTGTGAGTTATGATTTTATGTATTTATATTTATTTACCATCTTTTCCTAATATTTGGTTCATATTCAAATTTTTATTCCTGCCTCCTATTTCCACTGTCTCAGGTCAGTATGGAATTGTTTACAGGGGGAGTCTATCTAAAGGTTTCACGAAAGGATTTACTGAAGTAGTAGCCGTGAAAACACTAAAAGGTTTGTTGAATTGTTCTTGCTGAACTAAACATTACTTCCAAAATAGGTTTTCTTGATAAATCCCTGGTGAGAGGTCTCTTAGAAGAGTGTTCTAGGATGTCTACATTTCACCACCCTAATGTTCTCACTCTCATTGGAGTCTGCGTGGATGGAGGTCCAGTTCCCTATATTGTCATGCCCTTCATGTACAATGGCAGCCTCCTTTCTTACCTAACAAAAGTGAGAAATGAATTCTATTTTTCAATAGACTCTGAAATGGATCAAAAAATTGTAAGTTCTCATGAAACAAATCGTAGTGCACAATAATTGAATAACTGTTAAAATTCCCTCCTACAATAATAGATACAGGCATCCTGTAAGCTTATGGATTTCTGTCTTCAAATAGCTAAGGGGATGGAGTATTTGACAAGTAAAATGATCATTCACAGAGACTTGGCTGCTAGAAACTGCATGTGAGTTGCCAACAACAGAGTTTTTACTATTGATCTGTTTTATCAAGCTGAACCAAAATTATAACCAGTATTTTTTGGGACTGAAATTTTCCCGCAGAAGTAACAAGGATATCATCATGTTTGTGCATGTTGATATGCACTCCATGAACAGTCACACTCATCACAGTGTCCATGAGTAATGTGCTAAATTCCTTGGTTCAGACATTCAGGTTACACCCACATATGTGCACTATTTTGTTATACTTCCACATTTAACACCTTTTTAAAAAAATTCTGGTCAGTTTGCATATTATAATCGCAATGCATTTGAGTCAATTCCTAGAGAATCTATATTCTGAATTTCCTCAATTAGAATGAACCTCGAATAGAGGGTATACTATTTACTATTATGAAATAAATGTGATATGACCTTGATTAGATCAAGTACCAGCAGAAAGTATGAAATATCCAAAGGTAATACTGACTGGAGTGGGTGAAGAAAGCTTGACAATGTGTCACCAACTGAAGCGATAATGAAATCCTTCAAAAGTTGTGGAGTTTTGGTCAAGATGGTGGGTCACATGATGACATCAAGTCACTGTATAAAACCTGGGCAAGTAGCAGAAAGTGCCACAGTAAACATAGCCAACAAGATGGCCAAACTCTGCAGAAAAGATGGTACAGACTGATGATGATGATCCCTTCACAAGTAACAAATCTGAATATGAAAAGATGAAACTAGAATAGAGGACAATGGCTACAGCTCACCAAGACAAAAATGGTTATATTGAAAAACAAAAAATATTTATTCATCAAAAAAAAAATGAAACAAGTATTTACCATGGTAGGCAAAAAAAATTACAGGATGCTTTGCTAAAGACCGCCAGCATGCAAGCATCAAGTTTGTCTTAGAAATTTTGAATACGAGTGGATATTAGAGAGTTATAGAGATTGTTCTAAGTGACAAGTGAATGCAAATGGATTATAGCTATAGAGAAGGATACCTGTATTTAACATACCAGGACTTGCATTATCCATGCTGCCTGTCCCTATAACTAAAAGTGGACTATTTTTTTATCATAACCTTGAATTCCTGGATGGTTGAAGAAGTTGTTGCATGTGGAATTGGGTTGGGTAAAATAATAGGGGAATTTATTCTAAGTTAATATGTCCCCTAAAAGTAGCTAGTGTAGTAGTTAGATGACAGGGTAGAGGTTATGCAAACTCTTGATGTGCAATATTGTTTTTGGTAGTAGTGACATGAGCATTACAGTAGGATTACTTTCAGCTAACATGATAATATCTTTATGATGAAGACCAAGTTTTTCTTTGAAACCTTGGCTTCAAAACCAAAACAACTGATTTAAAGATAAATCTTAAATCATAGCATTACAGTATTTCCTCTAATGGTCCACTGAGGGTAATTGGTTATTGAGTAGGACTATTGCAGGCATAGGACTAGTCATAAATTTATTGACCTCCTGAATGAAGAAACATTCGATTATACTTTAAGTTTCCTCTTTCAATCAGCACAAAAAACAAAAAGAGAGTGACCTTAAATTATTTGATGTCAGCTGACGTACAAGTTTGATCATATAACACGAACAGTTCAATCATGGATGTGCTCTGAGTTATAGTTCATTTAATATCTGAGCATCTGTGGTACACCTAGGTGAGCATGTGGGATGTGTCATCTTTAATAAATGTTGTCACCATTAGAAAATCAATATCTATCCACAATGTTTGAGCTATTGAGATTTTCTGCTCATGTGACAGGTCGTGCGCCACAATATAAATTATCATCTGGATCATCTGACACTGCATGTGCAGCAGCCATGTAATAACTAATACTATAGGATTCAAATGAATAAGAGATAGCTGGTAAACTATTATGGAATTAGAGTATGGGGGAGATGAAGTTGTCAAACTAGTTGGGTTCCTTACATACCATATGTCCATACTGATACAGTTCACTTGGTTAAATTTAGTTGGGCATGAGTATGTGAATTAAATTTAGCCATTGCTTGGGCATCGGTAAGTGAGTTTAGTAGTTGCATTGTATGTGAATTTAATTGTGTACAGGAATGTGGGATTATTGTTGTGTATGGTATGGGAATTTGTTTGCATACTGTTATGGAAATCCTGATGTGAGTCTGACCTGATGCCAGGGGATGGGCCATGGTAAGGTGCCTCTGGGATGCATTGGCTGCAAACATGGAATTCAGCAATTAAAGGAGTTAGTTCTTGCACATCATCAACCCTTATTTTCTCCATCTAGTATATAGCAAGTTATGGAAAATGCTTAGACCACCCTGCATCATGTTAATGTGAAAAACGAATGTAGGAAATAGTACAAGAACAGTTATAAACATTATGATTTCTGAAATCTGGGTGATGGGAAAGTAGATTGCATTCAGCAGGTTTCCTAAAGCACTGAGCACTCAGATGGTAAAAACAGTAAGCTTTTAACTCAGTTTTCTTCCTCATCATTATTCCTGTCCTCTTGACTTCATTTATTGCTTTCAAGCTCTTCCAGTTTATCTAGCTGTTCTTCCACAAGTTACTATCAGAGAAGAGAACCACCAGCTTTGAAGTTAGCTATCTCCACCACTGTTATGGCATGGATTAATGCCATCTGCTTCAAATAAAGACTTGACAGATCAGTCTTCTAAGGAGCCCAACTAGAGAAATGCTCTGGCTTGACACAAATGTCATTTATAATTTCCAATCGTATAACTTTATTGGTTATCAAGGAAGGCTACATGTGGTTAATTTGGTCTACCTTAGTATTTGATCAGTTAAGAATTATCTGATCAGCTCTGAATTTTCATGAAGATGTATACATAGTGTGGGTAAAGGAGTTCTACAATTTTATCCCTCCTGCCAACAAGATGGAGAACCATTATCAGATAGTTGGACTATCGGAAATGGCAGATCCAATCTGTTTTAGAACCTTACCACATAATGGTTCAATCCCAGTGAAATAACAAAGTGTATAAAGTAAAGTTAGTGGGGTAAATATGTAATGATGACTGATTTCTATGCAAACATTGGCATGGAGAAGTCAATCTCCAGATAAGATAACATCCATTTTGGAAATCCTGATGGTGATCAACTGCATGCCGAGCTTGTACCATTGCAGTAGAGACAGGACTATGCCTGGCTATAAAGGCCCTCTTAATTTAACTTTTGACATTCTTGAAGTGCCGAAGGAGTAGAAATCAATTGCGAGTCTCTTATAAATTCCCAGATATTTATGATCAAATATTTATACATCCTGTTAGAAACAGAGATATTACCAGAAATTTACATTTCACAACAGAACATTTCCTCTTTGATTATGTTATGCTGAAATCAAAGGATCAATAATTCTTTTGGGGTAGGGTAGGGTATTAACCAAGGTGTACATAAGCATTATGATAAATCGGTATCAAGATGAATTTAAATATCATTATTAGTTGTATTCTTGTTAATATTATAGTATTGTTAGTTTTATGCATCATACAAAAGGAAAGTATTTCTTGATAATCCTGCTCATGTAAATGCATCTAACTAATTCTGATCCCTAATAATTGATTTCTTTTTTGGTTGTATAGTGAATAACTTGTTATCTGTTTACCATTGCATATTCTAGGGTTGACTTGCACTTGGTGGTTAAAGTCTCTGATTTTGGACTTTCTGAATCAATCAATCTATCTAAGGACTACTTCAGACAGCATGAAAAGGGTGTTAAACTACCTTTTAAGTGGATGGCTCCAGAAAGCTTAGGAGATGGGATATTCTCAGAGAAAACTGATGTGGTACGTCATTGAAAGAGCACAGTAGTATATATCCTTGACACATGAAGTATTTATACTTTGTGCAATGCTATTATCAAACAGCATTTTATAATAATTGCATTGGGCTGAGATGTAATATATTTATGTGATAATGTAGTGGTCCTATGGTGTGACATGCTGGGAGGTGTTCAGTACTGGAAAGAGCCCTTATGCTGGACTACATGCAACAGATCTCTACCCTATGCTGGAGAATGGATATAGAATGGATAAACCAAATAATGCAGCATGCTCTGATATAATGTGAGGAAACACATTCACTCTCATAAGTGGTATAATATATTCAAACTTGAAGGGTGACATTTAGCTGATGTGTGAAATATGTTGCCAGAGCATTGCATTTGACCTACTGAAGACAGAAATAGTTCAGTGAAAATGTTGACATGAATAGAAGGGAGATCTTAGATTTGCATGGTATGATTTATGTAATCTTATAGGTATAGTACCAGGAACATACCATGTTCTCCAGAATAATAATTATTGTCGCAGTTTGAAAAAAAATTGTGTCCAAAATTTTGGGTGCAACTTTAAGTCCATTCGCAAATTAAGTGCAACACACTGCATAACAAGTCTTTTAAAACTTCTGCTCATTCTAAAAGAGCGGCCTTTAGCTTTTGGCATATTTAGTTACCTTTATGCTCTTCTTCATAACCAAGTTTACCTTATCTGCTTATCTATGATTTACTGCTTACTCTTTCCTAACATAAGTCTCTTCTGGTCTCAATAATTATGATGAAGTGCTCAAGTCCACTGTAATGCCTTATCATTTATTATGCTCATTCCCATCATGTCTATGTTGTTTCCATTAGTTTCGATGTTGCTGAGGCTTCCCAAGGCTTTTGGTTCTCTCCTTGCATGTATTTGTTCTTGTTTTTTTTTACTCTCAAAGCTTTCATCTCTTACCTTGTTGCTGATATGTAGGAGCTTCACACTCACATTTTCCTAAGCCAATCTAGATTGTGCTGGTATATTTCTCTCAGCTTTTGTTCACTCTTGCTTGCACACCTTCCAAAATCTGTTGGTTATCCCCTCTAAGCTTGTAGGCCAGCCAGCACTGTAAACAACACATTGGAACATTATCTCCAGCTCCTTATCTCTTCAATATACACCTTTCCCAGCTGCAACAAATACGATATGCAACATATGAGTTTATGCTAGATAATAACCAGCCCTAAACGTTGGAGAGCTGTGCTCTAAGATGAATTTTATGATAATATCTCATTAAGATCAGCCACAAAACACAAGACACCTGCAAGAACAAAAGCGCTGAGGAATGTTTGTCATAACTTACTACATACAGAACAATCTTCACCTAATATTGCATGACCATCTTACACCTGATGATTAATTCTTCAATAAGGAAGATTTGCAAGATAAACTGGTTTCTTGGTCTCAACTCACAAGACAATGCAAATGATGTCATGCCTATACTCATCTATCAGATCTGGTACAGTGTTCTTATTTCTTATACTGGAGCAACCAAACTTGTTATAGTTATTTGGCACTCCATGAGACTTTTGACACTTGTTATTTAGTCTATTCAAATAGCTCAACATGAGTGTCATGTCACAATCATTCCAAATAAGGATGGTCAAAAAATCAGTTTCTAAAATAGTTTGAGAATTGACAGATACCAAATCATCTGCTGATAGCTCTAGCCATCATCTCTATTCTAGTTTCATCTTCTTCATAGTCAGTTCATTGCTTGCAAAGGGATCATCATCGTCGGTCTCTCCCACCTTTTCTGTGGAATTTGACCATCTGGCTGGTGATCGTTGCTACAACACTTTCTGCTACTTGCACAGGCTTTAAATAGTGAATGCTGTCAACATTTGACCAATCTTTCTCGACCCAACTTTTGAAAGAATTTAATTAGTACTTCAATGATGACATGACAGATTGCCAATCAAGGGTGTGTTCTATTCAAGCGTACTTTCTATTCGAGAAAATACATGAGAATAATTATTATTGCGAACTCTGGATGAAATTTAATTCTCTGATAATCAGTTTTAATTGTGGTGTCCAGTGTGAGCTATTCCTAATTTTTCATGACTTATTCATATGATCATAACCTTGTTACAACACTCTGGAACTTAACATTGTGAGTGTTAAATGTGTTTAATTAGAGGAGTTGAGTCAGTGTTTCCAGAAAACACATAAAAAATTCGAATTAATGCTATCATGCACTTTTGCATACACTTAGTCAAATGTCTATTGAACATCCTAAAATTCAAGTGACTTGTATCTGACATTGCCAATTGTACCATCCCAAGTTATCTATAAGCTTTCCTGTGTAGCTTCTCCCTAAACTTGCACAAAATTGATATCTTTCACTTACTACTAGATCACTATAAGCTTCCAATTTTACACCAACTACTCTCTTGTGCATGCTCTGCAGCATCCTATCTCTAAAGCAATAGGCAAACTAGCACTTACATATAATTACTTTGTTAATCTCACCAAATCTAATCATTAGTATAATAGATTCCTCTGCACACCTCCATTGAAGTAATTAAAGGCTCTTCAAATGCATTTAACTCGGCTACCAAGGCAGTATTAATCAATTATTGATCTGTTATAAAATACTTTAATCACTTCCTACAGTAAATGGTCATAGAGTTTTGTGGATATTACAACAGCTATTATCCAATCAGAATGCTATTACACTTTATCGGTGAAAAAAGTGTAATTGCACTTTTATTTATCGCTAATAAGATGCATAAACCACATTCATATGGTAATTATAGTGTTTTCATTATTATTCTACTTTTTGCTGTAACTACAATACTTCCTGTTAGCTCTTAATAAATTATTATTGTGTAACCATCAGGCATTGAGACTGAGCGCAAACAGCATCCATTTCATTTATTTGGGAGGGAGCGGGAGTGTGGGGGGGGGGGGGTTGATCAGTACTATTGTTCTTGTCTTGACATAAGTGCTCATTGTTCTGATTCTGGTAGAGGAAACACCACAACTTGGTGATGAGGATCTAAGCGATGTCAGAAGAGCCCCGATAGTGAGTAGGACTCTACATTGCATGGTATCAGTCTTTGACAACAGTCAAGAAGAGTGGGTCGAGCTCACTCAATGATTCAAGAACTACTTTGTAACCAATCACATCGAAAATACCATAAAGATATGTGTTATTCTTCTCAATGGGGAGTTGGGGCTTCAACCTACAGCAGAAATTGTACTGAAGCTAGACTGGCAATGAATCATCCTGGTGACAACCAACTGCACTTTGAAAGAGGGACTGGACAAGCACGGTGAAATCTTACTAGAGAGAGCTGGGGAGATTGAAAGGAGTCACAGCCAAGATCCAAACTGACCCTGAGTTACCCAAATTTATCACAATGACATGTCAGTCCCTTATACCTTACGTCAGAAAGTAGAAGGGGACTTGGAATACCTTCAGCTAGTGAAGCCTGTACTGTTTTCAGCTGGCTGCGCCTCATACTAGTCCTGAAGGGCAACGGAAGTATATGTATTTGTGGTGATTATAAAGTCACAATAGAGCAGCACAGTTGGACAAATTGACTCTCCATGAATTGAAGTTGTTTGCTTCTCTAGCTGATGGGAGGAGGTTTTCGAAATTTGACCTCTCGCATGCCTAACAGCAAGCCCAACTAGATGAGGAATTCCGACAATACATGACACACATGGGTTTGTTTCACTACAACAGATTGCCATAATGGTGGCTCTGCACCTTCAATCTTTCAATGCATGATAGAAATAGGTTCCAGAGTTTGTGCCTATATTGACAGCATCTTGATTACTGGCCACACTGAAGAGGAACACCTGGATAATTGGGATGAAAAATTAAAGAGGGAGAAATGTGCTTTTCTCCTATCATACTAGGGATATGTCATCAGTGTGGAGGGATGATCCATATAAGACAAAAGATCAAGTAGTTACTTGAAGCACCTGCCCCTCATGACTTCATAGAACTCAGCTTATTACTGGGACTAGTGAACTATTGTGGCAAATTCCAGCCAAATTTAATTATGTTATGGTCACCATTATATAGCCTATTTCAAAAGCAAAGGAAATAGATGTGGGAAGAGAGTCAGGAAAAGGCTTTCAGAAAAATTAAGGAGTTGTTGAAGTCATCAAGTGTACTAGTAACTATGATGATAGCTCCTGATTCTGTCCTCTGATGCTTCATCTTATAGACTCAAAGCAATCCTGTCCCACAAGATGACAAATTGTGTTAAGACACTTGTTGAATTTGCATCTTGCTTGTTAAAACCAAGGCAGAACTGAAATTTTCTCAAGGACAGAGAGGCATTTACAATTGTATTCAGTGTCAAGAAATACCACCAGTATCTGTAAGGGAGACAGTTTAAGATAAAGACTGACAACAAGCATATCACACACATTTTTCATGAAACAAGAGCAACCCCAACAATGACCTCTGGATGAATCCTGAGGTGGGAACTATCGTTAGGAGCATATCATTATTCAATTAAGTTCAAAGAAAGAGAGAACAACTCCAATGCAGATGCTCTAAGCCAGCTTCCTCTACCAACCACCTAGAAAGGCCACCCCTTCCCACAGAAGTCATTCATCTCATGGAATACTTCGATACATCACTAGTATCAAGTACACAAATCCAAGTCTGGACAGAGCATGATCCTGTTCTCTCCAAATTCAATGGATGGGTTCTCATGAGATGGCCAGCTACAGTTTTAAGAGAAGAGGTTGAATTACACTGTGGAGTGGAATAGTGCTACCATCCATAGGCAGGAATCAAGTCACGAAAATGTTACATGAGGTTTACCCTGTGATAACACGCATGCAAGCTTTCGGAAGAGGGTATGTGTGGTAGCCAGGGATTGATGACAAGTTATGTGTGAAATGATGTGAGATTGCCGGATTCATCAAAAGTCACCCCCAGTAGCACCATTGCATCCATAATCATGGCCTGACAAACCTTGGTCAATAGACCATGTAGATTGGTCTTTTTGGCAGTGTGTTCCAGCTTCTAGTTGATGCACATTCCAAATGGATGGATATACTACACATGACATGTTCATCTACATCAATGTCAACTGTGGCTATTATGAGGAAGACATTTGCATCACTTGGATTTCCTGAAGTGATCGGTCTGACAATATCACCATTTTTGCTAGTGATGAGTTTATACCATTCCTGAAAAGGAATGGAGGGATATATATGAGGATACCTCCTTTCTATGCTGCATCCAAGGACAGTGTTAGCATATATAATATGCTTCAATTTTACTTGCTAGCTACGGTGTGATATTGAGGAGGCTCATGCAAAATTAGTTGCTATTGGGGGCATTTTCATCTGTAGTCTTGTTTTGTGGTAGTAAGAAAACATCTATAGCAGCTGCTAGGACTATAGTTACTCTTTATAGCTACAACTTTCACCAAGAACTGGAGCAGTGTGTTGAAAAAAGCAGTATAGTTTTAGATAGTGGCTAACCTAAGTTTGCTATAAGATGTTTGATTTGTTCTAGTAAGAGCATCCCGCACAACATCTAGATGCACCAAAACAGCTCACAAGTGTAGCTTCTAAGTTTTATTTCACCAAATAGTCCACTAGAAAATAAAATTTCTAGACAATAAGTCTTAGATTACCAGACTCATGGAAATTCCGTACAAAAGTAGTTGCTGATTGGTAGGTTTTCATCTGTGATCTTGTTATGTGGATATAGCTCCAGCCTTCCTGTTGCTATGTTTGAAAGAGCTATGCAGGTAGGTAGCCAGGCTAATCTAAGTTCTGTGCACTATAAGCTTTGTTTGTTCTTGTTCTAGTTCTAGTTCTAGATATATCCAAAGAGAACTCTCAATAGTAACTTCTAGTTCACTAAAGAGTCTGCTAGATATCAAGGCTTTAGATATAGTACCACTAGAGATTATAATACTCCTACACTAGCAGTATTGAAAGTTATAATTGGTATAGTATACTTACAACACAGCTTCTCAGACTTTCTTCTACAGCATCTTTGTAGATCATGGAGGATAACCAACTGCTTTAAATGAGTTAATAGGATTTTACAATAATTATTACTTTTGATATTAGATTAACTAGAAAGCAGCTTCCACACAGGGTTAATTATCTAGGCTTAAGAGGGGAATGAAGAAACTCAAACAGGGTTCTCTAGAAACCAAACTGTTATGGTTCTTGTTTAAGTACGGGCTGACCCCCAGAATATATTACCAGCAGAGTTGTCTTGATGTATAAAGGATATCTACACTCACAACTGGATAACTTACATCCAGACCAGCCAAGAAGGTTCGGTAGAACCAGCAATGTCAAAAACAGGGACATGTTGTTCGCTCAAGACGAGAGTTTCAGGTTGGTGACTTGGTATATGCAAGAAACTATGCACACAGATCTATGTGGCTACCAGGAATGAAGACATAAGTTCAAGGTTCAGTCACTATTCTCTTGTAGGATAGCAGGACTGTTCAAAGGCACACTGATCAGGAGAGAATTAGATTTTGCAACACATACAATAGTCCCGAAGCATGACACAGCCTCCAATAATGCTGATATAGATTTCCCGGAGTGCTAAACACAGAAACCTTGTTAATCACCACAAGTGAAGATGAGTTTGTTAATGGAGATTCACCACTGGTCTTGCTGTCTGACCCACCAGTACCAGAGGGGTCAGCTGTGTTAGGGACAGAGGTGTAAACCTCAGTCTGATCCACCAGCCCCATGATGTTTTGAATGCTCTTGAAATCCCGCTGACTGGTTCAGGGTCCAGATTTCACACTGAACTGTTGTATTCCCACCAGTGTGAGTTGGTTGTCCGATTTCAAACTAAAGAGGAAGGAATGGGGGATAGGGGTTCTCTTGGTCAGTATGTTGTACCTGTTGTACCTGTTGTACTTGCTGCCTTGAGTGCTCATAAAATTAATATATTCTGGTGGAACAAACACCACAATGATTATGTTATATATTTTTGGCGAAATACAGAAACTAATCTAAAGTATTGTTTGATATGAACATGTGATAAAATACCACTCATAAGTTTAATGGGATAGCAATTGCACTTGGCTATGCCTTTTGGTTAGGCCATCCCCGCTAGCTATGCTACTCATCCTATTTCTACCAAGTTTCACTACATAAATAACGCATATAAATACATTCATGCACTTTGAATTCAATTATGATGGCACCAAGACCATTTGAACTGGAGGCCATTAAATCTGCATAATACAAGGATATTATCTCATGAATGTTATCAAACAGATTATTTTTTCTTTCGTCAATTTTTTTATATATTTTCATATCAGTACACTTTCTTACCATACAACCAACATTGTTTCCTTGAACTCAGGTATAGTGAAATTGTAGAGAAGTGTTGGGAGCTGGAACCAGAGAACAGACCAAAATTCAGTGATGTGGTTGCTCTTGTTTCATCGCTCCTGGAGACCAATGCCGATTACATGAGTTTTGGTGAATGCACTGTTCTAAAGAACAATACTCCAATTTCTGATCCAAAAACCATGGTGTTAACTGCTGGCAACTGTGGGGACAATGACACTATCGAGATGATAGAAGCTACAGATATCAACAAGGATGCCAGATATGTGACCACTAAATTCTAGTCTGTATAGAGCTAATACTATTCCCTGAAGATTTTGTTTGCAATAACATTTGGATTATTATACATAATATAATCTACCAAAAATATAGAGTAGTTGACTTTTGGTTAGCTTAGTCATACACACAACGCATTTGTCTAAATTTATATATGATAATTCCATATGTATTGTAGTGTAGCACTATGCTTATCTTTCAATAAATTTATTTTTATGGATTCACAATTATGACCCATAGCATCAATAGAAGGATGATCTGTGAGAGCAGCTAAAGCAGTGCCACCCCTGAATTGTTGAGTTATACACTGCAATTTTCTCATCACTTTACCTTTGCAGCCATTAATTAGCATCTCAGTGTAGGAAGACAGCACTCAATCTTGATTATGTTTGGTAATTTTTCTGTACTTTTCATCTGGGCAGTATGAATCAAATCTGCTACAAATTAATAGCTATACATTGTCTCAATGTCAGGTATGACTGTCACCACATTGCAGTCAATTCGATCTAATACAAACTTCAATCATTTCTTGTCCAAAGAAAAAAATTGCCACTGATTGTAAAGTGGAAGACCCACAGAGATAAAAATAAAAAAAGATACGAAGATAGCTCTGATGTAAGAGACTTTCCCACTGACATTACATCATTTTGCAGAGCAATCTACTTTGAAGGTCTGGATCTTGTCATATCTAGCATAAAGTATGCTTTGATCAAGTCTCTAAGGTTCTAGAGCATCTTGTATACCGCAAATCCATCGGCTTTGTAGAGAAGTCCATCTTCCCAAAGAGTGGTGTACTCACCTCATTATTCCAATCCTCAAATCTGGTGAAAAATCCATGGTTAATAACTATAGACCAATTCCTAAGACTATAGAGTTTTATAGAGTTTGAATTGTATTCAAGAGTTTTGTGGTAAAGACAGAGTGAAAATATGAGTTGAATAAGGTTGCTTTTTCCTCATCGGAAGTAGCCAAGGTGGAATTTAGACCAACAAGTGGGGGGATGGTAGTGTACAGCTACGTATGTATTTGTATATCTTTGGGCTGGAGGAATAGGCAAAGTCATTAATCAGGTTTTTCTCATACTCTGATTTTGCTGCTATATAATTCTGATGGAATATTAGTTGTGTTTGGATTAGTTGAGTTTGGTGGATACGTTACATCACCCTGAGCAATTCACCAATTTGCCAGATTGTCCTAACAGCAAATAACAAGCTTAGTGGCTACTACTAGTCAGCGGCTTAGTGTTGCAGCTGCAGTGGTTAACAAGAAGAAAAATTCATTAGTTGTGAAAAAGAAAAAGGAGGGAAAAAATGGTGTGGTTAGCTAATAGCATGCAGTGCGTGCCCTTGGCTAATTGGTGCCCTCCTAAGACTATAGAGTTTTAATTCCAAATTGTAATTTAGAAGAGAGTAGGAAATCTGCCGATGCCACCAAGGCTGCCCCCTTAAATAGGCCAGTTTAGGAATATACATATACATGTACAAGAATGATGAAGACACTTACAAGGAACCAATGGGGTGATGACATAACATCGACGCAAGCACACATACAAACATAACAGGCAGGAATAATCATGAGATAATAATAATTATGAGTTCACACTTAATTTAATAATCCATTCATCTATGGTTCACTCTAGTTAATATGTCCATGGTTGTTATCCCCCTGATAAAGCTCGGGCCTAACAAGCAGCAGTATTGAAATCAATTAATGAAGAACATATTAAGTTAGGAACTCATCAACAAAATCTGTTCTAGAGTTGGAGTGGCAAAGGATATTTTGATAGACCAACGAGAACAACCTGTATCATGACTTCCTTCCACTCAATTAGTGAATCCTGGCGTCTGCATAACTGGACACTTCACCATTTATAGACAGGGCCCAGTTTTCTCAGTGGTTCCATCATCTTGAACATATACCCTTTGATATTAGCTTGGGGGCCACCCTGAATTTTGCCTCAAATCCAAGATGGCCGCAAAATCCAAAATGGCCACCAAAATTACATTACTAAGGTATTCATTTAACTTTTTGTAGAAGCCAATTTTTAGATCTATAATAACTCAAAACAGGCCGAGAAACCATAACAATTATGTACCACATGTCTGGAAATCCATTCACCAACAAAATGAGCGATAGAAACAAGATAATGTTCATTCGCAAGTATCCAAATTACTGTCTGTCTGTGAGTCAGAAGAGTGGACTGCTCCAATACTACTACCAGAAGAGGTAGACCACAGCTCATCAACAATGTCACTTTCAGTAATCTCATGCTCTCCTGAGCTATCAGCTCTGTCACAATTTTCTCTTCTTCTTTGGAAGCTGTTCCAGGGCCCTCATATCTTCAATATCTGCATCATAATTGATGTCACCTGTATAATCAGAATGCTTCATCAAATAGATAGGCTGTGAATTGTATTACTTATAAACAACAAGTCTGATACAGCAAATGCACAATTTTATGTAACTCTGCTATATGATTTACCTGCTGTTAAACTTGTTCTGAGGTGGGAGGTCAGTGACTGAATCAGTGGCTGAGGTGAGACTTCAGTGCCTGAGAGAGGTTAGTGACTGAATCAGTGGCTGAGGTGAGACTTCAGTGCCTGAGGTGGGGAGTCAGTGACTGAGTCAGTAGCTGAGGTGATAGGTCAGTGCCTGAGGTAGGAGGTCAGTAACTGAGTCAGTGGCTGATCTGAGATGTCAGTGCTTGAGGTGGGATGTCAGTGATTAAGGTGAAAGGTTAGCAACTTTGGTGGGAGGTCCATAACTCATAATATAGGCATCATCAAAATGTTGAGCTGGAGCTACATATTGCAGCATCATGCATCTATACCTTCAAACTAGGTAGGATGGGTAAACTAACACAACTCTCAAAACCAAGCAAATCTCAACTTTTCTGGCTTTTCTATGTTCATGTAAGGCTGAGTCTTGCAGCACATCTATGCATTAATAGGTGCAGACACATGATAAACTACATTTGAATTAACAACCTTCACAGTAAGAACAAGACTGTCCACACTGGCACTTTGTACTCCCTCTGTGAGGCAGCAAGATATTCACTATGAAAGATGTGACTGGAGTTGAGAAAGGTCACAACTATACCGAAAACAAATTGTTCACAACTAGACCACTAAACACTTTTTGGCCTCTACATGTACAGACATGAATATATAATATAGTTAACTAATCAGCAAGTCCTACATTAAAAAATTGACGTAAAATTTGCATTCATCTTTCATGTTATCATTACAGCTATATTCTGTAACCATCCATGAAAAAGTTTTTACAATGGAATGTATGTACCGTACCAATGGTTCATTCGGCTTGGATCACTAGCAATTAATCTGAACCATCATTGGGATGACCAAGTTCTTTGTACCTCTTGCCTCCTATAGATTGGGAAGATTTGGCCAGTGTTACAATGATAGACAAACATCCCAGGTCAAGGGTCAGATTGAGCATTAATAGACTTAGTCTTGGTTAAATTATGCCAATTAGGAAAACGATTCACTAACCTATCCTGCAAACTAAAGCCCAGGAAGCCTGTGAGCTAGGTTCCCACTACTCCAAACAGTTTTCTACCTCTGTAGCTACACTGAAACCATGCAAACATATTAAACTAGGATGTGGAACCTAACCTCATTCAATTCTGTCCCTACCACAGTGGTGAATCTTGGTTCATGTACTTCACATTTACTCCATTCTGATTCTGGCCAGGTCCCACCTATTTCCTGTGACAGATGCTGTATGTCTATTTGATATCCGACCCGAGTCGAATATTTGCCAAATCTTCTGCATTAATAATTCCTCCTGTCCCTACAATGCTTGACCATAAGGAACAAGATATACACAAATTGGTTATTGCCAGCACTGCCTTGTGTATCACTGAGCTCTGGAGCAAAGATGTCACTGCCTGGTTTGCGACTGTTGAAGCCCAGTTCAAAACTCCGAAGATCACTTCTGTACATTTCCACTACAACCACTTAGTCGCATCTTTCAACCAACATCTGCTCCACCATCCGGGACATCATACTTGGCAGATAGGGACAGCAGACCTCTGAAAACCCTCATCGAGCACACCTCTCTCACTGAAGAACAACGCATGAGGAAGGTTTGGTCTCTCAACCAAATCGGTGATTGCCACCCTTCAACAGCTGTTCTGAGATATGTAGCTCCTGGACCCAACTAGGAGCACTGGTGATGGTACGAAAAAATCCATCTTTCTTGAGGTCATGCCAAATTGTATAAGTCATCTCCTTCGGAATGAGCCTGACAATACCTCACTTGCTGCCCGGTAGATCATGTGTAGGCCCCAGCCGAATAACACATACAACCAACCTGCCCATTTCGCAAGTGTGTTCTGTTCCAATCACTGAAGCTGGATTTGATAATCTCTTTCACACCACTGACCAGTCACACAATGGCACTTGCTGGTACCATCACTGCAGAGGGAAAAAAGCTCCTGATCTTGGGGAAACACTCAACTGCACCACTAGTGGTGACTAGTGTCATGGGTAAACAGAATGCCTCTTTTTTACCATAGATATACTCACTAACATATGCTAACCTTTTGGACACTGGAGCAGACATCAGTGCTGTACCAGTACAGCCTCACAACAAGCAGAATGGTAAGAAAGGAACCCCATTTCACGGCACTTATTTTGCAAACTATGGGACCAAGACCCTCTCCCTTGACTTGAGAATGCACTGCAAATTTACCTGGCCCTTCACCATCATGGATATTTTAAAGCCCATCCTAGGTGCAGACTTCCTCTGCCAGTCCAACATATTGGTAGATCTTGCTCATGGGAATGTCTCCTCAACAGACAAACATTCTACCGCACATGCTCAAGACATTCTGTGAACATTCCTCGGCCTTAGCTACATCACAGAATCATGCCTTTATCATTCACTTCTGCAATCCTTTCCCACTCTCATGCAACTCTGCTTCAGCTGCAGTAATACTAGACACAATGTTACTTGCTAGATCGTCACAAATTGACCACCAGTTTTTGCTCATTTTGGCACCTCTGCCCTGAGAAACTCGAAATTGCCAAAAATGGAGTTAGATGAAATGTTGCTCTTGGCATCATCCATCCCTCCAAGAAAAACTGGTCCTTACCACTCTACATGGCTCATGAACCAGATGGAGGGGTTAGTGGCCTTGTATAGAATTTTGTCAGCTGAGCAAAGATGACTGCTATCCAACCCCCAACATTAAAGGCTTTACTGCAATACTCGAAGGCAATACTATCTTTGCCACACCATTTCTCCTCTTCACTAGTTCACACTGCCCATGATCCACTTCAACTGTCATAATGTTAAGAAGGAACTTAATGTGCCCATTTTGATGAAGAAAACTGTCTGAAATAGTTCATTCTTGTCAAAATGGGCACATTAGGTTCGTTTTTAACATTATGAAACTCTTTTTACAACTAATGTGCCCATTTTGACAAGAATAAACTATTTCGGACAGTTTTTCTTCAAAACACTAAAAAATTACATGTTGAAACTAGTTCTTGCGGCTTCCTCCAACATAGAGAGACAGCCATCGATTCCTAGGGAAGGATTACTTGCAACTACCAGTTCTACTGAGTAACCCAAGTTATCGACAACAGTAGAAAAAGCTAAGGTGGCTACAACACCTAATATTGTGTGTAAATTAACTTGTCAATCCAGTTTGAGTCCCATGTTCCCTCAGAGATAAACATTTTAAGCATGATAATATTGAACTTTGACATTGTAATTACTGCATATTAGTTAGTAGTATACATTCACTTGGTGCCTTGTTATTGTGTTCTCAATATTTTACAGTAAGGAGCTAATATGTCCACCAAGATGCACAAGGGAGTACTATATCCTCCATGATAGATGAGGGGCAACCATGTCTAAAAAGATAGGTGAGGGCCTACCATGTCACAAGATGAGGGGCTACCAGATTCACCATGATAGGCCAGAAGCTATCATTTGCACAAAATAGTAGAGGAGCTACCATGTCCATCAAGATAGGTTAGTGTCCACCAAAATGGGTTAGAGCTACTACACCAAGATAGATGAAGGCCTACAATTTCCACTAAAATAGGTGAGGAACTACCATATCCACAAAGTTTGGTGAGGGTCTATGATTTCAACCAAGATAGGTGAGGTTCTACCATTTCTACCAAAATAGATGAAGGACTACTACTATGTCCACCAAAATAGGTAAGGATCCATTATTTCTACCAAGATAGGTGACGACTTATCATACCAACTGTAGCTACCAATGGGACACTACCATATCCATCAAGATATTTGTAATGGTGAAATAGCAGAAGAGCTATCATCATGTCTAAGAAAGACCCTCGCTTTTTCCTGCTGAGTGGAGGTAATGAGAAGAAGAAAAGAAAGGTTTGCTTCACTGGAAATCCCACACCTGCCAACATTTTGTGACCAATATGCGGGAAATATAGATGTGCATGTCTTTCTAGGGGTTCTGGGGAGAGTAAATTTGAAATCATGTTTATCTTGACAGCAAATTGTTAAATTTCATTGCCAATAAATTCACTGGTCCATGTTTGAAGTACAGTTTATTTGGGCTTTATGGCAGTGGAAGAAGTAATCCATGCTTCCAGTTGCCAAAATAGTTCCTGCATTCAATATATCTGGCATTTTCAGGAACTGACCGAATTTGGTTCTCTTCCAATCTTGGAAACTACAGTAGTTCATGCTTCTTTTCTAGGCAGAGCTGTGCAACCTTATTGTGTATTAGACACAATGACCTTGTCTGATAAAGAGCATAAACTGATCACGAGGTGGTTCTCAACATTCAGCCAGTAGTTTGCATGAATATAGGTACTATAAGTGTGAATCTCATATTTTATGTAGGCAGAGCAATAACAATGATGGAAGCTAGACGGTAAGGTCACATGGATTGCAGTGGGAAGAGCTAGCTACTAGCCAGGTTTCAGGGGCAACCCACCATTCAACACAGACTTCTCCAGTCCAAAGCTGACCAAAGCTATACACAGAAAGGAAAATGGATGGCTAACTGCAACAGTTACCAGGGGGGGAAAACATCAACAGTTACCTTATAAGTTATAAGTTATACCAATGCAGTCAATTAGGGGTCTGAATAGTAGGATCATATGGTGGTAATTTCTTATGTAGCAAGGATGACTGAAGACATCAGGATGGTCTGCAAGAGGTTCAAAATCAGAGTCGTTTTCAGATTGGGAAGAACTCTGAGGGCACAAGTGAGCAAGTAAATAATAATTACCAGCTAGTATACACTCAGGCTTAGCTGTGGGAAGTACTACATAAGGGAGACCAACAGAATACTAGAGACCACAATGAAAGAACATCAGGAATCCAGTAAAAAGTGCTAAATAGAAATCTGCAACTGCTGAAAATGGATGGGACAATTGACATCCTGTTTTGTGGGAGGAAGTCACCATCTTAGACCAGGCCAGAAATCAGAAGGAACTGCTAGTAAAGGAGGCATTGTACATCAGCATAATACAAAAATGTCAATCGGGATTGTGGAATTGACTTATCTGGATGCTGTGTAGCCACTCTCAAGAGCCTGAATTTGAAACCATGACCACCACAGTTTTTCTGGATTCGGTTATTTATCAAATCTTTTAATATCACACCATTTTATTTTTATATACAGGGTGTTCAATAAATTTGATATCATTTGAGATGTAAATATCACAGAAAGTATATAGTCTAGGCAAATGAAACTGAACAGGCTTAATGTTGAGCAACATAAGATTTATTCCTCTAAATTTGAATGAGAAATTCTAGGGTCACAAATTTTCAATATGCGTGCCACCTAAGACACGGCACACATCAAGTCATTGGTCCACTCCTACCAAACACACTGCAGCATGTCTTGACAGTCTCCAGTGCAGTAGTGATTCTCTGCTTGAGTTCCTCTAGGTTTGCAGGAAGAGGGTGGACATAGACTAGTCCCTACACATAGCCCCAGATAAAAAATTGCAAAGTGTCAGGTCAGTTGAACGTAGCGGCCATTTCAACGCACATTGTCTTCATCACCAGCATGCCCAATCCATCTCCCTGGCAGATTCTCATTTAGATAAACCCACACAGTGAGCTTCCAGTGAGGTGGAGGCCTGTCCTGTTGAAAAATGAAGTCTTCATGTTCATTTGCAAAGATATCGTCCATTAGTCAGTTCTGAAGAATTTGCAGATAAGCATCGCCTGCTCAACCGTCTCTTCCTATGCTGGTGGCATCCAGATTCTTTTTCCCTGCACAAAGAGCCTTCCACTTTGAACTTTTTTTGCCATATCCAAATCTGCATTGGAGTTGGTGCAATTTTAGAGAATTCTTTCCCAAATGCATGCTGCGCAATCTTGTTCGACTGTGTTTGAACACACTCCAACACACAAAACACCTTTTCTTTTCTAGTGAATGGCATTTTTATACTTGAAAAGATAAAAACATAAAACATTAAGTTTGACCTGTTTCTACACATGCTGTTAAAATTTGAGGTCATTTCAACCATTATTGGCTAAGTTATTTTATTGAAATATGATATCAAATTTTTTTTAACACTTTTCAAATGTTTTAAATTTTAATTTATTATATAATTTATTCTAAATTATTTTTAATTTTTTTATCTCTACTCTATATTAAACTTATTTAATTTTTTGGGTATTTCTTTGGTTTATTGTAATTTTATTATTGATTGTATTTTTGCCAACATCCGGTTCTTGTCCTGGACTTGTCTGGCAGGTTTGGTTATCATATTGTGGATAGCTGGCAACTGGTACATGACAAGGTGACATGAATTTTAACATATGAGCGTTGAAATGTCGAGGGAGTAAATTTCAAGTTGAGGGCATTGAAATCAACTGAGAGTTCGTTGCGAGTATATTAAAGCATTAAAGAACGAACTGGCTATATACTAGGTTCTTATTTAAAAATTGGGGTTGCAAGCAAAATGCAGGTCATTTGCCATGTCTGGAGCACAGTGGGACTGGGATGTAGAATGCAGTACTGTCCTGCATGATGCGGAAGTGCGGAAGAGTTGGCAGGTCTGAATTAGCTGGCCTCACACACTAACCTTGACAGACCTATATTGATCTCTTGAGTTGCCCTTTGCACCTCCTCACACTCAACCTTTCCTTTACCACTACCCCCACCTATGCCCCTAGCCACTCCCCAAACCACTCCCACTTGCCACTTCTCCTCACCTTGCCCCTTACTACTCCCACTCACCCATCCTTAACACTCCCCTGATTCACTCACCCACAACAGTCACCCTCACCCACTCATCCCTCCCACTCCATCTCCCCCATACCGCTTACTATCCCCTTACCACTCAGACAACTCTACACTTCAACACTTCTACTCGCCCATTTACCAAAGTCCCTTGCCTCTTCCATTTTACCACACACTTGGTCGCTTGCTACTATCCCTCATCCACTCAAGTACCAAGCCCTTCTCAACACTTGCTTTTCTGTATGACTAATAATTTTGAAGACATTTGGACGTCCATACATTGATTTGCCTCATCCCTCATCAAGAAATACGCTCCTCATAGATGTCCATGCTGAGCCTAATGTGTTTTATGGCACACATTATTGGTGGCTACTGTAAGCATGTGAATTGTGATTGGAACATAAAATATGGGGGATATGTTATTCAACATTGTCCTGTTTGAATATATCTGGAAGTTAACAAAATTCTTCGACAAGCAGATTTAGAAGAATACATGTACTCTGTACTCTCAAAATTCAAGGAGGAAATTTGACTGTGCTATAATAGATAATTAATGAATTTGGCTCCCAAACAGACTACTGAGAATTGTTTCATAATAATTGGCACAGAGTAAAGTGATTTGGGTTCATATATTAAGACATGCCACAAAAACATGGATAACAACTAGGTCACACGTAACGTGCACAATGATGTTATGGCCCAAGTGCCCATGCAGACATTGTGAAAATTGTAAGAGAAGCTGATTAGAAGGATAGTGACAACGATCCATTTGTAGACCTCACTAGAACTGAAGTTGAGGAATTGGAAGTTTTACAAAAGCTAAAGCAATAATAGCCCAAGAAAAGGCACAGGCTATATATTACAACAACCAGCAACTCCTGCCTAGAGTTGTAGCAACTTTGTAATTCACTGCAAGTAATCACACAAATACGAATGATACAGGTGTACATCAAAATATTGTCACGGGGTGACAGTTTTCCTGAGATACTAGCTCTACTAGTTCAGCCAAAACTCAGTAATTAGTACATATCATGATATGAATATGATTATCTAAACCCACCAAATAGCGCGCACACTATGTTCTTTATAAGGGCTATGCAGTAAATGTTGAATGTTGGTCTTTGGTGGTATTTCAGTTCAAGCTATGTACTTGCCTACATCAATATAATTCTAATTTTACTATTCAAAGCTATTCAGGGCCTGGAGGGTAAATGCCTAACTAGGCTGCACTACTGACAAATCCGAACTGTATACCAGCACCCCGTCAGAAAGGAGGCACCTGTGACATATTGGTGGCAGCAGTGGGATACCAAAAGAAGCTTTCAGCACCGGAGCTCTT
The DNA here is from genome assembly GCA_028752905.1 of Cladorhizidae sp. MBARI D1340-BT2. Classification (NCBI taxonomy): domain Eukaryota; kingdom Metazoa; phylum Porifera; class Demospongiae; order Poecilosclerida; family Cladorhizidae; species Cladorhizidae sp. MBARI D1340-BT2. Next base: position 13,860,783 of record JAQNBH010000007.1, on the reverse strand, counting down.
CAAAGAACTCAGCACGCAGACTGGGCATATCTTTGAAGCCTAAGACAAGGCAGAAGATTGAGTCAGAAGTAGAGAGCAATGCAAGTTCTACTAACACTGTGACTTGGGCATGGGACAGTATTGCTACTCTTCTTGCAATGAATGCAGGAGCAAAAAGAGTGGCTGGGTCGCAATCAGGTAATCATGGAACGATTTTGAGCTACTTCTTACCAGGATCAGTGGAGAATAGACCAGGCAAGCTATTTGTCCCTTCTCCAATTAGCATGTCCAGCCCTCATTCTGAGTTCCAAAAGTGCCACCATTTTACCAACTGGAAACCGAGGAAAATGTTTTAGAGCTCATATGGAGTTCGATGATGAACCCAACAGTCAATGGAGTAAGAATCTGGGTCTGATCCTTACTAAATGCAAATTTAGTGTATATGGCAATAGATACAATGAAGAGGAATCAATACAATATGCTAAAAGAGACCCTGTACAAACTACAGGATCTTGCAGGAAACATACCGAGCCAAGATGCTATAGGTTCAATGACAAATGGGGGAAAGTTGGACTACTTGTGGAAACAGGCACCTGAATCCTAGCTGGAAGTGGGCGAAGGATTGCACTACTTTAGGAGACATGGTAGAACTCAATGTGTAACCAGACTGATGCCTAAACCAATCTCCAACCACATAAAGGACCATGCTCCGACAACAGTAAAGGAGGCTACCAAACTGGCAGACCAGTTTATGCTGATACGAGGTGGACTCTTGACAAGATCAGCAACTGGGACATGGCTGACCAGGCAGATAGAAGGAGACATCATCGTTGAAGAATGCCAGCAGCTAAGGAAGGAGGGAAATTCTCAACAAGAAGAACTGGAGTCACTCAATCAAAACTAATGAAGTCAAGCAGCAAGAACTCCAATGGAAACTGGAAGAACCAACCAAGGTTAGACCCTGCACGAGAATGTTTTGCTTGTAATGAGTATGGACACTACTCTTCTTAATGTCTCACAAAGAAGGAGCACAACAACACCCCCGACTCAAAGATGTCAACTTAGCTGTCACCCTAACCACCAGAGAGGAAGCCAATCTGGTGGAGTCCGAGATCATCCGGAAGATGGTCATACCTTTGTAGGGCAAGACATGGGCCTGATACTCCTGGATAGAGGAGCTGACAGAACTATGGTGAAAAGCTACCTGGTGCCGGAAGTTGCCAAGATGGGAGAAGTCAGGCAGATGGAGTAATACACGGGAAGGTGGAATCCCACCCCTTGGATGAGGTGGACCTGGAAGTTGCACACCACAGAGTCATGCTGATGGTGGCTCTGGAGGAGCATGGTAATTTTGATGTGCTATTAGGTACTGACTTTCCAGGCCTGTTGGAGCTGGATGGCAGCTGGTGAATGCCCCAGTCTCTCCAGATGGCGCAGACCAGATCTCAGAGATTGTGGGAGGAGGGAGACTGACCGGGGAAGAGAGGTCCGTAGAATCTATCTTGGAATGGAGAGAACCAGATACTGAGACAGACTCCCAGCAAGAAAGCAAACCGAGCAAATTCGCAGTAGAGGAACCCTCAAAAATGGAGACGACAGATTCTGAGTGGAAGGTGCCTTCTAAGAAAAAAGAGGGTAGAACAAAAGGAGAAAGGCCTGGAGAAGATGCTTAGGAAGCAAGGGATAGAAGCATTTGAAGAGAAGCAAGATGAAGATGAGGTCCTGGATGCAGCTCGTCAACAAGCAGAAACCAAGGGCAGGCCTTTCACAATAACGAATGGACTATTATGGAAGAAGGCCATTGATACAATGGTTGAGGATGTGCTGTTGCTATGTGTTCTTGTACAGAAGGGAGATCTACTCCTGTCTGTAGCCCACACACCAGGACACCTGGAGTGAGACTGAACATACTGATGGCTGGCAGATGAATACCATTGGCCAGGTATGTATGCTGATGTACAAAAAATGAGTCAAACATGTAGTGAGTGTCAGAAGTTTGTACATTGGAGGAAACAGCCTGCATCACTTCGCCCTCTACCAATAATAGACGAACCTAGTTCGAAAATTGGGATGGTTATGGTTGGAGCACTAATGCATATGATCCAGAAAAAACATACCAGTAATTGTGGACCAAACACAATGGCTGGAGGCAATAGCACTACACTATAAAAACAGTCAGGTAGTGGCAGATGAGCTCCTCATTCTCTTCTCAACAGGACGTGCGTGCCAAAGGAGATTTTTATGGTTTGTGTATCGAACTTCACAGGACAATTGATGAAGGAGCTGTACCGGTCACTAGTAATGATGGGGCTACAAACTACTCCATACCACCGCAAGGAGATGGACTGGTAGAATGGTTCAACGCAATGCTCAAGTCCATGCTAAAGAAGACCCTAAAACTATGGAACAGTCAATGGGACTTGGCTCTACCACATATGCTGTGGGAATACCGAAAATCCCCACATGAATCCACTGGTTTCAGCCCTTCAGAACTGCTCTATGGGAGGCAGATCAGGGGAGCTATCCAGAACCTGAAGGAGCAGTATGGAAAAAGAGGGAATGCCAACCGATGTTGTGTTATACATAACAACTGTGCAGGATCGATTCGAGGCATTGCACAAATATCTTGGGAGAGAAGTAGTAACAGAAATCTAAATACAAACACCAGTTGGACCAAAAAGCATGAACAGCTGAGGACTCCACCAAAAGGACATAGTTTACATGCTGTGTGGAATGGTCCCTACCCGGTGATACGATGTGATGAGACAACCTATGAACTGCACATGCCGGAGCATCCCCAGAGAAAGGTAAAAAGCTTATTGAGATCTTATGTGCCTGAATGCAACCAAGATCTTGGAGAGAGTGATGTGTGACTTCTTTGAATGGTAAGAAGGAGAAGTCCTACCAGACACAGAGCAGCTAACCTTTATCCAGGAGTAAAAGAGAAACTGTAGCAGCTGATGCAGAAACACTGGGCTCACTTCAAGAAGAGACCGGTGTAGCAGTTACACAACTATAACTGGGTTAAGAGTGGGATAGCCTATTTTATACCCTGGAGGTATATTCTGTGCTAGCCTGTTTTATACCCTGAGGTATAAACTGGACTAACCCAGAATATGACTCTCTAGTCCAGATTATACCACCCTTGTGTTTTTCATAAATAAGTCTGTATTTTAATGTCAAGAGTGTTTTTTCCCATCATAATTTATATATTTTGTGCTAGACCAAACTATATCTCTCCTGTCAAGATTATACCTCCTTGTGTTTTTTAAATCTGGGAAATAATATAGTCCAGTTTATACCTCGGGATATAAAACAAGGCTAGCTCACTTTAACCCCGGGTACAGTCTGGGGAGGAGGTATATCTTGGGCTGTTACACCAGAAGCCAAGGGGTATGAATAGAAACAGGGGATCCCTACCCATGAAGTCAACCACCCTACCGAACGCTAGCAGACAAGATAAGGAAGCTGGAGGCAGAAATTAAGACACTATTGGAAAACAGATTGTTTTGACCATTAGTGTTAGGCTGATTTATGGTTCCTTCTGTGTTATCCAGTGGTCCTAATGAAGTGATAGTCTAAAAGTTTATAAGGAACATATCACACACTCAGTCTGACATCACAAATGTCTCAAGTATTAGAACTCTAATAAATGTTCAGCCTGGCTCCTTTTTATAGTCTGCCAGGACTAGCTCACAAAATAACAAGGATAAAGTAGAGAACATCACTCTTTTACATGAGACCAATCAAAATTACTGTACTTAATGAATCTGTGTATGCATGGGATCTTCAGCAATGTTCTACCTAGCAATCAGTTGTTGTGCAAGGTATTCTTGCATGTCAGGATGGACTCCCCTGACATTTTAACCTCATTCTGGTGATGGTAGTCATCCCCATCCAAGGTTTGTCTGGAGAGACCATTGGCATGGCTATTAGCCATGCCTCTTCGATGCTTGGTCTCAAATTTTAAGGGTTGGAGTGTCAGCGACCACCATGTCAATCTCCCATTTCACTTGTTGTTGTCTGCATTGCTGTGCCTGGTAATCTGTTTCAAAGAGGAATTTCGTGCCCGTAGAGTAAACTGAAAGCTCGCACATCCTTCTTTGTCTTTGGACACTTAAAGTCCTTCACCACCTCCAGCTTGCACTGATGTAGCCCGTGATCCTTCCCTTCCCCACCGTATGTCCAAGAAATGGGCAGGTCAGGGCTCCCAGATGACAGGGGAGGCTTCATAGGGGAGGCTAGGTTGGGGCATTGCCACCCCAATGATCTTGTGGCCTATCAATGCATACTATGTACTGTATAGTTGCCTGTCAACACACACAGATAGACTTAACTTACAAGAAATTGTCCAAGATTTTACAACACTAAATGAAGAAAGATACTTTGGAACATTATAAGTAATCATTGTAATTTGTGTATGTGTGTGTGTGATAAAAGTTGCGGCTTTAAAAAGTTGGGGTGGTCTTAAAAAATTTTAGCATGCTTACATGCGCCATCTCCTTGCCCCCCCCCCCCCCCCCCCCCCCCCCCCCCCAACCAACAACTACTGGAGCCACCCCTGGATGACATTTCTTGCCCTTCAAAGTAGCCTAGCATGAGTTAAATTCTTCAACACCATACCGAGGTGTCGTTGATGGGACTCCCAGTCTGCGGTGAAAATGATGATGTCATCTAGATAGGCTGCAGCAAAGTCTGGCACATCTGCAAGTAGGGTGTTCATGAGCCTTTGAAAAATGGCTGTCATGCCAGTCAATCCAATTCGCATCCTAAGTATGTCATGAATACCATTTTCTCCTGGTCTGAGGTTGCCACCGGCACATGAGTACCCTTTGGCTAAGGCCAAGGTAGAGATGCAGTTGGCATTTGCCAAACAATCAATTGGTTCAGGGCTTCTAATATGAGTCTGGGATAGTCTACTTCCTGTAGTCAATACACAGCCATCCTTCTTCTTCACTGTCGTGATCAGGGCAGTCCATGGGCTCTTAGACAGCTCGATGATTCCCAGATGGAGTAGCCTCTGCACCTCCTCCCCAACTTGTGCCTGCCATGACTGAAGTACAGGGTAGGGGTGCAGCCTAATCGGTTTGGTGTCGCCAGAGTCTATACTCTGAACAGCTAGTTCCATTGATCCCGGTTTGTCATCAAATAGCACCTTGTATAGCTCTACCAAATTTATCATGTCGGCTCCGTGGCTGTTATCCAAGGCATCACTCAGTGTAGGCTCTCGTACATCTGTTCCATGTTCCATGGTGACTATTATATCATTGTCTTCCCCCTCTGATTGTGGAATGATGGATAATGTCAACACTGCTGCTGATGTGGCTGTCTACAGTTGATAAAGTTCAAATGAACATGTCTTGTCTTTTTTGTTTTTTTCTAGCATGTCTACCTCATAAGTCGCTAGTGAGATCTTCCTCAAGATGGTGTAAGGTCCATGCCATTGAGCATCGAGCCTGCTCTGACTGTCTGACATCAGCAATACTTGGTCTCTGTCACAAAAGGTTCTGTCCCAAGTTTTTTATCATACCGCATCATCATGGACGACTTGTTGGCCTTCGCATGTTCAAAATCCAGGTGGTACATCTCTTCCATGGTCTGTCTCATGTCTAGCACATATTGGACATCGGATTCTGGAATCTTCTTGCCTGCTAGCCACTGCTCCTTCAAAACATCAAGTTTTCCACGTGTATGTCTTGCATAGATGAGCTTGAAGGGTGAGAACCAAGCCATAGAATGAATGGCTTCTCTGTACTCAAACAAGCAGGAAAGGTACTTGTGTCTCCCACACCTTCATGGACTGGAAAAAATGGTCATCAGCCCTAGCCCTAGTGGAGTGCTGTGGATGCTGTGCTGTCGCACTTCGTCTCTCCTCTGGCTTCTCGTTAACCTAGGCATCTTGTTGCCACCCTCGAATATCAACTCATCAAACTGGAAAGTATCGAGGTTGGTTAGTGTTGCTCCCAAACTGTCAGTGAGATCAAAATCCTCCTGCTCCAGCAATGCCTCTTGTCTGCCTCTTGCTCTTGTATCGATCTCCTGTACAGTCGGTGTCACAGCAATCATGACATCACCATCTCAACTGTTCATAGGTTCTTATCAGAGCTTTCTTTGTTGTTTAATCAATTTTATTGAGCCATGACTGAACCTAAGAAGCTATTAGTCTTATACCATGGGTTGGAAGGAACAAGTTTGGGAGTGCGATAAATGTGAAGTCTGGACTCTAACAAAAGTACGAAAGTTGGATGTGGACAAACTGAAACAGAAATCCTTCATCTGTAGGTTTTTTTACTGCTGAATCACTGGCTCAGCTGCATCGCAAAAATGAAGAGCTAGAGCAAAAGAGCAAGGTCTTGAGAAAAGAATTCGAGGATAGCAATCCCAAGATGAGGAATGCAGTGGAAATGGAACAGAAGAAGTCATTTGCCTCCCTATTCACTTCTGGCACATCTAATGAAGCGACAATGCTAAAGACTTTGAATAAAAAAGAGCATATGCAAAAGAATAGAGAAAACAACGTGTCCATCATGGGTCTCACTAGTAGTCTGAGTGTTGAAGCACAGGAAATTTAGGTTGTTTGTGATATTGCTAAAGAGTTGGGAGTTGTCCTCATGAATAAAGATGTCAAAGTGGTAAGGGTTGGGAAAGAGCGGTTGAACAAGAATGGAGTACCATCAAAGAAGTTGATTGTCACACTTTCAAAAGAAAAGAGATCTGAACTCTTGAAAAAGTGCAAATAAAATTGAGGAGTTCTGCTTGATGGTCTGCAGGGTTTATAAGTCCTGACAGGACTCGTGCTGAGGAACAGGCTCAATATCATCTTTGATGTGCACCGAGAAAACAAAGAGAGTAAAACCCTGTAAAGGAATGGATGATACGGAGGGGAGATATCATTGAAAGGTACAAAGTAAATGAAGTGGAGGATGCAAATGCAGTCCCTCAATGACTATTTCAGAATTCAATAACTTGTCTTCTTAGTAATATTGAAGGACTAAATGGCTGTTTGAAAAAGAATGCTCACCTTTCTGTTTGTGTTGTGACTGCATGCATAGACTTTGCATGCTTTTATTTTAATCCTAATTTTGATCTAGACTCTTTAATTCATATGGCTCTTGCTGAATTTGACACCACAAAACCCATCGCACTGTGCGGTGACTTCAATTGCAGGATAGACGATGGCAATCTAGGCCAAATACTCCTTGAACACATGGAACACTTTGGTTTTCTCTTAATAAAATCACCCACAAGTTGCCATTTTCGTCTCAAAGAATTGCAGTAGCACTATAGATTTAATTTTCATTTCTGTTGACTACAGCTCAGTAAAGGAATTGAACATACTTCCTTCTGTAATTCGAAGACATCAGAGGGTACTCTTTATGATAGATGTTGGAAGTGGTCTCATGACACCCAAGCAGATTCCAGCTCATTTAAAACGTCAGGTAGACTGTGATTTCTTGATTTGGAATACGGATTGGCTTGAATTATCAGACCTACTTAGAAATGTTAATGTGGACCAGATCAGTAGTTTTATCATGTGTAACCTGAAGCGAGCAATCCCCTCTCACCCCCTTAATCACCAGACACACAAACCTTGGTTTGATAATGAGTGATAAGATGCAAAACAAGGGCTGAACCTTCTTAGGGAAGTTACCCCTATCCACCCCCACTCCAGTTACTGGTTACAAGAGAATGAGTATAAAAAAATGCTGAGGAGAAAGAAAGTGGAGTATAACATGCAAAAACTTGAAGAGCGAATAGAAGATTCCAACACAAAACCCTGGGCAATATTCAAGCCTAAGAGTTCTAGCTCAGTCCTTGTGGTTGACCTTTACACTTCACAAAGCTTTACAATCCTTTAGGATCTGCTCCTCGCCTCCAAATAACTGCAGAGTAAAGTCAGTAGGAATGGTACAATGAACTATTTCACACTAAGGAAGTGGAGAATGTTCTTGATCATCTCCCCAATAAGAAAGCTACAGGCCCAGACAATCTAGCTTAAGAACATCTGAAAATTTTAGCTGATATCCTCCTTGAGACCTGGGTCACTTTATATAACATCTGTCTTGTCAACATGACCATACCTATTTCCTGGAGAAGGAGCACTATCATAGCCTTTTACAAAGGGAAAGGGAATGCTCGAAGACCAGACAGTTTTCCAGGAATAGCTCTTCTGAATACTCCCATGAAAGTGCTCACTTCTTTACTCAACAAAAGACTTCAAGGAAACACATTTTATCTCTTACCTAATGTTCCATTCGGTTTCCTGCATGGAAAGAGTACGCATCAACCTCTGCTACAATTGATAGGTAGGGTCTATGAAGAACTCCAGAAAACTAGAGGCCATCTGTATACACTATTTGTAGATTTTCGTAAAGCCTTTGATGTTGTGGATCGTGACATTTTGCTAAGGAAGTTGGCTGCTCAGTTTGGTATACATGAATATGTCTTAGGACTGATCAAGAGCATTCTCTTGTGGAATGAAATCAGGATATTTGATGGGGTAAGCCTTTCAGAGTCTATTCCTCAGCATTGCGGTGTACAGCAGGGAGATGCTTTGTCACCAACTCTTTTCATCCTGTTTGTTGCCGACCTTGAAGATCTTAGCGCTGTACAAGAAATTATATTCTCCTTCTATGCAGATGACCTTGTCTTATACAGCTCAAACCGTGAAACTATCTCTCGGGCACTCATTGTTCTCGAGAGGTGGTGCACATTAAATAAGCTGGAGGTCAAGACTAAGATAATGAAATTCAGGAAATTCAGGAAAGGAGGACGGCTGTGCAGAAGTGATGCCTTTAGATATAGAGGAAAAGTTCTTGATATTGTTTCTGAATATGACTCTCTAGGAATAACACTTCAACAGAGCTTATTATTATTGGCCCAAAAATATTGTGTTTGGCAATCATTGGTTCTTTAAAGGAACTTCCTCTTGTGAGTCTGGAGACCGCAAATAAAATCTTCAATATGAAAATCTTGCCTATTATTACATACTCTATGAGGATAATTGCTGAATTCCTGAGCGTAGCACATCTATTTGAGCTTGAGTCCAACTTTCTGAAGAAGGCTCTGTCAATTCACTTATTTTCATCTGTAACCTTGGCCCATGAACTAGCTGAAACTCCTACCATTCCGTAACTGCTCATTGAACTGTTTAACCTAAAGCCTGCATCATATATTAGGTACAAAAAAGGGAGAGAAGAGAGAGGGATGAATTATTGCACTGAGTGCTACACTGATGGTCCTGCTTTCCAGTTTGATGAATGGAAAGGTCCCACCAGGAAAAACAAACATTTCTTCACCCGTGCCACTGCCCATGGTTTTCATAAATGTTTATGCTCCTTTAAGAAATGTTTTAATCCTTCAGACGTTTGCATATGCATTTTTTGTGGTGAACAAGCAAGTGAGAGATACCATCTTCTCAAGTGCGAGGCAGGAAAAGGACTGTCTCTGCCAGAATTTATTCGATTTATCTATGATATAACACATAGCTGAATTGTTACATTAACTTTATTCATTGTTATCGTGTTTCTCGTTTGAATGATTCTTACATTTAAAAAAAAGTGTCGCAGCAATCTGCTCTTTGGGTGTTCCACACATTGTGCATCCAGGGCATCTTACATCAGTGTGTCAAACAATGGCAGGTCTACCCCCAGAAGCACATCCTCCTTGAAGTATGCCTTCACTGTTGCTCTCATCCAGTACATTCTATTGCCTACTTGCAGCTTGAATTTGACAACTGGATAGGTGGTGACATGTCCACTGAATGACTCAATGAGCACAACATCATCTGTTGGCTTGACATTCTCGATGTAATCACCCCTGATAGCCGTGTGGTCAGCTTCCCAGTCTAGCTTAATGTTGATAGATGGAAACCCTCCAACAGTGCCTTGCATGATATAGTGGTGGGTGTTTTCCACGGCCAACTCTCTTAGGGCATTAGGCGCCCATGTGCCCCCATTCTCTTACATAGTGCCCTTCTCTGAAGCAACTCATATGTCTCATCTTCACTTGTGATACTGAGGCTAGCCTGACTTTGATGGAGTGTCAAATAGGGCCTTATCTGGGACTGAAGGTGTTGATGTGTGATAGCCAACATCGGATGAACTTCTCAGTGAGTCGGACTACTATCTGTATAAACTTCCCCAGTCCACGTGTTTCTACACTACCTAGGGTTGATGAACTGATTGATGGGCTGGCGAGAACAAGATTGCTCACAACTCTGGACTTAGCAAGACAGTACCACCAGGTTCTGGCGCATCATGACTCAATTCCGAAAACAGCATTCATCACACTGAAATTTTAGCGAAAGATAAATGTGACACTAGCAGGTATGGCTTCAATCGCTGCAGCCTACGATGATATTGTTGTTTTCAGTCTGAAGTTTGATGAACAACTGTCCCACCTGGAGGCTGTACTAATCCGACTGGGAAAACGGGACTGACATTGAAGGCACAGAAATGTCAGCTGACAATATCTCTGACTGCCAGTTCCTGGGCCACCAAGTAAGCTGAGGACAAGTACGACCTCAACATGCAAAAATTGAGTCCATCAAGAAGTCCCACAGACCCAAACGAAAGAAGGAGATGAGGGCATTCCTGCGCCTGTCAAACTATTATCAAAGATTCATCTGTGGATATGGTTTGATGGCAGTACTACCGACACAACACGGAAGAATACTCATGACATGGAGGAGTGGACGAGTGAACAAGAACGAATCATCCAGGACATCAAGAAGGAGTTGTCAGGAGACTGGTCCTCATCAGCCTATACCAAACTGTTCATCCCTACACATGCACACTTCTAATTGTTATTGGAGCGCTACTCAGCCAGACAGGAAAAGATGGGCAGGACTAACCCATGACATTTTACAGTTGCTGCCTCAAAGGAACGGAGACCTGGTATACCATCACTGAGCAAGAGTGTCTGGGAGTGGTGGAGGCCATACGACACTTTCGGGTGTATCTTTTAGACCTTTCACGTGGTAATGTACCACAACAGTCTGCGTTATCTGGACAAGATGTGTGACAAGAGTTGCTGTAGCCAGTAATGTATATGTTGTCATGGCAATCACTACCAACAATTTATCAGGCATAAATCAATTCTCTATTGTACACCATAGTAGTACCTTTATTATCCTCGCACACCATTATCTCATCTCCAACAACTGCCATACCATGATGATCTGGACATTCCACTTGCCTGACCTTGTGTACCTGATCATTATACCATTTTTACTGGATGTGAATATTTTTTAACTAGTACAGTAAATGTTGCCTTCACCATTAACAGCTCTGCATGGTCAAGTTTAGGTTAGACATTTCTCAGTTGGTTTCCCTCTCTGACACATTTAATAACATCTGCCAATATTCAATAATTGCCCCCCCCCTCCTCCCCCCCCCCCCCCCAGTTCTATCAGCACTTTGATAATGCATCAATTGACAGAGACTTCAAATGAGGAGTCAACTTCAGAGGTATCCTATTTTAGCTGATTGTTGGAGAGCCTTTTGCTCTCTAAAGCCAGATACAGTCTTGAATGCATCTATTTAGGCTGATCAAAAGTGACTGTGCACTTAAATGGATAGAGGGGAAGTTCAATGATCTTGGCTGAGTTCAGGCAGAGATGCTGTAGGCCCTCGGCACACATCACCTCCATACCTATGTCCATCGCCTCTATGCTCCTTCTGGCTGAACGTGCTCTTCTATCTCTTGCTCTATTTGATTAGTAATCTCAGATAGCAGGCTCATCACTTCAGTGTCAGCACAGTGCCTCAGAGACTGCTTGGCACAGTCTTGAAAAATATGAACCTGTGCATTAGCCAGAGACAAGTTCTTTTCCTATATAGTGAAAGCTCGTACATCTTCTCTCCCACTCTTCTTGCAGCATCTTCCAACAGTTCTCACTTTTGCTATATACTCCATGATCTTGTGGAGATCTTAAAAGAAATTGTGGATGTTGTTGGCAACAGAGTCCCCCTGGAATGCTAGCTCACAGTATGTGGTCTCTATCTCATCAACATTATGTTATAAATTAACCTCCACTTCTCTAAGATGCTGTAATATTGCCATTGGCTGATTTCTACTGTGGCAGAAGCTATCTTGCAGAACTCCAAGATGCGGTCTCTGTGGTGCTTCATCATGCAGTGATGACAGATAATACTATCGCAGTCAAAGCAATAAACTATCAGCTGCTCCTCATGAGCTGGACACTACTTTGCAGAACATTCCTTCGTGATGTTAACTTTATATCTGCCTTGATTCAGTTCCTCCAGTGAAATAACTTTGTGTCCACCAAAAGTTTTCAATTGCCGATGAGATTTTATTCAATGAAACCCACACACTGTTGACAAAAAGCTTTGACCTTGGCTCCACAGTATGCATGTCTCATACTTGACTTCCGCTTTGCCATGAATGTGCTCAGTGTGGCAAATTATGCCTTGTAGTGACAGACAATGAAACATTCTGGATGTTTATCCAGACCACCCTCTAGGAGTAGGAATTCCTTACAACACTCTGGCCAAAAAAAGAAAAAAGCTAGAGCATGTAGATGAATGAGTAACTATGTCCATCTTCACCATTAGCCTTTTCTGTCTGCCATCCTTTCTCACCTGCCTATGCAGGGAATTTAATTGGGGGTTTGGGTATGAGGGCCTATGGGGTAGGTGGTTTTAGAGAGCTTGCAGTGGTTTATTGGTGAGCATAATACTGAGAAGCTAATCCCTTCAGTGGGAAATTGGGTGGAGAACTTTGCATAAATCGAATGAATATATTTATATGTAGGTATGTAGGATCCATATATTCTCTGCACATTCACCTGAAAAAAATGTGAAAGGGTCAACCAGGTAAATAAGGTTTGGTTGTCATAGTGAAGATATATATATAGTGATTGCATGGAGATTCTAAAATAGACTAGCCTGGCTGCGCTACATGATTGAATGATAGTTGATGTGACTCCTTACCAGATAGCAGAATAAGACAGCCAGAAAAAAGACAAACAACAACCCTAATAAACCCGAGTAGGCCCTCCAAAACCTATAGGCCTTAATACAAATAAAAAATTGTTGCACAGGCAGGCTGCTTCAGCTGAAAGGAAAGGATGACAGACAAAATTACTTGGTGCATCAATACATGCTCTAGCTTTTTTCTTTTTCTTAGTTTTTCACTCATTGATTATTAGTTATGATCTTTGTTGTTGTTTGTCCTATTTCAGGTTGGCTTGTTCTGCTATCTGCTAAAGGGACACATGAGTTATTAACTGTGCAGTCCATTCTCACATGCGCAGCACAGCCAGGCCAGTCTATATAGCTGGAAAAGGTTATGACAGTAGGAATTTCAGAAGTGCAGGCACGAGGTATAAATATAGCACCATTCTCTAGCTTGTAGTTGGTTGGCCGTAAGCCACAGATAGCAATGTATACAGCTAGCTCTTCAAAATTCTAACCTGTAGCCATCACGAAGACACGAGTAATCAATACTTGCATTGTGGATTGATGCACATCAACTCATATCTTCGCGATGGCTGAGATTGGAACTTTAAGGAGCTATCTGTTACTACATGTGGCAGTCAAACTAGATAATTGGACTAGTTACATCTGTAATTCTAGTTTGAATCTCAAGGTTTTTAATGCTTAATGTTGGAGGTAATAATAACAAATATCCCTTAATGCAGGACCCTTATGATGAACGAAGTTGGTGTGTAGTCCTATTTCACTGTACTGTCAAGATCTAAAAATCCTTCCTATTTTGTAATGATGACTAAAATTCTAGCTGATTGGTGGTGAAAATATTTCATCAGAAATTGCAAAATGAAACATTTCAAGGCAGAATCTACCTCCAAACCTTCAAATAAAATTTGCAAAGCCAAGTCTGCCATTATTAAGTAAACAATTATCTCCACCCCCCAGTCAATTATATCAGACATCAATCAGCATGTCAAGACTCACTTTTTGTTCTCTTTGCTGAAACATTACTTCATTATTTCGTCAATGTTCAACATATCAAGCCTATATAATTGACTCTTATCTGGCTTATCATTGGGTCTCACTGTACAAGCTCTCTTTTTCCAGACCATGAGACAATGTGTAGCCATTTATCTCCAGCAAACTTGATCCATAGATGCCCAATTAAAATGTGAACAAATTTACCAAACAAAATCAATTCTTTTGCAAACGTCAAGAGCCCTCTTCCTATACTGAGAAGCTAAGTAATGCTACAATGGTAGAGATATGAGAAAATCGAATTGTAGAAACCAACACTACTGATCAATTATGGGGTGGAACTTCTTTAGCTGTGATGCCTTGGGAATGTTATCATAATTATGAACTAATAAAAAATTAATTTACTGAAATATGACCCTAGCCCTAACCCTAGCCCTAACTCCAGCCTTAGCCCTAGCCCAATGGAGAGAAAAAATATTAAAAATAACATAAATACATACAGAAATATTTTTTTTAAACATTATCTATATTTACAAAACCATCATATATAAATTGAGACAAACACTTTGTGGCTAAGACTAAACAGTCAAACACTGGTGTACTTATATATATTATTGCAAGCAAAATCTGTGTGGGAATAGTACTAGACTAGAATTTAGCAGTCACATATCTAGCATCCTGTTGATAGCTGTTGCTTCTATCATCTCGATGGTGTCAATGTCTCCAGAGTTGCAAGCAGTTATCTCCTTGGTTTTTGCATCAGAAACTGAAGTATTGTTCTCCAGAATAGTGCACTCACCAAAACTCATGTATTCGGCGTTGGTTTCCAGGAGCGATGAAACAAGAGCAACCACATCACTGAAATTTGGCCTGTTCTCTGGTTTCAGCTCCCAACACTTCCCTACAACTTCACTATACCTGAGTTCAATGAAACAATGTTGGTTGTATGGTAAGAGAGTGTACTGATATGAAAATATAAAAAATTTATTCAAGAAAAAATAATCTGGTTGACTGAACTTCAAACACATGTCATCTTTCCGAGAAACCATGTAGATCCATGCTTATAGTTACTTGCATACACTAAGTCATCAACCTGAAACTCTAGTGGTTTGAGTGAACATTTTGTCATTGTTTGTGACATTATTGGCTGCACTTAAACTTCTTGGCTAGGTCTGGATGTAAGTTATCTAGTTGTGAGCGTAGAATTCTCCATACATCAACTCGGCGGGTGATATACTCTGGGGATCATCCTGTATTTAAACAGGTACCATGACAGTTTAGTTTCTTGAAAACCCTGTTTGAGTGTCATCGTTCCCTTCTTAACTCTTTGGAGGTGGTAGCTGAAACCTAGATATAATTAGCCCTGCTAGTGTGAAAGCTGTTTTCAAATTAAACAAATATCAAAACTTAAAATCCTACTCAGTCACTCAAAGTAGTTGATATTCATTGGCTATCCACCCAAGATCTACAAAATGCTGTGGAAGAAAGTCTGAGAAGTTGCCCTTGTAAGTATACTATACTAATTATAACTTTCAATACTGCTAGTGTAGGAAGCTTATAATATCTAGTAGTACTATATCTAAAGCCTTGTATCTAGCAGACTATAATTTAGTGAACTAGAATTTACTCTTGAGAGTTCTACTGGGGTAAATTTTGATGAGTCTGGCAAATCTCCCATGAGTTCACATAGTATAACTCATTATCAATCCCAGGCCACCAAATATATCCTCTTCTGAAGGCTTGCATGCATGTTACCACAGGTAAACTTCATGTAAATTGTCATGATTTGACTCCTGCCTTTGGATGATACCACTACGCGACTCCCCAGAAATAAACACCCAACCTTCACATTAATCACATGCCTCTTCCTTGTATAGGACCATAGTCCACCTCCTAGCTTAAAACTGTAGCTCATGACAACCCATCCCTTGTACTTGGAGAGAACTGGATCACGGTCAGTCCAGACTCAGATTTGTGCACTTTATATTGGAGATATATCGAAGTATTCCATGAGGTGAATGACTTCTGTGGGAAGGGGTGTGCCTTTCTAGGTGGTTGGTGGAGGAAGCCTGCTTAGAGAATCTGCATTGGTGTTGTTCTTTCCTTCCTTGAATTGAATGGAATAATGATATACTCCTAATGATAGTGCCCACCTCAGAATTCATCCAGAGTTCATTGTTGGGATTGCTCTTGTTTCTTGAAAATTGTGTGTCAGAGGCTTGTAATCAATCTTTAATTAAACTGCCTCCCTTACAGATACAAGTGGTATTTCTTGACACCAAATGCAATTTCCTATGCCTTGTTGTCCTTGAGAATATTTCTGTTTTGCATTGGTTAAATGTAAGATGCTGTCAGGGATGGACAGAAAAATCCTGCATCCCTGAAGTAGATCAGGTGAGAATGAACTGTGAACTATATGCAGTTAGCTTGACGAAGTAATTAAAGTAATTAAGTAGTGCATATGATTGGTAGATGTAATTGATGTTCTTATTTGGTAAGGTGTAGACGGTGGGCAATAAATAGACCAGACCAGCTCTGACTTATGACTGAGAAGAGCTTTTAGAAGTTGTGTATAGCTTTTGAGTTTGATTGTATGACTTAATAATAATTTTACTCATATCACTACTTTGATTCGGGGTTAGCTGGGAGGCATAGCCACTCAACACCATGATATTGGGTGCTTTACTTGGGCTTTAAGTCGAAACAGAGACAGCTGCCTGCTTGCTGGCTGGTTGGTGAAGCCAATGCTCAAGGTCCAAGCTTTAGCTAAGTGGGAAGACATGCCAAGAGAATCCAAGAAGAAGTACTCAAGGTGAAGCATAGAAAACTTAATCATGTGGGGTTAAGTAAGTCAGAGAGGAGAATGAAGTGATGGGACTTGGAATCAACTGAAAAGGAGCTGCTCATGAAATGTACTACCAGACAAGGGAGACAACGGAGAGGTATGAAGATTTTGTTATGGTGAGAGTACTAGCTGGTCACCTAGCTATGGAGTACTTCCTTAGAGGATTACCCAGCACCACATAGGTCCACAAGCAATTTGAAGGTAAAATTAGAGGAAGCAGGTGATGCATCAATGAGGTATTTCACTGACCAAGGGTGGACTGGCAGAGTTTTAGGTGGAGTAGTTCTTACTTAATTAAGATGTTGCTAGTGGTAAATCAGAAGCTACCAACTGTACCCGTCAGTATTCTGGCATGTTAATTAAATAATTAATAGTGGATTTTAGGTTATCTTTAGTATACATGTATTATATAAGACCACATACTCTATATATATGGTTAGATGGTTTACTGAGAGAGAAATAGCTAAGCCTAATAGGCATCTGTTTTTAGTTCAACTTTATATCTGATTCAGATGAAGGAGCATTGCATTGACATGGGAGAGGTGAAGCACACACTGTATAGGATACCGATGGAAGTGCAAGATCAGGTGAGGGAGGAGCTCAACATGATGCAACTGGGGGTGATTAGAGCCATCCAAAAGCCCCTGGTCATCTTCATTGGTGAAGTATAGAAGAAAGATGGAGGAGTCTTACTGTGCAGGGAATACCGAAAGATGAATGCAGTAACTCAGGAGGATCCCTATGTGAATCCCCTGAGTCAACAGTATAGGGAGGAGACAACCTTCCTGAGCCCTTTTGGGAAATTCTGGATGCCCTTTGGGTTAAAAAGGGGACCAGCGACATTCCAGAGACTAGTCGATTGACTGTCGTAGCTATGCAGCAGCACATCTTAATGATATTGCACTCTACTCAGAGAAGTGGCCTGAAAATGTTGAACAGTTGAGAGAGGTGCTAAGCCGGTATTGCCTTTTTGGAGCAGCTCACTGCACCTACCTGGGGCATCAACAGAAGTCCTTGAGAAGCCTCAGCAACATTAACACAAATGGAAACAACATGGACATGACAGAGTAATGATAAGGCATTACAGTGGACTTGAACACTTCAGACTGGAGGATAAGAAATGTTCCTGGTACTTATGCCTCTATGATCACATAAATCATACCATGCAAATCTAAGATTTTCCTTCTATTCATGCCAACATTATCGCTGACTTCAGTCTTCTTCAGTGCAAATGAAGAATCAATAAAATACAATGCACTGGCAGCATATTTCACCTATCAACTAAATATCACCCTTCCAGTATGTACCACTTATGATAGTGAATGTGTTTCCTCACATTATATCAGAGCATGCTGCGTTATTAGGTTTATCCATTCTATATCCATTCTCCAGCATAGGGGAGAGATTCATTGCTTGTATTCCAGCATAAGGGCTCTTTCCAGCACTGAACACCTCCCAGCAGGTCACACCAAAGGACCACTACATTATCACATAAATATATTACATTTCAGCCCAATGCAATTACTATAATAATAATAGCATTGCACAAAGTATAAGTATCTCATGTGTCAAGAATATATACTACTTTGCTCTTTTAATGACGTACCACATCAGTTTTCTCGGAGAATATCCCATCTCCTAAGCTTTCTGGAGCCATCCACTTAAAAGGTAGTTTAACACCCTTTTCATGCTGTCTGAAGTAGTCCTTAGATGGATTGATTGATTCAGAAAGTCCAAAATCAGAGACTTTAACCACCATGTGCAAGTCAACCCTAGATATCCAAATGGTAAATAGATAGCAAGTTATTCACTATACAACCAAAGGAAATCAATTATTTGGGATCAGACTTAGTTAGATGCATTTACATGAGCAGGATTATTAAGAAATAATTTCATTTTGTGTGTGATAATACATAACAATACTATATATTAACAAGAACACAACAACTAAATTTGTGAGATTTTATCATAATGCTTATTCACACCTTGGTGAATACCCTTTGATTTTAGCATAACATAACTGAAGAGAAAATCTTCTGTTGTGAAATGTGTAATTTCTGTTTCTAAAAGGATGTATAAATATCGATCATAAATATCTAGGCATTTTTTCATTTTTTAGAGGAGATTTCCACCTAATGCAACCAATGTTAATGCCATAAGATAAACCTCCCTGTGTGCATAAAGAATATACGAAAATATTATGAGCTATTGCCTAAAAAATAATAATAAAGACCTTTAATGCTGAACAATGTTTTTGCTGAGATTGTATATGAACTGAGATTGTATATGAAAAACATACACAACCAAAAATTCATAAATTTCAATAAATTTCAAAACTTAATTATTACTTGCAGAAAAATACTCTAATATTGTGCTAGCGACATCTACACTGCCTGCAATGATTCGTGTCAAGGTAGTGTTTTAATCCTGTCTGTTTTTCTTTTGTGTGTTTTCACAATGTGTGTGAACAAAAATGGCTTGCAAGATCTTGAACAAATGTTCCAGAGAGATTAAGTATGCACTAAGAAGCAATGGTTTTGAAAGATCAAGGCCATAGGCCAAAGGGCAAGATCCGTATATGCTATTAAGCCTACTTTTATTAGTGTAAGTAATCAAGACATATCCAGAGTGGATCAAAGTTAGTTGCACAACCAAAGAGCCTTAGTTGCCTTCTTAAAAAGTTTCTCATTCAAAACCGCTATCTTTGCTAACTTAAGCATCTTCTTTACTCACTCAATGAGCAATCATTGCTCGAAGT
Organism: Cladorhizidae sp. MBARI D1340-BT2; assembly: GCA_028752905.1. Taxonomy (NCBI): domain Eukaryota; kingdom Metazoa; phylum Porifera; class Demospongiae; order Poecilosclerida; family Cladorhizidae; species Cladorhizidae sp. MBARI D1340-BT2. The sequence continues at coordinate 13,841,267 of JAQNBH010000007.1, read as the reverse complement.
GTCATAAAAACATGTAGATATAGCTCAAGTATCACAACAACCAGAGTCCTAACTCACAACAACCAGAGTCCTAACTCACAACAACCATAGTTCTTCCTCACAACAACATCGATCCTCACTCAACAACCATAGTTGCTCACTCACAACAACCATAGTTGCACACTCACAACCACCATAGTTGCTCACTCCCAACAACCACAGTTGCTCACTCCCAACAACCACAGTCGCTCACTCACAACAATCATAGTTCCTCACTCACCAAAGCTATAGTTGCTAACTCACAACCACCGTAGTTACTCACTCACAACAGCCATAGTTCTTCACTCACAACAACCATAGTTGCTCACTCACAACAGCCATAGTTGCTCATTCACAACAGCCATAATTCCTCACTCATAACAGCCATATAGTTTCTCACTCACAACAATCATAGTTCCTCACTCACAACAAACATAGTAGTTCCTCACTTACCAAAGCCATTGTTGCATATTTACCCTAGTACCTATATTTTATACAGTTTGTTAGTTTTCTAACATGGTGAGGTTCTAAACCAGATTTGATCTGCCATTTCCCATAGAGCTAACGATAAAATAGTAGGAATCTGGCAAATTAAGTGATGATCCTTCTCCCTCTTGTTGGCAGGAGGGACAAAATTGTAGAACTTCTTTCCCACACTATGTATATATTCACATAGAAATTCATAGCTAATCAATTAACTCTTAACTCATCAAATACTAAGGTAGGTCAAATTAACACTGTGTTAGATAAGTAATTTTAAATCAAAAACACATTTGACTTCCTTGACAATCAATAATATTATGAGCTTGGAAATTATGAATGACATTTGTTTCAAGCCTGAAGTTAGGTTTCCTAGAAGCATGATCTCTCAAGAACTGGATTTGAAGTAGATGGCATCAATCCATGCCATAACAGTGGATGAGATAGTTAACAACAGAGCTGGTCATTCTCTTCTCTGACAGTGACTTGGAAGAACAGCTAAAGGAACTCGAAGAGCTTGAAAGTGAGAACTGAACTCAAGAGGACAGGAATAGTGGATAGGAAGAAAACGAGTTAAAAGCTTACTGTTTTCAGCCTATATTCACCATCTGAACTCATCTTTTAGGACACCAATTTCCTTTCTCTTCACTATGGTCTCAGAAATCATAATGTTTATAGCGGTTAGGCAATTGCTATAGCTGTGGTCATTCATTTGTCCTCTAGTACTATTTCCATAATGTGCAAGACCCAACCCCAAAATGTCATGGCTGCCAGCCCATGCATCCCAAGACCGCCTTACTGGGCCCATCCTTTGGCACCTGATCAGACTCGTGTCAAGATTCCCATAACAGTACACAACCAAATTCACATAACATGCACAAAGAGCAGACCACATTCCCATGCATAATTAAATTGACATACCCCATGCAGAACTAAACTCACATAACCATGGACAAGCAATGTGTACAATCAAATTCACATAATTATCCCCAACCAATAGGCTCGGCCAAATTCACATACCAGTGCACAGCCAATAGGATTCACATTGTCATGCACAACCAATTCTACATACCTGAACTCATACACTCATGCATTTTCAACAGCTTTGTCAAGTGCCACAGGGGTAAAGGAGAGTGTTATATCAGCTAAACATCCCCCAAAAGCACAATGCACCAGCAATGTGCCATAACATAACCCCTTATATACATAATGTTTTTTATCTTTGAATGTGTAAAAATCTAAGCAGCCAGTAGTGATTCTGTCACAAATCTGCCTCCAAATATGATGTCTTAAATATGACAAAAACTTTGATGGCAATCAATTAGTACACAGTTCACCATAACAAATAGACCTGGATGCATGTAAAAATTGATTACATTGTAGAATAAAACAGCATCACGATTGTGCATGTGTAAACTGGGATATGCAAATGCAGCCAAAACTCATACTTTATTTTGCCATGGGATTCAATGCCGAGTGCTAATGATAAAGACTTCCATCAGCCAATGATATGATTCCAGTCCTTTTCTTGTGCATTGCCTCGTGGAAGACAACAACTGAATTAACCGCCCACTAAACTGAATTAAAAATTGACAGCTGTATTCTCATGCTATTCCATTGTAATCCATTCTGTTCAATTTCATATTTGGTGGAATCTTTCTTCACTTTTCCCCCTTACTTTCTTTTCTCTTTCATACCATTCTATTTCTTTTCCATTCCATTCACTTTTACTATTCAATTCCACTATTATATTTTAAAATTTCATTTTTTCTAATACATTCCTCTATACCATTTTAATCCATTTAATACCGTTTTATTCCATTCTATGCCATTTATTTATTCCATTCTATTCCATTCTATTCCATTCTATTCCATTCCATTCCATTCTATTCCATTGTATTCATTTTATCCTTTTCTATACCATTCTATTCCTATTCCCTTGCATTTGATATCATTTTTACCTTTCCATTTCATTTTAATTCCATTTTATTCCATTCTATTTTATACCATTCTATTCCATTCTATTCTACCCTATTCCATCTTATTTCATTCTATTCCATTCTATGCCATTTTATCCTTTTCTCTTCCATTCGATATAAATTTTACTATTCTATTCTATTCTATTTTATTCCATACTAATCCATTTTATTTTATTCCATTCCATTTTATTCCATTCTACTGTTTTGTTCCATTCTATTCCATTTGAATTCCATTCTAATCCATTTAAATACTTCTTTTTCCATTTTTATTTCAATTTTATACTATTCTATTTTATTCTATTTTGTTCCTTTCTATTCCATTCTATTTTATTCTAATTACATTCTACTTCATTTATTACATTCTACTTCATTTATTACATTCTATTCCAATTCCATTCCATTTTATTCCAATATTTGGCTGACCTTTTTGGTCCGAGTTATTGCAATATAAGGTGAGATACTGAAATTGCTCTCACATCCAACCCCACCCCACCCCTCATATTGAAGATAATTCTTTAGATATGTCATCACTCGCAAAGAGTTAAAGGAAAGGAGAAGCCTACTATCATTTGGCAATACTCGTTAACTGGTTGGTCATAAAGCAATTAACTGGATCAGTATGGACATATCGAATAACTCGATCTGTAAGGATCCCAACTAATCTGACAATTTCTAGTTGTCTTTCCAAATTTAATATTACTGGTGCAATGAACACACACACATGCACAACCTGCATAATCAGCCATGAATCAGGCCTATATCTACCACAGCACATCTTCCCCAACAGGCTATCCCTTTGTTGTCTATGTTGGTAAATTCTCTGTTTTGACTAGTCACATACATATATTTTTGTTTTTTATTATAACAGTTTTTGTCTTGTTGATAGTAGCAGTAGCCATTGTCCTCTATTCTTGTTTCATCTTCTTCATATTCAGATTTGTTACTTGCAAATGGATCAGTCTCTACTATCTTTTCTGTGGAGTTTGGCATCTTGCTGGCTATGTTTACTGTGACACTTTCTGCTACTTTCTCAGGTTTTAAACAGTGACCGCTGTCATCACATAACCCATCATCTTGTCTGAAACTCCACAAGTTTTGAAGGATTTGATTATCGCTTCGGGGGTGACAGATTGCCAAGCATTCTTCATCAACTCTAATCTGGATCTTTCATACTTCCTACTGGTACTTGGTTTAACAGGGTCATGTTCTATTTCTTTTATGATAGTAAATAGTTGGCCCTCTATTTGAGGTGCATTCTAATCGAGGAATGTGGTATATATATAGATTCTAGACATTGGCTCAAAATAATTATAATATGCAAACTGACTAGATTTTTTTTAAATCTGTTAAATGTGGGAATATAACTAAATTATGCACATATGTGGGTGTAACCTGAATGTCTTAACCAAGAAATTTAACACATTACTCAAGGACACTGTGATGAGTGTAACTGTTCATGGAGTGAAAATCAACATGCACAAACATTATAATGATAATTTTGTCAGGAGAATTAAAAAATGTTACTCTAACCATTCCTTGTTACTTCTGCGGGAAAATTTCAGTCCAAAAAAATACTTTGGTTCAGCTTGATAAAACAGATCATCAGTAAAATATCTATAGTTTGCAACTCACATGCAATTTCTAGCAGCCAAGTCTCTGTGAATAATCATTTCCCTTGTCAAATACTCCATTCCCTTAGCTATTTGAAGACAGAAATCCATAAGCTTACAGGATGCCTGTAACTATTATTATAGGAGGTAATTTTAGCAGTTATTCAATTATTGTGCACTACAATTTGTTTCATGAGAACTTACAATTTTTTCATCCATTTCAGAGTCTATTGAAAAGTAGAATTCATTTCTCACTTTTGTTAGGTAAGAAAGGAGGCTGCCATTGTACATGAAGGGCATGACAATGTAGGGAACCGGACCTCCATCCACGCAGACTCCAATGAGAGTGAGAACATTAGGGTGGTCAAATGTAGACATCCTAGAACACTCTTCTAGCAGACCTCTCACCAGTGATTTATCAAGAAAACCTATTTTGGAAATAATGTTTAGCTCAGTCAAGAACAATTCAACAAACCTTTTAGTGTTTTCACGGCTACTACTTCAGTGAAGCCCTTCGTGAATCCTTTAGAGAGACACCCCCTGTAAACAATTCCATACTGACCTGAGACAGAGGAAATAGGAGGCAGGAATGAAAATTTTATGAATTTTATGAAAAGATGGTAAATACATAAAATCATAACTCACACATGGATAACTTTATTCATATAGCATCAAGTCCAAAAATTAGAATTTTGTGACTGGAAGCACTTCTATCTAGTCATGTGTGTACAACTCAGGCTCAAGGAACTATATAGCTCATGACAATCACATGTGGATGAGAATGGTTCTTATGCTATGAACCACATACTTCAGTAAGGTCAGAACACTCATTAAATTATAAATTATTCATCAGTCAACCTGTAAGATATACTAAAGGTGACAAGTTGTATACTTAAATAGAGCGAGAAACTACCTTGTCCCACAGTTTCATTCATCTTCAAGTTGCAGGAGTTAATCATAAGATGTTTGGAAATGTTCAGCTTAAATGAACTTTGCACTCTATATGACCGTAATTCTGCGGCCTTATCTAAATATAGGGGAAATGTAGAGGTAATTAATTTTTTATGTGGTAATCTACCAATACGAAAAATTTAATACCTGGATCCATGCTTGATGGTGATCTAGAAGAAGTAAAATATACAGTTAAGACAATTGGGATGTAAAATTATATTTGAATAAAATGGCAATGTTTGCTTTGATTTTGCTATTTCCCAAGATTAAGTAAGTGTGATTTAGTGTTTATATTCTGAGAAAGAAATATGAGTGCACCATGCAACTCTGCATAATGGTCTTGCTTCGTACAAATGAAAGATGAAAAACACTCTGACAATACCTACTTCGATATATCATCTACTGCTTAGGGTAGACTTTGGCAGATGACAAAATATCAATTATTTTTCAAAAGAATTTTTTTAACTGTTTTTGAAAGATATTCGAACTACCCAAGCACCTGACATAATATATTTGTCATGTGACAAAGAAACATAAAGAATCTTGGATGACTTTCTTCATTGCAGGTTAGCATTGTTAGAACTAGCTAGCTTTACTACATAAGGTATTTTGAGTATGTGTTTTGTTAACTCAAGCATGTTAACAAATGCCATAGTTACTATATTAGCTTCCATCTAACTATAACATGGATAAACAATGTTTGGTAGCTAATGTTTATAAATTGTTGTTGTTGTTTTTTAACATTGACGATGACACTACTACCTACAAGAAACCTTATGACTCATCAACTTCAGATTTTTCTAGTGGAGCATAGTAGATACAGCTTCCATAGCAATTATCCTTTGTGTAGTTTCACTACAGTGTTGATATTGGAAATGGTTGCCAAGATGCACCCTTGTGAGTGATATACCTGCTATCATATTTAATATGATTGGCAACTCCCGATTGGCTCTAAAGAATTATGTGTGTATTAGAAATGAGTGCGATGGATTATGTTATGAGTTGAAACATGTCCTTCCTGCCATTTTGTTTGTATTTGATGCTCCTAATCTTTCAAGCTACAATTTCTTGTCTAATATGATAAATGTGCACACTTGTTCTTTACAGATACCCAACATAGATAGTACATTATGAAATCATTTATTGTAGGAAGCCACATCTGAATGCCACTAATCTGAACAGACCAGTCATCTGAATGCTCCAAGAAACTCTTCCCTTGGAAATGCTGGATAATTCTGTGTACTTCTTTTTTCATTTCATGGGAAAATTTCCTTAGCACATGTGCAGAAACAATGTATACCCTCAATGAACTCTCAATAGTTACAATGACTTTCTAGACAATCAACTTATATTTACTTACTGGACATTTCGGCTAGATGCTCTAGCCTAGATCAGCAATAATGAGTGCTATTACTCATATGAGGTCGGTAGTTAGCTATCACCATTTGATGCGAACCACACCCTAGCACATGTGTCCTGAATGTATAATTAATAATTATCTATCTTTCTATCTACCTCCCATCTATTTACTTACCTGTCTTTTTGTCTATCTATCTGTTTATATTTGTCTGTCTGTCTGTCTGTCTGTCTGCCTGTTTGCCTGTCTATATATATATTTGTCTGTCTGTGTTGGTTTCTTTGTTTGTTGGTTGGTTGGTTGGTTGGTTTATTTATTTATTTATTTATTTTTATTTGTTTATTTGTTTGTTTATTAATTATTTTTTTAAATTTATTTATTTGTTAGTTTATTTTTTTTATTTTTTTTTATTTTTTTTTATTTATTTTTTTATTTTATTTTTTATTTTTTTATTTTATTTTTTTTTTATTTTTTTTTTTTTTAATGTTTTTTTTAAATATATTTTTATTTTTGTTTGTTTATTTTTTTTTGTGTGTTTTTTGTTTATTTGTTTATTTGTTTATTTGATTATTATTATTATTTTTTTTATTATTTTTTTTTTTTTATTAAATATATATAGAGCCAGGGAGGGTCGCTGAAGCAGCAGAGGAACGGAAAAGCGAGAAGTATCGGGAGCTTCCACCAGGCCATGTGTTCTCGCCCATAGCCTTGGGGGCAATTGGCCCAAAGTCACTGGCCTTTTTTAAGGAGCTCGGATACCGCATTAGAACAGAGTCGGGTGAGCCCAAATCGACAGAGTATCTGCTCCAGAGACTATCCGTGGCGGTCCAGCGGGGGAACTGCACAACTGTACTGGGCATCTAACACTTTCCCATTCATAATTTTTCATTAAATTTGTATTGTTTGTCCCTGAATATTGTATAAAATTTATTTATTTTTTAATTTTATTTTTTAATATATATATATATATATATTATAATAATATATATAATATATATATATATATATATTTTTTTAATATAAAATACATAATATTTAAAACACAATAATTAATGAAAGTCTAATGAAATAAGTCCTCCAGGCTGGAGTCATTGCCCAGTGTTCACGCGCTGTTCCCCCTCTGCATGCAACCGCCAAACGTTGGATCAGGAAGGGGCTCTTCCCTGTTGTTCTGCTCACTCTGCGGCCAAGCTCTTTCAAAAAGGGTAAAGTCCCTGGGCCGAAAGTCCCTGATGTCTCCACAGCCACTGGTTGGAAGAGTTTTTATTTTTTATTAATTTTTTTTCCTTTTTTTTCCTCCCATTAAAACAGAGTCGGGCGAGCCCAAATCGACAGAGTACCTGCTCCAGAGACTATCCGTGGCGGTCCAGCGGGGTAACTGCACATCTGTATTGGGCAGCACGGGCATCTGACACTTTCCCATAAAAATATATAATTATATATATATATTATTATTATAATACTGGATGATAAAGCAGTAATATTCAATGAGTATAACATTTATTTATTTGTTTGTTTATTTATTTATTTATTTATTTGTTTATTTGTTTGTTTGTTTGTATTAGCCAGGCTATTACCAATCAATGGCATTGGGGGGTTGACGCTTCTGGCCTTGCTAAATTTTGACAAAGAACTAGCTATATCCAAGTTTGATTGGCCTTTCACCCCTAACCACAGCTCATCCCCTAATTTTTCAACATTAGAGGGTTTGGTCCTTCAGTAGTAGATGTTACTCCATCTTCAACCTGGCCATGGCTGGATCACTTGGTTTCAGGTCTAATTCATCGAATATGGTCGCCCTATTCATAATCGCTTCTATCTCTAATGCTAGTAGATAATAATAAATAAATCCATCTGGCAAAGTTTAGGTAAGGCTAAGTACATAAAACTAGATAGTGCTTATTGTGCTCTACTAATAGTCAAAGATTTGCTAATATGCAAAGATTATAATTGCTGTAGTATAGAAGTATAGCAGTAGCTTCTGGATGATGCTTGGTCCTCTACAAAGCATGCTTTTAGAATCACAAACTTCTAAGAAGCCATCACTTAGTTAAGCAGTAGTGCTATCTATATTGGTTTTTTAAGACATCGCTCGAGTGACTTGAGAAGGCTGTAGCTATGATTCACAGCTGTGGCTATAGCTGCTACTTGTCATGGCTAGGTCCAACAAAGTGAGCTCACAGATGAAAACTTATATAATTATGTACCAAGTTTCTAAGGAGCTACAGTTTACGCAAGCTACATTGATACTTATATATAGCCTATATAAGTATCAATTCAAAACAAGCTTCTATGATGTTATATAAACTTTGCCATTGATTTCACAATCCATCACATACCTTATATTCTCGTGTTCCAGAGCCTGATTAGCTCTTTTCCTCCTCACAAACCTCACCAATACATTGAGAAGATATATTGTAGCACCAAGGGTTATTAACAATGTCACTGTTCCTAGGGTTACTCCAATGATAATTGCAATAGGGAGTGGAGGACGTATGGTCACTAGAGCATCACCTCCCAGATGAATTCGTTTCCTATCTTGAATTTTGACTGGTTTGCCATTGGTGTAGTTAATAAATGACAATTCAACCATAAAATCCATTGGCCTCTCTGCCATGTCATTTGATATTATAGGAAGTTCTACCAATTTCCAAGCATCATTTCCTTCAAAAGTAAAATCTACGGGAAAAATAAATCATGAAATAATTATTTGCGTATCTTCTTTTGATAATTCTATTTTTGAATGGAAATGTAAAAGATTGGTTTACAAATAATATCATGCATAATATTTACAAGTTAAAAAGGTTCTTTAGTTACATACCACGAAAAATTGAACTGTTTGCAATTCTTGCCCTCAATGTGACCCCAATATCACTGACATATCCACTGAATGAGTGCACTTTCAGACTGACACTTACATCATCTTTGCTGATAAAGTACATATCTGGATCAAATCTAAAATATAAATCTGGAAAATGAAAATTCAGATTACAAGGGCACAGATATTTACATAGTTAAATGCCCTCAACAATGTATTATATGAATATTTACCATTACAAAAAACTGTGTGCTGTATATGACATGCTGGTATGTTACAAATGATGACATACTGTACTTTGATTCTTAGTTCCTAAAATCAATTAAGCACTCTGTTTTCATGATCAATTGAAGTGAGTGATAGTAATATATAACACGAGCATTGATTTTATTTTTCCACAACTGGCATTGCAGGAAATGACATTGGTTACCTTCATCATCCAAGATATGGATCTCAGAACAGTTTGGAGCAATAGTGACACGAACAGGAGGGTCACCAAAAAAACTTAAAGTTACCACCAACAACTCGGTCAGTTCGTATATCTCATCATTGTCCAGAATGAAGGAAATATTGATCCATGGTTGGTCAGCATTTATGACATAGACTCTGTCTCCATCATTCTCGATCATAACTGTAAAATTGATATTGGTCATAAATTGATGAAGATAGATTGATGGTACTGTAGTGATTGATCTTTTTATGGGAAGGGGGGTGTGGGGGAATGTTATAAGAATATACATTCCGGCTACATTTGAAGTTAATATAGTTCTCAAGACTAATGTCTGAAAAACTGGACTTAGCAACACAGCCATTTCATTGGTCTGTTGTGTTTTCTGATTTGGTCATGTGTTTTGTGTACAAGTTGTCTGTACATGTAGTTATTTCATTTGTGTGATTGTATTTTCCTTATTTGGTCATGCGAGCTATGTGAACATGTAGAAATTTCATTGATCTGTTGTGTTTTATTCCTTATTTTTGGTTTTGTAAGGTGGTGTTAGGATCTCCTAACAAGCCAATTAGGAACATCACAGAACACATTCATAACCATAAAGTGTGAAATCATTTTATAGCCTTAATTGGATATATAATATATTGTGTCATTATGTTGGTTAGCCAATGAGACTGCCATGTGCTGGTTAGCTTATTTAAAGGAGGCCAGCACACGGTTGGCAAGATTTTCTCTGTTTCTCAGAATTAACTAGCTATAATTATATATTATTAAATGAAATTCTTATTTACTGACAAGTAGATAGAATTAAACCGCTCAAACTTTGAACAGGAGTAACAACCTAACATCTGGTGGCAGTTGTCCCCCACATCGACTTGACTGATTGTGTGAGTCAACTTCAGACCGCTCAAATCCCTCTACAAATCCTCCAACCAACTCCAATACCAAATAGACCACAGACCTTCCGTTCATTACCAGACCAACCAGATGGATACTCAGCAAAAAAGGACAAATCTGACCCTACCTTTCTCACACCCTCACGTTCTGAAACACAAAATGCCAGACAGTCACAAAACAAAGAGCTGTCTAAAGAGGAGTCCGTCCAATCCACCTCGACTTTCACCAACAGAGAGCAAGACATGCTGGTGATGATGCGGATGTTAGAACATAATAGGCAGAATCCAACAGGAAAGCAGAAGCGGAGAAGCCAGAGGCAGAGAAACTGAGACAGGAAGAATGCAGGAAAGCTGAAGCAGACAAGGGTGAAGCTGATAGAAGCTCATCGTATCTATGACCAACTCTGCTGCAGTCAACAAGCTGCAGGAAGCTAGAGAAGAACAGCAAAGAAGAGATGAAGCCGCTCGAGTATACATGGAGGAGAATAGACGTAAAAACAGAGAAGATCGGGAGAGACTGATCAAACAGCAGATAGAGAGCCATGGAGAGAGTGCTCAAAGAGGAATACAGACTACAAGAAATGTCTAAAGCTGAATAAAAAGCCAGAGGAACTCATGCTCCAAAACTCAACAAATATGTCCATGGTGATGAAATAGAAGTATTTCTCCAAGGTTTTGAAAACCCAACGACCACTCATGAAATCACTCCAAAGACTGGATCGCTCATCTGACATCACTCCTGCCCACTCCAAGTACCAAGACAGTCCTCAACCTCCCTGATAAGGATAAGGAGGACTACAAGAAAGCCAAGAAAGCATTATAGGCACTCCATCACATCGACAAACATGACCTCCAACTAAATTGGCAAGGAATTCACAATGAAGCCTGGGGAAACTTGCAGAGATGCCATCAATCATGAACTCCTGTTCTTTGATGGCTGGGTCATAGAAATAGAGACCAAACAGGAAGGCATAGACATAGTCACACTGGAACGTCTCATACAGATCATCCTCCCTCACATCATGACGTGGATTATGGATAAGAAGCCAGCTACTGCCCAAGAGATGGCTGACTTCTCAGATGACTACTTATGAAATATCTAGATCCACCACAATTACAGGCCAGGATATTCTGGAGACAAACCTTAACGAAACAAGACTATCTGCCTCGACACAGACAGCAGAGGCAGGACCGCCCTCAGGCCCGAAATCTTCACTTCCAACTTATCAAACAACCCTCTCCAGCAGTGGCAGTGACCCAGTTCCCGAACCAGGCTAAGTTAACCCCAGACCATCTCAGCCATCACAATATACCTGAGAAGGAAGTCAGAAAAATTGATTCACTGGAGAACCAGTGCACCCTGCCATCTCTCGTCACTATGGGATCTGTCCAGAATGCTCCAGTCTTTTTTTTCCTCGACAGTGGTGCTGACCACATGGTAATCAGCACTGGACTACTCCAAGACTTCCAGAACTGAGGCTCTAATCCTTTATCACAAACATTCAGTCACCATCAAGGGAGTACACAGACCTGCGACTACCCTCTCGGTTCCCTGCTAAATCTTGCAGTTAAGTTTTGAGAGGCCCATGGCAGTATCCGATGACATATCTTGTGACATTCTCCTTGGACAAGATTGTCCACTACTGTTTGGGTTGCTCAAAACTACTATCCAAGATGTTCCCAAAGAAGTGTGTGAAGTGACTACTTGCTCCAACCTGTGCAACAAGATTGATTTGCCAGCTGATGTTGCTGCTGGCTCAAAGAAGTCCGATACTTAACCTGATTGCTATAATGATATCCTCTCATCCTCTTATGACTCTCCTCAAACTAATTTTTCTCTCACTCACTCAGTTCCCTATCCAGCTATTTGCCAGCCTCTCCATCCCAGTATGACGTTGAGTCCACTCCGTGCCCTGACGTAAATCTGAGGTCCTGCACCAGTACCAGTTGGAAGACCTTTCCCTGAACGACATCTGGGCCAAATCTTAACTACCGGAGTCTGAGTATGTCATGCTCAACAGTGTCCTCCGCAGGGAGACTACTGACCAGACAAGAGATCCCGTTTCCATATTGTCCTACCCCTCTCTCACCATGAGGCTGTGATAAAGCTGACTCACTCCACACCGATGTCAGGCCATGTTGGCGTCACTTGCATCAAGTACAAGATTATGCAGAATTTTATGTCAAACTCAGAGCTTAATGAGGTTATGACTATGGTGGCAAAGATTGTTAACTTCATAGTTAAGAGATCTGCTCTGACACACCGACAGTTCCAGGCCCTGCTCGAGGAAACAGAATGTGCATACAAAGATCTTCCTATCCACTGAGGGGTTAGGTGGCTAAGCTGTGGATTCTGGCCAGGTATCAGCAAAGATGTTTGTAGCCTGCCAAGCTTGTGACAGGTACCAATGCACACAGCAGTGAGAACTCACTCTCACTCCAATAATCAACCCTATGCTCCCTATTACCTGTCCTTTTGTCAAGGTAGCAATTGATATTATGGGACCCTTGCCTCTCACTACCAAGCAGAACATGTACATGTTGACATCTGTAGATTTAGGCTTCTGCTACTCTGATGCCGTTCCCTTGAAGACTACGAATGCTAAGGTAGTAGCCCAAACATTACTTACAATTTTCTCTCGTCTCTCAGTCCCCAAAGAAACCATCTCAGACAGAGGATCTAACTTCATTTCAGCTCTCATAAGGAAGATGTTCTCTTTCCTAGGAGTAAAGCACTCGAAGACTACATGATACCGACCCCAGTCCAATGGAACTGTAGAAAGGTTTCACCATATCTCAGTACAAATGATTCGGAAGACCGATATCAACGACAAAGACTGGGATGACTATCTCCCCTATTTTAATTCACCTGTCGTGATGACCCTTGCTCCACCACTGGCTATTCTCCCTTTGAACTGATATTAGGGAAACAAGTGCATGGACCTCTCTCAATCCTCAAACAACAGTGGTTGCCATCTTCTATCCCCACACATTGCATTGCAGATTGGCTCTTGCAGCTGAGAGAAGACCTTGCCAGCAATGCATGCTGTTGCTATAGAAAACCAGACTGCAACTCAAGTTTGAACCAAAGAATGGTTCGACAAGAATGCAAAAAAGATCCTTCGCCATTAGAGATCAAATATTGGCTTTTACTCCCATTATCTTGTAAACCTGCAGCTAATCTGACAGACAGATGGAGTGGGCCATATACTGTTATAGGCCATGTCTCCACATGTCTCGCCAGTTGCGTATTCAATTGATATGCCAGAGTGAGAAAAAATAACTAGAACTATGCATATTACTGTCTTCAAAGGGTGGCATCCCCCTGTATCTAATATTGCATATCTTTCTGCTGACCCCACAGATGCAAAACAACTACCCGACTATCACATCCAACCATCTGATGCCCCACTGCAGTGGGACCCGACCTCTAAGGCAATCAACGCTTGACAATCCTCAACATCTGGCACTGCTTTCCGACAGTGATTAAATCTACCCTTGGGTGAGCCAGAGCCACTCCCCATAAAATCGACACTGGTGATACCTTACCTGTCTATTTACATCCCTACTATATCCCGAAGGTATGGGAAGAACCGTTTCGTTCAGAGTACTCCAAGATTCAGGTTTGATTGTGACATTCTCAGCCTGGTCTGCACCGATGTTCGCCATTCCTAAACACCCACGAAGTTCTGTTAGACTTGTCGTCAATTACTGCCACCTGAATGCAGTAACCATACCAGACTGCTACTATCTTCCACATGTGGAAGACATCCTTTGAGAAGATGGATGGGGCTGCATACTTCACACCCTAGACTTGGCCCATGATTTTGCCAAGTACCTCTTGCTGAAGCTGACAGAGAGAAAAGAACATTTGTAATGGTGTCATGTCCTTTGGTTTTCGCAATGTCCAAAGGATCATGGATGGCATACTTGGAGATTTATCAGATTTTGATGACATTTCCATTTTTAGTAAAAATTTGACAAACCACCTTCAACATCTCCACACTGTTTTAACTTGCCTCAGCTCTGCTGGTCTCACCGTACAACCAACTAAGTCCCAACTTGGCATGACCTCTTCTCTCTTCCTTGGACATGACATTGGAAAAGGATTCATCAGTCCACAGGAAGTGAAAACCAAAGCTGTTGCTGCTTTCTGACATCCCCATACAAAATCAGATGTCCATGTGTTTTGGGGTTTGGCTGAATTGTTCACCAAGGTACAGCAGTTCAGTGGAGGGGCTCACAGGAGATAACTTTGAAATGGGCTGGCAGAAGGTAGGTAACAGCCCAGCCAGAAGCTCTACTGGGCAACAGCAGGGTCAGAACAAGTCAGCCGAGTTATACTCCAACAATCCTATTGCAGATAAGTTTGATAAAAGTATGACACAATTCAGATGTTATGGTTGTAACCCGAAAGGTCATAAGTGGTCTGAGTGCCCCAACAAGGTCATGTTGGTGCAATACAAGGAGCTGGAAGAAGACATCTATGTGATGGGGAAGCTGAATGGTGTATCCTGTGCTGGTATGAAGGTGACTCTGGCTCCCACCTCACTCTGGTTCATATCACTGATACCTGCTGAGAAACTACTGGATGAGAAGAGAAGATTAACAATGGCAAATAGAACCTTAAGAGACAGACACCCTAGTAGATTTGGAGTTGGAGTTAGATCAACACAAGCTGAAACACAGGGTTGGTGTGGTGGGGTCCTTGGCGGAGAAGAGTCATCTTGGGCATGGATCTCAAGCTGTACAATTACTTGGTCAGGCTAAGCCAAAATCAGTATAGAGAGCGCTCACCATTTCCAGACGGCAAGCAGGAAAACAGATGGGAGTGGCAAGAATGAGACGTGCAGATTTAGGAGCTCCACCAGTAACAATTGAACTATCACCTCACCCAATTAAAAAGAGAATCAGTATATTATAGTGGTAGCATGTATACCTACTTAATAAATAACTCATGGGAATATGTTTCAGTTAATGGTTAGGAGTAGCACAAAACCAAAGAAGAATAAATTACTCTGGGGGCACTTCTACATTGGCAGGATTGTAACCTTGTCTTTAGTTGTGTAATATCAGCAATTCAAATATCATTCAATTATCAAAACACCAACCAAGATCCCTGTCACTGATTGCAAAAATAAATCAGTGGATCTGATTTTCATTGCAAAGAGTAAACTTTTCTCAAAAAATTGTTTAGTATTTGCATATTTGGGGGGAAAATGGACTGATTGAGAAACATGGACTATACCTTCTTAGTCCTACTGCTAAACAAAGATTCCCTGCCGCTAAACAAAGATAATTGGTTTCTTACATGATTTTGATTCCTGAGATATGTTAAACTGAACAGAAACTTTTGTCTGTAAAACTTCAGACATCAATCCAAATCGCAAGGAACCTTTTAAATCACTCTCAGCAAAAGAATATGATGCATTGAAGAAACCAATGGTTGCATCTACATAAGACAAAAGATTATGGTTCATCAAGTCGACATGTTTCTAGTTATGAAATTTACTATGCATACTGAATTTACCATCATCATCCAAAATAGAGATCACTGTGACTTTAGGCCGGGCTATTATTTGAAGATGCGATAGATCTGAGATTTCAAGAGTGAATGATTCAATATCTTCACGAATATCATCATCAGTAATGCTGACATTGAAACACATTCCCATGTGATTTATGTCATCGTAGTCCAAATCGAATATTGTCAAATTGAATTTTGAAGGTGCAAAATTGAAGTCTTTATTATCTGCAATAGTATGATACAAATATTTATATTCATAGCCATTATATTATCATGCATAATCTCGTGCTCATAACTTAGTATTGCATACTGCAAAAGTGAACTAGGGAGGACCAGTCCAGAAATAGAAGCTTCTGGGTTCTTACAGTGGTTGTTCTCATTGAGCTAACACCATTCTATCAAGTTAACCACCTTCATGCAAATCCATCTAAGAAGCAGGTGTGTACATTCCACCTGAGAAATTGTAAAGCAAAGCGCCAACTGAAAGTCAACTAGTCAGGAACTCTTCTTACTCTGTGAGAACCCAGTCTTACCTAGAGTTAACCGTAGACTAATGTCTCTCATTTAAGAGCCATATTGAGAAGACCAGATGCAAAGTGAATGAAGAAATCATCAACAAGCTCACTGGTACTACATGGGGTGTTAACCTACAGAATCTGAAGACCACTGCAATAGCTCTCTGCTACTTTACTGCAAGGTAAACATGTCTTGTGATAAAGATCAGCACATGCCAAGAAGCTAGATCCAGCACTAAACACTTAGCTACCACCTTATTACACATTGCCTCAGACCAACACCTACTCTCAGTCTGTACTTTCTAGCAGGCATTGCCCCAGTGGATATATGATGGACTGCAGCTAACAGAAAAGAAAGACAAAGGCATGCTTCAGATAAAAGCCATCTCCTATATGGAAATGTTCCCCATCTGAAAGCTGCTTGAAATCCAGAAACAGCTTCTTGAGGTGTGTTAACCCCTTCGAAGTCAAGAATATAAGAAGCTAAAGGGAAACTGTGTAGAAAGAAAGAGTAAGCAAGCTTCCACCAACTGCACCAATGGAGCTGAGTACTAGTGAGGCACTGCCTCCTGGTGACTATTCAATCTATGCAGAGTGGAAGTGCTTAAAAAGATTATGAACCAGTGTTGGTGCAAAAGCCACCCTTGCTAAATGGGGATACCTAGAAGAGGATGAAGTCATGTTCAAATGTGGAACGGAATCCCAAACAATGCAGCAATTTCTGATATGTCCTAAACTTGATCTCCCTTGCGCACAGCATCGAACG
This sequence comes from Cladorhizidae sp. MBARI D1340-BT2, assembly GCA_028752905.1. Taxonomy (NCBI): domain Eukaryota; kingdom Metazoa; phylum Porifera; class Demospongiae; order Poecilosclerida; family Cladorhizidae; species Cladorhizidae sp. MBARI D1340-BT2. The sequence continues at coordinate 13,823,902 of JAQNBH010000007.1, read as the reverse complement.
TAGCATAATATAATGTTATCGGACAAGAATGTCTTCAGCTCTGGCTTAAACATATTTAATCTGTGTTTGTAGTTTTTTTTGTGGACTTACTAAGAAGAAGAAGAGGTGGGATATTCGTGGTTCAAGAGAAGTTTCATATTGGAGACATTCTGGCACCTCTGTAATTCCCAATTGAAACCCCACATCACACATATTTTGTTACCACGCAGATTAGTGTTTCAAAGAATGATGTTTGATACACTTTCTGGCACACGTTTTAGAAAAACAGAACACGAGCATACTTTTCTATAGAACCTATAGGCCACTCTCACTTTGGAATTGCAACCATTGTTCAGTGTCAAAGTACACAATGGGTTTCTAGCACAAATGCATGCATATTATATATATCATCTCTACCAGACATCTTCTAGGTAGGCTCTAGTGAGTGCCAATATTTCAGAATACCTGGATTCATCATGCTGTAATCAATAAAAGAAAAATCCCCTGTTTTTCCACATTTTTATCCAGCTATATATGTTTGTCTATCTCTATAGACATCAAGCTATTAGTATGTTTTGTAGTGGTAGATTTCTTAGCATTTTCAATGAGGAGTGCAACATTACTACCATGGGCCTTACATAGTGTGTTGTCATCCATTGGATTTTCATGCTTTCCTAAGCTTAAATATAAATACACAGCCTATGAATTGCCTATCTCAAAATGGACTAACAGACTTAAAACTATCAGTTATTTTGTTTTCACTGAAATTGCATCACGGAAATCTAGTATCTGCCAGGACAGGATATATCAAGCATTGAATATTTTGACTGTATGCTTTGTCCCTCTCTAAAATTCCGTGCACATATTTACAGAAAAGTAATCCTAGGTATGTACCATAGAATAAAAGTGATTCTCAAAGATTTTGCTGTAGATGGTGGCCTCGCCTCCACCAACCTCAACATTATTGAATATACTAGATAGGGAAATTCTCTATACAATTTTAAATATCTAAGTTGGGTTAGTCTTCTTGGCAATGAAAAAGTGTTAATGGATAATGAGGCAATGAGTTGCGCTATCTTGAGGAGAGCAAGTGGTTGTAGTAACTTTACCCAGCATAGCTCCCCACACATCAAAAGAGGACTAATTCCTATCCAGCACTTCTGTTATGTGGGTTGAAGAAGTACCTGTAGCGTAATGTATAAGATGGTAATTCCTGCACAGCTACCACTAGCAAGATACTTTTAATGATGACTGAACTAAAGGATGTTTATTCACCCATTTTGAGATAGATATTTAACTAGAATGTGTCTCTGAAAGATTTGTAGCTATCTCTATGCCCATATAGAAATAGACAACCCTAAGCTATGTAGCCAAGAATTATGGTGACTCTCAGTATTAGCTCTAGATTTTGGCTCACTAAAAATGAGAGAAGATTTGATCACAAACAAATGCTACAGTCCACACTCCCAAGCTTCAAAACCATGTCAACTTAGCACTGGCAACTTATTAAAACAGTTGTAGAGACTTTCACAAAAAGGCAAAACGATTGAAGACAATGTGAGCTCTATTAGATTTAGGAGGAAGTGTTTATAATAGGCCTACTAGCCATAAAATTTGCAAGTTAAACATGCTGAAGAGAGTAACATCTCTCTAAAGGATCTCCTGCTGAGAACTCAATCACCCATCCACCAACCTATCCATCTCCCAATCCACCTATTGGCTTTACTAATAAAAACTAGATGCAAAATCACAATCAGGCATTGCACTCTGATCAGGCCTGGGACCTTTAGATACATAAACAGATTGAACCACACAGAGTTTGTCTTGGAAAGCGATCATACAATTTCTTCAAAGTAACCATGAGAGAAGCCAGTGCCAATAAATGTTTGTCGATCAAAGAGAGCTTTACAGTCACCAAGAGTAAACATTTAATCGACTTCTCTCTATTATTTGTGGGCCTCCAGCAATGTATCCATTCAAGGGCTTCCTGGAAGAATGTTTCAAAGAATCAAATTCCCATTCTCAATTTAGTGCAGATAGTTGGTGAAGGAATCACATAGTATGTATGGTGTCTAGAGCTCCTTCTCCAGTTTTCTTATTATAATATCACTTCCTTGTGAATCTGAAGAATGTGATTCTGTGACCTTTCTCAAACCCTTCCTGTTGAACTATATCTTGGGCTTTTTTATGCAGTGGGTTTCGCTAGAGGTTCTAATGGGTGTGTGGTTATTTAGGTTAGTGGGTTGGTGGGTGCATATACATGGATGGATGGATGGATGGATAGATGGATGAGTGGGTTTTTCGGGTGGTTGAGTGGGTCGTGGGTGGATGGATGAATTGATGGATGGGTGAATGTGTGGGTGGATAGACGGATAGATGGATGAATGCATGGGTGGGAGGGTGGGTGGGTGGGTGGTGGGTGGATGGATCCTTCACAGTTGAAATGAGCTTTTTATCATCCACCACAATATTTTTGAAGCTAAATAGTTGAGAACGCAGTTCAACGCATGCTAGTTTCTAGCATGCTGATAGATCAGATGCACAGAGCTTGCTACTGGAATAGAAGTAGGCTTGATTCTATCATAACAGATTGTACTGTTGCCTTGTTGTATTGCATCATTACTGCTTCACAGTATGATGATGTGCTAGGATGTTAGAATATGCTCCGTAAGCATCATACTGTGATATGGCATTTATGTGCCATTGTCGTGCAACCTTATCAAATAAAATATCAGCTTCATCATGAGTACAAATATTTTTGACAAATAATGTCTGTCATCTAGGACATGTACGATAGTGAGTCAGAAAAATAGTCTAAAAATTAATAGCTTCTCACAATGTCTTTATGTTACCACTACTGTAGCTAATTATTACCTGCACTTCCAGTCCTTGCTTGAAGTGTGATCTCTATACCGATTGAAACAGGGATGTGTATATGATCCTCAAAATTGGTTAAACCAATGCACACTTCCAAGATGCCTGCAGATTCATTTACCAAATGCTGTGTCTCTTCAAACCCAAATGCAATATCTGTGTGGATATCAAACGCAGGTCAATATTTCATTCACCACATTGCTCCATTATTTGGTCTTAATTGTAAGTATGCCTACATATAACATTGCTCACTAATTTTTTAACACCAATCATACTATGTAGACAACAATACATACAGATGCAAGAAGTTTATGTTGTAGGTGTTCCCGACATCGCACTGTTGCATAGATACATTGTGAGCCTAATATGAATCAGTTTTTGTGTATTTAACACTGCAGCTATAGTTTACTGGAAATATACACATCCAGGATCTGACAAAATTGATTACTATTATATCCCATATTATTAATTATTTAAGTGTAAGGCCAGGGTCAAAATCAAAAATAGTGTGGAAGAAGCTGTATCCCTGTATTGGAACTTCGAAACATACACATGCAATTTTACAAATAGCTCTATATCAGTGTGCTATATTTTGGTGCTAAAATATTAGGAAGTTATACATATCCAAAGTAAGATACCTAAATCCAGTAAAGTCATTAGCTCACTACATTCTGAATATATAGTACAGTACTACTCCAGTGTGGTGGTTATGAACAGCAGAAACTTGTCTGCTTGAAAGCATTAGCGGTGCCAAAAGATTCACTAGGAAATCCAAACAATGAGAATGAAATGAAATAGATCATACCAATTAAATTCAATACACCCATGTGGTCAGCAGCTAATTTGATTAATTCAAGCATGAATTAAATATAAAAGTGTCACTTATAACCATCAGAAGATTAGCCTCCTCTTTACCTATACATACATGAGCTTAGACACACATGCACACATGCTCAAGCACAAATGCCCATGCACAATGCATACACAACACACACACAATAACCATGAAAGAAAAAAGTCCTTGACATGTTAATACTGTGAATAGGAAGCAACTTCACTTCAAAAAATCATCATATGGCATACACTTTATAGTTTAAATATATATCCAGAGACAGGGAGAAAATATTACGTGGAAAGAAATATAATTTATTAACTCGATATAATTCCTACAACTTTTTTCAGACTGCAGTGAAAGTGTGCTACATATAATGAATGTATTATGAGTTTACCATCATCATCCTCAATATAGATTAGTGCCAAAGCAGGGTCTAATATCACAAGTGGGTGATCATAATATGACCAATTTAGATTTGCAGACAATGTCTCAAGAACTTCAAAGACAAAATCTTCCAGGAGTGAGAAGGAGACATTCACTGCAGGATTGCTAGCATTCAGGATTATTAATACACCACCACTGAAGTCATCCACATAGTCAAAGGTAGCTGAAAGGAAGTACCAAGAAAGTTTATGAACAGGCCATGTGATTCTTATTTCATAGACCATGATTGCAAGTCTAATTAACTTTGACTTCTGCCATTTCTCACTGTCCATAGTTACTACTAATTATGAATAACTATGGAGACAGGATAATGAAATTAGGGAACACATCACGATTAACTTACCTTTAGCAGTTTCAGCTAACAAAAAGATAAGAAGATGAACTAGAAACATTTCTCCATCAGTTACAAATCCAACTTCCATGGTTACTTTGCAATTACACTCTTCCACGTAATATTTCCTCTTCTTGAAACCAACAGTAGGAACTAGAAGGAGAGAGATTAGTTATTTTTATGACATAGATTGCAACTGAAACTAGTTCATGGGAATTTCTCGTCCTCCTCCTGTCCTCACCCAACAGAGACACATACACATGCAACACACAACCACAGAAACTTGAGTTGATGAAAACATAATTGAGGGAGGATGGTTGGTATGGCAATACAAGTTAGGAAAATTCACTTGTTAAAATATTAATGTTATAATTATGGATTTTACCTTCATCACCCAAGATAATGATATCTGCTGAAGCAGGAGCCAAGCTCACGTTTAAATCAGTAGGTTTTAATATTTCTAGACTTGCAGACAAATGCTCACAAGATTCATTAACTGAATCATCCACAACAGAGAAGCTTACACTCCCTATAAGAAAGCCAGCATGCATGTTTGTATATCCATCTTGTGTATCTCCATCTTGAGTGAGGTCATTCAGATAATCAGAGGAAACTGAAATGAAAGTGATATGAAACTGATTAAACATGTGAATTAGTATGAAATATATTGCACCAAACACATCAGAAGTATAATTGTAATGCTATATGTTTGGTACAAAAGATTTGATATGCAGTCTATTATACTAAGAAGTCCTATTTATTGTATTCAGTAAAGGTAATTCATTACATTCTAACAAATAAAGAATATGTCAAATTTACCAAAAGTTTTTCCAAAAATAATGAGTTGAACTTGTCGTTAACTTTTTAGTTATTTAATTATGTATTTATTTATTTCATTGGTAATTAGTTATTATTTTGGTATTTTTGGTATTAATATTTATAAGGTTGGAAATATTTCTTGTTGGAACGGTTGAAAAGAAAAAGGACACGTCTCATCTATAACCAATAATGGCTTTGGAGGAAGCAGTTAATTCTAAGCATGCTGTACAATTTTCAACCATTTACTGCATATGTGCTCCAATTTGATATAACAGGGTGGCCCAAAAGCAAGAGGTCTATTCTACATCTGACTAGAAACTCTGATGGATGTACCTCAGCTGTAAAAGCTTTAAAACAGGGAAACTGACCTTGAAGCATGGACTATTCATACTAGTGCACTCACATAGTTTATCATAGAATGTTTAATAGGACAGTCATCATATCAGCTCATAGGGTTGCTATATATAGGAGCTATCTATCAAATTGAAATAATATATGTAAGATATTGAAGAGTATTTAGATTGCTGGATTTGCAGAATACAGTTCATCCCCACCAGAATATTTTGATCAGAAATCTCCCTTGACTTTGTTATGGAAGATTTGACATTGGCCCGAGTTGATAAATAGACTCGAGATTAAGTGCATAGGTCAAGAGTTAGTGATTCCTGACTGTGTCTATATCAACAAAAAATAAACAGAAAATGAAAAATATATGGTCTACTGACATCTTACTGCAGTAATTTAGTATTGTGTGATTGGGAATTCCATAATCATAACACACTTACCATTAGCAGTCCCACTTGTCAGAGAAATCGAAAAAATTACTTGAATTGATGTGTTGTCGGTGAGCATTGCAACCATTAAGGTTACTTTGCCATCATACTCATTCACGGTATAAGGTGCATTCACGAATCCAATAACAGGATCTACCAATAGAGAATATAAAAATATAGATTTCCTAGTAGTTACATTTAAGCAGCAAATTCTTTGCATGCCCTCACCCCGCAACTCCTACTACACCCCAACCCACCACCACACAGCACACCTCCTTTTGTTCTTGGGCTTGAGCTATCGACTAAACAAAGGGAAATCTGGATGTGGATGTGTGTATATAATAATTTATCTCTGGTAATACACTGTGAGTTAGTATTTCTTAAGCTATTATATTTAGGTTTTTACCATCATCACCCAATATGATGATTTCTGCTGAGGCAGGATCCAAGGTCACACGTGGGTTAGCAGCACCTGAAAAATTCAGGCTTGCAGACAAATTTTCAAGCGTTTCAATAAAGGAATCATCGATAAGTGAAAAGGAGACATTCACTTCAGGGTTGTCAGCATTCAAGGTTATCATTTGGCTGAGATCATTCTCGTAGTCGGAGGAAGCTGAAATGAAAGTGATCAAGGTGAAGTAAGTAGTAAAATTGTTTATATATGAATATAACATACTGTACTTAATTGAAACAAACAGCTTGTTAAAATTATGTAACACTATTATTTTTCAGTATAGGTGCTATTTCAATAATCCCTTAAAAGTATGCAATTTTTATGATGGCTGCTAATAATGTAAATGTGATCCTATTAAATTACACTGAAGAATATAGCCCTTTGTGAGTGTCATATGATATATAGAGTACCCTTTTTCATTAACTCTAGCTTCAATTACAAAGTATTCTGGACATATTTTTTCGATAGAGAAGAAGGACCAGTCACTCCAAACATGTTCATAGCTGGGGCCACAAATGAAATGTTTTGGCTGTCCCATAAATGAAGAATGTCTTTATCTTTAGGACATGATGCTATGAGCTCCATGTCTCACATGCAGTCCTTTTACTCCTACCAAGATAGCAAATAAATATGAAAACCAGTAAATGCATGGCCAAAGGTGGAAGAAAAAGGGCTTTACCTCCCAAAGTCCCTCCCCCCTTTCCCCCTTTTTATATATATAATAAGCCATAGAAAATAATAATTATTCATTTCTGCTCTCAATACATGATTTAGAATGTCCATCATAAGCAAAGCAGCAGTTTAGTCTTTGTGAATATTCAGTGGTTGAGCTGAACTTGACTGTTTATTGATTATAATCTGGTAATCTCTGAGCACTGGAAAGAGATTTAAGTGTGACATCAAATTTGTTAAAGGTAACATATTGCTATATAGCATTCAGTATAGTGAGCTGTGGCTGCACATGGTCGACATTGAGTCAGAGCTTAGAATTCCAAATATATCTTGTGACTGTCGAGTGCCAATGGAAGTTAATACAAGTTCTACCTTGTGAAACATTTCAAATACTTTCTGTTTGAAATGATTCTTTTATATGCAATAATGAAATGAAATAGACATGTCTCTAGCAATCTTCAACTGTAGCATGGGGTACTTAAGAACTTGATGTACCCATTTCATAACCCTGGCAGCTTTTCTCTTTCAGTGTGGAGGTGCATACATCACCAGTATTTCTCCTGCTTCAATGTACTTCCAAAACAAATCAAAGGATTTATCAGACCTGATGATGTTAGGAATGTTGCACCAATGGTCCACCCAACTAATAATTGAAACATACGTGACAAATTATTGACATTGAGCATTTTTTTACCTCCCTAAATAAATCAAAGCCTCACATCCATGAAGGCAACACTCCAAATCTTGTTAGAATATTTCACCACTTTTATTGAAACATTCCAAGTAGATTGATGTGCTTTATACTTTGCCAAAATTGAAAATCAATACTTCAGCATGTACTCTCCACCTTGTAGTACACAATATATCAATACCTGGGGAAAATTAATTTAACACCTTTAAGACAATCTGGAGTAACCAAGTTCACAGCATGGCCATTGTGGATAGAAGGCCTTGGGTTGTTCAGCCATAATCTTGGGTAAACAATAAATTTTGAACTAGACATGTTGCTTGTTAAACTGGCCATGACAATCATCAAATTCATTCCAAGGAAGATATCTTTAATAATACTATTTGCAATAGTCAATTCAAAGCTGTACAACTCGAAGAGTTTTTCATGAGTAGACAAATCATTAGGTACATAACTACCATGGGCATATTATTATCTGTTCCAAGTTGGTCATTTAATACTTATCATTTTCTAGAAATTCTACTAAATACATAATATTTAAAATCTCATTCAGGTTGGTTGGGTTTGTAAATTTATATTTTCAAGCCGTCGACAATGAGAGGATTATCTTCAGCTCGTGCTCACTAAGAAACTGTGTAAAGTTTGAATCTGAATTATTCACAACTCTGAAAGTGTGTTTCAAAAAGCCCTTTTCTGGCAAGGATAGAAAGTAGTACAAATAGCAGCATCTTTCTATTCTCTCTCTTTTCATTTGCAAGAACTAAGCTAAGCATTTTCCCAGACCTGGTGCTTCTCAAATCTCTCTAAAGCTATATTCCAGTTTTATAACCTAGTCTAACAAAACACATTATTTTATTCCGAGTAATAGGCAAGTCCTTTTTTTAGCTATAGAGCAATAAAAGCAAAGGACATTACTTGATTGTGCAGCCAAGTATGCTTTTCATACCATGTGGAGCAAAATTCAGATGCACTCTTTTGAGCTAAATGTTTGGCTTACTTTTTTGATTTTATATCGATTTTTATGTTGTTTCTCTGTGTAATATAGTCTATCTGTCCATCAGCTGTGACAATGTTATGACACAAGTTGTTTGTATCACTACACCTAATCACAAACACTTATCTGGTAATGGTCATCATGGTCACCTACCCAATTCTATGTTTTCATGTAATAATAAGATAGTGAATGAAGAAATACATGGATGTTTGGCTCTGACTAAATCCTAGCTAATCCTAGAGAGAGCTCGTATGTTCATTGCTGCTTCGAGCCATATTTGCTTCGTGGGGCAGCAGTTCTCATGGTTTTATCTGAAACAAGCCAGGTTTTTTGGTCATGCATTCTGACCACAAGCTATCTTCTTTCTGCTAACCTCTACTCGAACCCAATTGAGACCAATCATAGTTCATATCTCTGTCATTCTTATATGTGCCTTGATACTTGCCTCAGGGAAATTGAAGGCAAGCTGATACCTTGACTTTGTCAGGGAAATTAAAGGCAAAGCTGCTACTACCCTCGACCTTAACCATGCCGCCAAGAAATTGAGCACAAGTTGGATAACTTTATTCTCACTTTAAGGCTCATTACTAAAACCTTATTGAGGTCATTGATAATGCTGCTGCTTAACAGACAGAAGGAGAATGCATGCTTTAACATAACAATGACATGGCTGCTCTCGCTATCCATATACACCTAATGACTACTTGTACTTCCTCATCTGACTCCAAACCATGAAAGATATCATCTAGGATTTTATTTCACCTTCAATGAGGCTTGTTTTCTTTTGGTAAATTTTGTCAATGGAATCATCAGAGAGTGTCTGCTAGCTTCATCAGCATGAGGATCAGGTATCTAATTTCAAGAAAGAGCTTCCTGACATTTTCAATTGCCTCCTCTCACTTGACCTCGAATATGTTAATGAGCTTAGTTCACATCAGACTGAGGTAGAGAAAGGCAGCTTTGATTTCACCATTGAAATCAAGAAGTCGCTTAGATCTCAAACTCGTGTATCATTTATGTCAGAAGTTAAACCCTTTAAGCTTGATGTACAAATGTTCGATGGAAACATTCTTACCCAGAAGTCATTCTGGGAGCAATTGTATGTCTCTGACCACAACCATCCTAATCTCTTTGACTCATATATTTGCAGAGTTCCTTGAAGGAATACTACACAAATGCAATTGATTGTCCACAGTTATGATATGATCACTTACATCTAATTCACCAGACTAATGTTTGGATGCTCCTCGATATTTCCAACTGCTCAGAAGCAATTAAGTGTCTGCAGTCATGATATGGATGTCTAATTTACTAGACTCATGTTTGGATGATTCTCAATGCTCCCACTTTGAGTGGTAACTAGCACAAGGTTTTGTTGCATCCTTACTCTTCAGATCCATCACAGAAGGTAAGAAGATAACCTAGCTGTTCACTGTTAAGTGGCTAACTGGTCAACCAAACTCACTAAAAGCTAGATATCAACTGCCCAAAGTAAAGTTTCTAGAAGAACTTCAGATTGGAGTCTCAAGTTACTTTGTTCTTCGTGACAGATTTTGACCATAAGCTAGGTAGCTAGCTCTAATATAATGTTAACTGTTAATTTTGCTAGAGCTAATGTAGCTAAAGTAATAGTGGATACTATGACAATCAAGTAGGTTATTGAGGACTCATTGAATCTACATTATATCAACTGAGAGTTCATTGAGAGTAATGCTACATTAAGATGAAATGATTTTATGAATTTTGTTTCTTACTCTTAACTGTTCTCTGGAAGGAGTGGATGAAAAAGTTGCATGATGGAAGGTAAGCTGATAACTTTGTTGGGGAGAGGTAGTTTGTTTGTTGGAATGTTGATGAAGCTCCAGTGTCAATGAGTTAATAGAAGACACAAATATCAAGTGAAGCAGTGTCTGCTAATCTGTTCCTCTGCAAAATGCCCTCATGCACATAACTCTAGAAGTCGATGTCTGAGTCATCAGTTAGTAGCCTGTCAAAGTACTCCAGCAAAAACTCTGGGTCAGATTTTAATTCATAGCCTGTCAAAGTATTCCAGCAAAAACTCTGAGTCAGAAAGCAACTCCTGCAAATGGTTCTATTCCATTTCATAGTAAAGAGGTATATGAAGAGGGGTAGGGCCAGTTGCTTATAATAAGAAGCTACGATGCATAAATGTATTCCTAATAACAGGAATTGGCAGGCTTGCACCAATGCATTACTGACAGTCATAGAGTTGAAGGAATGCATTACTGACAGTCATAGAGTTGAAGGAGGATGTAACTTCTACCAAAATATCATCTTCGATTTGTAGAGCTCTCTTGTGTAACTGTTATAAACTTCTGAAGGAGGTGCAGCCGACCTTACATAGGTAGCCAACAAGCCAAGAACATTATGCGCTTATTTATGTATTACACAACAGGGCCTATAGAGGTACAGTTAACAACAGCAACAAGATAAGACTTGTGCTGATTGTATAGTGAACATCATTTTTTTTAAATGCACCTTGCACAACTCAGATGTTGCTGGCTATGCAATGTCCAACTATAATATCTCCATATCAATTTATTGCACTCAATTCCAACTTCACACTCCATGGTGGCAAATTTCCAAAAGCAATAGCCAAACCAAAAAAATTTCCGGGATTATTTCTCTCTATGAAAGTTATCATAATTCTTTTCCTTTGTGTATTAAAATATAATGCCATAGCTTCATTAATCTGCATTGTCTATTGCATGCCATTATAATTAACTCACCAATAGCAGATCCATCAGAAAGAAATATTGAAATATGTACATCGATCTCTATTCTGCTGCCAGGTAGAACTCCAACTGTCATGGTTGCCACATGATCAAACTCATTCACAGTATAAGGTGCATTGATGAAACCGATAACAGCAACTACAACAATCAAACAAGGATAACATTTTCCATCGGTTTATACTTCTTGCTGTTGGTTATCACAGTGCTAGTTGAGTAAATTGGCAATAACATTGCAAACAGAATAAATTTCTTCAGTATGAGATTCAACCACTACTAAATAATTATGGTACTAATTCCTTTTTCTCCTCTGTTTTAAATTCAATTTCAAAATAATGCATGGAACTCATTAATTCTAGGAAAATTGTCAAACAGCCAAATTAAATTACAATAATAAAAGCTCTATTATGGTAGCTATACAAGACATTAATGAAAAGTATCCAGAGGATTAGTCATCCATGAGATACTGCATTTCATTAACATTAGTTGAACGTTCTTTACAAATTGGCAGATAGCTAAAATCATCACATTTGAATTGAATTGGGTCAATTCATAGCAAATCTAGTACACACAATCCAAAATTTCCATGCCCGTCTGCAACTAATTTGCTTCTTGATTGTATAGAAATGTTAGTATCATCAGGTTAGGAATTTTGTCTACTCAATCTAACTATCTAACATGCTGTTTCTTAAGTGAAGCAAGTGCCAATTTACTGAGTTATAATCTTGTTCTTCATGCTGGTTGGTTCATGGCATTCTCCTGTGCAACTGTTACAAAGTGTTTGGCTGCTTCTCTACTACGGAATTGATGCTAGTGTACAAAAGACTAGCAATTAACCATAACAGGGCAAGTAGCTGATCCATTACCAAGGGGATGACTCCAATTAGAACAACTACAACAATAATGATTATAAGCGCAGGTATACCTAAGGCATTTAACAATCATTAAGATAGAGAAAGATCTGAAATTCTTTAATTAAAAGGGGTGTGGCATATCCATCGAGTCATTTTAGCTCAAAAAAGCCTTTGTTGGAGCACTGGAGTGAATTTACTTCTTGAGACAAAGGTAGGTAGCACATATTACCAACTTTGGACCTGTCCTAAGATCATCGAACATGACAGAACTGAACCTAGGTGGGTATGCGCACTAGACACCTGAGTACTTCAAACAGTTCCATGGGTCTAGACTTTTTCTCTCCATGATGTTGGAACCGCTCCTACAAAAACCTTAATTGTAAAAGTGACATACCAATAATGATATATTCACAATTACGGGAGTGTTCCATCTTCAGTAATATGTACATCAATAATATCATTTAATGTTTTCACTGCATGATGCTCTACTAATTAATAGCTCCTTTTCATGTAATACTTTATCTCCAGTCCAGTGTACTTATACAACCACATTATTTATCTTGTACCATTACTGCATGTTCCTTGCTTTTTTATGGTAGATACTTAAATAATGTTATTGATGCATGCACTGAAGTATACTTTAGTCATGTTTCAAGGAAACAGGAATAGGTTTGGATATTTCTTCATTGCTTGAGGGCACCATCTGGTCAGCACTTAGTTATACAAACTTTCCTAGGAAAAAAATAGAAGTACTTTCTGCCTCTCTCATTTCAATAACAAAGACCATATTAGTGTTTGTTGAGATAGTCTCTTGATCAACAAAGTGTGACAGTTTACATAGGTACATGTACCCCTTAGAATTGACCAGGTTTCACTGTGCAGTGTAGTCTTTGGGTCATGGCTGCAATGATGTGTTTTACTCTGCCAATATATCTGCTATTGTGAAATCTTTAGCACAGATATATCCAATATCAACTCGAAAGTGTAAGTCCTTCATTGATGGAACATGAAAACAAGTTTGTCCTCGCGATCAGTTGAAAAATTCAATATCAAGACAAATGACTAAAAACTACTTGTGAAGGTATCTTACTGTGATGACATTTGTGAGGTTTTGTAACAGTTCCCAGTCTTCAATGCTAAATAACAATAAGTAGTAATGGGAGATCTTGGCAATTCTAGACAGTAGCACTTACCTTTGCCTTGAAATGAGTTTCTCAATAACATGGACAAAGAATAACAAATTCTACACTGGACTAGTGCCAGTTCTAAGTTTTTGTGGAGTTGCAGCTTGTATGTTGATCTGCAAAAACTAGAAGGTTGCAGCCAATCGTGTCAGAAAAATTTCTAATTGGTGCGAGTTGTGAATTTGGCACTTTATGTCATCTTTCTATGAAACAGAGTTAACCCTGAAGAGCTAGTAATTTTTGCATCATGAGAGCTAACTCATCAAGTTATTGAGCTATTCCTAGCTATCCTGCTACCTCTATCAGTGAAATGCTTCTTTATGAGTAGTTATAATGATTTTCATTCATACTTATTAAATCAACTCTCCACCTCTGGAAATGGTTATAGATTGTCAACTTAACATATTATTTCAAAATTCGTTGAGTGTCATGTGTGGAGGAGAGGATTGGTTTAGCCAGCCACATCTTGAAAAAATATTGTCAGTTGGTAGCTATGGTGGAAACTATTCATGTGATCTGATAAGCTGGTGATCCTCCACCTTCTACACTTGGAGCCAATCAAGTAAGCCATGCTGGTGTTCAAACCTCAGTTGATATGGCCAATATTATAGCACTTTCTATAGTGTACGTAATTATTATATAATAGTGAATTCTAAAGTAAATTTGTGGTAAATTTGTGGGAAAAGATACTAGAGTAAGAGCAAGGGAGAAGGGAGGGAAAAGAGTAGTTGAATAATCTGACTATGGGGAGAGTTCGGGGGAAATACTTAAAAGTAGCTAGTTCATCTTGCTTGCATAGTGCAATAGAAGCTTGCAGTTCAGTGGAAATGAAAGCTTTAGTGAAGCTCTCCTGAAGGCTATTTCTGGCAAAAGTCTAGGGAAACTAGCTCTATGAAAGCTCTCCCAGTAACTGTTGACTTGGTCTGATGTTGTTCAATCATCTCCAGCAAACCTTCCAAGCCAGGTTGCAGATTGGTAAATAACACAGTTTTAAGCAGTACAAACCTACAGGTTGAGCTTATTTTTTCTGAAAGAAAATGATGCAAGACATGAAAATGTAACCATTCAATAACAAAGTTTTTGCACAGGTGCACAAATGTGTTTTTGACCATCAATGAGGTCAGTGGTATTTAAAGATATGTCTAGACACTAGTCGCTCTATTGAGAGACCCATCTCATCATAGCCCCTGTATATTATATGCACAATATCCATTTGTTGATGGTTGGGACAATTTTATGGCACATGTCCTCCAACTCCATCACACTATAAGCACCTGGTATTGTTCCAGGCTGCCTACCACTTTGAGTGAGAGAGTTGCAACTTGCGGGCTTACTTTTTCTTTAAGAAGACACAGATGAACATGACTCCTGCTCATTAAGAACTAGCAATAAATGTGCTTGTCCAACAGCCTTGTCAAAATCAGTATTTTTAGCTATTGCATGCAGTTGATGATTAAGGGCGGTTCACAAAATGCTGCTTCACCAGCAACATGAAGCGAAGTAGTGTGATGCATCAATTTTTGATATTGTGAATGTGAAGTCGCATCGCATCACATTGCTTTACTTCACATCACATTGCTTTTGCTTAAATAGACTTGATTTCTATTGTACTTCCGGTCGTGACACATCAGTCGAGATTGTTGTGCATCATTTTTGGTTATGCAAAAAAAAAATTCTCTAAAGAATAGATGAATAAGGAAAGGTGATAGAAAGAGTGACTTAGTAATAAGGTGAAGATTCATTAATTAATGGGTGAAATTTCATAATTGGTGGTGAAAGTTCAAAGTAATGTGACACAAAGGCCTAACGACATATTGTGACTGGCCTTTCACAAGAATTCCAGCTAGAAATGGTGCAGTAACAACTGGGTGAAGGAGGCAGTGTCAATATCAGGCATAGCCCATTCAATCAATGTCTTCAAATCTACCTGCAATGCTTCTCCTGGCAGTAACTAACTATTACGAAATTCTTCAAGTGTTGAGAATGACACAATAGGAATGCAGTATTATATCTTTTGCTGTCCCATAGTCCTTTTGTCATCTTCAAGCTCCACCAGATTTCTAGAGCTTCTCCTTCCAGTAGAGTAGCTTCAGGAGTCTGGACACTTGTGTGGCTTCATTCCATAGCTCTGCTACAAATCTCAAAGCATGTGAACCATCGTTCAGCATCATCCATGTTGAAAGGAGAAGGTACACTGATGTGACAGTATGCCATTTGTACTGTAGTAGCTATTCAAATCATCCCCTGCTACCAATGTGATGTCAGCTCACAACAATCTATTCTATATTCAATCAATGAATCTTCTAGAACATTCTGAATGAGGAGATAGCAATTATGTGATACTGTAGGTGATTTATTATGTATATTGGTGTGATTGACCTGATTATCTTCTATGTTAATCAAGTGTCCATTATGGTAATACAAAACACACTACTTTGTGCTTATTGACTTGAGTAAACGTAGTATTAATGAATACTAAATCATCTGGTATTAGATATTTGTTTATGAATTATTTATTATACGTATGGGCAAAAAGAGATAGAGCGTCTAGAAAACAAATTTTGTAGGTTTATTTGCTTAAGTCTGTCAGTTTAACAACTTTTGATTACTTCAAGAAATGCTGCAAGTACTTTCTGGAGCTAATAACTGCTGAAACCAACATTTAGGATGTTTACAAGTTGATAAATTGGTTTAGCTGAGATAGAGTTTTTCTGGGGCTTTGGCATTATTGCAACTACCATTTAATAATAGCACTGTATATCAAGTGCATGCTACCACCTTTTATATCAATTATATAAAAAGGGTATACAAGAAGGGCACTGCTGTGATATAAATACCTGGACACACTGCATCAAAAATATCTAGATCGTTCCACTGAAGTGAATAAATTGTGTCCACACTGCAAAAATGACAAGTGGCTCTAATTTGGATTCACAGTCATTTACAATCCATGCATAAAGGTTACAATAAGCAACCACTATTTGACAAACCATGGTTTAAACTTCTGGAGTTGCTTTTCTTGGTTGAAATAGATGTTCTTCTGCCAATGTAGGACTGAAGTTGCTGAGAGAAGAGGACTTGGTGCTAGAAGAGTGTGAGAGGTTATCTGCTTTGCCAGTTTCAGTGCTAATTATATACTCCACACCATAATGCCAATGCACCCAATGATGTAGAGAGCTCTACTCTCCTCTGTGTATCTGTTCGATCATTTCCACACTAGAATAAAAAAAGGCTATTATCTTCAAATTGTCTATGTTTTGGTTGGCCATGAGATGGTTATCCACAATTATATATGCTACAAATATTAGTCCACACTACTAAATACTCATATAGCAATATCCTCAGGAGCCAGCATTTTTGTGGAAAGAACTAGCTCACAAGACTAGTAGAGATAGCAGTGAAGGAAGGTTAAAAATGTGTTCATTATAAGCTATGTATCTAGAGCTAGCTAGTTACAAACTTTCAGTCTATCAGAAAACAGTCATTCCAAAAAGCAAAATGGCATCTTTCTATATCGTGCTAAACCTAGTCATGAAAGAGCTCATAGATAAAGTGTGTTCTTTACCTGAATCTGTTTTGAAACACCTGTTGTATTGGCTCAAGAATGGACATGTTTAAAACACACTTAATAAATTTGCAGTGTACACATGTAGAGTATGTTTGGATCACATTGGGAACACATTCATTTAATTGCAATGTGCACAGACCCTTCATGCAGATTGCTGTGATGAAGCAAACCTTAGTACTTGGTAAACATTTCCAATGATTTACTTTCTATAATAACACAATTTAAGAGGTGTTATTGATATTGTCTTTATATCGTAAGAGCACTAGTTACATACCATCATCATCCAAAATGTTGATCGTGGTGACATTTCGTGAATTAATAACAGTTCCACTTCTTGACATGTGTACGAGCAATAAGCTGGAAGTAAATGACTCGACATTTTCAAGAATATTATCATCAGTTATGGGTATAGAAGTGCAACTTCGATTACGATTAACATGGAAACATCCGAAAAGAAAGATGTCGATGAAATGCAACGTGTCACTAAAATGATGGTCCACATCTGAAGGCAAATCTGTATACAATATTAACATTTCGTTCATAATTAACATTTTAGGGACTAGATTTAAATGAATGCAATGCACATGTGCAACTTATTTCTTTTTTCAAAGCATGCAACTAAATAATAGCAAGTTTTAAAGTTGAGCTTTCTTCAGTGCTTGAAGGCTCCATCAGACATGCTCTGTTGATATGTTAGCTAACTTAGCAACAATAAAATAAATTAAGTACTTAGTTTTTGGATATCTAGCTTACTAGCATTTAGCCCAAACATCATAGCTCTCATTTACTAACTAAATGATGATGATGCTTGCCACTGTAAAGCCATGTCAGTTACTACTGAGAGTTGCTGTAGAATGGGTTTAGCCTCCCTAGCAAACAGCTTGAGTTAGATTTCATTAGGTGAGCTCTAGTGTAGACCTTTGGTAATAGGTATTGATATATACACTCTTGAGGAACATGAAACATGCATGTGTTGCCTTAGCTGCTATTATCCCTAAAAGTCACAATGATATTTTAGAAGTCGTTGATGTATACAGATGTATGGTACTGATCTATTGACTAGTCTAATTTGATGTGATTACCTGCACTTCCTGGTGTTATTGTGATTTCCATAAGCAGAAATGTTGGACCACTATTGGAGAATGGACAGTTGATTACTATGACACATACTTTGACATTAATTGCAGACTCATTAACAAAATACAGTGTGCTCTCAAATCCAACTTCAAGATCACCATCTATGGAATGAATAAGTGATGGTGCTAAGAATAAAATATTAGAATTGTTGTGGCAGCTATTCTAATATTTGCCAAAACCGATGTCATTCTTACAGTTGTTGTCGGATATGACAATTGATGCAATTTGGTAAACTCTAGATGTCTGATTCGGTGTCCTGTAAGTAACAAAGCCTTCACTTGGTGAGGATATTGCAATAAACTCTTCATTTCCTTCAACAATTTGATCTGGTAGTATGGAACACGTATAATGGATAATCATTGATGTTGGAGGAAATAGAATTGACAAATTTGATGCCTTAAAATCAGCTTGAAGTGTGGCATCTTGGTTAAAAAAGCTGTATGAGAAAGCCAAAACATTGATTGCAACTCGAAATGTTTGCTCAGATTTACGATTGTCTTCCTTCACCAAATCCAATTGTATAAATGTTATCACATCTGGTTCATTAAAAGTATAATGTTCTTGTTTAAATCCAATGACAATATCTGTAACAAAAGAAATATACTTCTTAAAATATGACATACATAATTACAGAGTGTAATTTTTTAACCATTTAAACAACTTAAACATAACTTGTTTTTTTAGCAGTGATTATATTTAATTCTATAAAAGTGATTATGAAAGATTAACCATTTAAAAATTCTTTTTCCAGGAAGATCTGGGAGACATGAAGGACTTCTGGATAGCATGATGAATAACTTTAGTAGAAGCTATACACTATTTCATAAGATACTATGGTTGTGTGGCAATTGTATTTGTGAAGCATTCATAATTAATTCCCCATAAACCCATAATACAAGAGATTAATATCTCTACGTGTGCTTAATTATATTTATTATTATTTATTAGATGAGTCAAAATGGAATAATTATGGGAAGTTATTTCATGAGCAGGCCCCCATAATGTCATAAACCAAAGGCGAGTAAAAGTAGAGTTTGCGAGTGAAATGTAATATTCCACGATGAATGTGATAATAGTTTATTCTATACTTGATATACTTATAAACAATATTATATTTCATATGTGATGGTGGGTTGGTTGGTTAGCTTGTCCATCAGTTGTCAGTTGATCTAGATTGACATCATCCAGCCTGAAAATTTAAGCCATTTCTAGTTTCTTGACAGTATTTATAATTTTGTTGCTGTCAATAAATGGCTTAACTGCTTCGGTGTCTCTTCTGTCAAGGAAAATGTTGCCATGTTCCTTGGAAATGATGGTTAATGACAATATACTACAGCAGAGTGAAAAAATATAACCATGACTGGAATATGGGAGAGTATCTAATTCCGTGCCAATAATTACAGGGAGTATATCAAGTATAGAATGAATTGTTTTAGGTCGGTGTCATAAGATATTCGTCATATTTCTTTTGTAATTTTATCATGCCAACAAAGAAAAAACTACTTGTGAGATGGGGCAGTATACGTTTGTCCAAGGAAGAAGTTCCATGGGTATGTCAATGGAACCCTCATCTATTTCATGAAGTATTGCAGTGGTGCAGCTTCTTACCAGCTACTGCAACCACTTTCATTTCACCAGTACTTGAGCTCCACTACATGAAGTGCACTAAGCCAAGCCATTGCATTTATGTTTCCATAATGTGTATTCTCTTAGGCAAACAATGAACTTTTTCCTGACAACAGAAGAACTCACAGGAAGATCAGAATACATGTTCACAAGTCAGCTCAGTAAAATTAATATCTAGGCTTCCACTCTCTTTATTTTCCAAACCATCCCTTGAATGAATATGAAAGATATATATGGTTTTAGTGGTTTTCTATACATATAATCAGTAGTCTCACACAGGAAATATGTTATCCCACTGTGAGAAGGAAAGCGGATCTGGAAACTCGAATATATTAAACTTCTAGCCACAGTATATACTTTTGCTGTTCCCTTTATTCCATTGCATGTCGAGTAGAAGATATACATTCAAACTTATTTTCCTTCTGCCTCTTGTATGGAGTAGAAGTCAGCTTCACGATCAAAACAGAACATGCATAAGGCATCTTCACTCATCTCTATTAATTTTGTCCCCTTTCATATGGACATCAGTCTCTTCTCTTGAAGACAACTCCATCCAATTACAGCTGTGATAATAGCATTGCAACAGAACATTTTTGGGGATCTAGTTTTCAGAGTCTGTTCATTAACTGGGAAGGGCTAGCAATGTCAGACTGATTCATATATGCAATATAATGCATCTTCATCTTGTACTACTCTTTATGAATCCAGGTTGTCGCACGGCATCAGCATATCCCACTAACAGAGAAACATATTGTTGAGAAATGTAGCTCTATAATATTACATGCAGAAAAAAGTCAAGAAGTAGACAAAGTCAAGAAGTAGACAATGTCAGCGATGAATGTTCCTGCATGAAAAGTAATATAGTGCACAAGTAAGAAGCCAGTTTTTGAGGTTCCCCTATCTTAGCACCTAGCTGTGGACAGCTTCAACAGTGAAGTTTAATTTAGTTGACGGTTCTTAAAGTAATGTTTAGGTAAGCACACTCCCAAGCTTACACTGCTTGCCTAGAGCTTTTGTGAATCTGGAGTGGAGACAGATGAGATAGCAATATCACAGAGATATATGGCTCTAAAGTACTGCATGCTCACCCAATGCACTGGATTCACATTTAATCACAGTATAAATGTTTTGCTATTGAGAGCTCAATGTGAAAAAGAGCTGGTAAAATATTCACTCCATTAATTAAATGCACGAGCTCATGCCTGAGTTTATGGCACTTATAGTGTATAATCTTTGGCAAAGCACCTGTGTAGAACCTGAGGTTTCTATTCATGCACAAGCAATATTCATCAGGCACAATTAATATTTATGAGACTACGATGTCACATCCTCTTGCCCTTGATTGTGTGTCATGCATTGCCACACAGCTATATGTTGCAATTCAATAGTGACAATGTGACCTATGTAGTGATTTGCAGTATGGGAGACTGTTGAAACCTTGTTGCAACCTTACTATATTACGACAACCATGTGGACAGGAGGTTTAACAAGGTTGCAAGAACCTTGTCTTCTCCATGTAGGTATGGTTCCTTTTACAATTACTATTATTAAAGTTGTATTACCACCATACAAAACTTAACTAAATGTGTGTGCACAAACTTAAGGTGGTCAATAAAATAGGACATTCTTCATAGGTATGGTGTGAACTTATAAAGGATCAACTCTCGGCTTACTTATTGAAAGTAGGGCTCAAAAGAGATCGGAGAAAACATAATTATGCACACACTCAATAGCACAAAATATCTGACAGTATTCAACTCTGCTTTAGTATTTGGGGGAATACTGAAATTGCCTAACTCAGCAAAATTCAAGTCCATATGGAAACCTTGAGGCTTCTAAAGCACAAAAGTCCTGTCAGGTAAGATTGATTTTCCACATGTTACTCTCATGTATATTATCAATTCACTATCAGTTAGATGGCAAGCCATGCATTGCTGCATTTTCAATTAATATTGAGTGACTGAAACTTTTTTTAAGACAGAAATGTTAGAAAATAATTGAAAGATCAACTGGCTATTGAGTTAAATCACCTACCAGAAAGGTGTACATATTAATACTGAAGGTTAGTCATATGAAATTTCTACACAACACTTCTAAAAGTGGTGTTCAAACTGTTGACCAACATGAGCACATAAATACAGAAAATTATACATACACCTACCATCATTATCTATTATACTGCAGAGGGAGAGGTTACGCTGCTTGGTATCCACTAAGGAAATCTCAGTAGCATTAACTACTTCCAGGAGAACAACAAAGAACTGTTCTTCACTCTCATTAATTTCATCATCAACAACAGCAATGAAAGCTTCAACATCTGTGTGTATATTGGAATCTTCATCAAATGGAAATTCCACGATTAATGCAATAGTATTGAAATCTTGTTCATCTGAAATTACACATCAACAGAAGGGAAATATGGTCAAACCGTCATTTCAGTCTGATGAACATTGAGGACCTGACAACATAAGAGTACAACTCTCCGAGTTCAAAATGGCTTAATAAAGATGGAGCTATTAACAGTACACCAAATTAAGCAAATAGCATGTATATAAAATAGGTTGATCCTAATACCGCTGATATTAATTTACACAAATTCACAATAACTACTTTGTTATCTTACTTGCTTGGACTGGAGAATCAATATTTCCTAGGATGCATCTTTCAACAGGAACATTGAGAGACCTACTCATTGCATCATCAATAGTCAGTGGAGATATCCTGAAGGTGACTGGATTAGCTAGCCGCACATTCTGCTGCTTGGTGATTTTGACTGGCATCATTGCATTGTCCCTCTCATCCACTTTGTATGCCTTCTTAGACAGCATGAATACTACAACTGTTTCATTAGAGAACGAAGAGGATAATGATTAAGAAATTAGCATTAATGTTCTGGAAAGTTTTTGTTGTCTTTCTCGAGTGACTCCATCACTAAAGAAAACTAAGTATTTCAGTTGTTAATGTCAACCAGTTTGAGTTCAAGTTAGCTGGTGAGTTAAACATTGCATTCTGTTCCATTCCATTATATTCTTCCACAACATTGCATAATAGCAACCACAATATAAGGGAATACAAGTGTATGCTTGATTAGAAATAATTTCTTTTCCAGCATAAGCAACAGTATAAGATCAATCAGAACACTAGAGTCATATATGTCAGGAATTACACTGTCAGCTGTCTAGCTGATGGTCACTGGAAAGATTATGGCATTTGGGATTGAGATGAAACTCATGGAGCCCTAATGAGGTGGCAGGTATCCACTAAAGCATACATGACATCAGATTGAGTTGATATAGCTAGCTGATGTATGTTTCCTGATGTACAGTAAAGATACACACAAAAAAGTAACCTGACATTATCAGTTACAATTTTCTTTCACTCAAGAGTGGAGTGGATAGGCCACCACCAGAATTACTTCTTGCAGTGCTTAGAACACCCTCATTAGAGACGACCTATCATCTATTTCAAAGACTCTCAGCATTGTGGAGGAGTAACGCTACTATAGCGCTATGATTGCTTCATATGCACACTGCTTGGGTAGGCGCAAACATTTTATATTCATCATCCCTTCCCTGCATCACCTATCAACCCCCACTGTCACAATTTAGGTTAAAGTGAATTTTTTAGAGCAAATAGCTCCAAAATGCTTTCAAATTTATCATGGTGGTGGTGGGATCACTAGAGCTTCTTACATGGGACACTTGACTTAACAGCTGGAGATCTAGGATATTTAAATGACCAGGCTTATAATAGCATCACTAGATTACACTTCTTGCCAAACACAATAAAGTCATAGTAGCAACTAGTTAATACATATGCTTCCTAACTATTGAAATCTGTTTCTAGTAACTTTTTTGGAGTATTTTAGACTTCACACAGCAGCTGGATAAACCAAAGATTATAATTATAGTTAATTATATTTTTCAATTTTTTTTGTTTTTTTTTGCATAATTACACTGGTAGAGGGACTATAAGTATAACTGATATTTTATAGTGCTACAATTTTGCAGTTTGGTAACTCATCGTTTGGTGCTTGCTCATAGTATTGTGGCATCCATGTACTGTTGTTTGTTCTTAGTCAGTTTGCTAGCTAGTTAGAAGGAAAAAATTCAATAGACTAACTTACCTATGGGTGCAGCTGAAGCAGCTCTGCATGGATGGGGGTGGAGTCAAGACCAAAGATCAAACCGCTTACAGTAAAAGAAAATTGATTTTCAGTGCCCATGCTTTACAACCTAGTCACTTTTAGCACCTAACGATAGCACTCATCCCATAGAGTAAGGCTTCTACCTGTCACTAATAATAATTTCAGCTCTTTAGCACTTTCCAATAAGGAACTACCACTGCAGCAAATTCAGGCATTCAGATTATGTCGTTCCTCCATTTTTGCAATGGTACCTTTGGCATGGTTATATCTATACATTACTTTTTAGTGTCAAAATAGACCCCCCAGAGACTTTTGAGCTATATATAACATTGATAAATTGAAGTACACAGAATTTATAGAGATCTAAAATTGTAACTACAAGTTTTTATAGTATTTTCTACTGTATGATTTAGCCCCACCCACCCCCAATACTTGAAGACTTAGCTTTTGTTAATGTGTTTAAAGCCTCATCATACTTAAGCTAATGCTTTGCCTAACTTTCTTGACCTAATGCTTTGCTTGTGTTAATGTTGTTAAAGGTTTCTTACCTCTGCCAAGGAGGTTATGTTTTCACCCAGGTTTCTGAGTCAGTCTCTGTCTCTGTCTGTTTGTTCTGTTAGAAGAATTTGCAAAAACTTACATATGGATTTTTAAAAAAATTATCAGGTTAGACACGAGTCAAGAAACAATCGATAAAATTCTGCTGGTAGTATATACACATTGCTTGAAACCACCATTGTCAGAAAAGGTATGGCACATGCAATTTCGCAGTAGCAACGATAGCATGCCACATGGCAACAGGAAACTAATTAGCAGGTCACTTAACGTGAAAAGTTTTGGGTAGTGAGGCTGACCCTGTGGAGAAATTTCCATTGCTGACAAGGCAATCCAGTATAATTATGTTCAGAATGATTATGGGGAAAAATGTTTGGAGGGACAGAGGTTTGCATCTTTATGCTAGAAGTCAAGCAATAGTTTCGTAGAGGCCAAGTTTGCTGAAACTTAATTTTGACCAAGGTTGCTGTATTATACAAATAGTTCTGTAGAGAATATGTTAGTGCTAGGAAAGACTTCTTAAACTTTGCTAAGGGGTTTATTAAAGGTTGGTTTGTTGAGGCATAGTGTAGACAAAACTTGCTTTATGCAGAAGAGCTAGAGCTGTCTAGACTGCTATCGCTAAAGCTAGGGGTAGCTTGCTACATACAAATACTGAAAGCCAAGTTTCTTAATGAAGGGCAGAGACTAGGTACTGGGCATTAAACAAGTTTGTATTAAGCAGTACAGGAACCTAATAGCACTCGGCATGGAATAAGAATGAAACATTACTTTTGTCAACAATGTTTTTCCTGAGAACAAGTGACAGTGAGAAGAAAATGGAAAGCAACACTAAGAAACTAGGCAAGAACATGAGATCCAGGTTCTTCACTTAACTCCAGAATTAGGTCTTACTCTACTAATTAGGTCTTACTGTGCATGCCACATCATTTTGTGATATTTGTAGAATTATTCATAAAATTTATTTTATCTATTCATCTTAAAAAGTTATGGTAATTAATATAGAAGAAAGTAAATCATTTATATTTTGCTGTGTTTTGGTCAGCGCAATAAGAGACTACTGAATTTGACCTGTGCTATTTCTTTTGGCACTTAAATTTTACCAAAGTTACATGCACCCAAAGTTGAGAGACTTAAGTTTCACAACTTCATGAGGTCTCTGGGTACCACCAGGCAGGCAAATTGCTACATTGCGTTGATTCGTACTATGTACATTGTCCACATTATTACTACAAGTATAAAATAGCATAAACCTTTGTACATTTTTAGCATCCCTTGCTTGGGGGAGCATCATAAAAATATCCTACTAATCAAGGCTAAAGAAAAACTAAATAATCATCCTAACATTTTCAGTTACAATTTGTTTCTCTCGATATGTAAGTTAATAAAATTTGGACGTCACAAAAACTAATCACTCTTTCCAGCAAAACTGTGAACCTAAAATGTTAACTCACTGTCATCATCCAATATTGTTCCATTTAGAACAAGGTGGAGCTCATATCCTTCGATATTAGCAGCAAGTATAAGATTAAGAGTGAATCTCTCATCCACCTCTTGTGAAATAGAGTCACGTATAAACATGAATGACACAGGCAATGGATCTTGACCCAGAGAAAAAATCAAATTTGTTGTAAACAGAGCCATGTCACCCTCACCTGTAAACAAATGATGGTCATAAAGTCCTGTTAAAATAATTATATCTATAATATATCAAACAATTATATCACCTCTCATTAGAACAGCTTAAACAACCACTGTTAACAATATGAAATGGGGTATAATGAGAAATCAAATGTTAATCCTATACATACTACCAAATGCATTACAATTGATCATATCAGTGTACAATTATGCTGCATAACTCAGCATTGTTTATTGATAATTATTGTCCTACCAGCTGTAATCCTATTCAGTTCCACAGTTGCATTAAGAGGACCCGGAGTGGGTCCAGATATAGTTCCAGCAAGTACTGAATGAGCTTCTTCATGTTCCTTACCAGAGTATGTTGTATCAAAGAACCCAAACACTACAGAAAAGAAAGTTTTATCATGAAGCCTTCAGAAAATTATTTATGCACAAGATCAGCAGAAGCCAAAAATATCGAGTACAAATAGGAAAATATATGCTCCCATTCGAAATATAAAATGTTCTCTTTGTCTTTTTATTGCTATTATTACTCCAAAAAAGCATAATAGACAACCCAGCTTTCATCTGGCCTGACTTAGTGGGGACAAGCCTAGACTGGGAAATGTTTAGTATGCTGAAGCATCTAGATAGTAGGCAGAGGTAGACCCAGAGCTATAACGCAGACTCCTCACTTAATCTAGATCTTGAATTTCTTTTTTTCTTGTGAATCTTCAGTCTGCAATCACACAGGGAGATTAAAGTCGAGTCACATACCAGTGTCCTCATAAATCTGACAAGTCCCTTGATGCCATGTGGGGATTTGTGAATCCAGTAGATTGAGCTTATAATTATAGTCAATAGTTTGTGGTAGGCTAAAGTTATAGGAATCGGATTCTCTGGCTCCAATTCTCTTGAAGAATGAACAAGTTATCCCCAACCAGATTGGAGATGATCAGGTTAACCACAAGAGGTTGTTGCCGCGAATCCTGTAAGAGAGCTCATTTATGTATCTATGCAATCAATGTGTATCCATTTCCCAGTGCTTCCTCCAGCAATCTTTCACCCATGATGTTGAAAGTAGGTGGCAGCTTTCCAGTTGATAGACTCACTCTACAAAATTTTGATGCAGAATCCTCTGCCTGTTGTTGTGAGGCATAATATGAGACTGCCAGGAAGGTCAGTCTTAGCTGCAGACGTTCAAGAGATGACCACATTGAATTTGAGCATGGAGAACACAAGCCAAAACATGCATGCTCCAATTTAGCACCAAAATTTTGTAGTATGAGTCTATCAACTAGAAAGCTGTTCTCCAGTGAATATCTCCATCATGTGTGGGGGGGGGGGGTGACGGTGGTGGGTTATGCCCTCTGACATTCAAATATAACTGGGTATTAACTCCACCCCCCCCTCCCCCTTTATCCTCTGCTCTAATGCCACTGCAGTTGCCTTTTTGCAATCAAAAATCTATAGCTTGTCGCTTATAAGCACTTCCTGCAGTATACTATTATACACTTGCTAAGCTCATTGAAAAAAATAGGAGGCCAATCCTGTAAGTTTTGTTGGTGGGCTTGCTTTGTGGGACCAAGCATAGACCAGTAGCAGCTGCTGAGCTGGAACTCTTGTTATCTAAAATTGAGCAATCTATTGAAAGATCAATATACATGTAGTACTATATCTATGTACACTAAGCTGTGTGGTGTGTGTGCTTTGTTTTTTGTTTTTATTGGTACAGACATCCATCACCAGAGGGAAGTAGCCAAAGAAGGATGGTGTCCTGGCATAAATTTTGCAGACAGAATATGTGGTACATGATATTGGCACTGTCACATCAAAAACCTAGCCCTAACCCTAGCCCTAGCCTTAGCCCTAGCCCTAGCCCTAGCACCTAGCATAAAGGGACACACATGTCTACTGCTCAATTTAGAATGATCCTGCAAATCACTTTCACTATTCTCTAGAACATCTTCCACATTTCAATTCTACTGAAAATTGAAAACCTGTTCAGTTCCTACTACAGATAGTTAAGCTAAAACAAGCGAGCCAAGAAATGTATTATCAGCAATTCATTGCACTGCACATAACAATTATCAGCAGAACTGGGAAAAAGTAATTGTTTGGTATCCTCTAAAATAAAAAATAAAATGCTTTTACATGAAGAGGCAATGATGATTTACCCAGAAAATCAAGTTGTATAAAAGAACATTACAAGATAGTAAGATTTCTAATACCGTATCGGGAAATAATTTAAATAGCTGCCAACCTTACGAGTGGCCATCAAAATGTGAACATTTTCATGCACATACAATATATTTATAGCAATTAGATTATCAACAATTGTGCATGTGGCTAGCAATATTTATAGTTAGAGTAGAAGTCACTTTCTATCCTTCAGTACTTTAGGAAACAAAACACTGTTCTATCTCAAACTGAAGTTGTTCCTGTAGTTGCAGCTTCTACAGTACATGCAACCTAACACCCAGTTGAATCAGTTAGGTATCCTGACTAACCATAAACACTACAGCTACGCCTAGTTATGCTTTTGTCTTTTGTGTATGGAAATTCAGCAGCCAAGAACTTTTTCCCCATTATTTTAACAGAATTTCATCGCTGTAAAATTATTTCTTTGCGACTCAATTATTTTTTTAATGAATATGTGAAAATTAAAAATTTGTACAGCACATTATTAAAATCACCTTCTCAATAATCAACTTTATTTTTATTCACTCGACGTTTCGACTAGATGCTCTAGTCTTCATGGAATAATGAAACAGGAAGGCTCATGTGAGCCTGTCATATACCGGTAGCTAGCTATCTACCACGTGCCAGTACATGCTCCTACACATGCACTGGATGTATATAAAATTTAAAAAAATTAAATAAAAAATATATAAAAAAATCAATCAATCAGTCAGTCAGTCAGTCAGTCAGTCAGTCAGTCAGTCAGTCAGTCAGTCAGTCAGTCAGTCAGTCAGTCAGTCAGTCAGTCAGTCAGTCAGTCAGTCAGTCAGTCAGTCAGTCAGTCAGTCAGTCAGTCAGTCAGTCAGTCAGTCAGTCAGTCAGTCAGTCAGTCAGTCAGTCAGTCAGTCAGTCAGTCAGTCAGTCAGTCAGTCAGTCAGTCAGTCAGTCAGTCAGTCAGTCAGTCAGTCAGTCAGTCAGTCAGTCACTGTCAGTCACAGTCAGTCAGTCAGTCAAGTCAGTCAGTCAGTCAGTCAGTCAGTCAGTCAGTCAGTCAGTCAGTCAGTCAGTCAGTCAGTCAGTCAGTCAGTCAGTCAGTCAGTCAGTCAGTCAGTCAGTCAGTCAGTCAGTCAGTCAGTCAGTCAGTCAGTCAGTCAGTCAGTCAGTCAGTCAGTCAGTCAGTCAGTCAGTCAGTCAGTCAGTCAGTCAGTCAGTCAGTCAGTCAGTCAGTCAGTCAGTCAGTCAGTCAGTCAGTCAGTCAGTCAGTCAGTCAGTCAGTCAGTCAGTCAGTCAGTCAGTCAGTCAGTCAGTCAGTCAGTCAGTCAGTCAGTCAGTCAGTCAGTCAGTCAGTCAGTCAGTCAGTCAGTCAGTCAGTCAGTCAGTCAGTCAGTCAGTCAGTCAGTCAGTCAGTCAGTCAGTCAGTCAGTCAGTCAGTCAGTCAGTCAGTCAGTCAGTCAGTCAGTCAGTCAGTCAGTCAGTCAGTCAGTCAGTCAGTCAGTCAGTCAGTCAGTCAGTCAGTCAGTCAGTCAGTCAGTCAGTCAGTCAGTCAGTCAGTCAGTCAGTCAGTCAGTCAGTCAGTCAGTCAGTCAGTCAGTCAGTCAGTCAGTCAGTCAGTCAGTCAGTCAGTCAGTCAGTCAGTCAGTCAGTCAGTCAGTCAGTCAGTCAGTCAGTCAGTCAGTCAGTCAGTCAGTCAGTCAGTCAGTCAGTCAGTCAGTCAGTCAGTCAGTCAGTCAGTCAGTCAGTCAGTCAGTCAGTCAGTCAGTCAGTCAGTCAGTCAGTCAGTCAGTCAGTCAGTCAGTCAGTCAGTCAGTCAGTCAGTCAGTCAGTCAGTCAGTCAGTCAGTCAGTCAGTCAGTCAGTCAGTCAGTCAGTCAGTCAGTCAGTCAGTCAGTCAGTCAGTCAGTCAGTCAGTCAGTCAGTCAGTCAGTCAGTCAGTCAGTCAGTCAGTCAGTCAGTCAGTCAGTCAGTCAGTCAGTCAGTCAGTCAGTCAGTCAGTCAGTCAGTCAGTCAGTCAGTCAGTCAGTCAGTCAGTCAGTCAGTCAGTCAGTCAGTCAGTCAGTCAGTCAGTCAGTCAGTCAGTCAGTCAGTCAGTCAGTCAGTCAGTCAGTCAGTCAGTCAGTCAGTCAGTCAGTCAGTCAGTCAGTCAGTCAGTCAGTCAGTCAGTCAGTCAGTCAGTCAGTCAGTCAGTCAGTCAGTCAGTCAGTCAGTCAGTCAGTCAGTCAGTCAGTCAGTCAGCCAGCCAGCCAGCCAGCCAACCAGCCAACCAACCAACCAATCAATCAACCAATCAACGAATGAACGAATGAACGAATGAATAAATAAATAAAATTAATAAATAAATAAATAAATAAATAAATAAATAAATAAATAAATAAATAAATAAATAAATAAATAAATAAATAAATAAATAAATAAATAAATAAATAAATAAATAAATAAATAAATAAATAAATAAATAAATAAATAAATAAATAAATAAATAAATAAATAAATAAATAAATAAATAAATAAATAAATAAATAAATAAATAAATAAATAAATAAATAAATAAATAAATTATTTTTTTTATTTTTTTTATAAAAACAATTTTAATATATATATATATAAACAGAATAACAAACAAACATTAACAAACAACAACAAACAAACATTAAAAC